>CAWUFW010003257.1:1200000-1878349 GCA_963921515.1 Calotriton arnoldi
TGACATATAACCACTTAATGCATTCTGAGCCCAGGAGTCCTGCATCGATATTGGAAAGATAATGGCGCTAAGTATAATAATGTTATAAACCAATTGGAAGGCTAATAGCATCAGATTCCCCAGCAACCCGGAAGAAAGCTTCTTGGCATGTTTGAAAGTATTGTTTCAGGAGTCCATTATAGAGAAATAAAAGGACGCACACAACTTTGTTATAACTATATTTCCCTCCTGCTAATGAACAATAACCTGATAAAGAAACTGCCCGATGAGAGTTTAGTTGCCCTGAAAATTAAGGGCAGTGGTATCATGTACCCTTTTGTAGGGCGTTGCTGCTACTGCAGATCACTCAGTCACTCTGAAGCAAGTAGGAAGCTGAGCGAAGATGTTGTTGTCAGAATAAAGGCTGAATCTACTGCCGCCATTTAAAGGTGAACTTGAGGGAAGCGAGGAGAGGCCATGTTGAACCGAGATGAGAGCAGGGTTATTTCATTACTTTTGCGAGAATGGGTAATGCTGACTCGCACAAAGAGCCTCTGGCGTACAAGTCCTGTTAGATCCAAGTCAATAATTAACCTGGTGCCCTGAAAAGGGAAACCAATCATCTGGTAGCCAAAAAAGTCTGCTATTGCACATCATTTCATAAAGGTATCTTCATCTTAAGCTTTTATGATGACACACAGCCAAAGATACAGATATTAAACTATAGCGTTAACATTTGCATGCTAGCAGCAGCGATGGCAAGTTGCACATTTTCTTTACCTGAACTCAACTCAAAGTCAAGTATCAGGCTTGAAAATGAAACAGTATTGCGTGTGCAATATTTCATGTAACTTGGAAAATGTATTATTGCCAGAAATCGAGATCTCTCCGTCCAATATAAGGCCAGATTCACAAAAAACTTGTAAAACATCATCAGCATATTTAAGGAGTTTTTCATCCCTTTCCATATTTTGCCACGCTACAAGAGAGGGGTGTTAATAAAAATATTGACTTAACCAGCAAACTACACTGGATTTGGCACATCAGCTGTTCCCAGAACTGTTGCCTCTGAATTGCAATCCCACTATTTGTAAAGATAATGACTGTACTGCATTTCACTGTAACTGGTTAATTCCAGTACATGTTTGGGGATTGCAATAGAATACCGAAGCCACTCTCTCAAGTGGGCCACAAGAATTCCTGAAAGTGGTGATCTCTCACAGAAATGCTAACATCCAATTTTCAACTTATGTGCATACCTCGAACTCCATAAAGGGAGACTTCTTTGGATTGGGAGATATTCCACATGTTGTTGGTGCCATTGATGGGACGCACATTGCTTTCGTACCTCCACATGAATGAGAACAAGTTTACTGAAACAGGAAGAATTACCATTCCATCAATGTGCAGGTGGTCTACATTCCAGCCCTGTACATCACCATTGCATGAGCAAGATTTCCAAGATGCACCTATGACTCCTTAGTGCTATGCAATAGCAGCATACACCAGCAGATGGGGCAACTTGGAAACATAAGGGCCTGACTTGTTGGTAAGTGCAGTGGTCAAATATTGTAAAACATATCATAAATGTTGTGGCCAGATAAATATCCTAATAATGTAAACTACATTCCTGCTGCAGTACAATGGGAAATTGTCAGAGTCCTAAGGTCAGGAAAAGAGGGCTGGCAAAAACCAGGAGGACAAAGGCAGAAGGTTTTATGGAAACCCCCCTACGAAGGGCCATGTCCAGCAACACATCACACTGATATTTTATGTTGCTCTAAAGAATCATTGGTGAATATTTGAATGAGTGAGCAGTATCACTAGTGATGTACATTTCTAGAAGGTAAGATTTATGCTAATTGCTGTGCTTGTGTATATCTTGTTTTCCAACAATTTGTTTCAGACATTGAGTGATTCCAATGTGTGGTTTTGTTTTTAAATGGGAACAACAAATGAGGTTGTATCCCACACCCCTTATTTGTGAACATGGTGCCAGGGGACCTCAAAGTTTTCTTTTGAATATAATTATACTTATTGTGAAAATGAGATGTGGAAGTAGACTCCAAGGTACAATAACATTTTGTTTACATTTTATTTGGGCCATGCTAATTTCTTTAACATTAATGCATTTGATCATGCTATATGTGCCACATAATTGTACAATGTGTAAAACCCACATGAATATTTCAGAAATATTTTGTTACTGTAAATAATATTATAAGGCTTATGCTAGTGATTATAATCGAAAAGTAATACATTTACTATGTTTAAAACATTCGCTGCTATGTCTCCCCTCCTCCCCGAGCTAAGTCTTCATTTGGCTATTTGGGATAGTATGCGCTTAGGCCTCCATGATTTATTTTTCAAATAAGCTATCCATGCCATATTTACAGCCTTTTTTTCCAACATCATGGGGATTCGAAAGGTACCCAGGGTTTGTGGATTCCCCCTGACGGAGACTAAGAAATTAGACAAAATACAGATAAAGTTTGTTATTTTGGGAAAAAAGTGCTGCTGAAGAAAGTGTCTGCTATTTTTCCTGCAAATAGCATCAATGAAAGGCTTATGGCGCTAAAATCACAATCTTTTCAGCTTTTTTTACCAGGCAGACTTGATTCAGAAAACCACATTTTTTATCACAGTTTTGGCATTTTACTGGAAGATTGCCCATTTTTCCTATTTTTTTGTGCTTTCCACCTCTCTTCAGTTTGTGGTGGAAATGGGTGTTGAACCCAAGGTGGATCCCAAAAAGTTATACATTTCTGAAAACTCGACAAAATTCTGAATTTTATCAAGGGGTCATTTGTGTAGATCCTTCAAGATTTTATAAAAAAAAACTTAGGGCCCGATTACGATGTCGGACGGACCTGAGTCCGTCCGATAGCGTTTGGGGACTGGGACCGAACGACCTGGGTCCCAACCCAGCAATTAGAATGCATTCCTATTCTTTACAATGCATTCCGACAGGAATGCATGCTCTCATTGTAAAGAGTTGAGGTGCAGTTCATACCTGCCCCCCATGGCAGGCACCTCAAGGTGCCTTCCACGGGGTGCAGGGATCAACAGGGGTGCACATAGGTGCCCCCTAAACCGCCATCCGGGTGCAGGGATCAACAGGGGGGCACATAGGTGCCCCCTAAGCCGCCATCCGGAGGCCTTGCACCCATGGTGGCCATGCTTGGGGCCCACAAAGTTGGATTCCCACAGCCTTTCTGTGTTGGAAAGTCCGGCACAGAAAGGCTTTTGGAATCTGTCATTGTAATCCCTCGGGCGGAAAGAGCCGCCCAAGGGATTACTGGAGGCTTTCCGAATGGCAGACGGGCTCCGAGGGCATTCAGAAATCTGGTTCGGATTCCTTTCCAACCGACCCCATCAAAATGGGTCAGTCAGAAAGGAATACGAACAGCCAATTATGATGCTGTAGGAACAGCTCTGACCGAGGGTCGGAGCCGTTTCCTATGGCATCATAAATGGCCCAAAGTGTTGAAATAAAAAAGTATTGAAAATTAGTAGGAAAAACGTCCATTTGTGACAACGTTTTCATTTATAACTTCTTGTCATGATGGCTGATTAGGCAAAAGCAATACACTATTACATATGCTATATCCTTCTGGTTGTGAGGATATATAGGGTTTGTGGGTTTTCCAAGAACTCGAGGTACCCAGAGCCAATAATTGAGCTGCACCTTGAAATGTATTTTCTTTGTGTACCGGGTATAGAGCAATTCATATGGTAAAAAATTAAGTGAAAAATAGGCATCAAGGAAACTTATGTATTCATGAAATGGGCACAACATATGCAGTGGTTATTTGCACATCTCTGAATTTGATTTGTGGGTACCCATACTAGCATGTGAAATGGAAGGGTCTTTCTCAAAATGTCTTCTTTCTTACACAGTGGCTTACATTTGCAATGCTCAGATGCAGAGAAATATAATTGGTAATAATACTTGTTCTACTATTCTATATTCCCCGAGGTTTACCCATAAAAATGTTACCACAGTTGTAAGACTAGTCCCTGCAATAGAAAAGGGCCCGAAACACAACATGGACACATCACATTTTTCCACTGAAAACTGACCTTTTTTTTGCAATGTGCCTAGCTGTGGATTTTGGAAAACCTAGCACACCTGTACTTTTCTAAAAACTATACACCTCGGATAATCCAAGGTGGATTGTTTTGTGTGGCTTCCACCAGATTTTCCTACCCAGAAGCACTTGCAAACCTCAAACATTGACTAAAAACACATTTCTGTGATGGAAAGTTCTGGAATCTGAAGAGAGCAACTCATTTCCTACCAACTACCCTTCTCCCAAGTCTCCTGCTAAAAATGGCACCTCACTTGTGTGGTTGGGCCTATTGACAGTCTAGATGTATATCCTGTCCACTGTATGACAAGTGCCATAGGATATAATTCAGTTGTATTACAGTGGATGGGATACGCATTATGTTTGTGATGGTGTATCCTACATGATGAACTCAAAATCAGGTAATGTTTCCCCAAAATCTACTATTGAAATCTTTCCCTTATCCATGTATAAAGGACTCTGTTTGTATCTATCAAAGTTGCAGCTTCCTCCTTTGCAAAAATCATTGTACAAAGATCATGTATTAAATGATTATCAAGATCAGTCTTTCAAAACTAATTTATTGTTATTTCTTTTATCATTGTAGGACCCTCAGCCAGAGGGGAAAACCAGTGAAAATCTTCCACCCACCACTGTTTAGAGGTGGAACTGCTGATTGATGTGTGAGCTGCCGCATACATGTTCAGGGCAGCTTTTGGTTTGTATATTGAAAATCCACATGTTCGGTTCATTTGACATGGAGTCCCCTATCTTGTCACCTCCAGCATGTCTGTTTTTATGGTTACTGGGTATATGAGGGGATTGCAATTGGGATATTGAGGACCTATTAAGAACATTGACCCCTCGAAATAACAGATGTCTAACTAGAAAAGAGAACATAATAAAGATGGGTGTGCAGACAGAATATCGAGTTTAAAAGATCGAGTTGCACAAATATCGAGTCAGAAATATTGTGGTTCAGAAATATTGACAGCAAGAATATCGTGGTCAAGAATATCAACTTAAGGTAAGTAATATCGATTTTAAAAATATCAAAGTGTTTAATATCGTTTGCAAAAATATAGTTGTTAAAAATATCGATTCTTTAATTAGAGTTATGTGTTTTAGTATATGCTTTAAATGTATGTGATGTATGTTTTTTGTATCAGAATTGTTTGTATTTTTAATATATGTGTTACATTTTCAGTACAATCAAAAAAGGGGGGGAGATGGAGGTACTGGTTAGGTTCACCCTCCAATGTATATGTAGTTCACAAAAAATCTGTAAATGTCAGATCCAAAAAACCTAACCAAGGGAATGGGGATTCCGCTGAATGCGCGAAAAAAACAAGACCCCTGTCCAAAGAAAAGAAAATTCTTTTCTTGAGTCCCCTCACTCACCCAGGGTTGCCCCTAGGTGACATGCTTCATCATTGGGGCCATCCCAAACAGCTGCTGTTTGGGGCGTGCTGCGACTTGCGGAACTATGTAGGAGCACTTTTTTGTGAAGAAATGTGTAGTGCAGTATTCGTGGAGTGGTGGAAGTGATGTTAAAGATACCTAGCTAGTGAGCTACTGTTTTATTCTCGCTCCTAGTTGGTATGGATAAAAAGGGGGTTAAATAGTAGGGAAAAGATATAACTATTATGTGTATACAGTCCCTAATATTCTGTTGACATGTTTCGAGGTATCCCCTAAACCTCTTCTTCAGGACATACTTTGGTTTCATGACTGATTATAGTTTGCCTCATTTAACTTCACGCGTTATCAATTTGATTTCTTGATAATCTTGACAACCGCACTAGTACCTGCCTCGAATATGCTGCGGGGACAAGACCGAGGAACACTTTCATATCCTCCCAAGATGGTCCGTGTGTATTGCCAACAGTAGCGGCCATCTTGTGTTCTGCTTTGACTTCCACGGTCTAGTCAAACTTGCACACTAGCATGACTGGGCTTTTTCATTCCTATTTAAACTACACCAGGAGACAGACACGCTAAGATGCGGTCCGCCCGGGTGCCAGTAGGTGTTATTAGACGGAGGTGTGCTTTGACGAAGTAAGTTCCTTTTCCTCAACAGGTTCTTCCGGACTTTTCAAAGCACTATTGTTTTCTGTTCCTTTGAGCATCCGCCATCCACGTTATGGGCAGACACAGCAATATGCTTTGCTGGTGGTTCTCTTATTTTCTTCTCTTTGCTCACAGTTAACTACAATGCTCTGTATCTCTTTAGGGTATGACTACAAGCCCCTCTAACCCGGCAGACCATGAGGCATAGTATTGCCAAAACATAAGTATGTTCCAGAGGTTTTGAGAACATTACGTGTTTATATGTTGTATGTCATGTGGTGTCCATTTTTTTCACGAGTGTTTTTAAAGTTATATCTCTGCATCTAACTATGCTTTCTCACAAAGGAGACGTCTGATGTGTTTTATTGATGTCACATTGGATTAAAGCACTAATTAATTATTATCTCTAAGGGCACCAACTATAGAGGAGTACATTGATCGGATTACCTCATTGGGTATGGACCTGCCCACGTGAGAGGTGGGCAGGCATTATGTGCTAACTTTTCATTCTGTTTTATTCCCTGAACAGATACTACGAGTCAAAGACTAAACCGTATGCATTTTTAATCGGGTGCTCACACATTAAGGGTCCGATTCCGATCTCGGCCGGTAGGGTACCAAATCGGATTCGGCTTAACCGGATCCGATTCGGAGCCCTCTTTCCCGACCGATTCGAACGTGCGTCCGGGCGAGCGAGTACGATGCGAGCGCACGCGAAATCGCCGACCGACTCGTTCGCGGGTCCGAACCGCTCCGACGACTCGCACAGACATGACTCGCACCGCGCAATGGAGACGTTCCCCGGCCGGGCAAGTACGATGCGCGCCTCGAGCACTCCGACCGACTCGCGCCGTCTGGCTCCAAAGAGCAGTCGGAGCCGGACTTTGGGGGTCCATGTCGGACCCCCCTGTACGCGTAGCCGCGCGAGTCGCACACAGGGGGGACCCATGGGTCCCCCCTACCTGTGCATGTACGGCGCGAGTCGCATCGACGCGTACCCACTGTAGGGGGCGCCCTTGTTCGCCTCGCACCCATTGAGTCAATGGGAGCCCGCATACGCGTTGTACGACCGGCTCCCATTGACTTCAATGGGAGTCCGACCGAATCAAGTCCGATTGCATGCGTACGCATCATACTCGTTCGGTCGGACTGCTAGAGTCCGATTCGGTCAGAAATCTCTCCGGGTCCGGCTCGGTCGGAGTGATTTCCGTCCTGAATCGGAATCGGCCCCTAAGTGTGCATCCTCACTTTATTATAGGTTTTCACAAGGAGTGGCATGCATGGGGCTGGTCCCCTTGTGGTCCTGAAGAAGAGGTTTAGGGGATACCTCGAAACATGTCGACCGAATATTAGGGACTGTATACACATAATAGTTATATCTTTTCCCTACTATTTAACCCCCTTTTTATCCATACCAACTAGGAGCGAGAATAAAACAGTAGCTCACTAGCTAGGTATTTTTAACATCACTTCCACCACTCCACGAACACTGCCCTACACATTTCTTCATAAAAATGTGCTCCTACGTAGTTCCGCAAGTCACAGCATGCCCCAAACAGCAGCTGTTTGGGATGGCCCCAATGATGAAGCATGTCACCTAGGGGCAACCCTGGATGAGTGAGGGGACTCAAGAAAATAATTTTCTTTTTTTTGATCAGGGGTCTTGTTTTTTTTGCGCATTCAGCGGAATCCCCATTCCCTTGGTTAGGATTTTTGGATCTGACATTTACAGATTTTTTGTGAACTACATATACGTTGGAGGGTGAACCTAACCAGTACCTCCATCTCCCCCCCTTTTTTGATTGTATTGATTGCAGCACGCAGCTGTGGGAGATCCCTCAACCCCCTTTCTTTCTTCTGTTTGTCACACTCGTGTTACTTGACACCACACACTACTTCACCACCACCATGGCGGAGATATCTGGCCTTACATTCACGGAGGAGGAAGTGGAGAGAATATTATCCTCCATGACCCCTTTCGCAGAAACACCGAATAGGGACAGTAATGAGGCAGCCCATTATTGGGACGAACTGACTGAGCTGAAGAGAAATCAGATCAAGACGATGATCCATAGGTCATGATGACTGAATATTTGAGGGTGAACGCAGCCCCAAGAGGACTAATAGTACGCAATGAGCCATTTATCTTCCAACAGGATAAATCTTTTAAAAAGGACTGGTCACTAATCTCTTGGCATTGTGCAAGAGAATGGTTAGTGCTCATTATAAAAAGTGCAGCACGCCTATCCCAAGAGATGAAAGACGAAATACACACACTAGAGGTTGGTCTGAAAACTTTCCAAACAGTAACAGAGCTGAAGAAAAGACTGGAAGAACTCAACAAAACAATGACAGAATTTGAGGTAACCCTGAAAGATATGAAGTATCAGAAATTTAAGAAAGATGCCAAAAACTTTAACCATGACAAGGTGTATCCGTACACCAGAGATGACTACCATTTGTCAGGAAGAAATCCAGGGTATAACACTGACACCGAAGGATCTGACACAGGCTCCGATAACTCCGACAATAGTGTGGGCCGTAGAAATAACACAAGGAGCCGCCGCAATCACGGAGGAAGGATGAGGAATAGAGGAGGACAGGGTTATGGATGGCAACCATACCAACCACCACCGTTCCCTGCTCCTCTTTTCTTTTATGGCTCCCCACATTACCAACCACAACCATATACCTACTGGGAGTCAGCCCCTCAACTGGATCAATCAGGATCATCGGTCCCTTTTTTAGGACGAGGAAAAGGGACACAAAGAGGAAGAATGAAGAGAGGACCACAGGTACAATGGTCACACCCGCTGGAGTCAACGAGGATGAACACGAGGAGTATGGGCCTACCGAACAACCCGACAACCAGCAACCATCCAGTTTAGTTGTTAACTTGTCAGGTACTACCTTGTCAACAACACAACTGACGGTTTTGGAAAAAGGATTAGGCTTTGTACCTACACCGAATTTTGACCAGTTTCTACTCAGCTGTGAGCTGAATGAGTTTATACGAAAGATCAAGCTGCAAATATTCTTTGAAAACAAAACGACAATGGAAAACCAAAGAGGGAATACTGGTTTACATCAGAAATCAACCTTCACACCCCCATCAGTTACCCTACCGGTAGAACTCTTTGCTTTTGAGAAGGCAGTTCTGAAGGAAGTAAGCGATATGGATCCTAGAACTATAAAAACATTCCACAACACCACTAGGATGGAACAAGAAGCGATCAGAGAATTGGCCAACAACAGCAATATCACAATTAAACCGGCAGATAAGGGCGGTGGAATCGTCCTACAAACCACAGAGGCATACCGAAAGGAATGCCTGAGACTCCTCACAGATGAAAGGAACTACAAGCGGATCAAGGAAGTCCCTACAGAACGCTTTCGGATTGGAATTGCCAGCATGGTGGAAGAAGCATTAGCACATGACTGGATTACCAAGAAGGAAGGAGAATTCATAGTGAATACTCACCCAGTCATATCCTATTTTTACACAATCCCAAAAATCCATAAATCACTGGAAAACCCCCCAGGACGGCCAATCGTTTCTGGGATCGGATCGATTTTGGAGCCACTTTCAAAATTTGCAGACGCTTTCTTGCGCCCCCTGATACAAAAAACCAGCACTTACTTGAAGGACACGAAGGCAGTACTTTGCCTCCTTCAAGACCTACAGTTCAACCCAACATGCAATGTCCTTATTGGTTTAGATGTAGAGAGCCTGTACATGAGCTTACCCCACAAAGAAACCCTAGACATCATAGAAGAGGTCCTCTATGGAGCAGAATGGACCTACCATACACCAAAACACCTAGTCCTTGAATGCTGCAAGTGGGCTTTGACAGAAAATTACTTTCGATTTGAGGAACTTCTGTTCCAACAACAGCACGGGACCAGCATGGGCAGCACCTTTGCTCCAAGTGTGGCGGGACTATATGTTCACCACCTGGAAGAACACAAAACCTTGTCCGATAACAATCCACAACGCCAAAAAATTCTTGAATGAAAAAGGTACATCGATGATGTCCTCCTAATTTGGAACGGCAATGAATTAGAAGCCGATGACTTCATTGAGTGGCTAAATCGACAGGACCCGTACCTGAAATTCACTCACAGCATGAGCAGATCAGAACTGGTTTTCTTAGACCTAAACATCTACGCTGCAGAAGGTGCTCTCAAGACAACAACACATTTTAAACCAACTGCTAAGAACTGTCTTCTTCTATACAACAGTTTTCACCCGAGACACCTGAAAGAGAACCTCCCCTTTGGACAGTTCCTCAGGCTCAGGATGAACTGTTCAGAAATGAGGGACTACAAAGCTCAGGCCAAGGACCTATCCCAAAAACTCCCAAAAAGAAAATATCCAATGACCATAATCAACAAAGCAAAGAAAAGAGCAGCAAACAATCATAGGGATGCCCTCCTTGAAACATATGAGAAGGAAGACAAAGAGAAAGACAAGAGACCCATATGTATCACAACCTTTAACATCGCATCAGACAGGGTTACCAAGATAGTCAATAAACATTGGCGTATCCTCAACAGTGGCAAATTGAATATCCCAAAACCTATGTTCTCACATAGGAGAGGGAAAAACCTCAGGGACATCCTGGTACACACCCGTCCAAAACCTCCACTCAAAAATGACAACAACCAACAGGTGATTAGTACACTACCAACAGGCCATCACCCATGTGGTAATTGTAGTGTGTGTCACTTAACTACTACCACTAAAAAGGTGACCTTCAACACAGGAATAACATGGGAATTACAAAAATTCACCACCTGCAACACCGAAGGGGTAGCGTACATGATCACGTGCCTTTGCGATCTACACTATGTGGGCATGACCACTAGGAAGGTCAGCACAAGGATATGTGAGCATTGTAGCAACATCAGATGCCACAGAGCCTTCACCAGAATGACAGCACATTTCAACGACATGAAACACATTCCAAACGACATGCGTTGGGTAGTGTTAGAGCACATAAAACACTGCGATATCCTAGAACAGAGGTTATTAGAAAAGGAGCAAAGATGGGTGTATAAATTGCACACAGACACGGCAGGCCTGAATGACAATATTCCGTGGGGACAGTTCACTAGATGAACCACATTACCCATATATCACACATTCAGCCTCCAAACGTACTGTCACCCTGGACGAATGTTTTGAAGAACCTTGATAATACATCAATAACATCCTAGATACTGCATCCTTTTTCGTTCGTTTTGTTCAACCTCTATCTTTTTCAAAAACAGAAACTGATGCTACCAGCAAGGGCAAACTGGTCTCATATCCAACATGACCGTTGTGCCACAAACACTGAGTGAACACTCGTCAAAACTGAGTATCACTGTGCCCTTTATGAACATTTTCTCCTACAAGTAGACCTCCACGTGGGTCCTTATGTCTAATTTCTAGATATATATTTTTAATACATCAGCTTTGGCATCACCCTTTTGTATCCAATATGGCCCCACAATGAGCCTCTCACAGTGACCAATTTTTGGTTTTTGTCGGTCTAACGACCTTTATAATTTTATTTTACTTTATTATATCTTTATTATTTTTTTCTGATTTTCAGTCCAGTATTACATGCTGACCGTAACATTTTCCTCTGTCCTAGACAGCCAGACGATACTAGGAGGGTACTTATGACTAATGATTTCACCCCTCCAAGATGGCCCCGTTTTTCGCTAAGAGAAATGGCTGATTTTCCAACACACTCGGTCCGGCCATACTTTGGTTTCATGACTGATTATAGTTTGCCTCATTTAACTTCACGTGTTATCAATTTGATTTCTTGATAATCTTGACAACCGCACTAGTACCTGCCTCGAATATGCTGCGGGGACAAGACCGAGGAACACTTTCATATCCTCCCAAGATGGCCCGTGTGTATTGCCAACAGTAGCGACCATCTTGTGTTCTGCTTTGACTTCCACGGTCTAGTCAAACTTGGCACACTAGCATGACTGGGCTTTTTCATTCCTATTTAAACTACACCAGGAGACAGACACGCTAAGATGTGGTCCGCCCGGGTGCCAGTAGGTGTTATTAGACGGAGGTGTGCTTTGACGAAGTAAGTTCCTTTTCCTCAACAGGTTCTTCCAGACTTTTCAAAGCACTATTTTTTTCTGTTCCTTTGAGCATCCGCCATCCACGTTATAGGCAGACACAGCAATATGCTTTGCTGGTAGTTCTCTTATTTTCTTCCCTTTGCTCACAGTCAACTACAATGCTCTGTATCTCTTTAGGGTATGACTACAAGCCCCTCTACCCCGGCAGACCATGAGGCATAGTATTGCCAAAACATAAGTATGTTCCAGAAGTTTTGAGAACATTACGTGTTTATATGTTGTATGTCATGTGGTGTCCATTTTATTCACGAGTGTTTTTAAAGTTATATCTCTGCATCTAACTATGCTTTCTCACAAAGGAGACGTCTGATGTGTTTTATTGATGTCACATTGGATTAAAGCACTAATTAATTATTATCTCTAAGGGCACCAACTATAGAGGAGTACATTGATCGGATTACCTCATTGGGTATGGACCTGCCCACGTGAGAGGTGGGCAGGCATTATGTGCTAACTTTTCATTCTGTTTTATTCCCTGAACAGATACTACAAGTCAAAGACTAAACCGTATGCATTTTTAATCGGGTGCTCACACATTAAGGGGCCGATTCCGATCTCGGCCGGTAGGGCACCAAATCAGATTCAGCTTAACCGGATCCGATTCGGAGCCCTCTTTCCCGACCGATTCGAACGTGCGTCCGGGCGAGCGAATACGATGCGAGCGCACGCGAAATCGCCGACCGACTCGTTCGTGAGAGGTGGGCAGGCATTATGTGCTAACTTTTCATTCTGTTTTATTCCCTGAACAGTTACTACGAGTCAAAGACTAAACCGTATGTATTTTTAATCGGGTGCTCACACATTAGGTGTGCATCCTCACTTTATTATAGGTTTTCACAAGGAGTGGCACACATGGGGCTGGTCCCCGTGTGGTCCTGAAGAAGAGGTTTAGGGTATACCTCGAAACATGTCGACCGAATATTAGGGACTGTATACACATAATAGTTATATCTTTTCCCTACTATTTAACCCCCTTTTTATCCATACCAATTAGGAGTGAGAATAAAACAGTAGCTCACTAGCTAGGTATTTTTAACATCACTTCCACCACTCCACGAACACTGCACTACACATTTCGTCACAAAAAAGTGCTCCTACGTAGTTCCGCAAGTCACAGCACGCCCCAAACAGCAGCTGTTTGGGATGGCCCAATGATGAAGCATGTCACCTAGGGGCAATCCTGGGTGAGTGAGGGGACTCAAGAAAAGAATTTTCTTTTCTTTGGACAGGGGTCTTGTTTTTTTCGCGCATTCAGCGGAATCCCCCTTCCCTTGGTTAGGTTTTTTGGATCTGACATTTACAGATTTTTGTGAATTACATTTTTAGTAGTTATTAATTTTTTTTAATTTGAATTCTGAGTTTTTAGTTCCGTAGCGGGTTGTGGGTTTATAGGGGAATAGGGTGGGAAGTAATTTAATTATATTAAATTAATTGATTATTTTTATTTATTATTATTTATTTTAATGAGATGTTATAGTGTTAAATGTGTAAAGTAATTTATTATTAATTAATAATTTGTTTTTAATCAATAATAATTATTTAATTTGTAAATAATTATGGTAATTGTGTAATTAACTTTAGGTGTGTGTTTTGGTGTTTATAGGTGTAAAAGGTGGGAAGTAATTTATTTTTAATTAATGAATTAATAATTGACTGTTAATTAATTTTAATTCATTAATTGGTAATTAATTATGGTAATTGTGTAATTAATTTTAGGTGTGTGTTTTGGTGTTTATAGGTGTAAAGGATGGGAAGTAATTTATTTTAATTGATGAATTAATAGTTGGTTCTTAATTAATTATAATAATTGGTAATTATTTATGGTAATTGTGTAATTAATTTTAGGTGTGTGTTTTGGGGTTTATAGGAGTAAAGGGTGTTAAGTAGTTTATTTATTTTTTATTAATAATTATTTGTTAATTGATATCAATTAAATTAGTTAAAAATTTATGATGCCAATTGTGTAATTAATTTTAGGCGTGTGTTGTGGTGTTTATAGGGGTAATGGATGGGGAGTAATTTGTGTTTAATCAATTAATATTTAGTTGTTAATTATTGTTAATTATTTGATATTTATTTTGGGTAATTGTTTATTTTTGTGTGTGTTGTTTTTATTTTTAAAGGGGTAAAGGGTGGGTATTAAATACATTTTAATTACTTAATAATTAGTTGTTAATAGTAATAGTTTTTAATTTAAAAATAAGTTTTAATTGTGTTTTATTTCTTTTTAATTCAGGTGTGTGTTGTGGACATTTTAGTGCTAAAGTGTGTGTAGTTAATTCATGTTTATTATTATTGATTTTTTTAATAATATTGTTTTAATTGATTATTAATTATGTTAATTATGGAGGTAAATTTAACATGTTGAAGTGCGCTTTTATTGTTGTGGTGATATAAGGTAGGAAATACAATAAATACATTTATGTATTAATTAATGTGTTTGTAAATATTTTCTAGCTTAAAATAATAATTTTTTAATTTTATTTATTATTTAATTTTATATAATATTTGTAGGTATTTACTATATGTAATTAATATTATAATATGTTTTCTTTTTATATATTTAGTATATTTTTTCTATTTTTTAAATATTATTTATTCATTTTTATAGTTTGTCTTCATTTTTAATATATATATATATTTTAACTGTTGGAGTGTGAATAGTAATTTTTGCCTCTCTGCTATCCAACACTTTCCCTACTGTTGCACTCACTGGAGTGGGAGTAGTAAACTTTACCTCTCCGCTATCCAACACTTTCCCTACTGTTGCACTCACTGGAGTGGGAATAGTACATTTTACCCCTCCGCTATCCAACACTTTCCCTACTGTTGCACTCACTGGAGTTGGAATAGTAATTGTAATCCCTCCGCTATCCAATACTTTCCCTACTGTTGCACTCACTGGAGTGGGAGTTGTAATTTTTACCCCTCCGCTATTCAACACTTTCCCTACTGTTGCAGTTACCGGAGTGGGAATAAAAATGTTACCCCTCAGCTATCCAACACTTTCCCTACTGATGCACTTACTGGAGTGGGAATAGTAAGTTTTTCCCCTCTGCTATCCAACACTTTCCCTACTGTTGCACTCACTGGAGTGGAAATAATAATTTTTGCCCCTCCGCTATCCAACACTTTTCCTACTGTTGCTCTCACTGGAGTGGGAATAGTAATTTTTACTCCACCGCTATTCAGCTTTTTCCCTACTGTTGCACTCACTGGAGTGGGAATAGTTATTTTTACCCCTCCGCTACCCAACACTTTCCCTACTGTTGCACTGACTGTATTGTGAAATGTTAGTTTAAATATTTTTTAATAGTTTAACGCTTTAATTTGTTATAGATTTTAGTTTTTTATATTTTAAATCATTGATGTATATTTTTATTTTTTAAATAATTTTAAACTTTTAACATAAATTAAAAATAATAGTTCATTAATTGTTTTAAAGTAAATATGTATGTATACATAATTATGTTTGTGTTTATCTTTTTTTATTAAGTGTATTTGTTATATTTTATTAAAATGTATATTACATTTATTTTATTTTGTTAAAATTAATTTTAATATTTAATATATATATATATATATATTATATTCATATAAAAGTCAATATTTTATAAATCTATATTTTTTACATCGATATTTTTTAGTCAATATTTTTGTACTTACCTGTTTAAGTAAAGGGAGTAGATATTTTTGTTGTCCATATTTTTTACTTGAAATTTTTACATCGATATTTATTACATCGGTGTTGTGTCAGTGAACCATAAAGATGTTATCCTTCCCAAATTCCTTTTAGTGTAGAAAATGAGAACCTTCATTTAACTATCTTACATGACTACAGTGCGTTACTACAGAGGATACCATCTCCACCAAGACCATGAAGTTCTAGTCCCCTAAAGTAAGGGTAACAAGCCAACAATGAGGCTTATGCATGTACCCACGATGCACAAGTGTGTTTCTATGTTTGCGGTGCAGTGTCACAATTTGTTTTGCACATATGTGTATTAGCACCTTGCATGTAATCTTCCACCTGAGTGCCAATTGTGAGATCTTTAATTCTGTTGAAATTATTATTTTGGGTTTTGTTTTGATATATTCTAGGAACCTTATACTGGGGTGCAGTGGCGGCTCGCACAGGTAACGCTGTGGGGCGGTGAGGCGGGGCGGGCCGGGACGCTTCGGGTAGTGGAGTACGACATACGACAGGAAAGTGGAATAGAAACAAATAAATATATAAAACCACTTACCTTGCGCTGGTTGCATCACCGATTTGGAGACCATACCCCAAACCAAGAGGTGACGAGGAGCAAAGCGAAGGACCAGGGACCGACAACGAGCAGGGACCCTCCAACATAGTAAATCTGAGCAGCCATACACCTTCGCCAGATGAAAATGCCGTCCTTTCCAAAGGACTGGGATTTGTACCAACACCAAGAAGTGACCTCTTTGCACTAAGTATTGAACTGGCACAATTCTTTCGGGGATTAAACTAAAGAGCTTCTTTGAGGACCAGGAAACCAGTCATGATCAGGAATGCCCCAATACAGGATTAAAGAAAAAATCCACCTTTTTACCACCGACACAATTCTTCCCATGCCATGTGATGGCTTTTGAACAGGCCTTCCTAAAAGAAGTAGACACAATCGACTGCTGAAATAACAAGATCTTTCAGAATCTAAAGAGAGGAGAGAAAACAGCCATGGTAAATCTAAAAGAGAACACACAATTGATTATAAAGCCAGCCGATAAGTGTGGAGCGATAGTTGTTATGGACAAACACATGTACCACACTGAATGCATCTGACTCTTGTCCGACAGCAACAGCTATGAAATCCTCCAGACTAACCCTACACCCAGACTAACTAACCAAATAAAAATCCTGGTGTAGTAGGGTCTTTTGAATGACTGGATCACAAGACACGAAGTAGAGTTTCTCGTGTGTGAAACACCACACACACCAAGATTTTACACTCTACCCAAGATCCACAAAAACAAGAATCCCCCACCTGGTAGACTGATAGTAAAAGGAATCGGCTCGGTGCTGGAACCACTCTTGCAGTTCTGCGACTGGTTCCTTAGACCCATTGTGAAGACATTAACCTCATATTTGAAGGACACAAAAGATGCCCTATGCCTACTCAGAGACATGGAAATTAACCCAACAGAGGATTGGATAATTACGATGGATATTGAGGCCCTCTACACGAGCATACCACAAAGAGGCACTTTGAGCGTGGTTGAAGATATCCTCCAGGAGAGGGATTGGCATTTCATGACCCCAAGGCACTAAATTTTAGAATGTGCAGAATTGGCCCTGACTGAGAACATTTATGAGTACAAAGACACCATATATCATCAGATAAGGGGCACTTTGATGGGGAGCACTTTTGCTCCCAATATGGCTTGTCTGTACGTACATCAATTTGAGGTTGACTACATTTTCAATCCGGACAGTGGAGTGGAGAACATGGCGGCCGCTACGTGAGCAGCCGCTTGCTCCCCGGAGGCACTCATGTCCCGCTATCACATGAGTAGGCGAAGTTAGGAACCAACTCACCTTTTGTTGGTGGTTCATTGCGGGTGGTTGTCGCCTCGTTCCTTTTACTTTTTCTGGCCTTTTCCGGTGGCGGGGGATGTGTTTTGGAGCCCCGGTGCCTGCCGAGAGCCGTGTGTCGGCTGTCTCCGCTGTGTCGTCCCCGTGGGTGGCGGCCGCCCTGGAGCTGAGGAGGGGCCGTAGAGCAGCTGCTCGCGGTCTCCCCCGGGTCAGCGCGGGCAGTGGCAGCACCTGTCACGCCCATCCCATCCTGGAGAAGGCTGCCACAGGGGGAGAGGCTGAGGAGGTGTAGGATGTCGGCAGCAGAGTTCCTTCTGGGACTTCTTTGCAGCAGGCACAGGCGAGTCCATCGATCCAGCGGACATTAGGCGCTGTGCTCCCGGTTAAGGGTGCTAAGAGAGGTAAAGGGCATGGTGGGGCTTCCCAGGGGCAACTAAAGTCATGTGTGAAAGGAAGTAAGCAGTCTCCCAGGAAGGATAAGTCTGCCACTGGAGGCGGTAGAAAGAGCTCCCCCCTACCCTTTTTCAGACTGGGTGTCAGGGGATAGGAACTGGTACTGTTACTGGCACTGGTATAGACAGCAGCTGCTCCACCTTTCAGCGGCTTGAGGTCGAAGTATAAAGGCTGGGAAGTCTAAAATAAACCCCCCAGCCTAAAAAGTCAAGATTACTCCCTCACTTAGGTCGTACTTCAAAGTTCAACCAATTGTGCTCGATGTGGTGAAACAGGGTGAGACACTCAGAAGGGGGCCAGCAGCTCGGCTTAGTTCAGTGCCCGGTCCGGAAAAGATGGAAGCCCTGGGGGGACCCCTGCTATCAGCATCTACCTCCATCACGGAGAGTGGCCCAGTTGGGGTCCCAGGAAAGGAGAAGGAAAAGGAGGATGGAAGGCAGAGGGTCTCGGCATCCCAGGGCATGCGAGAGAGCTGCGCTGTGGGGGTTGATAAAGGCTCTGAAGATCAAGAGGCAAGGGGACTTCGGTAGCATCCCTGGAGGCTCTATTTTCTACCCTTTTGGAGGACATTAAAAAGGGGTTCTCAGTGTCCGAGGCCAATCAAGGAGAGATCAGGAACTTTTGTGAGTCCCTGGAGAGGAAGATAGATCTCCTCAATACAAGAACTGACACTCTGGAAAATACTGTGGGAGAACTAAAAGACGACCTAGGTGTAGCAAAAGCGGACATACTAGCTCTTAAAAGGGAGGATGAGGTTCTTCGTGATAAGCTGGAGACTTTGGAGAATAACTCCCGAAGAAGTAATCTCCGTATTTTGAACATTCCCGAGGGGAGGGAGTGGGACAACCTCAAATCCTACATTGTCTCATTATTAAAGGAGACACTGCAGTTAAAGGAAACAGAAGAAGATCTGAGGAAGGATATTCAAAGGGCACATACTGATCCTTTTAGAAGGAATCCCAATAGAACAAAGCCCAGAAAAGTCCTCTTAAATTTCCACACTTACTCCCTGAAGGAAAAGATCCTTAATATGGCCCTGAAGGCAAAATCATTGAAGGCCAGGGATTTCTCTTTCGAAATACGTTCTGACCTTGCCCGAGCTACTCTCGATAGGCAACGGGAACTGGGTAGGAAGCTGGACAATTTTAAAAAGATAAGTGCAGTGGCCCAACTCAAATTTCCAGCAACTTTGAAAATTATGCATAAGAATAAAATGCATAATGTTAGATCATTACGAGAGGCCGAGGAGCTATTGAAAAGTTTTAAGAAAGGCGAGGCATAGTCAGCCAGTCTGCTCTTGGGTGGTTGAGCAAAGTGGGAGGACTCTAGGAGCAGGGTACTTAAACACTTATTGGGTCCTACTGCCTTAAAATATAACTGGTTGGACAACTGTACAGCGACAATGACACTTATAGCAATAATCACTCTGTGGCTGTTAAGGGTTGTTTTTCAGCTCTCGCCTTAAATTTTCATCTTTTCTTTCTACAAAGGGACAGGGTGATGTGCCCGGGGCGCAGCAGACAGGACCTTCATCTGTCCAGGAAAATTGGGGGGGGTGGTTCTCCTGGGAGAGGTTTGTAGGGGGGGTTGGGGTGCACTGGGTGGGGAGCATAGGGGTAAAAATATAAAAATGTCCTCATTCACTTTAGGCTGTTTCTTTTCCGTTTTAACTGCCCTAGTTATGTTAACCCTGTACTACTTGGTCTGGTGCTGGCAGTCTCTGCTTCTTAAAAGATGCATAGGCTCTCTGCTTAAACCTCCATGAGAATGGTTCAGTTCCTGTCTTGGAAAGTGAATGGCCTACGCATTAAATCCAGAAAGGCGAAAATTCTACAATATATTAGAGATTCCCCGGCGCAGGTTATCATCCTCCAGGAAACTCACCTCCTGAAGGAAGAGTTAACTGAGATATTTAAAAAATAAAGATGGTTGGACCACTTGGTCTGTTCTAATCAGATTGCCAACATTAGGGGGGTCGCTATACTAATTAAAAAACAACAAAAGCCCGCATTTTAGATTCTTTGGTTGACCCTTGTGGCAGGTGAGTTATTTTGAAGGTGATTATTTCAGGCTCCCTCTTTACTCTTGTAGGCTACTATGGCCCAAATCAAGATGATCTCTCCTCCCTTAAAACCATTTTTTCTAATTTATTAGATTATCCAGATCCAGTAATCATGGCTGGGGATTTTAATATCTTTCTGAATCCTAAATTGGATAAGACTGCAAATAGTAGAGCCAGGGTGCCTTCTAAATCTCGGACATATCTCCATGTTATGATGGCGCAGACAGGACTTTGTGACATTTGGAGGGACAGATAGGGCCATCAGTTAGAAGTTTCGTATTATTACAGCAAATATGGCCACAAATCAAGAATTGATTATATCCTGGTCAGCCATAGTTTGAGGGGGAAAGTCAAGGACATTGGTTATTTGACAACCCATCTTTCTGACCATTCAGGGGTTTGGATGGATCTGGATCTTGAAGGCAGGCAGAACATCAGGGCCTGGACCTTTGATCGTACCCTGCTTCTTGACAGCTATGAGATGAAGCATCTATCTCAGGAGACAGAGAGCTTTTTGGGTTATAACATAGGTTCTGCTGCGACTTCTGTCATTTGGGACTCTTTGAAGGCTTTCCTAAGGGGTGAGATCAAGAGCAGGGTGTGTTTCCGGAACAAACAATATAGAGAAGAGGTGGCACACAAGGAAGCAGTGATGAAGGTAGCAGAGCTGGGCTTGAATACTGGGGCGGATCTTGAGAAACAGCAGGAAAATATGGATAGGCTGAAAGAACTAAAAGAGCAGCTAGGCACCATCCTCCAGACTAGGGTCACACGTAGATGGGAGGTGAGTAAGCTTGCCCACTTTGAGTATGGTGAGGGTGCGGGCAAGTTGCTGGCTTGGAAGGCTAAGTCAGACAGGACGCGTAACTTGATCAAACAAATCAATAGCATAGATGGGGTTACGGTCCTGAGTACAGACGAGGAGATTGGGGGCGCCTTCTTTGATTTCTTCCAGGATTTATACTGAGAAGACAGTGTGGTCGATAGTCTTGAGGTTGTGGAATGGTTGAGTGGAAGTATGCTCAGCCCCCTGAATTTAATTCAGCAGGAAGATCTTGAGCAGGGCATCTCACAAGAAGAGGTTAAAAAGGCCATCCTAGCCTGTAAGGGGGGGAAAGCGGCAGGCCCTGATGGGCTGCCAATAGAGCTCTATAGATCTTTGGGGGAAGTGATAGTCCCAATCTTGACACAGCTTTTTAATGAGATTCTAAGTGCTGGAACAGAGCTGCCAGGCCCCTGGGGAGAGGCAACCATCACCTTGATTTTGAAAGCGGGGAAGAATCCAGCGAGTTGTGGGTCATATAGACCCATCTCGCTGTTAAACGCGGATTCTGGCGAGCAGGCTGGGATCAGTAGCAGGAGACATGCTACACTCCGACCAAAAAGGTTTTGTCAAGGGCATGAATCTACATGACCTCACATATGATTTTATAGGTGCTATTGATTTGGCCACAACCTATTCGCTTCCCCTCACAGCCATGACCTTAGGCGCCACCAAGGCCTTTGATAGGGTCAACCGGGTGTATCTATCATCGGTTCTGGAGAAATTTAACCTGGGCGAGAAGTTCCGCAGAGCCATCCAGCTGATTTATCAAGACCCGTCAGCTAAACTGCTGGTAAACGCTAATCTAACTGGCCCTTTTAAAATCACGAGGGGCACCAGGCAGGGTTGCCCGTATCTCCCCTGCTGTTCGACCTGTATATTGAACCATTTGCCCAGCGGTTAAGGGAGGACCGGAACATCTTGCCATTTAAGCATGGGGGGTGGGAGAGGAAGGTGGCTCTTTATGCCGATGATATCTTGGTTCTCTCCTCGGATCTATCAATGGCCTTCCCGGCAGTTATAAAGCTTGCGCAGGATTTCGGTCAGATATCTGGCTATGAGATTAACGCGGAATTCTGGGAAAAAGTAGGTAAAACCACCTCAGATATCCTAGGCCTTCAAATTCAAATAAACCTGACCTTGATAATTTTCGGAATATCTAGCGAAGTTACGGGCTCGGCAAGGTCTTTCCTTTTCTATGCTATGCTGTTGGCCAGGAGGGAAATATGTAAAAGATGGGTAGAATGTGTACCTCCTATGCATGCTGAGTGGTTGTCTTCGGTGTTCGCGGTATCCAAGTTGGATTTGAGTCGTACCCAGAGCAGGGCGAAGAAAGCAGTATGGGACTCTTTATTGAAATGGTCAAATGCTGAGTCTTGTGAGACTGGATAACATTCTTTATTTAAAAACCATGGATCCTATGATTATGCCTCTTTGGATCACTCCTGACTGCGTTGGGCACCCTCCACTCCTCCACTGCCAACACTAAGAGTCGCCAGGGTAACCTGGATTATATGGGAGAGTGACCGTGTCCTTTCCTTTGGGATAGTGCTATTCTCTACTTCTTATGTCCCGGTTGGTGGGGGTGTCTTTCTTTTCTCCGTTACACCAGCCTACGCTTCTCCAATAACGAGTAACGGTACGGGTGGCTAGTTTGGCTCACTGTGGTCTGAGGTGAATAAGGATAAAAAGATGTCCTATGCCTACTCAGAGACATGGAAATTAACCCAATAGAGGATTGGATAATTACGATGGATATTGAGGCCCTCTACACGAGCATACCACAAAGACGCACTTTGAGCGTTGTTGAACATATCCTCCAGGAGAGGGATTGGCATTTCATGACCCCAAGGCACTTCATTTTATAATGTGCAGAATTGGCCCTGACTGAGAACATTTTTGAGTACAAAGACACCATATACCATCAGATAAGGGGCACTTTGATGGGGAGCACTTTTGCTCCCAGTATGGCTTGTCTGTACGTACATCAATTCAAGGTTGACTACATTTTCAATCCGGACAACCCCTACAGAGAGGAGATGAAATTATGGCGTGGATATATTGACAACGTGCTAATAGTGTGGCACGGGGACAGGGAACAAGCAGGAGAGTTTGTGGAGTAGGTGAACTCCAGAGATGAACATCTGAGGTTCACATATACAATCAATAAGGATGAAGCAGTTTTTTGGACCTGGTCATAACATTTGACCAAGATGGCATAAAAACGAGGGTCCATAACAAGCCGACTGATAGGAACAGTCTCCTCCTTTCTGAAAGCTTTCACCCGAAAGCACTTCGACAGAATCTTCCGGCAGGTCAGTTCCTACGAATCAGAAGAAACTGTTCCTCCCTTGAAACTTTTGACACACAAGCAAAAACATTGGAAAACAAACTAGTCACCCGCCACTACCCCAGAAAACTGGTGAGAAAAGCGAGAAAAAGAGCAAGGAATAATAACCGAGAAGCCTTGCTTGAGAGCCAAGAGAAAAGAGACAACGACAGACTGGTATGTGTCACTACGTACACCCCCCATATCAAACAAAGTCCAAAATATTATACGAAAAAACTGGCACATTCTGAATGGGGCAGAAAAACACTGTCCCCAACCACTTTTTGCTTTCAAAAGGAACACGGGTCTATGAGACGAACTGGTACACGCAAGAACACCACCCCTGCAGGCCTAAACCCAAACAACTCTATGGGGCAACCAGTGACCGGTGGGGACACTACCCGTGTGGGAACTGTGTAGCGTGCAATTACACAAAAACCACAAAGGAAGTTGACATCAAAACGGGCAAACCATGGATCCTGAAGGACTTCACTAACTGTAACAGCGAAAATGTCATTTATCTCATCTCCTGCCAGTGTGACCTCTTTTATGTAGGACTGACCCCCAGAAAGATTAAAATGTGAATCAACGAACATAGGAGTACAATCAGGTGCAAAAGGAACACCACTAAATTGACACAACACTACTTGGAGAAAGGCCACCGGGACATAGATCTGAAATGGGTAGTACTTGAAAAAATCAACACAAATTGTCCAAACATACAGAAGAGGCTCCACACCCGCGAACAACGATGGGTGTACCACCTAAGAACTTGGGAAACTGGATTGAATGATTACATCCCATGGTTACAGATTGGAAAATAAATGAAAAACTAAGCGTGAGGTATTTATTGACTATAAAACAAGGGATAATGCTGCCACAAAAGGAGATGTAGATGAGAAAATATATTCCCTACATTCATACAGCAGCAATTAGTGTTCTCTCTTTTTTCCCCCATTTTCCACAAAAACCCATAGCCTCCAACACAATATCGGTTTTTCGATCCAAAAATCCTGATTTTCATTATTAAAAAACCATTAAAAAATCCACTGTACATTTTACATGCGTCTTTATACATACATTCCCCTGGAGTTTATTATACTTTATGGGCTACCGGTCCTTCTTATGAATTCACTAGCCTAATGGCCGTTAAACTTAATATCAGGTGCTGTTCCTCACACCAGTATTGAACCTGAAAAGCACCTTGGACCAAACCCGACCCCATCGTGTCCTACGCGAACGCCGGGGATACACGAATCCGCTCTTCCTGGAAGCGCTGCTTCACAACGTGGCCCCCAGGCATTCCCAATTGGGACACCGGAAAGAACGCACGTGTAGCTGCTCAGATTCAATTATGCTTTTCAGCTGGCGGCTGCACTTCACGCTACCGCTAGGCTTCTTTAGCAGCAACCTAAGACATAGCCTCCAGGCAATGGCACGGACACCAGATCCAAAAAACTAATTGAATAAACTATTATGCATGTAAAATGCTAATGGGCCAATTAAGCCAGTGTCGATGACCTATAAAACAAGATGGTATCGCTCCACTCAGCTAAAATTGGGGGAGAGGAATGCACATGTCTAGACAGATGGCGAGGGACGCACCTTGAGGCAGTAAGGGTGTGAATGGAAGTGTGAATGAGAACTCGTGAATATTTCACTTTGGAGTTCATGCCTTGGTTTCAAAGGGTTTACATATGCGATTGTTTACCTCCTTTAAATATCATCCTTTTTAGAGTGTGACTACAGGGGTCCCTCTTACTCCCTTTCTATGGGGCAACTAGGACCCCCCCCTTGGGGATAAGATTGTGAGCTGGTCTCACAAAAAATGTTTTTAAAAATTCACTGTTCTATGTGTTTCACGTTTGTAGTGACACGTATTTCACATCCACATGCAATAATTCTGAAATATGCATGGTATGTATGTTTCTTCACTCTTATGTGACCGGATATCGCTATGACATCATTCTGAAAGAAATTTCACAATTGTTTTACAGGTTTAAAGAACACCGTTTGATTAGAGGATGGCACAGGTCACCCTATACAGTGGTAATATCTGACCAACTTTGGTAAGATAGGAGCCCTAGTTTTTTCGTCCTGATGAATGCCATGGACCCTCAGGGCCAACTTGGCAGAAACATGTTGACGACAACGATCACGGTGGTGATGGGGTACTAGCTCCCCCAATCCCCACACCTAGCTTTTAATACCAAGTAAATACCCAGCAAATAAATGTATTTCGGCTTTTACATTGGTTTTTAAAATCACTTTTCTCACTGGCCCCCACTTAGATATTAGAAGTGCCTCTCTGCCTCTAGGTGTAGACCCGCTCTCTACCAAATGCGGTTTCTAGAGAGCGAGGACTGCCAATGATGAAGCATGACACCTGGTGGTGTGTGAGGACAGTCCTTCATATTTTTTGAGATGCCCAGCACCACTACTAATTTATTTGTAGCTTTTGGTCACTAGTCCCAAATGACTATTTCATTCAGGGTAGCTTCTTTGTGTGTACATTGCAACTAATATCCTCCCTACCTGGGCCACCACAACGGTTATGCCAATATTTAAAAAGGGAGACTGCATGTCCCCAAAGTGTTACTGCCCCATCTCGCTTATTGACAGTATGGTTAAAATCACCGGCAGAGTCATCTATGACCATTTAGTTAATTGGGCTGTGGACAAGGACATTCTTTCCCCTTTTCAATGTGGCTTTCACCCAAACCTAGGTACTAACGAACAGTGTCTGAACCTGGCTTTGATCATTTCTAAGTATACCAGTGTCAGGCAGTCTCCCATCTACCTTGCTTTTATGGATCTGTCCACTGCCTTTGATTCAGTAGACAGAATCAAGCTATGGTCAATGTTGCTGGATCAAGGAGTGGACCCCCCCACTGGTATATTTTTAATTCTCATAACACTCAGATCTCTCTGCCAGAGTGCGTTTAAATTCTTATGATGAGCTCTCTTCTGATTTTTCCTTGAAGCGTGGAATACAACAAGGGTGTATATTGGCTCCCTTATTATTTATTTTATATATAAATGGATTAACAGCCCATTTAACCTCTTGCCCCTCAGACATACCAAGAAGAGCAGGCTCTCCGATCCCCACGTTACTGCACGCTGATGATGCGGGTCTGCTAGCCCTTACCCCGACTGCATTGAGGGCCCAGGTTGACCTCTTTGCCTTTTTTTATGCTAAACTTGAATTTGAAAACTAACCATACCAAGTTGCACATTATATCCTGTGAACCAGGTGAAATAAGGCTGAATAAAATCAGTGTAAAAGGGCAAGATTTAATGAGTGTTGAAAACTTTTGCTACCTAGGATTAACTTTTAGCTCATCAGGGCCGTGGAATCCTCATCTTGCACAGGCTAGCTCAAAGCTCAGTAGAACCGCAAGGACTGTCTGTAATTTGATTAGAGCAAACTCTAGAGGGTCTGTTCTTCTCCCACTGAAGGTGTACAACTCACAGTGTATCAGCAGAGCCACTTATAGCGCAGGTGTCTGGGGTTTTAATAAATGTTGCTGCCTACAGCCGTGGAAAATCATTTCCTACGTGGCTGCTGAGTTTACCATAAACTACTTCCAGATGTATCATTCACTTGTAGTTAAAACAAGGTTTCATATTGGACAAGGTTCATTTGGCGCCTCTCCTATTGGGGGTTAGCATTTGGATGAACCTAGTGTCAAAGCTTTGTAGGGATATTATACTTGACTACAGTGGCTGGATAAGGTCCATTCTTTTCCATGGCTAAGCTATATTCGGGACACCCTAGGAACCCTTGGTTTTTCTGCCTGGCTTACTGAATTTAACAGTATTTCTAAAACTGCTAAGGTAAAGGTGAAAGTAGCATTTATGGAGCACTGCTCAGATACAAGAATGAAAACTGAGTTAGTAAAACCCTCAGTTTCGAATTACTGTAAATCCTTACTCTCAGGCGAACCTGCAGTGTATTTGTCTTTAGACCTTACAAGGTGGTCTTTTAAAAATTCCCCAGACTTAGATGGAAACACAGAATCGATTTTCTCCTGCGATAATCAATCTACACAATCACTTTTGCACTCTATGTTTTTTTGCAGACTATACATCTTAGCATGCAAGCACTTTCTGAAGTCTTTGTTACGCAAGTTAGGTTCCTGTCGGTATAGAGTAGCTCTGCTTAACTTACAGTTTTTAAGCTCACATATAACCTCCTACCATGTCTGTACCTTCCTGAAAGTGGCCATTCAAGCTAGAAAAACTATGGAGGGCTTTCTGAACTATAACTTTGTCCTGGGTCATTTAGCTGGTCACGCTCTGTGTGAGCTATTCCTTCACTTTGCTTATGTTTTCACGCTAAATAAGTCCAGACCTGCACTGTACCCGCCTTTGATAGGTGGAGTTAGGCTGAGGCATCCCTTTTCATCTTTGTATTAGTAGGAGTACATGGCGGACCCTATTTGAGGTTTTTGTTTTCCTCTCTTGCATTTAATCTCTGCCAACTGTCACATGTGGGTAGTGATGTTTAAAAACTTTATGGAAAATTGTGCTTATGCTCCTTTTTGATTTGGATTTATGATGAAATTGGTGACTTATCTTTACTAATGTGAACATTTTTTTCTGTTTTTAAATTAATGTTAATGTGAATTTGCACTTATACTACTGATATATTATGGATCTGTATTAGATTTGATGTGCTTTTATGGTCTATTTTTGATCAGACTGAACAAAGATTTAAATTGAATTGATGTATTTAGTGACTCATGTTGATACCCATATTTTTCATACTCACTCACTTAACATGAACTATAGAGATAGAGATCTCCATTGGCACTGAATAATGCCCCTGACCAGTACTGGAAAAATTAAGGGCAGAAACATTCTGGCTTATGATGGGTGGTGGGGCCATTGTACCTGTACACCATCCCCTCATTGCTTTTAGGCATACCAAAGACACCCACTAATAAAGGTATTATACTTACTTTGAGGTGTTTTAGCTGTCTTGTCCAGTTAGATTTATCTAAGAACTCCCCCTTATTTGAGGTTATGTCCGCCCTGGCAGTATTATCTTACCAGGGTGGGATGAGGTCACGAAGCATGCAACAAGCAGTGGGCAAGGCCTCCTATCCAATATAATTGGCACCTTTTGGATTAGGATAGTTAATCTTTTGGGGCCCTGATAAGAATATTTAGGTGTTACCCTTGATATGGACCAAAACTGGCCTAATATTGCCAGCCATCACACTTGTTTGTGGTTACAGGATTCCATATACTTTCTCCTCCCAGGGAAAGAGGTTGAAGGGCCTGGGAGAATGACTGCCTGTTTGCTGGGACCTCTAGGTGTTCTTTTGAGGCCAGGGAGTACACTCTGCCCTGCAGATTATTCCAGCACTTCCAAATATCATTCTGTGAGCGACTCGTGTTAGAAACTGCATTCACTTTTGTGACAATTCTATCACACATATGCCTTTTCTGTTTTATGGTAGTATTTTGAACTGAAACTCCAAACAGCTGTAGCTCTACCCTAATAATCTTATCAATAATGACTGCTAATTTTATCTCTGAAATCTAGAAAAAATGTTTAAAGAACAAATACAAGCAAAGTTAAGAAAAAAATGTAGAAAGCTAAGGACAAAGATTACTGTAGCTCGTGCTGCTTTGAAAATAGAAAGGTAAAAGATTGTTGGTTAGGAAGGGGTGTGTTCTATAATGCAGTTTCAAGGTGTGAATAACGGGAACCACTAACTCAAGTGTGATTGATGTACACATTGGTTATTAAGATGTCAACAGTCAACACTTCTTCTACAACATTACTCCATCGCGAGACTTGTAGAACACCGTTGAGTTGAGGCACACATTTAAATCTGGCAAGCAGTAAACTGTCAATCCAACACTGATATAGGGGTGGATGAAAGTCACAGAATTTGACTCCGCGGATTTCCTCTAATGGGCTGTTCATGCTGTCATTTAGTGCCGGTAGCGTGAACAGGGCTGAAAAACGCACAATGCGCTGCACTAGAGCATATAGTCATACAAGTTGATTTTACTGCCACTCGCAAATCTCCTCAAGAAGCAGCACTCTCACCGCAACTACCCACGTTAGAAAAGCCCACTAGGGTAAGCAGAAATCTCACTCATGCAAAGTCAGCGATGAATCAGGACTTGGAGTCGATGCGCCATATAGTCGGCGATGCAAGTTTTGTGGTCTGTGCAGCAGCGGTGATGCGTTGGCATTGAAGGAGATGTACCGGTTCTGATCAGTGCAACATTGGTGATGCATGGATTTAAGAAGTTGCAGCACTTTATACCCACTTCCAAGGGTCCAAGACTGAATTGGCACTACTTGACAGGGCAAGACTCTCAGATGACAGAGTCCAGGTGCTGTAGGTGAATAGTTGGAAGGCTTGGATGTCCCTGGGACTTCAATTAAATTCAATTCAATTCAATTGCATTTTATTTCTCCATTAATTAAAACTATTGCAATACATATACATAGTGCAGCACATAAAACATTCCCAAGAATTCCTTTTATGAAATACATTTCAAATTGGCTCATTATATATTTAATCAAAGTAAAACATGTGTGCATTAAAACCCATGTATGGTTTAGATGGGTCAAAGAAGAAAAAGGCCTTCCTTACGTGGCCAGCTGTCCCCAGGACTCTATGTTCTTTTATCTGCCCTGTATGTTTAATCAAGATAAAAACCTATGAGCATTAAAACTCATACGATGGTTTAAAATGAATCAGAAGAGACCAAATAACTTTTAGTGTGTGGTCGACTGTCCTCAGGATCCTATGTTCTTTTAACTGGCCTGTGCAGATTAGCATGACGGTCTGCAAGGTGAATAAATGACAGTCGACATGCAATTTAGGAGAAGTAACAGTGGAAGTGCTCTTACCGACTCTGACCTGTAGGGTGTGGGGGTTGCCCTAAGTTCTCTCAACTTCCAAAGAAGTTCTCAAAGCGTGCTAATAAAATGTTAGAGCTTTAAGTCACTCCATACTGCTCATTTGACTTTTGACTAACAGTAAAGTGCACATGGTTTAAGAAGGCTAGAGTGCAGTTGCTCTTACCCCCTTTCAGTCTACTCTCGAGGCATATTCTGACACTATTCCCAGCAAATGATGAAATGGGCACCTTACTATTGGATGTCTAAGACAAGGGGGCCGATTCCGATCTCGGCCGGTAGGGCACCTAACAGTATTCGACCGGAAAAAAACCCAGCCGAATGCGTGTTTCCCGACCGATTCGTACACCCGTCCGGACGAACAAGTACGATGCGTATAACAACCCATTTCCCGAGCGAGCTGTACTCACCCAATGTAAACGCCGAATCGAGTCGCACGGAACCAAATACACAGCACCTTCCGGCCGGACTAGTACGATGCGTGCTCCGTACGTGCCGAACCAGTCGCTACGTCCGGCACGTTTCAGCATCCGGGAGAGCCGCACATAAGCTCCGTTTCGCGCCACAAGACGATCCACGGCTACGAGACGAACAAGCCAGCGACGAGTACGAGTCGAAGACGCGAGAAACCCGAACGAGACGACCCAACCATGAATCCCATCGCGCAGGTCCTACCTATACTCTACATCTATTACCGGGACCGGTACGGACGCGTACGGCGCAGACGGTAAGTCAAACACCAACAATACAAACAAACTACACGTACCCAAAATATGTCACACACACATAGGGATGCACAAATGACGTACACTAGCAACAGCACAACCATAGGGGTGGGATGGGCATCACCAATGCCACACACACCCATAGGGGGATGGATGCCTACCACTACCACCACCCCTACTCAGGGGGGGCTGGATGTCTGCCACTACCACCACCCCTACTCAGGGGGGATGGATGCCTACCACTACCACCACCCCTACCCAGGGGGGGCTGGATGCCTACCACTACCACCACCCCTACTCATGGGGGCCTGGATGCCTGTCACTACTACCATCCCCACCCATAGGGGGATGGATGCCTACCACTACCACCACCCCAACTCAGGGGGGGCTGGATGCCTGCCACTACCACCACCCCTACTCAGGGGGGGCTGGATGCCTACCACTACCACCACCCCTACTCAGGGGGGGCTGGATGCCTGCCACTACCACCACCCCTACTCAAGGGGGCTGGATGCCTGCCACTACCACCACCCCTACTGAGGGGGATGGATGCCTATCACTACTACCATCCCCACCCATAGGGGATGGATGCCTACCACTACCACCACCCCTACTCATGGGGGCCTGGATGCCTGTCACTACTACCATCCCCACCCATAGGGGCTGGATGCCTACCACTACCACCACCCCTACTCATGGGGGCCTGGATGCCTGCCACTACCACCACCCCTACTCAGGGGGGGCTGGATGCCTGCCACTACCACCACCCCTACCCAGGGGGGGCTGGATGCCTACCACTACCACCACCCCTACTCATGGGGGCCTGGATGCCTGTCACCACTACCATCCCCACCCATAGGGGATGGATGCCTGCCACTACCACCACCCCTACTCAGGGGGGGCTGGATGCCTACCACTACCACCACCCCTACTCAGGGGGGGCTGTATGCCTGTCACTACCACCACCCCTACTCATGGGGGCCTGGATGCCTGTCACTACCACCACCCCTACTCATGGGGGCCTGGATGCCTGTCACTACTACCATCCCCACCCATAGGGGGCTGGATGCCTACCACTACCACCACCCCTACTCATGGGGGCCTGGATGCCTATCACTACTACCATCCCCACCCATAGGGGGATGGATGCCTACCACTACCACCACCCCTACTCATGGGGGCCTGGATGCCTGTCACTACTACCATCCCCACCCATAGGGGGATGGATGCCTACCACCACCCCTACTCAGGGGAGGCTGGATGCCTGCCACTACCACCACCCCTACTCAGGGGGGGCTGGATGCCTGCCACTACCACCACCCCTACTCATGGGGGGCTGGATGCCTTCCACTACCACCACCCCTACTCAGGGGGTCCTGGATGCCTACCACTACCACCACCCCTACGCAGGGGGGGGCTGGATGCCTACCACTACCACCACCCCTACCCAGGGGGGCTGGATGCCTGCCACTACCACCACCCCTACTCAGGGGGGGCTGGATGCCTGCCACTACCACCACCCCTACTCATAGGATGGGTAATGCATGACACAACCAGCATACTCCCACATAAGGAATGACAGAAAATTACATCCCCCCCCAACACCATGACAAGCGTGTGTAGTCTGTGTCAAATGCCTGCAACACTGAACATGACATTGAACATACAATGTGACCCACTATCACATGTGTCACACATAAATGTGTGTGGCCTCCACAATGCAAGTAGACCATGACCACTGTGGCCATGGGGTCGAACACCCCATCATCACAGTGACCAAAAGGTAAGTGTGGAGTCCATAGCTGATGCACCTCTTGAACAGTGTGGCCATGGGGCCTAAAGCCCCATCACCACAGTGACCAAAAGGTAAGTGTGGAGTCCATAGCTGATGCACCTCTTGAACAGTGTGGCCATGGGGCCTAAAGCCCCATCACCACAGTGACCAAAAGATAAGTGTGGGGTCCATAGCTGATGCACCTCTTGAACAGTGTGGCCATGGGGCCTAAAGCCCCATCACCACAGTGACCAAAAGGTAAGTGTGGGGTCCATAGCTGATGCACCTCTTGAACAGTGTGGCCATGGGGCCTAAAGCCCCATCACCACAGTGACTAAAAGGTAAGTGTGGGGTCCATAGCTGATGCACCTCTTGAACAGTGTGGCCATGGGTCCTAAAGCCCCATCACCACAGTGACCAAGAGGTAAGTGTGGGGTCCATAGCTGATGCACCTTTTGAACAGTGTGGCAATGGGGCCAAAAGCACCATCACCACAGTGATCATAAGGTAAGTGTAGTCATGGTAAAAGCTGCGAAAGCCAAACTGTATGGATGAATCCTGGTCACACAACAACAAACACATCAGTGGCATAGTAGTGCTTGTGTCCCATAGCAACATAGATTGGGCGGGGCAAACAGTGCAGTGTCACAGAAACATCGTTTTGGCCATGTGCATACAAACATCACCCATGGGGGACCACATTGTCAATATTCACAAATAACACAATGACAGAAGTGACCATCATAATGCTGAGCCACATATCTGCACCAATGGACACACAAATGTAGATATCCTGTGGAGACTGTCGATGTCAGGTGAACAAATACCATACCATGGCATCAATGGGACATACAAACCATGATCACTGTGCTGACTGATGACCTAGGAGTCCCAGGGACAGCTGGGGAAACCAAACAAACAACATACAGACAATGGCACACTACAGAAATGCCAATGCAGTGGTGCAAATGCACAAACACAAACAGGCAGACTCACACTGCATTTCAAACACAACAGGTGATGGGGGTGTGCCAGTGTCCCCAGGCAACCACACAACACATGAGGAGGCCTGAACTCCAATCACACAGATGTTTATACAGTGCCATACAAAAGTTACTCATGGATCGGATACCCCTATGTGGGCAATCAGGCATCGTCAGCTGAGAGGGAGGCCAAATTACACATGTCACACAAGCTTGTAGGAACAGCAACTAACACAGCAAGAGACAGACCCACCAGGGTCCCCACATTGTGCTGACACTAGCCTGCATGACAATCTCACTGTGATGACAAAGGTAGATGTCGTTCACACTGTGAACCACAGCCATGTGTCCTGAGCAACAAACTACCATCACACCTACACAAGCTCCAATCAATCAGCACGGCCTGCCAGCCAAGGCCAATATGGAGGTAGGGCGCTAGCCGTGCAACAACTCACATTTGCACACTCAACACCACACTCCCTGATCTCCACCAATGTGCAGCAGTGAAGCTCACATGGACTGGTGACAGTGCACATGCACCCATGACAATTCCAGGGGTGGTGGGGGGAACTAAGGTGCAGATACCCATCACACATGGCCAGTCAATAAGACTCGTCAATGTCTGACACACAGCACAGTACGCCGTACATGGGCATGATGTGAAATCCACCACAATCAATGGGATCCTGGCCATAGTCACACACCTACGTAGAAGCCAAGGTGACACACAAAGAACAAACGTACACAACTTCCAACATTGCAGCTCTGACCCTGAGGAGTGGCAGCAGTCACACACACACCGTGTCACAATCACTGAAAGCTACCACAAACTGAAATTCACATGACTTGTGTAAACAACAAGTGCCAAGGGGAATCCAGAATGTGTCCCATCACCGTTTACCCACATCCCCAGCCCTGACAACAAAGACAACCTGGGATGACAACCTCATGAACATTAGTTTGCCATGCAACCACATCACAGAGAAACCAGGTCCAAGATGCTGGATGAACACAGACCAACTCTGCAAGCAACACAAACAGGAACATCCCTAGGGACACAGCCTGTGTAGGAAAAGGGAAGGGAACACGCACAGACATGCTTACACAACACACAACACGGGCACACGCAATGTCACGGGATTACACACTGCCATGAGGGCACTCCACTCCTGTGGAAGGTCCGCTGTGCCAAACCTTGTCTGTGCACGACTCAAACATGTCAGCAGGACACTCCGTCAGTGAGTCAACAACTACAACTCACAGAAGGCTCTGCTCACATCAGCCTGGGTACGGGAGTGTCACGTCAGTCATCTGCATACACCCAAAACACGTGTCAAGCCAGTTGCACTGTATACACAGATGAGTCCTTCAACATTGATGTGCAAAACTGCATGTCCAGTGGAGATGGGCACACAGTCAGGGAAATCGGAACATTGAACAGTGGTAAGCCCACCAGATGTGCATCACTGTAAGACAAAGATGTTCCTTTACAGATGCAAAACGTACATCCCTGTGTCAAATGCTGAACATTACACCCTCAGACTGCAGCAAAGGATGCCATAGATCCAGAGTAGAACAGGACACATATCCCATGGACCACATGGAGTCCATCACAGCAACACTTCATTTTCCTGAACTGAACACTATAACAACTGCAAATGCAGGATGCTACTCATCTACATCAAAAGAAACACCTCAATTAAACAAAAAGAGGCTTTATTCAGCTAATGTAAAATTAAAAGTTGACGTCCAAAAGAAACTAAGGCCAATGGCCAGTCCAAAATCCATGTCCCAACAGGGTGACAAGTGACAACTGGTCACCCATTGCTTGCCTGCACTGGTACGGACAGGGGACATCCCCCTTGGAGGGGCATACAAGGGGCAGGCCAGGCACCGCAGGGACAGGATCAGGGTATGGCAGAGTGAGGCAGTGAAGGGGTGGTGGGTGCAGGAGTGTCACCGGCAACTGCAGTGGAGGTGTCTGACTCAGGGGGGGGCCAGCACCACCGTGCTACACAAGTCAGTTGGTGTGGGTGCTGCAACCACTGCAGTGGGCTGGTCTGATGTAGTGGACTGGGTCCCCACTGCATTGCCCAAGTCAGATGGGGTGGTTGTGGACTCCACTGCAGTGCATAACTCCAAGGGAGTGGAAGGGTGGGCAGATGAGGTGGGCAGGACAGAGGGGGGATCCGGTCCCCACACCAGTGGCACTAACAGGCAGAGCGTCTGGGTTGGGTGTGGAAGAGCAAGTGGCAGGGGGGGAGGGCCTAAGCAGTCTTAGGATGCGGTATCGGTGTGTGGGGGAACCTGGGGCAGGGTGTGGCAGGGGAACCTGTGGAGTGGTGGCCTGGGGGATGGAGGAGAGAGACTGGGTGGTGGAGCTGCGTGGTGGTGGTGGTGGGGTCTTGCTCATCGTGGTCCGGGGGGACTTCCGAATGGGGTCCTGTGTCTGCCTGCGCCTGGGGAAGGGTGTCCGGGGGTGAGGGGCACTCCCCTCTGTGTGGGTGGACTTCCTCTTCCCCCGGTATGCTGGATCAGCAGGATTTGAGGGGAAGAGGCCGAGGTCACACAGGAAGAGCTGTTGTGTATGTGGGGTAGCAGGTGAGGCAAGGGAAGGGGTCTTGGAGGGAGAGGATTTGTAGGACTGCGGAGTGACTGTGGATGCCTGTGTGTGTGTGTGTTCCCCATCCTCTGTGTCTGTGGTATCAGTCCCCTAAGGATGCTTGTGTGCACGTCTTGCCTTTCTCTTGGGTGTGTCTGTGCTGCTCATGTCTGTGTGTTTGGGTGATTGTGCAGGTGTGCATGTGCTTTGGACAGGTAGGGTGGCAGGAAGTGTGGATGGGGCAGAGGTGGGAGGGGTGAGGGACTGTTGGAGGAGGGACACTGCTGCTGTCAGGGAGGAGTCCATGGACCTATTGCTCCTCTGTAGGGCAGACATACCCATCGAGATGCCCTCCATGAACGACACCAGCTGTGTCAACAGAGTGGTGTGTGCATGGAGGACAGTCAGCATTGCTGTCTGCCCTACATGGAGCTGCCAAAGGAGGTACACAGACTCCTCACTCAGGGCAGCAGGGGACACAGGGGCAGGGGGTGCGGTGCCTGGCATGAAGGAGACACGCTCCCGAGCACGGGAGCCTCCACGGACCTCAGGAATGGGAGCCAATGGGAGGGCGGTGGTGGTGGTGGCGGGGCCAGACAGACTAGCTTGACTTTGGTGGCTGCTGACACCCGCCTCCACAAGGGAGTTATCCTCTGCACTGCTATGGGCCTCAGCTGAGGTGGATGGTGCTGAGTACTCCTCGGTGTGGCTCCCCTCGCCCTCCGTGCCACTGGGTCCCTCTGACCACTCGTCGGACGCTGACCCAGTCTGGCTCCGCTGCTCCTCCTGGTCCGTGGAGCTGCCCCCTCCTGTGGCCGTGGATGTATCTGCAAAAAATTAGGGAAACAGACAAACATCAGTCACCTGCACTGAACGCACACACCACAGTAAGTACAGCACATCACAGAGCCAGCTCAGGCATCCTTAGTTGAACATTGCCTAAAGTCCTCACACAGATTTGTGGAAGCCAATTGTCAGTCTGATGGTCAACCATGGGACTCACACCCCTCCTGCCCTTGCACCCATCTGTCTGGTGCCTGTCTGATGGTAAGACCCCAGTGTGGACACATGCACCACCTACACAGTTGTTGGACATTGCAGGGAACACGGTGAAGTATGTGAACATGCACACAACACATCTCTTGCCACTAAGTCAGTGCAGGTGTCCGGATGAAGTGATGGCCAGAGTCTAAATAGAAATGCATGTGATGCATACCAGCACCACACACCATGATGCACCCATGTCCGGATAGTCAATGCCACAATGGGGTGCATGTTGCACATGTCACTCCCCTGCATGTCACTCTTAGGAAGTTTAATGCCATGACACAGGCATGCGTGCAAAGTCATACATCACTGTCTCCAGTCACATGGGCATGGCAGCCAGCCAACAACAGTCTGCACTGTGTCACAATCCTAGGACATGGGGAATGCAAGTTATGTAACTGACAAGTGCACATGTCCATCCCCCAAAACCACATCATCAGTACTACTACTTGTCCACGTCATACCAATTGGACATATGGGGGACATGAAACACAACTCTCTGAACATGAGCACCTCACAGTGTGCTGTGAATGAGAAACAGCTGCCTGAAAGTCACAGTCGCATACACCTGTGTGCACAGTCAAGTGATCAGACACCTAAAAATCACAGAAGTTTCATCTATCATGGTCACATCTCCGCTGGCATGCTGAGCCCTAACCGATAAACATACCAGTAGTCCTGACAACGAGGACACAGCACAATGACACAGAGGCAGACACCTGAGGGAACATTTCACTGATCACAACATGCCAGATGGTATACGGGAGTGGGAGTACAGAGTGTATTGTATGCCCTGGAGTAGGCATGACTGTCCAGCTCCACTTGTAAGAGGAATGAGTCCTGGACAGTAGGCATGTGGCTGAGCACGTCTGACACACTTGATACACATACTCCTGAGGCCCAAACATTGTTCCCACCGGCAGCATGGGTGTGTGCCAAATTCCCCAGGGACATGTGGTGATTCAGATCATCAAGTGGACCCCATATCAAAGTTACACCCAGATTACATGTCAGAACTTAGGCATTGTGTAAGCAATTGACCCACACATGAATCCCACAACATAGTCACGGGAACAAATGCTGTCCCCCACCTTGAACGAAGCTAAATGTAATGACACAGTCCCCAAGTGACACAATTTCCTGACTGTAAGGGCCACACATATGCGTATCAGAGGAGAAGTGGGCATGTCACAAATGAGGGACATGGGTCCTGGACCACATGACTGATGTACTGTGGAAGTTTAACCAGGCCAGAGGAGGGCACATAGCATGTCAGACAAAGTGCACAATGCAGTCATGGACTCACCCCCTCCTTGCTGCTGTCTGGCCTTCAGCTGCCCATCCAGGTCAGGGAAGACCACGCCAGGATCCGGAGCATGTGGGGGGTCAGGGTCCGGTGTCCGCCCCTCCTGCGAGGAGGCGACAGCTTCAGCTGGACCCTTGCGATCCTCCGGGTCCAGCCACGAAGGTCCTGCCACCTCTTCTGGCAGTTGCGGATCCTGCGCCTGTAGACCCCCACGGATCTTACTTTCCGGGCGATGGTCAGCCAGATTTCCTGCTTCTGGTGGGCATCGACCTGTGAGGATGACAAAGTGAAAAAGGACATTACTACACATGCAACATATCCGTGCATCACACAGTTGGATATACATGTCTCAATCACAGGGGCATATGATGTACATAGGCAGTGCAACAATGGCTATGAACAGTTTGCCAGCAGTCACTACATGGTGTCATTGCATGGGGAGTAAACCTTTTTGGAATGCACTGTTACTGCACTGTACCTGTTCAGTGCATGTAACTACACACTTTGGGGTGTGACAACTACTCAGTGAGCATGCTAGCCAGTGGTGTGCACACTGTAAGTCCTGCTAGTCAGACAACATGCACCATTGGTAAGGCAGTGGACAGCACACTCACCTGCTCCCCTGGTTTCCCATACAGCTTGCTGTACTGTGGAAGGAGGCTGTCCAGCAGGGCCTGGTTCTCCTCAAGGCTGAAGGCTGGGGCTCTATCCACAGTACGTGCCATTGCAGTAGCCAGAGGATGCAGAGACAGCAGCAGTGTTGTTGGCAGATGTCGTCCTGGAGCATGTAGTGCAGGCAAGTGAGCTCTCAGGGGAACAGCCAGCATTATATGTGTGCTGCAGAGGCAGATATTGTCCCATGTGTCCAAAGTGATAGGTCCAAGTCGTTTGCATCTTCTGAATCTGACCAATCCATGGAATAGCAGCACTAATACACGCCCACAGCATCCTTCAAATCTTCAAATTCATGACATCCATGATTTTGCAACATTGTTGTTGCTGGCCAACTAAATTCACTGCATCAGACTCGTTGGAGCCACGAAAACGCGTCCGTTGCCATGCCAGGCCCCAGCCAATGCGTGCGCACCGATCGGTCCATTGCTGTACAACGCGTATTTCGGGGTACAACGCGTACCCGCACACAACACATGCAATGGGCCGGCCGGGCACACCGATCGGTCCATTGCTGTACAACGCATATTTTGGGGTACAACGCGTACCCGCACACAACACATGCAATGGGCCGGCCGGGCACACCGATCGGTCCATTGCTGTACAACGCGTATTTCGGGGTACAACGCGTAACCGCGCACAACACATGCAATGGGCCGGCCGGGCACACCGATCGGTCCATTGCTGTACAACGCGTACCCGCACACAACACATATAATGGGCCGGCTGGGCACACCGATCGGTCCATTGCTGTACAACGTGTATTTCGGGGTACAACGCGTACCCGCACACAACACATGCAATGGGCCGGCCGGGCACACCGATCGGTCCATTGCTGTACAACGCGATACCTGTACAGGTCAGTCGCATATGTCACCATGCTTGTCACTGGTGAACATATGCCAGCCACATATACCTGCCAGAGACACAGGGGCACACCTACAACACCACACCCACTCCACACTGTTTCCTAAGACATGTAAGGCTGCATTACCTTTTCTGTGTATGGGGGTTGACATGTGGTTTCTGTGGTGGCACTGGTGGGCATCCACACCCAGGCTGTGCATGTGTTCATGGGGACAGGGTCCTTTGTGTGTTGTGCACATGACCACTGTGATGTGCAACAGTTCATTTCAGAGCATGTGGCATGGTCACATTTCCAGGTTGTGTATGTGTGTGACATGTCACATACCCCCAGGGTCCCATGGGGGAAGGCATGTACGTAACAGGATGACCCATTGCCACAATAGTGATGTCCCTCCACAGTCTGTGTGCATGTTGTGTTTCCGATGTCTCTGATTCCATGTGCACGATGGGAGAGAGTCTCCACAGCAACGTTGTTTGTGCATGGACTTTGATGTTGTGCGTGTGTGTGTCACTGACGTCCATGTCTGTCCTGCGGAGGCAACAGGGGCCACTACCTGTGGGAGTCATGTTTGTTTTTCTGACGTGGACATGATACGCCATGTCATGCCAGTGTCCATGTGGCAAGACAGGGTCCCTGGGAATCTACCTGTCAATGTGCTGTGATGCCTGTGGCGCATCTGTCCAGACATGTCACTGTGGTGTGTGTGTGGAACGTGACAGCAGTAAATGGGTACTGTGATACAGCCTAATGGTTTCCCATAGCACAACCTGGTACCTGTTGTGCACACATGTTGTACTGAGAACTTAGATGATGGCCATGTAGGTGCGAGTTATGTCCGAACAGAACGGCACACACATCAAGTACTTGTGTCTCATAATGATGTATCATGTGAAATTGAGTATGGTGAAAGGCACATCTGTGGGGTGACTGACAATCTTTCTTTCTTCATCCTATGCACTGCAGGGCTCCAGCTGTCCATAGACCATTCCCTGACCTGGCAACGATGGTGGAACGTGACAGCATCCGACGGTACCGCTTCACCAGGCAGCTGATTGAGGATTTGGCAGTGCGCTTGGCACCACATCTGCAACCGGGCCGGCCGTACCCTACGGCGCTGACACCCAAGGTGAAGGTAATGGCAGCCCTACACTTCTTTGCCACCGGTACCTTCCAACACACTGTGGCGACTGCTGGTGGGATGTCACAGACTATGTTCAGCCATGTGCTACGCGATGTTTTGGTGGCTATGTTGAGGAACCTGAACCAGTTCATCTATTTCCCCAAACGCCGACAACTCACTGATGTTAAGAGTGACTTTTATGCCCTGGGGAGGATCCCACATGTAATTGGCTCCATTGATGGGACACATGTGGCTTTGGTACCACCACAGGCACATGAGCAGGCCTACCGTAACCGCAAACACTACCATTCGATGAATGCGCTGGTGGTATGTCTTGCAGATATGACCATCACACATGTGTGTGCCCGTTTCCCCGGTTCTGCTCACGATGCCTATGTGATGAGGAGTAGTCGCATCCCGAGGATGATGTCACAGATGCCGAACCAGCGTGCCTGGCTTGTCGGTGTGTACTGACTTTGTACCATTGTGTGTGTTCTGCTATGTTGTATTCCGCCCACTTTTTGAACTCAGCTAATGTGCAATTGTCTGTCTGTAGGTGACTCCAGATACCCCAACATGCCGTGGTTGCTGACACCCCTCAGGAACCCTGTGACACCAGCCCAGATGCGCTACAATGAGGCACATGGTCGGACCAGGAGAGTGATCGAGCGGACCTTTGGTCTCCTGAAGAGCCGCTTCCGCTGCCTGGACAAGACAGGAGGGGCCCTCCCATATGCCCCAGCAAAGGTGTGCAAGATTGTCATTGTTTGCTGCATGCTCCACAACCTGGCAGTGCGGAAGGAGTTGCCTCTCATCCTGGATGACGATGACCAACATCCGCCACCTGTGGAGGATCCTGGCCTGGACCACGATGCCAGTGATGATGATGATGATGATGGTGGTGATGTCCGCACACAGCTCATCACCAACTTCTTCAGCTGAATGTGAGTATCCAGGGAGATGCAATGTGAATGATGTGAGTTTGCATGATATGTGTGGGTGGTGCCCTGGTGCTGTTTTAGTGTGGCCATGTGCCACTTGACTGGATGCGTCCAGCGATGTGTCCTTACAGGTAGTCTGTACTCCCCAACAGTGTTGACATGCAAACGTGCTTTTGTGAAGGTATCTTGTGACATGTTTAGGGCATGAGTATTGCAGTTCTGTCCTGTTCTTCAGTGGTTTTGACTGTGTGTCATGTCTGTCCTTCACAGGGTGCTTACAGAGTTGTTTGGTCAACTTGGATCCCCCAACACCATGATTCAGCTTTCAGGGTGGCAGCAGTCGTTTCCCTACAGGTGATGTGCCACACACCCCTGGACTTCATATCTTCTGCACTTGTTGACTGTGTGGCCACTGCCACGTGGGATTAACTTGCATTTGTAGTGTTAACAACATGTTACAAATGTGTAATAAACCAGTGCTTCACTTTGGGATGTGCGTTGTCTGTGGTCACACATCTGACTGACATTTGCTTACTGCACCTGTGGGCTAGTTGACACAGACTCTGAATAGGTGTGGTGTCTGTGCATTCCACTGTATTTCCTGGCAACATCACTGTGGGCGATGAGTCCGATGGCCCTGGTGTCTGTGTTGTGTAGCCCTAGTGGTGTGTCTCCCTCATATGTATCACATCACCATGACTCACACAATGGTGTTGTACTTGCTGTAGCAGTTAGCATACACAGTGTAATTTAGCAGAACATCATCACCATAACAGTATCCACATTTGAATAACAACAGTGGCAAGTATGGTGTACTAGTGATTTTATTTACAGAAATGTGTGTGTGTATAGTGCACAGGATGGTGGGTGCTGTACATTGTGATTGTGATCCAAAGTTCCCAGATGAGTTGGAAGTCTTGGTAGCAGAAATGTCCTGAGTGAAGTCCACAGTCATATGATACATTAGTCCAACTTGAACTCCCCATGTCATGTGGGAATGTAGTGTTGCATTCGACAGGGTGAAACGTTTGCACACAAAGGAGAATTTCCGGAACAGGTGTTGGCTTCCTGGGGGATGTACGTGGCCATCAACCTCTCAGTTTTCCTTCCTCGGACGACCCCTCTTCTTTGTGGGGGGACCCTCACGTGCAGGCTGCTGCGGTGCAGGGGACTCTCCGCCAGAGTCCTCCTCCCTCCCTGTGGCGGTGTCAGTTGTTGCAGCACCAGATGTTGTGGGCACACAGGGAGGTGTGGCCATGTTGGTGCTAATCTGGCGGAGGCATGTCAATATGTCCCTATGCACCGCTGTGAGTTCTTGCAATGTATCCCACTTGGACTCCATGCCCGACATTTGTGTCTCCACATGGGCCATGTGTGTCTCCACACAGGCCATGTGGGAGTCCAAGCGGGCATGATGGGCAGCCTGCTGCTGTTGTATGTGCTTGAGGATCCCCACTACCTGTCTGACCTCTCCGGTGCTATCCTGGTATGCATCAGCGATGCGTGCCAGTTGTGGGTCATCATGCAGTCCAGACCCCTCTGCAAGCAGCGACCTATGTCTACCACCCCTCCCACCACCCCTGGCGACACGTGCAGGACCTGCGGTGGCACGCACAGGTGACCCGAGGCCCACTTGGGGGTTGTTAGTGGTGTTGTCATCCGTTGCTCCACGGTGGGCCTGGGACCCTGTGCTGTTGTCAGCGGTGGTCCTTGGTCTGTCCGTGTCGGCGTGGGTGGTCTGTATGTTGGCAGTTGTTGGAGGGGTGGGTGCAGGGGGTGCAGATGTTGGTCCAGCTGGTGCTGCATGATGACTCAGACCGGAGGTGCCAGGTAGGTCTTCGCCATCCGAGGTGGGCAGAGGCTGTTCCACACCAGTGAGCTCTGTGTCCCCCGGAGCCTGGGACAGGGACTCCTCCTCGCCTGCTGCTGTGTCCCCATCATCGTCACCTGTATTTGGAAGAGACACACATTGTATGTAATGTTTCTACAGGCATCAATGGTTCACACACCTGACAGTTGTGACTATACCTCTGGATGCGTGCATGTACATTGCATTGTCCTAAGTTGTCACAGTAAGAGGTTGATATTGGTGTAGCACATTGTCATGCATACCTGGGGCATTTCACTATGAATATTGAGGTGTGTGCATGGCCAGCATTGGTTGTATTTGGTGGACATCCGGCCATCCTTCTCCACCTGGCCCAGTTATCCCACAGAAGCATGCCACCCTTGCAGTGGGTTCAGGTTGACTCTCAGGATGTCATTCAGTGGTGTTGTGCTGTTTGTTGGTGCACAGTTCCCAGCAGGGCCTTGTGCTCCCCACAGCAGTAGCCAGTGTCAGCCATCTTGTAAGTCCTTGTCCACTCCCTGTGATGTGAGCATGGTTCAGAGTAGTGTTGATGGGCCAATTGTGAGGCTGAGCAATATCTGTGACTCCAACTCCCATCATGCTATTGGCTACACCCCCCTTCCCAGCATGCCCGTACTTCCTTCCTTTGGACTGTGCTTCCCTGTGGGGTAGTGTGCTTGTGCTGACAGGAAGGCTGACAGTGTTGTCCTTGCGTTTGTTTGGCTACAAGTGCCAGGTGTGTCCCTGTGCTTCACACAGCATTACCCAGGGTGGTGGTTCTTTGTGGGATCTTCATTTGGTATGTGAGGCATTGCATTCTACCAGGTGGGTTATGTGGAGTTTGTGTTGAGGGGGTGTGTGAGGTGAGCTGCTTGTAACTATGGTCAGTGCTGTGAGTCCTCATTCCCACCCAGCCAGATATCCCACCATGCAACGTGCTTGCATTGCAGAGAGTGCAAGTTGGCTTTCAGGATGTCAGGCAGTGGTGTTGTGCTGTTTGTTGGTGCACAGTTCCCAGCAGGGCCTTGTGCTCCACACAGCAGTAGCCAGTGTCAGCCATCTTGTAAGTTCTTTTCCACTCCCTGTGATGTGAGCATGGTTCAGAGTGGTGTTGATGGGCCAATTGTGAGGCTGAGCAATATCTGTGACTACAACTCCCATCATGCTATTGGCTATACCCCCTTCCCAGCATGCCCGTACTTCCTTCCTTTGGACTGTGCTTCCCTGTGGGGTAGTGTGCTTGTGCTGACAGGAAGGCTGACAGTGTTGTCCTTGCGTTTGTTTGGCTACAAGTCCCAGGTGTGTCCCTGTGCTTCACACATCATTACCCAGGGTGGTGGTTCTTTGTGGGATCTTCATTTGGCATGTGAGGCATTGCATTCTCCCAGGTGGGTTATATGGAGTTTGTGTTGAGGGGGTGTGTGAGGTGAGCTGCTTGTAACTATGGTCAGTGCTGTGAGTCCTCCTTCCCACACAGCCAGATATCCCACCATGCAACGTGCTTGCATTGCAGAGAGTGCAAGTTGGCTTTCAGGATGTCAGGCAGTGGTGTTGTGCTGTTTGTTGGTGCACAGTTCCCAGCAGGGCCTTGTGCTCCACACAGCAGTAGCCAGTGTCAGCCATCTTATAAGTTCTTTTCCACTCCCTGTGATGTGAGCATGGTTCAGAGTGGTGTTGATGGGCCAATTGTGAGGCTGAGCAATATCTGTGACTACAACTCCCATCATGCTATTGGCTACACCCCCTTCCCAGCATGCCCGTACTTCCTTCCTTTGGACTGTGCTTCCCTGTGGGGTAGTGTGCTTGTGCTGACAGGAAGGCTGACAGTGTTGTCCTTGCGTTTGTTTGGCTACAAGTCCCAGGTGTGTCCCTGTTCTTCACACATCATTACCCAGGGTGGTGGTTCTTTGTGGGATCTTCATTTGGTATGTGAGGCATTGCATTCTCCCAGGTGGGTTATGTGGAGTTTGTGTTGAGGGGGTGTGTGAGGTGAGCTGCTTGTAACTATTGTCAGTGCTGTGAGTCCTCCTTCCCACCCAGCCAGATATCCCACCATGCAACGTGCTTGCATTGCAGGGAGTGCAAGTTGGCTTTCAGGATGTCAGGCAGTGGTGTTGTGCTGTTTGTTGGTGCACAGTTCCCAGCAGGGCCTTGTGCTCCACACAGCAGTAGCCAGTGTCAGCCATCTTGTTAGTTCTTTTCCACTCCCAGTGATGTGAGCATGGTTCAGAGTGGTGTTGATGGGCCAATTGTGAGGCTGAGCAATATCTGTGACTCCAACTTCCATCATGCTATTGCCTACACCCCCCTTCCCAGCATGCCCGTACTTCCTTGCTTTTGAGTGGACTTCACTGTGTGTGAGTGTGACAGCAATGGCAAGATGGCTGACAGTGGTGTCCTGCTGTTTGTTGGTGCACAGTTCCCAGCAGGGCCTTGTGCACCCCACAGCAGTAGCCAGTGTCAGCCATCTTGTCAGTCCTTATCCACTCCCTGTGATGTGAGCATGTTTCGGAGTGGTGTTGATGGGCCAATTGTGAGGGTGACCAATATCTGTGACTACAACTCCCATCATGCTATTGGCTACACTGACCTCACCAGCATACACAGATTTCCTTCCTTTAAGTGAGCTTCCCTGTGAGGTGGTGTTCTAGTGGTGGCAAAATATCAGGCAGTGTTTGTTGGTTATATTTGTACCACTGCCTTGCTCTATTTGTTGTTGTGTTTGTACATGTCATGACACAGTTACATATCACTATGAGATGGCATATATTGTGTTAATCTAACTGACATACACATCTTGGGATGATTATCTTTTGTTTGCTGTTGATTTGCTAGGGGTGGATGGTTTGACTGTCCCCTTGAGAGTGATGTGTGTGTATTGGCACACAATATTGTGTATATTAGTTGTGTACTCACCAGGCTCTGGGATGTCTGTTAGTCCATATACGCTCACTGGTGGTAGGATGGCCCGCACCTTCTCCTCCCAGGGCCTGAGGTATAGTGGTTTTGCAGGAGGGCCACTGCCGGTGTGCTGGCTCAGGAGGTAATCCTTCTTGAGTAGGTCTCTGACCCTCCTGCGCACATCATACCACCTGTTCTGGATGTCTTCCTTTGTGCGCAAACATGGTGATTGTGCGTTCACCCTGTCGACGATCCTCGCCCACATCTTAGTTTTCTGCGACATGGGGGTCTGTTGGACCAATGTGCCAAACAACTGTGGCTCTACCCTCAGGATCTCGTCTACCCTGACTTCCAATTCACTATCTAGGAACTTTGGATTCTTCTTTAGGGGCATGGTGATGGGTGGTGGTGGTGATTGATGTGTGTGTGTGTGTGTGTGTGTGCAAGTGAGGGTGTGTGAGTGTAGGTTTTGCTGTGTGTGTGTGAGGGTGCTATTTGTTGAGGTGCTAATGGTGTGTGGCTTTTGTGTTGGATGAGCTGTGTGTGTGTCTGTGTTTGCTGTGTGATGGTGTTGTGTGCTGGTAGGTCAGTGGAATTTGCAAAGGATCATGGTAGGGATTTGTGGGCTTTATGTAGGTGGAGTTGGGGGTGTGTCCTTGTTCCATTTTTTTCTCCCCCTGTATTTATTGGCTTTGTCATTGCTTGTTTGGCCCTTTTTTTGGGTATTTTTTCATTAGTGATTATTGTGCATGTAGGAGTCATTCTTCTGACCGAGTAGGACGTTGCAGTTGTCTCGTGCGCGCCTGTCCGAGTCGTTCCCGCTGTGTTTCAGCTCTGTTTCATATGCGGCGTACGCTTCGTTCACGGGGTATTGTGTTTGTTCGGCTGGCTTTTGTATGCGTGTCGGTTGTACGGCTTGGGCTCCGTGCGAGTCGGTCTGATTTTGCACCCATTGCATCGTACTGCGCGGGTCGGAGTTCGCGGGTACGTTTCGTTCGGGTTGTTTCCTGGTGCGTGTCGGTCGGTGCGATTTGCGTGGTTTCCCGGCCGGATAGCTTGTTTCCGGCCGGGTCGGTCGTTCGCCTTGAGTTCCGTACGAGTCGGTCGTGATTTCCATGCATTTCATCGTACTTCCCAGGTCGGGCAACGCCGGTACGTGTCGGTCGGACTATAATCCCGTACCGAGTCGATCGGTATTTTTTCCGGCCCGAATCGGAATCGGCCCCTATGTATTTATCCCTTGCAAATTAAGTGCTGGTGCTCTCACAGCCTGGTCTAACACCCAAGTGCTTACCACCAAAATTCTGAGGGATTACTGCATTTAAAATGCATGTGCTGAATTTCTTAAAGTGCTTATGCCCTGGCAGCACATTCTGATTTGACGCCCAGCTGTAGTGGGCAGACATGCTTACTGAAAGCTAAAGTGCAAGTGCTCCTACCGGCTCGAACCAGTGGGATGTAGGGGGTGCCTTAAATCCTCACAACTACCAATGAAGTACTCATGTCTTCGGATAAAATGTGAGAGCTCTAAGTGACTCCACACTGCCCATATCGACAACAGTTAAAGTACATGGAATCAAGTAGAGGTTAAAATACAGCTGCTCCTACTGCCTTTCAGTCTTCCCTCAAGACATATTCTGGTATTGCTCCCGGTAATTGGTCATATGGGCACATTGCCACTGAACATCCGATGAGTATTCATCCCTTACTAATAAAGAGTGCTGGTACTCTAGCGACCTGGTTTAACACCCAAGTACTTACCACCAAAAATCTGAGGGGTTACTGCCATTAAAGTGCATATGCTGAGTTTCCTAAAGTGCTTATGCCCTATCAGCACCTTCTAGTTTGCCTCCTACAATGAGGAGGTATACTTTAAAGCTACCCTTGACTTATGGATATTTAAGGGGTGTACCTTGGCTGGTAAGGTACTGGGGTTCCTACAGCTTAGCACAGGCAAAGGATAACTGTTTGTAACTTTTGTGACTTTCGCTTCTTCCTCATGAGGCTACCACTTCCTCCCTGTAAGTCCTTATGCCTCTTTCCTTCAGTTTCCTGTGAAAAAGTGTGGGGTGTTCACCCAAAACAGATTTGCCTAGGCATAACACGTGGAGAATGTCCTCAGGCAGTTGACCACAAAGCCAACAGCTTTCTTGGCCTTCAATTTCATTTCCATGGTGGGCAGTGTTTTATAACAGGCAGTATGCCCAGCCTGTGTTTCAAAAACATTTCCTTGACCTGGTTGTTGTAACATTCTCGGAGGTAGCTCTGCGATTTGACCTTAATGTAACCTCGAAGAGTCATCCATCCGTGGCTATGTTTAGACAAACTGTCTTTATCCTCTAAGGTTGACAAAACCTGTGTACTACATTTTGTCTGTGTTTTAAGTTCTGAGCGGCTTAGAGGTAAAACCCATGTGTCAGAAAGACCAAGGGTGATTAATGCCAGGTGTAAAAAGTCTCATGCTGGAAAACAAGTCCTTCCTTGCATTTCAGACCAAAGGTGGTACCCTAGGGATCCCTCCGGAGTGAGTTTTAGCCCTTGACAACAGTTCACTAATACTACTTTCCGCACCAAGCTCCAGTCAAACATTCAAAACAAGAAGCAAGCAGACACGCCCTTTGAGTCACTTTGGTTCTGGGTTGGAGAGAAGCAGGTTCAGTCCTTCTCACTCCCAGGAAACAGGGCAACAGCTCAGCACAGCACAGCAAAGCAGGAGTCCAGCAGAGTCCAGTAGAGGGGGAATTGTTTCAGCAGAGCAGTCCTTTTTCCTGGCAGAGTATACACAGGTCCAGAAGTGTACTAAAGTGGTGATTTCAGAGGTCCAGTACTTATACCCAGTTGTGCCATTGATGTGGGGGAGACTTCACAGAGATGCCTCTGAAGTGCACAGAGTCCCTGCCCTTCCTGCCCTGGCTCTGGAATCACTCCAGGGGGGTGGGTTTGCAGCTCTTTGTGTATGGACGGGACACAGCTTATTCAGTTTGAGTGTCAGCTCCTCCCTCCCATCCTGCCCAGGATGGCCCATCAGTCACACCTAAGCTCCCATTGTGTGTTGCTGTCTAGAAGGAAAGCGCAAAGCTCAGCTGTCACTCACCGCAGATGTGCATTCAGAGACACACTGAAGGCACCAAATGTCTAAAGTAAGAAAATGCCAACTTTTTAAAAGTGGCATTTTCAGAATTACAATTAAAAATCCAACTTCACCATATTTTGGGATTTTGCATTATGATTCCAGAGACACCAAATTGGGGTCCAATACCTTCCCAATTGGAAATGACCCTTATAAAATGTAATAAAGTAATCCCAATGTTTTCCTATGGTAGAGATAGGCCTTGCAATAGTGAAAAAAAATGTTAAGATCTTTTCAAACTAGACATGTTTAAAGATCTACTTAAGTGGGTTGCACAATCAGTGTTGCTGGATCACTAGTAGCATTTAATTTACAAGCCCTGGGCACAGGTAGTGCAATTTACTAGGGACTTATAAGTAAATCAAATATGCCAATTATGGCTAAGCCAATGTTATCATGTTTTAAGCAGAGATCATATGCACCTTAGCACTGGTTAGCAGTGATAAGTGCCCAGAGTCCTAAAGTCAACAAATACTAATTCAGCAAAAAGAGGAGGAAAAAGGCAAACGTTTGGGGGTGCCCTGCTGAAAGGGTCATTTCCAACAACCTGCTTTACAATGCCCTTGGTCTATTCTTTTCTGTTCTTTTACCTCCTGAGGGCAGGACCTACAATGCCTCTCATTAGTCAAAATGTTTTGATGTATGAAAAGTATTTTACCCTATGTGTATAGAGTAATATCATACAAAAGTTGAAAAATAGAAAAAGTCCAGCAATAAAATCTTTGTTAAGAAAATATTTTACTGTCCATTGTCAATGTATCCATTTTGATTTCAGATACACAAAATTAGGTTCTAAATACTCCTTGTGTCATATATCCTGGTTTGAAGTAGACCGCAGCTCCTGCAGGATCCCAGAGACTAGATCGAGTAAAGGACATTATATCTGAGCAAGACGCTAATCTAAAACTAATTTGAGAACCTGACACCAAATAAAGAATTAGCTAAAGCCTTGAGAAAGCCCCAGGCTTGCATGCCAAAAGGAAGAGGTGAACATTGCGTAGGCTTAACAGCTGACAATATCCTCAATAATAATTTCCATACTTTAAGAGACCTGAATGTAATTGTAAACATAAGTATATCAAATCAAGACATATCATACAAGAAGTATTTGGAATCATATTGGGTGCATCTGAGATCATTGACAACGGACAATAAAATATTTTCTGAATACAGATTTCATTGCTGGATTTTTTCTATTTTCCAACTTTTGCATTATACGCCACTCTATACACATAGGGAAACATACACTCTATAAATCAAAACAATTGTGATTGTGTCAGTGTCATGGTATGCCAATGTCATGTAGTCAAGTTGTGTGCATATCACTTTTAGTATGCCAATGGTGCAGTTGATCATGATATGTTCCTAGCTGGAGTATACATTAGAAACATGCAACAAATAAGCTTTGATATTTTTCTCCTATCCATAAGTCAGAAAGAGAGTTACTAAAAGAAGGTAGATGTTACATTAGAGGTTTTGAAACAAGTACCGTAACCCTGCCCTCAAGAGGTCCTCAAATTACTAATGTTAATATATTTAATGTCACAATCTTTAAAAAGAGCTCTTAACATTTTCATTGTTGTGGTGTATGGGCACTCTAAGCTAGATCTTTAAACAATAAAAATGGGATTTGCTTGTTTAACACATGTTCCTCTTTGGTCTCTTTGTTCACCTGTACAAACTGGGGCATATTTACGTTCCCTGGCGCATCCCTGCATATCAGCAGGGATGCACCAGGGAAAATGCGTCACGCAAGTTTACCCTTGCGCCACGTCCGATGCGCCGCATTTACAATGCGGCGCATCGTGGCGCAGGGATAAGCAGATGCGTGACGCATCTGCCGGCGGAAGGTTGGCGCAGTGCTGAAGTTGTGTCACAAGCGCGACGCAACTCCAGCACTGTTCCAACCTTCCCTATCCCTAACATGGTGCGTCAATCCTTACGCCTGCTTGAAGCAGGCGTAAGGATTTGACACACCAGCGTCGGAAAAAGTGACTGCGTGAAATCTTGTAGATTTCACTCGTCACTTCTCCGAGGCGTTCCTGCGCCGGAACGCCCCCTGCGCCGGTACGCCCAGATGAAACCTGACGCAGGTTTCATGTGGCGCAGGGGTTTACTACGTGACGCATCTCCCTAGATGCGTCACGTTGTAAATATAGCGCAACGTGGCGCATGGTTTGTGTCGCCGCTGCGTCACATGCGTGACGCAACGGCGGCGCAAAAGTGGCGCAAGGGGCTTGTAAATATGCCCCTTCGTGTTCTTTTCTTAGCGCATATATCATTATGCATGGGTGCACATCCTACATCGGTATCACATTGCATACTTAATTGTTGGATTACTAGAATGAACACACTAACATGCCAGAATGCTAATGAAAAGAATGTTGCCCTGAATGTCTGGGGTCTGTCAATACCAAATATGTGTAGGAGTTTTCCTGGGAAATTACATAATAGTAGTGCAGACAACTAGAATGTGGCAGGATAACTGTTACTGTTGTGATGTTCATTTAACAACAAATATCAAACTCAGGACAATATGAAAAGTATAAAAACGATATATTTTTAATTTGTACAGCCAAGAGAATCCATTGGTGCAAATCAGACCTTCCTTGTCTCGATGACCAGTGAACAGTCTCAACATGATGTTTGTAAGACTTTTGCCATTTTTTGAAAATATAATAATTCCCTCCAGTCTCCCTTAAACAGGAACATGTCACTACCGAAGCTGCACAACCATCTGTGTTCCACTGGGTCAACTGAGCATGGAGGGGCCAGACATGTATATGTTTTCTATGGTTATGGGTGTGATAAACTGGGTTCAGCGCATTCAGGAAATGTGAAAAGCACCTGTTTATGTATCTTAAAAAAAATAGAATAATGGGTGCCAGCTTGCATAAACAAATATATCTCTTTGTTCTCTTGAATGTGAATGTGTACAAATATTATGATAGCATGTTTTTTTTTCAGCACATTCAGTGCAATGTACAGTAGATATGTAAAGTACAAAAACTATATATTTTCTAGTTCTGTACAAGTTAAGGAATCTATTGGTGCAAAGCAGACCTCTGTTGTCCCTGTTTACTGGCCACTAGAACATGCTGTAGATGTTTGCCAGATTTATAGCTTGTTTTCTTTCCACCATAAGATAAATATTGCTCAGGGGCTCACGAGTGTGGAGGGGTTCCAGATATGTATGAGTTTTCTTTGGGTCCAGGATGCCGACAGCTAATAAACTGGGTGCAGTGGATTTGGGATAGTTTGAAAGGAACTGAAAGGGTAATCCCACATTAAGGCATCTGCTTTTTCACCAGTCGTATCACTGCAGGACTATATTGAAACCTATTACATGTACGCATCCAAAAGTTTCTATTGGTGAGTGCCCTAACTCCCACTCTCTAAATGGATAGGTGAGATAGATCATTGAACACAACATTTGCCAGATTATCAGCCAATGTTTCCTAAAGCATGTTACTTCCCTTCACTATTCCTTATACAGGAAAATATTTCTGCAAAGGTGTGACTCAAACCTGTGTTTGCCTGACTCTCCTGATTGAGGGACACCACACATTTTAGGTATTTGTGGGTATTTAGTGGTTTTCAACAGTGATCCATACACTAGACAGCAGGAATTTTTTCTATTGGGATGCTTTCGTAGGGATATCTGCATTACTTGGACCCGGGGTTGGCTGAAACCTAGGGAAAGCTACCAAGCTCAGACATGCATACAAAGTAGAGACTCAGGGCAATCCAAAGAGATGTGACTCGTATGCCTCCCAGGACTATGATTACCTAGCTTGCCCTGTGTGAGAAAGTGAATTATTAGTTGGGCGGATAGTAGTTTGACCACAAGTAATAATGTCTCTATTCCTGTTAGGTCCAGCAAATGTTTCAATAAATTAAACCTCAGCTGTACCCCTGGTAGCTATGCCCAGTGCCAGTATGTAGGTGGGGCAAACTCCTGGCCACTTAGATACCTCTGGGGTAAACGTTCCCAGGTGTGATCCTATCCACTTTTGTAGCACTTCCTACATATTTTACTGTCAACTAATCCTCAGGGCCCCTCTCTACCTAAAACCAACATGGAGAACCTTTCTTCAGCTGTGCAAAGCTCTCTGTGTCCACCCAGAGGTGTGGCTATGATAATGAGTAAGGAAGTGAAGCATCACCTTCCCTAAGGCTGTTTTTTGCTTGTGATTTTGACACATCCCGGGTACTTTGTGCTGAAAGTGACGCATCCATAGTTTCCTATGGACAGAACTGTTTTTACCTTTTAAAAGTCATAGTTTGACATCTTTATGCTGATTTTTTGTTGTTTTGGTCTTGTTTAGATGAAGATACTTTATTTTTCTAATCTGGTGTGGTGTCCATTTGTGGAGTTTTCACTATATTACTCTGGGTTATATACAAATGCTTTACACATTGCCTCTGTAGTTTAGCCTGAGTGCTGTGTGCCAAGCTATCCAGAAGGTGAGCACAGGCAAACTTAGGTGTGTATTTTACTCATCCTGACTAGAAGGAAGGGTGCCTACTTTGATAAGGTGCAAGCCACTGCAAACTAGAGACCCCCATTGCTAACATTGGTGGCCAGCGGTGAGGAAAGGGCTTGCATTTGTACTTTACCTACAATAATTGGTGTACACTACTACTGATCAGTGCAGACCCCTACACAACCACATACTATTTTTCTTCTTTGGCTGTTTTTGCATTTTTGGGTATTTTTGCGACTGTTGAATTTCCAATTTTGTCATATCTAAGCCAACCTCAGTTGCATCTATGGATGTTGAGATTGAAGAGGATAGGGTGGATTCCTACTCTGTGCCACAGTTGAAATCAATCTGCAATAAAGTTTAAAGTCCCCATCAGAGGCCTCACCAGGAAGGATGAACTACAAAAGGCGCTGAGGGCTGGTTGGAAGCTAGGAATGCAAGTGGGCCTTCAGTAGAGCCTGTGGGGGAGGCTGCAGATTTAAACATGGAGCAAGATGGGCTGTTGGGCCAGGACCTGCCTGGAGGGAGGGTGCCCTCCAGGGTAGGCAGCAGTGTCTCTTCAAAAGGATTGTCTTCAGACGAAATGGAAGACAGAGAAAGAAGCAAAGTGCATGGTTGGGGCTTGAGAGGCCCATGATGTTGCGGAGAAGCAGAAACTAGCCATAGCGGAAACAAAAATGCTGTTAGAGCCCAAGAGAGGGTCAAATGAGCTGGGTGTCAAGGCTAAGAGCGCAGAGTCAAGTTCAAATGGTGGCAGCATGTCTTCAGTGCACACAGAAGGGAGAGTACATATACTCAAGGAAGTGATAAAATATTTCTTTAGAGGGGATGACATTTGCCAATGGTTCAACGCATTTGAGGTAGCAATGCTGTCCCACAGTGTCCCTGAGAGAGACTGGGCAGCGCGGTTGTGGTGCTGCTTCACTGGAGAGGGGAGGGACACTTTGCTAGCTTTGCCTGAGGAAGACAAGTTGAGGTATCCCCCTTTGAAGGAAGCCCTGGTCAGGAAGTATGGCTTGACCTCAGAATTGTGCAGAAAGAGGTTTAGGGCCTTCAAGAAACTTGAGTCACAGACATATGTTGAATATATTGCTATATTCTGCAGAGCATTGGATGGTTGGGTGAAAGGCAAAATGGTAACTCATTGTCAAGGGCTTTATCATTTGATTGCATGGGAACAGTTGTCTAGTAATAGTTTTCCAGAGCTGCGCCAACACTTGATTAATTGTAGGCTTCCTGACGCCAGGAAGTTTGCTGCGGAGGCGGACCGCTGGGTCAGCACCAGCATCCACAAGGGGCATGTGGGAGACTCAGCCAAGGGTGGGCAGGGTCCCCAGCAGAAGAGTTGGGGGGACAAGGGTAAACAGAAGGAGTTCTCAAAAGGGCACACTCTACTTCCCAAGGTAAGGATTTCCATTCCCCAGGTGATAAGAAACCTTGGTACTCTGCAGGGAAACCCGCAGAGGGGTGGTCCCCGCTAGTGTTATGCATGTGGTCTGGAGGGTCACATGAGGGGTACCCCAAGTGTCCCAAGGTGGCACCGGCACACACTGGTGTGCAGTCACATGGGTTAGCCAGTGTAGCACTTGGGGAGGAGTTGGTTCAAAGTGAAGGTTGGGAGCTAGCTGAGATGACCCTTGTCTCTCGTGGGGACAGTGAGATGGTCCAGGGAACCTGTCTGCCCAAAAACACTAAGAAATATGAGCAGTGGTTGACCATCAATGGGCATAGGGTGGAGGCTCTGATAGACACTGGAGCCAGTGTGACATCTGTCAGGGGCCAACTGCTGTCTGAAGAGCAGGTAATCCCAATGTATTTCACCAAGTAGTTGCTGCAGACAACTCAGTGCGCCTGTGTAAGGTGGCACTGGTTCCCTTTGAATGGGGGGTCCTCAGGTTCCAGGAAGGTAGCTGTGAGTCCAACCATGCCTGTTGATTGTCTGTTAGGGAATGACCTGAAGGATTCCTCTTCGAAGGAGGTGGAACGCCGGTCACACTTGGAGATGTTGGGTCTGCCAGAGTGGGCGTGTGACCACTCGGTCAATGGCAGCTAGTAAGGGTGATCAAGAGGACCTGAAGCATGAAAGAGTGGCACAGGTGCCTGCCAGAAAGAGAAGGGGCAGGGGGCATGGGAAACCTGCCCCAGAAGTTCCCAGTGACTGGGAGGAGGCAGAACTTGAGGGGGATGCCACAGAACCTACAGGGGAACAAATGGCTGAACTGGGAGACTCACCTGAGCTGACCCATTGGCAACGGAAAGGGGGTTCCACCAGGAAATAGTCTTGCAGGGAGCAGCAGGAATGTCCTTCTCTTGTTGGTTTGCGGCAGCAGGCTGCAAACCAGGCAGCTGATGATCAGTCTGGATCACATTGGATCTACTGAGAGGATTTCCTCCTGTATAGTGAGCCTAAGGTTTCTGGACCTGGGTGAGGCCGTGTGCTGGTGGTACCCCAGCTGTTCAGAACCTTCCTACTGGAGCTGGCTCATGACGTGCCTTTGGTAGGAAATCTGGGGCAGGAAAAAACCTTTAGGAGGATTGTCTCCCACTTTTACTGGCCGCAGTTGCAAAGGCACTCTGATGCAAATGGTAGGTTTTGCCAAACTTGCCAGGAAAGTGGTTAGAGTGGGAGGAGGTGTAAGGCCCCTCTCCATCTTTTCCCTGTTGTCGGCACCTCTTTTGAGAGCCTGGTAATTATTATTGTGGGGTCCTTGGACCCCAAGACAGCTCTAGGAAACAGGTACTTCCTAGTCTTGGTGCACCATGCCACCCGTTACCCGGAGCTATCCCTCTCAGAACAATGATGGCACCCATAGTGGGCTGGGCATTGATATGGATCTTTTCCTGTGTGGGTTTCCCCAGAGAGGTGGTATCTGACCGGGGTACCAACTTCATATCCAAGTGTATAAGGTCTCTGTGGGAGGAGTGTGGTGTAACCTATAAGTTCATCACTCCTTACCACACCCAAGTTAATGGTTTGGTTGAGAAGTTCAACTGAACCTTGAAAGGCATTGATTAAGGGTCTCTCAAAACCCATGAGGCGTAAGTGGGATGTCTTCTTGTTCTGCCATGCCTTCTGTTCGCTTACAGAGAGGTACCACAGAAATCCTTAGGGTTCAGCCCCTTTGAAATGCTGTATGGACATCCTGTAAGAGGACCTCTTAGTTAGGTGAAAGAAGCATGGGAGAAATCCCCCAGTAAACCCCCCAGGATGTATTAAGCTGCATGCTGGCCTTCAGAACCAGACTGCACGCTTCAGGAAACTTGCCCAGGTGAACCTGGAGGCAAGCCAGGAGGACATGAAACGTTGATTTGACCTGAATTCCACACTGGTAGAGTTTCAGCCTGGCCAGAAAGTGTGGGTATGGCCCCAGTAGAGCCTTGCGCTCTTCAGGAAAAGTGGACTGGCCTATTACAGGTGGTGGAGCGTAAGAGTGCTGTCGGCTATCTGGTGAACCTGCAGACTCCCAGGAACTCTTTGAGGGTCCTGTATGTGAACCGCCTCTAACCTCACTTTGAGAGGTCTGAAGTGAACAAGCTTCTGGTGACAGATGATGGAATGGAGGAGGAACATGAACATCTTCCTGACCTCCTGTCTGTCCAGGAGCACAATGGGTCTATAGAGGATGTAAACCTCTCCCCAACACTAACCCCTGAGCAGCAGGCAAACTGTTGCCAGTTCTTGGGACAGGTTGCCTCACTGTTCTCCTTGACTCCAGGAGTCACCCATTGGTGTACCCACAATGTGGATACTGGAGTTATTCCACCTGTGAAGCACAAGATTTACAGGCTGACTGACAAGGGCATAGCCAGCATCAAGGAAGAGGTTTCCAAGATGCAGGTGCCCCTGCCACCTTTCAGAGGTTGGTCAACCAGGTGTTGGCTAGACTTGAGTATTTCAGTGCTGCCTAGCTGGATGACATTGCAGTGTTCAGCTCCAGTTGGGAAGGTCACTTGCAACATCTTTGGGAAGTGTTGAAGACTCTGCAGAAGGCAGGCCTCACAATCAAGGCCAGTAAGTGCCAGATTGGGCAGGGGTCTATGGTGTACTTATGGCACCAGGTAGGAAGCAGCAAGGTGGTGCCCCTACAACCTAAGATTGACACCATTCTTGCTTGGGAGCCGCCCAAGACCCAGACAGAGGTGAGAGCCTTTTTAGGTCTCACGGCTATTACAGGAAGTTTGTCAAGGGCTATGGCACCATTGTTGCCCCCTTGACTGAGCTGACTTCCTGGAAGCAGCCAAGAAATGTGATCTGGACTGATGCCACTGCTTTTGATACTCTGAAGGATGCCATGTCCATGGAGCCCGTGCCCAAGGCACCCAACAGCGCCCAAGAATTTGTCGTACATACAAATCCTCCAGAGCATGGTGTGGGAGCGGTACTCTCACAGCTGAACACTGAGAGCCTTGACCATCCTGCAGCCTTAATTAGTAGGAGGTTACTCTCCAGGGAACAGAGGTGGAGTGCAATTGAGCGAGAAGCTTTTGTTGTGGTCTGGGCACTAAAGAAGCTAAGACCCTACTTGTTTAGGACTCACTTCTGGGTTCAGACACACCACAGGCCCCTCAGATAGCTAATGCAGATGAGGGGTGAGAACCCAAAACTGTTGAGGTAGTCCATTTCCCTACAGGTGATGGACTTTACGGTGGAACACCACCCTGGTACAGAACAAGCCACTGGTAATGGTCTGTTCAGATTCTTCCACCTTAGTGATGAGAGCTCCCAGTAACAGTGAAGACACCACAAATGGACACCACACCAGTTTAGAAAAATAAAGTATCTTTATCTACACCAAACAAGACTAAAACAACAAAAATCCAACATACACAAAACAAAATATCACTTGTAAAAGGTTTCTTGCAAACATATTGCTCTTAGAAGACAATATCTCCAACTGGGGCTATCTCGACGTCATGCCAGGTACAAATCCAAAGTACGGCGCTGACCACGAGGTGTGTGGGTTTGCCATGGTGTCACACGGACCCCCAGAGAAACAGTACCTTTTTTTGATGATCCAAACAACGGCATCGCATGGCGTCAGGGAGGTGATGAGGTACCTGAGCCAGGTGGTGTCATTTCCCTACTGTCACAGGGGAGGTGAAGTGTCGGGTACTTACTGCCACAGGGGAGGTGAAGCATTGGTTTCTTACTGCTATGCAGGGGAGGTGAGGCGTTGATTCCTTACTGTTGCAGGGGAGGTGAGGCGGGTGTTCCTTACTATGCAGGGGAGGTGACACAGCATCAGCAGTGATGCGTTGGTTCCTTACGATGGTGCGGTATCAGACATTGCCCACGTCGGTTATCGACTCTGCAATGGTGTGCTGGAGGCGCTGGTGTGGGGCGGTGCTTCGTGCACTCCATGATCCGTGCCCTTGGATCAGGTGTAGGCAGTGCCCTCAATGACTGTGTCAGAGTCGATGCCGGGATGGCGTCAGCCAAAGCCGGACCTGCGGTGTCATCGCGGTTGGTGCTGCGCTCACCCAGCGAGCGATGACCACAGCGTCAGTGCAGGCAGCGGCATTGAAAACACAGCCGGAAATCTTCTTCTTGGGGTTTACAGCCCAGCGAATACCTGCAGTGGTCCAGAACTAGGAGTGGCACCACTAGGCAGGTTAAAACTCCTAGCAGTGGAGTTCAGGGATGCTGAAAGTAAAGTCTATCCGTCCCTTAGACCTCAGAATAGGAGGCCAGCTGATCTTCAAGCCCTTGGAGATCTTCTCAAGCAGGATTCACAGCAAAGTTCAGTTTTTGTCCTCTCTTTGGCAGAAACAGCAACTGCAGGCCAACTCAGCAAAGCAACACACAGCAAAGGGGCAGTACTCCTCCTCACAGCTCTTCAGCTCTTCTCCTTGGCAGAGGTTCCCTTTGATTCCAGGAGTAATCTAAAGTTCCTGGGGTTTTAGGTCTAATATTTATACCCCATTTTCTCTTTGTAGTCTTTGTTTCAAGAGTCTCTGAGCTCAGTAAAATCAGCTCTGTCCTCCCTGGTGCAGCTTCACTACAGGAGGTGGAGACAGCATTGTGCAGACCAGACACAGTAAATTCAGGTGCTAGTGAAAACTCCTCCCACCACTCTAAATGCAGAAAGGTCTATTCAGCCTGGCTATGAGTCACCGGGACCCGGCCCTGCCTTCTGCAATGCATTCCCCAACTTCATCACCCGTATAGCCATGACTCGAATCTTTACATATTCCTAGGAGACCTCAACTTTCACCTTGAGAACACAGATGACCTCAAAACGGCCGACCTCCTAGAAAGCATAGCTGACCTCAAACTCAAGCAGCTAGTCACCGACCCCACGCACACTGCAGGACACATGCTCGACCCTATCTTCTCAGCCAGCAACAGAATGAAATACACCCACACCGAGAAGTTCACCTGGACCTATCATCACTGCATCTATTTTCGTATCTCAGAACCCCCCAACACCCCCGCTTCCACTGCCAGCGAGACACGGTGCAGCCGGTCAAAGACATCAGAGCAACAATGGTCCAATGCCCTTAACTGTCGCCTACCAACTACCACCGAAAACACAGAACAAGCGGCAGAAAACTTTGTGAAGTGGATCAGGGCAAGCGCTGACGAAGTTGCACCAAGGAAACCCACCAACCCCAAGAAACAAACACAGCACCCTAACTGGTTCACAGCAGAACTGAAAACTCAGAAACGGAACTGCAGACAGAAGGAAAGAAGATGGCGCACCAGTAAGGCCCTCGAAGAGCGAAAAGGATTCAAAGATGCCTTCAACTGATGTCAGCACCTCCTGAAAATCACCAAGAAGACCGTCTTAGCCACCCTCAACTATGATGGCTCCAACAACACCAAGGAACTGTTCAACATAGTGAAGGAGTTCACTAACCTCTCGGCAACCTGAAAACATCATCACACCCTCAAAAGCTCTCTGGAACACACTGGTGGACTTCTTAGACAAAACAATCAACACCATCTACCAAGACTTTGCACCCCAACCCCCACTGAGGACTACATTACCTCATCATACCGACCTACGCCCACCTACACAAGCTCACCTTGTGGAACACCCTCACAGAGAAGGAAACAGCGTCAATCAAGAGATCAATCCATTCTGAGCTCCAGCAGACCCGTGCCCCACCAAACTTTCAACCTCAGCAATCAACCCCTCAGTAAAGAACTAACCAAGGTCCTTAACTCTTAGATCACCATGACCCATTTTGCCCAGCAATGGAAACATGCCGATGTGATGCCATTGCTGACGAAACCTTCCACAGACCCAGGAGAACTTAAGAACTACTGATCCAAATCCCTGCTCCCCTTCTCAGCCAAGATCATCAAGAAAGCTTTCAACATCCAGCTAAGTAGACATCTAGAGAACCACAACCTCCTGGACCTCTCCCAATCCAGCTTCAGAGCAAACCACAGCACCGAGCCAGCTCTAGTCACAGCCACAGATGACATCAGAATGCTGCTAGACCACAGAGAAACAGCAGACATCGTCCTCCTCAACCTCTCAGCAGTCTTTGACACAGTATCGCACCACACACTGATCAACAGACACCACCAGATCGGAATTCAAGGAGCAGCCCTCAAGTGGATCGCAACCTACCTCACAGGAAGAATGCAGAAGATCATCCTACCTCCCTACTCCTCACTTCCTAAGAACATCACCTGCGGTATACCTCAAAGCTCATCCCTCAGCTCTGCCCTCTTCAACGTATACATGACACCCCTGGCCAACATCATCAGGAGCCACGGACAACATCATCTCCTATGCGGAGGACACCCAACTCATCCTCTCCCTGACCAACGACCCAACGACCATCAAAGACAAGTTCCAAAGTTGCATGAAAGATATGGCCATCTGGATGAACAACAACTGTTTCAAATTCAACACAGACAAGACAGAAGTGCTCATCGTCTAGAAAGCAAGGCCACCCTCTGGAACAACGAATGGTGGCCACCCAAGTTGGGCCCAACCCCCAAACCCACCGAACACGCCCGCAACCTTGGCATCATCTTTGACAGCATCATCCATGAAGAAGCAGTTCAGCGCCATCTCCTCCGATTGCTTTCTCACCCTCCAAATGCTCAGGAAGGTCTTCAGATGGCTCCCACCCAGCACTAGGCAAACTGTCACGCAAGATCTCATCAGCAGCAGACTCGACTATGGCAACTCTCTCTATGCAGGAATCACCACCCAACTCCTGAGGATACTCTGTACCATCCAGAACACAGCAGCCAGGCTCTTCCTCGACCTCCCCAGACAGACGCACAACACCCCTCACCTTAGGAAACCCCAATGGCTACCAGTCATGCTGTTCAAACTTCTAACCCATGCTTACGAGACACTACACAATGAGGGACCGATGTACCTCAACAATTGAGTGAATTACCACCAACCGATCAGGGAACTCCATTCCACCACCCTCCACCTAGCAGCAACCCAACACATCTGCCAGGCAAACAGGGGAGCCGCTCCTTTTCCCACCCGGTGGCTAAGACCTGGAACTCTGTCTCTCTTTTCCTCAGAGCCTCACCATGACTCCAGTAGTTCAGGAAGGACCTCAAGGACCTCAAGACCTGGATGTTTAGGCAGTGTGATCCCACAGCACAATTCCACAGCACCTCGAGACCCTTGTGGGTGAAGCAGCCGCGCTTTAAAAATCCTGATTGATTAATTGGCACTGATTTTGATTTGTTTCTTTTGCAAAGTAGTACCAGTCATTTCAGGAAACAGAGCAAAGTGGCCAGCAATAGTAAATCTTCCTGATGTTAGAGCAGAACAGGAGGTTGAGCTTCCTTCCGAGCAAGAACCTCCTCTTTAAGAATCGTAGGCTCCCAGATCTCCAGCATGAAAAAGGAAGGGTGCTACTCCACTATCTGAAAAGAAAAGTTCCTGAAAGCCTTAGAATATGGAAGGGTATGATGAGGGATGATAATGACAAGCCTGTCATTGTGGAAGGTGACACAGAGGAGCCCGACATTGCTATTCAACCTGCTCCAAGGGATTTGGCACAGATAGCAATGCCAGCTCCCATATTTGCACAGCCCCACAGAGACCTGCACTAGTAACCACTGCTTCAGTAGTAATATGCACTGCAGAGAGGTAATCGATTACATACCCATCTACCTCCGGCTCTTGTACAGGCTTTGTCAGTGGCACAGTAAAAATGAACTCCTCCCCAGTTTGGGACTTTTTTACGGTTAGCAAAGAGGGAGAGCACATTGCACTATGCACCATTTGCCACACAAATGTTCATTGAGGTAAGCCTGGTAGACATTATGGTGCTAGAGACCAAACGACACATATGAAAAAACACCGCACTATCCAGTGGGAAGAGCACCTTAAAATATTTGCTGAAAGTGGTTGTGGGGGTGAAGGTGAGGAGGGCCGGGGAACATCAGCTACAAGTCCAATCACCGTGTGAGGTGATGATGATGAGAAAGAAGAGGGTGACATTCTCACACAAAGCAGTCCTATCCCCAGCAGTGCACCAGCAGAATCACCCACCTCAGCAACTTCACAATGGCACGAGACTGGGAGTCAGCTGGAGATACCATGGCATACAGTGACTACAATGCACAGTGATTCTACCACCACCTACTTCTCAAAGGTTGCCTGTGTCAGGGGCCCCAGAAAAGAAGAAAAATAAATACAAGCTACTATTATGGGCATGTTCAGGCAGGAGGAGCACTATGACTGCAACCCCCCAATGGCTTGTTTGTACAAAGGAAAGCTGGGCAAAATGTTAGCGCTGGACCTTTTTTTTCTTTTGTGGCAGGAGTGGGATTCTTTGAATTTGTGGCAGCCATCTGCCCGAAATGGAAGGTTTCAAGCCAGACCTATTTTGTCAGAGTTGCTGTTCCAGCACTGCATCACAATGTGCTGCAATTGTTGTGGACAAACTTTGCAGCAAAGTGCTGTCCACACTATCCACCTAATGAGAGACATGGGACCAGTTGTCAGGTGAATGATTACATGTGCATCACTGCACACTGTATCTCCTTTGTGGGGGTAAAGCAAAAAATATCTACCAGTCTTAGCGCTGAAGAAAGTTTTAAGAGCATTCGGCGGCATGCACCAGTGTCCATGTTCACTATGGAGCAAACACATACAGCTGTAAACATCTTGGATGAATTCAACATCAAGGTGTATAAATGGCTGTGACTCAGAGATCTTAAAAATGGATTTGTTGCCACAGACAATGGTAGTAACATAGTCAAGGCCATGTCAGACGGTGGCTATTTCAGGGTCCTGTTTTTGGCCCATTGAATCAGCCTGATGGTGCAAGACTTTCTCAAAAAGAATAAATAGTCAGCAACAAACTGAGCACCTGCAGAATAATTTGCACTCATTTCAGCTATTCTTTTAAAACCCGGAGCCAGTTGCGGATTATTAAGCGTAAGTGTCAGAGTGGAGAGACATGAGATGTTGTCAAACGGAGTATTGTATAGTGGAGTGGTGTATCGTAGAGTGGAGTGGTGTGTCATAGAGTGTAGTGGTATGTGGTAGAGTAGAGTGGAGTGCCTGTCATAGAGTAGCATTTTGGAGAGTGTCTCAGAGTGGATAGGTGTAGAGTGGAGTGGCATAGAGTGGAGTGGCATATATTGGAGGGGTGTGATGTACTGTGGGGTGGCGTGCCGTATAATGGAGTGGCATGTGGTGTCATAGCGTGGAGTGGTGTGCCATAGAGTGGAGTGGTATGTCGTAAAGTAGAGTTGAGTGGTGTCTCATAGTGGCGTGTTGAAGAAAGGAGTGGCATATCATATAGTAGCATGTTGTGGAGTGTCTTAGAGTGGAGGGGCATAGAGTGAAGTGTGGTAGAGCTGAATGGCATGTCGATGTCATAGAGTGGAGTGGAGTGTTGTTCAGTGGAGTGAAATGGCGTGTCATAGAATGGAGTGGTGTTTCATTGAGTGGAGTAGCGTGTCATAGGGTGGAGTGGAGTGATGTGTCATAGAGTGAAGTACAGTGGCGTTGAGTGGAGGATCATAGAGTGGAGAAGGGTGTTGTCGAGTGGACTGCTATAGAGTGGAGTGGCATGTAATAGAGTAGAGAGGAGTGGCATGTACTCGAGGGGCATGTTGTAGAGTGGAGTGGAGTAGAGAGGCGTAGAGTGGAGTGGCATGTCGAAAAGTGTAGTGTTGTATCGTAGAGTGGAGTGGAATGAAGTGGCGTGGAGTCTGGTGTGATAGAGTGGAGGGACATGTTATACAGTGGAGTGGCATGTTGTAGATTAAAGTGGATTGGCGTCTCAAGAGTGGTGTGTTGTAGAGTGTCTTAGAGTGGATGGGTGTAGAGTGGAGTTGTGTAGAGTTAAGCAGCATGTCATACAGTGCATTGACATGCCATAGAGTGGAGTGGCATGTCGAAGAGTGGAGTGGCGTGTCTTTGAGTGGAGTGGCATGTCATACAGTAGAGTGGAGGGGCATACCATGTAGTGGCATGTGGTAGAGTGCCTTAGAGTGGAGGGGCACAGAGTGAAGTAGGACAGAGTGAAGTGGCGTGTCTTTGAGTGGACTGGAGTGGCATGTCGTAGAGTGGAGTGTTGGTTTATAGAGTGACATGTCATAGAGTGGAGGGACATGTAGATTTAAGTGGGTGGCGTCTCAAGAGTGGTGTGTTGTAGAATGTCTTAGAGTGGTTTGATGTAGAGTGGAGTGGTGTAGAGTTTAGCAGCATGTCATACAGTGCATTGGCATGTCAAAGAGTGCAGTGGTGTGTCGAAAAGTGTATATCATATAGTGCCATGTTGTAGAGTGTCTTAGAGTGTCATGTCATAGAGTGCAGTGGAGTGTCGTTGAATGGAGTGGCACATTGTAGAGTAGAATGGTGGTTCATAGAGTTGAGTGGTGTCTCATAGAGTGGTGTGTTGTAGAGTGTCCTAGAGTGGAGCGGTATGGAGTGAAGTGGTGTAAAGTTTAGTGGCATGTCATAGAGTAGAAGGGCATGTCAAGAGTGGAGTGGCATGTCGAAGAGTGGAGTGGCGTGTCTTTGAGTGGAGTGGCATGTCATACAGTAGAGTGGAGGGGCATACCATATAGTGGCATGTGGTAGAGTGCCTTAGAGTGGAGGATCATAGAGTGAAGTGGGACAGAGTGGAGTGGCCAGTCTTTGAGTGGACTGGGGTGGCATGTCATAGAGTGGAGTGTTGGTTTATAGAGTGGAGTGTCATAGAGTGGAGTGGTGTGTCATATATTGACATGTCATAGAGTGGAGTGGAGTGTTGTTGAGTGGAGTGGCATGCCGTAGAGTGGAGTGATGTTTCATAGAGTTGAGTAGCATGCCGTAGAGTGGAGTGGAGTGGCGTGTCATTGAGTGAAGTAGAGTGGAGGGGCATAGAGTGAAGTAGGGTAGAGTGGAGTGTCATGTCATAGAGTGGAGTGATGTGATGTGTCATTGAATGGAGTGGCACATTGTAGAGTGGAGTGGTGGTTCATAGAGGTGAGTGGCATCTCATAGAGTGATGTGTTGTAGAGTGTCTTAGACTGTATGGGCATAGAGTTGAGCGGTGTAAAGTCAATTGCCATGTCGTACAGTGGAACAGCATGTCATAGAGTGGAGTGGAGTGGAGTGGCGTGTCGAAGAGTGGAGTGGCATGTCATTCAATAAAGTGGAGGAGCATATAATATAGTGGCGTGTTGTTGAGTGTCTTAGAGTGGAAGGGTATGGAGTGAAGTGCGGTAGAGTGGAGGGGAGTGGAGTGTCGTTGAGGGGAGTGGAATGGCGTGTCATAGAGTGGAGTGGTGGTTCATAGAGTGGAGTGTTGTGTCATAGAGTGGAGTGGTGTGTCATTGAGTGGCATGTCATAGAGTGGAGTGAAGTGTCATTGAGTGGACTGGCATGTCATAGAGTTGAGTGGGGGTTTAGAGAGTCGAGTGGCAAGTCATAGAGTGGAGTGGCCTATCGTATGGTGGAGTGGTGGTTCATAGAGTCGAGTGGCATGTCATAGAGTGCAGTGGAATGGTGTGTCATAGAATGTTGTAGGGGAGGGGCATAGACTGAAGTGGGGTAGAGTGGAGTGGACTGGTGTAGAGTCGAGAGGCATGTAGTAGAGTAGAGAGGAGTGGCATGTAATAGAGTGGCATGTCGTAGAGTGTCTTAGAGTAGAGGGGCATAGAATGGAATGGCATTTCAGAGAGTGGAGTGGTGTGACATAGAATGGAGTGGCATGTCGTAAAGTGGTGTAGCATGTTATAGGGTGGAGTGGTTTGAAGTGCGGTAGGGTGGAGTGGTGTGTCGTACAGTGGAGTGGCATGTCGTAAAGTTGAATTGCCTGTCATTGAGTGCTGGGTTCTAGAGTGTCTTCTAGTGGAGGAGTATAAAGTGGAGTGGTGTAGAGTGGAGTGGAGTTGCTTGTTGTAGAGTGGACTATCATGTCATAGAGTGGAGTGACTTGTTGTACAGTGGAATGGCATGTCATAGAGTGTATTAGTGGCGTGGTATGTCATAGAGTCAATCAATCAATCAGGGTTGGTAAAGCACAGCTAATCACCTGCGAGGGTCTCAAGGATCTAGGGGGTATGGGGATGGCTCCTTTGAGTGCTAGGGTCACCTGAAGAGCCAGGTCTTGAGGTCCTTCATGAACTGGATCAGTGTAGGGACTTGCCAGAGGTAGAGGAGGAGGTCGTTCCAGGCCTTGGCTGCGAGGTAGGAGAAGGACTTTCCTCCAGTTCTGGTCTTGTAGATGCGTGGAATGCTGTCCAGAGAGAGGTCAAACACAAGGAGATGATGGACGGAGCGCTGAAACTTTTCAGACACTCACCCCCAGTCACAGATCTGGGTTGAATCCATCATCATTCTTTAGCTCACTTCGCCACCCCAGTTCAGACACAGCTATATGCAAATCAGTCTTGACCCTGTGCCTCATGGGAACAGTCCAGACCGAACTGCCAAGCCATGTCTTCCCTGGACCGGAAACAAGCATCCTGGGACCGGTTTCGGGCTAACAGCCCTTATCAGCCAGGCTAGCTTGAATCCAGTGGCAAAGTGAGCAAGGGACCCACGTCTGGGCATACCCTGCCAACTCAGGGCGAACAAAGCAAACACAAGGAGATGATGGACGGAGCGCTGAAACTTTTCAGACACTCACCCCCAGTCACAGATCTGGGTTGAATCCATCATCATTCTTTAGCTCACTTCGCCACCCCAGTTCAGAAACAGCTATATGCAAATCAGTCTTGACCCTGTGCCTCATGGGAACAGTCCAGACAGAACTGCCAAGCCATGTCTTCCCTGGACTGGAAACAAGCATCCTGAGACCGGTTTTGGGCTAACAGCCCTCACCAGCCAGGCTAGCTTGAATCCAGTGGCAAAGTGAGCAAGGGACCCACGTCTGGGCATACCCTGCCAACTTAGGGCGACCAAAGCAAACACAAGGAAATGATGGACGGAACGCTGAAACTTTTCAGACACTCACCCCCAGTCACAGATCTGGATTGAATCCATCATCATTCTTTAGCTCACTTCGCCACCCCAGTTCAGACACAGCTATATGCAAATCAGTCTTGACCCTGTGCCTCATGGGAACAGTCCAGACCGAACTGCCAAGCCATGTCTTCCCTGGACTGGAAACAAGCATCCTGGGGCCGGTTTCGGGCTAACAACCCTCATCAGGCAGGCTAGCTTGAATCCAGTGGCAAAGTGAGCAAGGGACCCACTTCATCAGAGAGGTCAGCTGATCGGAGGTCTCTCTTGGGTGCGTGGAAGAAGAGGCAGTTGTTCAGGTATGCTGGTCCGATGTTGTGGAGGGCCTTGTATGCAGGGGTGAGGAGCTTGAAGGTTATTCTTCTTTCGATGGGGAGCCAGTGGAGATCGTGGGGATGTCTAGGATCAAGCTGTCTACAGTGTTTTGGACGGTCTGGAGTTTGCGAAGCAGTTTGTTGTTGATTCTGGACTAGATAGCGTTGCTGTAGTCCAGTTTGCTACTGATGAGGGCTTTTTTGACCGTTTTTCTGGACTCATTTGGGATCTATTTGAACATTTTTTTGAGTTGTGGAGGGTGTTAAAACAGGCCGAGGATATGACGTTGATGTGGTCGTTCATCATGAGCGATGAGTCTAGTTTGATGCCGAGGTTTTGTGTGTGGTCCGTTGAGGTGGGGGGTTTCCGAGGGCAGAGGGCCACCAGGTGTTGTCCCATGCAGAGGGGGTGGAGCCAAGGATGAGGACTTCTGTTTTCTCTGAGTTGAGTTTCAGGCAGCTCTTCTTTATCCAGGTGGCGACGGCTTTCATCCCTTCTTGGAAGTTATGTATGGTGATGTTGGGTTGTTTGGTGAGGGAGAGGATTAAGCTGAGTGTCGTCAGCACAGGAGACAATGTTGAGCCCGTGTTTTCTGACGATGGTTGCGAGGGGGGCCATGTAGATATTGAAGAGGGTGGGGCTGAGGGAGGATCCCTTGGGCACTCCACATCTGGTCTCTGTTGGTTCCGAGAGGTAGGGCGGGAGTCTGACTCACTGCGTTCTGCCTGTGAAAAATGAGCATATCCAATAAAGGGCCTTTCCACAGATGCCGGCGTCATGAAGTCTGGAGGCTAGTGTGCTGTGGGAGACAGTGTCTAAGGCAGCTGAGACGTCCAGGAGGATGAGGGCTGCCATTTCGCCCTGGTCGAGGAGGGAGCGGATGTCATCAGTAGCAGCGAGTATGGCGGTCTCGGTGCTATGGTTGCTGCGGAATCCGGATTGGGAGATGTCCAGGATGTTGTTGGCTTCCATGAAATTTGCTAGCTGAGTGTTGACGGAATTTTCGATGACCTTGGCTGCGAATGGAAGCAGGAAGATAGGCCTGAAGTTCTTGAGGTCCTTTGGGTCTGCGGAAGGTTTCTTCAAGAGTGGGTTGACTTTGGCATCTTTCCAGTCATCGGGGAATCTGGTGGTTTCGAGGGAACAATTGATAGTTTGGCGTAGTTCGGGTGTGATGACCGTGGTGGCTCTGTGGAACATGTGGGGGTGGGCAGGGGTCTGAGAGTGCTCCGGAGCATATGCTCTTCATGGTCTTTAAATTGCCTTCTGTTGTAAGTGGGTTCCAAGGGAGCAGGGTCTGTTGGGTGGCATTGCTGGGGGGAAGCTGGAGTGGTTCGGAGGTCTTGGTTGTCGAAGTTGTCGTAGATCATCTTAATCTTGAGTGTAAAAAAGATGCTGAATCTGTTGCAGAGGCTTTGGGAGGGTGTTGCGTCTGTTGTTTCGCTGCAGGGTTTGGCAAATTCCTTGATGGGGAAGAGTTCTTTGGTGTTGTGGGCATTGGTGGGGATTCTGTCTTAGAGGAATTTCTTCTTTGATGATTTGATGAGTTGGTGGTGTGCTGTGGTGGCTGCTCTGTAGGCGGTGCGTGTTTCTGGGGTTTTGTTGCTTCTCCATGTCTTTTTGAGTCGTCGGCAGGAGCGGTTGGATTCTTGAAGTGCACGGGTGAATGAGCATGCTTTCTTGATGTGTCGTCCTGTAGCTTTCTTGAGGAGGGCGAGTGTGTTGGCACAATTTGTGATCCAGCAGTGGAGGTTGCATGCTGCGGTGTTAGCGTCTGGTGTCATCGGTGGTAGGGAGCTGATGAGGGCGGAGATGAGCTGGTCTTCGTTGACTTTGTTCCAGCTTCTATGGGGGCGGGGGTGGGTGTGCTTGTGTACCGTGGGTTTTCTGAAGGAGAAGTGAATGCAGAGGTGGTCTGTCCAGAGTAGTTCTGTGGTGTGGCTGTAGGAGATGATGTTTCCTTCAGCGAAGACGGGGTCGAGTGTGTGTCCCGCTGTGTGCGTGGGGGCAGTGATAAGTTGCTTCAGTCCTATTTTGGCAAGGTTTTCTAGGAAGTCGATGGTGTTGGGGTCGTCATGGTTGTCACAGTGGAAGTTTAGGTCTCCGAGTGGGATATAGTCTGGAGAAGCAAGGGCATGAGGTGCAATGAGGTTGGCGATGGTGTCAGTGAAAGGAGCGTGGGGACAGGCGACCTGTTGATGAGGGTTCCGTGGAGAGTCGTTTTAGGGTTGGTCTGGATGTGGGAGTGGAGATGCTCCATGAGGGTCGTGGTGTCATCTGGGCGGTGGTTGTCACACGGAGGATGATTTTGTGGATGATGGCGATGCCTCCTCATGGGCAGGTGGGGTAGCCTTTCCACAGGATCTTGTATCTGTCGGGAATTGCGGTGGCGATGTCGGGCATGGAGTTGGGGTTGGCCCAGGTTTCTGTGAGGAAGGCTTTGTCGGGTGCATGGGTGTTGAGGAGGTCCCAGATTTCAATGGTGTGCTTGTGTAGCGAGCATACATTGAGGAGGATGCAGTTGAGTGGTTTGTGAATGGTGAGGTCCGGAAGGCTGGTGGCAGCTGCTGCGGTCCAGAGGTGGGTGAAGGTGCAGCAACAGTGACAACAGGAGAACGGACAGTTGTTGCTGTGTCCAGGATTGAGAACGTGGAGGGTGCTGGAGTCATAGCGGAGGCAGGTCGGAGGACCAGGCTCCTTGGGGCTGGTCGTGGTCACGGACGGGCACAGACAGGCTTGCCTTTGCTGTGCCAGCGGCATGCCCGCTGTCTGGCCGCGCAGTGGCCGCCATTAAGTTGGGGTCAGGAGTCAGGTGGTCAGCTGGGAGGTGGTAGCGGGAAGGACACAATGGAAGGGGGAGGGGCCACGAGGGCTGCAGCAGTGGGGAGAAAACACGGAGAGCGCAAGAGAGAAAAGAGAGAGAAGAGAGAAAAAGAAAAGAACAGAGACAGAAGAGAGCAGAGAGAGCAACGAGAGGAAAGAGAAAAGAGGGCACAGAGAAAAAAGCCAAGAGAGGCAGAACAGCAAAAGTGCAGAGTGCTCTCCCACTGGACCATCAGGCATGAGGCACAGACAGGAGCCTGCGGGTGGAGGAGTGCCTCGAACACCCTGTAACTGAGCTCAGGGGGCAGCACTTTGTGGTGAAGCTGCTCGGGGGGAGACCAGTCACACTGACCAGGTCAGTGGTCTAGCTCTTCTTGCCGTGCAGCGGCCGCCATTAAGTAGGGGTCGGGGAGGGCTGTCAGCTGGGAGGCAGGAGCGGGAAGGAAACACTGAAGGGGGAAGGGGATGCATGGCAGCAGGGGTGGGGAGAAAATGTGGGGCACGCGAGAGAGCAAAGAGAGAGAAGAGAGAAAAAGAAAAGATAAAAGAGACTAAAGAGAGCAGAGAGAGCAAAGAGAGAAAAGAGAGCACAGAGATAAGATACAAGAGAGGCGGAACAGCAGAAGAGCTGAGTGCTCTCCCACTGGACCACAAGAGATGAGGTGCAGGCAGGAGCCTGCGGGTGGAGGAGGACCTTGAACAACTTGTAACCAAGCTCAGGGGGCAGCACTTAGTGGTGGAGCTGCGTGGGGGAGAGCATTCACACTGACCAGGTCAGTGCTCTAGCTCTTCTTGCTGCACAGGGGCCGCCATTAAGTAGGGGTCGGGGGAGGGTAGTCATCTGGGAGGCAGGAGCAGGAAGGTCACACTGGAGAAGGGAGGGGCCGCAGGGTCTGCAGCGGCGGAGAGAAAAAGCAGGGAGCGAGAGGGAAAAGAGAGAGAAGAGTGAAAAAGAAAAGAGAAAAGAGAGCAGAGAGAGCAAAGAGAGAAAAGAGGACAAGAGAGAAAAGAGAACAGAGAGAGCAAAGAGAGAAAAGAGGGCACAGAGAGAAAAGAGAGCAGAGAGAGCAAAGAGAGAAAAAGAGGGCCTCAAACACCCTGTAACCAAGCTCATGGGGCTCAGGGGGCAGCACTTAGTGGTGGAGCTGAGCGGAGGGAGAGCAGTCACACTGACCAGGTCAGTGGTCTAGTGGTACAGTGGAGTGTTGTGGAGTCTCGTGGAGTTGAGTGGCGTATCATAGAATCAAGTGGTGTGTCATAGAATGGAGTGGAGTAGTGTCTCACAGACACTACTAATAGTGTCTTTACGACTTTTGATATTCAAAGAGGTCATTTACGAGTTGCATCTTTAAGTCTGCAGTCGGGCCGGAATCTCCAGCGTTGGCTGTACTCTCCGCACTCGGGCCATATTCTCTAGCCATACTGTCCGGCTTGGGCCGGATGAAGTGTAATCAATGGGCCGGAAATCAATTTTTACAAAAAGGAACATTAGGAATGTGTGATAAATGGTAGAGGAGATCTTGAAAATCAGGTTGGGCAGGGAAAAAAGTCTGGTTGGACACTACATCATATATCAAAAAAGTTTGCTCCTTTGCATCATGGTACATGTAGTCCACAATTTGCACTCCCCTCAGTGTTGACTGTAGAGTATGGCTCCAGCCAGAGAGTACGGCCTGGGTGCGGAGAGTACAGCCAAAGCTGGAGATTCTGGCCCGACTGCAGACTTAAAGATGCAACTCGTAAATGATCTCTTTGAATATCAAAAGTCGTAAAGTTAGACTTTTGTCTCAGATTACTTAGTGAATCGGGCCCTTAGAGTGGAGGAGCATAGAGTGGAGTGGCGTACAGTTTAGTGGTATGTTGTAGAGTGGAGTGGCGTGTTGTACAGTGGAGTGGCATGTCATAAAGTGTTGTGGTATGTCGTAGAAGAGAGTAGCATGGAGTGTCACAGAGTGGAGTGGCATGTGCTACAGTGGAGTGGCGTGTTGTAGAGTGTAGTGGCATGTCATAGAGTGGAATAGTGTAGAGTGGAGTGACGTATTTGAGAGTAGAGTGGACTGGCAAATCATAGAGTGGCGTGCTGTAGAGTGTCTTAGAATGGAGGAGTGCAGAGTGAAGTGGTGTGGAGTTGCTTGTTGTAGAGTGGAGAGGCGTGGCGTGTTGTAGAGTGGAATGGCATGTCGTAGAGTGGAGTGGCGTGTCATAGAGTGGAGTAATGGCGTGGAATGTCATAGAGTGGAGTTGCATGTCTTTGAATAGAGTGAAGTGGTGTGTCGTAGAGTGGCATATACTAGAGTGTCTTAGAGTGGAGGATCACAGAGTGGATTGGCATACAGTGGAGTGGCATGTCGTACAGTGGAGTGGCATGTCATAAAGTGGAGTGACGTATCGTAGAACGGAGTGGCATGTTGTATCATATAGAGGAGTGGGGTGTTGTAGAGTGGAGTGGAGTGTTGTAGTCTTTTGTCACATATAATTTTACTTTAGTTTCAATAGGTACTGTGGTACTTTATAGAAAAGTTTGAGAAAGTACAGTGGTACATCTTAAACTTTTAAAAAAATTATATAATCAATAAAAATAATTTCCCTATCCCTACAAAGTTTTTTTTAAATGTCCTCATGCCTTCCTATACATTTCGGAAACACTAATGATCTAGATTTCATAGTAAAACCCAGAACAAAGAGAAAGTGTGGTCTAAACAAAATGGCTGTCTTTTCATTTTGCAAGGGTTTTCCTTCACCAATAATATTGTGTTTCGTCATTGCCATGTACTGTGCTATGCTGCGATGGTAAAGCGGTATACCGCAGCCCAATATAGCACTTAGTTTTGTCCCTTATAACTGAAAAAACTACTGAATCAATTCAGATCAAAGAACAAAATGGACAATTTCCGCACTATAATCTATATTCTTGCCAAATTTCTTTGAAATCTGTTCAGCCATTTTGCCACTGGGTCTGATGAAAAAGTCAACAGAAAATGCATTGTGAGAAAAACGTGTTTTGGGGCTCCCTTTTTTCTATGCACCCCATTAACTAATCACCATAAAAACTTTGCATCATCAGCCAATCTCGAAAAAAGAATTGGTTTCCAAAGTTTCCTAGATATTAATCAAATGGTGACAGAGTTATTAGGAATCAAAAATCTGAGGAATTTCTATCTCTGGGAATCCTAACTATAACAACTACTTTGTAAAATATATATAAATATATATATTTATTTAATAACCTGATTAAAGTTTACATTTCACAACAACTTTTTTTTTTTGTCCTCATTCTGCCAACTCTCTTGCTGGCAATGCTTTTATAACGGTTGCCAGTGCCTAGAGAAGAGCCATTCCACACAAGAAAACAGCTGTTTCCAATTCCAACCTCTTCACGGGTAGCCCCAAAACAGAGGGAACCAGGACCGACAGCGATTTTGGCTTAATCATCGGACCTACTTGATCGCTGACTCCACTCCACCAGCAACATCCAAACTTTCTCCTGGCTTCTAGGATCACAGGCTATATCCTGCTGACTTGTAGAGATTACATTTTTCAAATAGTCAGAAAAGCAAGGTGGACTCCCAGACTTCCATAACCTGCAGATTTCCCGCCTTGCCAAAAGTATTGCATAAAAAATAAACTTGGAAGTCACTGTCTTTGTTTGTGGTGACCCATCTTGATAAAGCCCAAAAAATATAGGTTTAGGGCTTACCTTAATCTGTTGCCCTTTTACCTCCGCAAGGAACTTACATATCTTAGTCCAATAACAGAGGATCTTCAGACACACCATGAACATGTGGATATCATCAGCCGATGGAGACAAGCATCTCGGGCAAACATACGGGTTTCCTGTAACTCTTGACAACTTAGATGGAGACCAGTAAAGGTGGTAAAGAGATGGTTATGCTTGAGCGAGGCAGGTTTCACCACTGTCCAAGAAATAACAAAAGAGTCTTGCCAAACCTCGTTTAAATCTTCACCCTCAAGATCGTCTGTCCAAAGCTTAGGAATGTCTAAAACAAGGTTATCTTCGGCCTCCCCTAAAACCCAGTACCACCGAGAAACTTCCTTTTTTAGCGGACCTACTCTCATTACCTGATCCAGCCATGCATCCTCACCCTCATCTGCCCAGGCCTGCGTATCCCACCAGGAACTGAGTTGGTAGTATTTAAACCTAGTTAGTTGGCCCCTGATGCAGTTACTCAGGACTTCCCAGCTCACTAGGCCCGATGCCATTTTAAGGTCTCCCCAATGGAGTAACCCCGCAGATTTCAGTGGCAAACTGGGTTGGTCTCGCAAACATTTAGGAGTTCCTGGTGAATCCCAAATCGGGGCCCGGGACGAATAGTAAGAAACTCCGAGCTTTTTCCGAAAGTACACCCAGGTTCTTAAGGCTCCCTGCAGGGTCTTCAATCTGACTTTTTTGAAGAACTTCGGGTCTCCATATTTAAAAAGGAAGTGGCTCTGCCCTTGCCTCACCACACTTAGCATTGCCCCAAAAAGTAAACCCAGGGGGGACCTATCCACCCTGCTGGCCAGCATACGAACATTCTTGAATTGAAATGCATAGCAGTATGCAACCAAATCCGGAAGGGCCAACCCTCCCTGTTCCAACTTCCTTCTCAGCTTCTTCCATGATATCCTAGCCCCCTTGGAGGCCCAAATAAAACTACCAATCTTTCCCTGAAGCTTTCCTATATCTTCTTTATGGAAGGCAAAGGGTATTGTATTAAAGAAAAAAGTAATTTTTGGAAGGACAATCATTTTAATAACATTAACCCGTCCATAAATATTTAAAGGTAGATTTGCCCACCTAACCAAAAGACTCCCAATTTCTTGACTGACTTTTTTCCAATTAGTCTTACAGATATCTTCCAGCTTCTGTGTTATTGTAATGCCCAAGTAACGCATTTGGGCCTTAGCCCCTACACTTTGCTTTGCCTGATTCCATTCCATGATTTCGGTTTTGCCACTGTTCACCTTATAGCCCGAAATCATGCCGAAATTTTGCGCCAAGGCCATTAAGTTAGGGATTGCCACCTCTGGATTAATGGTGTAAAGGATAAGGTCATCCGCGTACAATGCCACCTTTGCTTCCAACCAAGCCGATTTGAAGGGGAGGATGGTGGGATCCATTCGAATCAGGGATGCAAGCGGCTCTATGTAAAGATTGAACAAGAGCGGGGAGAGGGGACAACCCTGTCTAGTACCTCTTGTAATGTCGAACCAGTCGGGCAACTCACCATTCACCAACACCCTGGCTCTGGGGGAATAATAAAGATTTTGCATCGCCTTCACGATATTCTGTGGAAACCCAAAAATCTTGAGAGCCTCCCATAGGAAAGGCCAATGTACTTGGTCGAACGCCTTTGCGGCGTCTACCGCTACTACCGACACAGGGAGGTTCTGGACTTCCGCCAGATCTATAACCCCAAGCATCAAAAAGGTGAGCTCATTGAGCTGTCTCCCAGGGATTAAACCTCTTTGGTCCTGATGGATAACTCCCTTAATAACCTGGGCAACCCTAGAGGCTACTATCCCTGAGAAGATCTTATAATCAGAATTTAAAAGTGATATTGGCCTATAAGAGTCCACTGCCAAAGGGTCTTTATTTGGTTTCAGAATTAGGGTTACGGTGGCCTCAGCCCAGGATCGCGGGATGAATTCACATTCCAAGTGTATTACATTAAATAGGACTTTCAACACTGGAGCAATAATATCAAGAAGTTGAGAGTAAACCTCAACTCGGAGGCTATCTGGGTCAGCAGCCTTCCCCCTTGCCATCTTCCGAATTTAGGTCCTGACCTCATCCTCCGTACTCTCCGCCTCTAAAAGTCTCCTTTGCTCGTTGGTTAATCGTGGGAGCTCAACCTTATCTAGACAGGCCTCTATGCTCTCTTTCCTGGGAGAAATATCCTCTCTGTATAACCTACTCATATATCTCCTGGCCTCACAACATAGATCTGAATTGGTGCTCAGTAAAGCATCCGTCTCGATATCCCTCAAATTTCGGATTACGTTTCTGGCCTTGTCTGTTTTTACTTTCCAGGCCAGAAGTGAACTGCACCTCTCCCCATATGAAAAATGTTGCAGCTTACTTACTTTCCACCTATCTAATAATCTCATATCCAGTTGCCTCTGATATTCTGCCTGCAAATGTTCTATTTCTTTACTAAGCGCAGAGACTCTATCCGAGCCCTCCAGTGATGCCTTCTGGAGGTCCCCTTCCTTAGCCTTAATCTCTTTGATTCGATCCTCATCTTCCTGCTTCAGGGCACGCCTCTTAACCAACATTATGGAACTGAGAATTCCCCTTAAGTAGGCTTTGAAAGTATCCCAAACAATATGCATAGCTGCTGAGCCACTATTAGTATGAAAAAAGACCACTGTCTTATCCGCTATATTTGCTACTACCCTCTGATCCAACAAAATAGTCCTGTCCAAGGTCCACCTTTTCATACCCAGTTTTTGATGATATCTGAGAGATAAAAAAACTTCTGAATGGTCTGAGAGGATGGCAGTTACATGTTTAACTACTTCGACCACTTCTGATAACTCCTGATCTACCAGGAAATAATCAATACGTGAATGATGGCCATATTTTTTTACTATAGAAGGTGAAGTCCCTCACCTCCCCCCTCTTACTTCGCCAGATATCAACCAAATTGAGCTCAAACATCATATTTTTCAGGATAGCAGTTGTTCTAGGGGGACTCACATATGTAACTTTAGAATTTCTATCTAGGACCTTATTTTGAACTATATTAAAGTCCCCTCCAAGAATCACTGGGGCAGTAGCCTCCAAAAGGCGCAGTGCCAACTTAGACAAAGCTTCTGGGGAATCATTATTAGGGCCATAATAGATGGCACACACTAATGGCATCCCCATAATCATCAGATTAGCCACCAACCATCTACCAGAGGGGTCTGATTCGTAACTAACCAGCTTAATGCCTGAGTTATTCCTAATAATTAATGCCACTCCTCTCGTACATCCCCTCTGGTCCGAGCAAACTACTTCCTGGACCCAGCGCAGCTTATTAAAGAATGGCCTACACTCCTCCTGCTCTAAGTGAGTCTCCTGAAGCAAAATAATCTTCGCCTCGCTATTCAGTCACCGTGGCCAGCTTCTTCCTGGACCTCAGGACTTTTTTTGGAATAAGCTGTTCAACGAGTCAGGGTCATTATGTTTTTCAAAACAAAATACTGCTTTGGGAGTGTGTTTTTGAAAAACAATAAACTTTGCTTTGCATGTGCATTAAACATGGCACCCGTATTGCATAGCTTCAGTGATTTCAGCACTTTTTGGACCAGTGTAGAGCCCATCAAATCTCACAGTATTTCCCCTGATCAATATGCCTTGAGGGAAAAGATCAACAAAGGGGTGGAGCCGAAGCCCTTCTTAATAAGACTCGTTTTTGTGTGAGCCTGCGTTCTGGGATACTGCTGAGCTGCTCAGCCAATCCTAAAAGCACGTGCTCAGTTAATCAGCAAATAATTCAATAATCGTCACAATTCTTTTTACTACTAAAAATGACTCAATTTCTATATGTGTTTACTTGCCAGGAAGTAAGATTATCTGATTATAATTCTGGGGTGCTATAACTAAAGTCACTGTACCCGAGTGATAGCATTTTTTGCATGTCAGACGCATTGCTGTCATTATATGCCCAACATGCATAAGAAACATTGAATACTAATTTCATGAGTATCATTAACATTGCTTCTTCATATTAAAGTATGGAGTATAACCTGTTTTTGCTTAATGTTGTGTACATTACTTTGGTGTGTGCACCGTCTTCCTTAGATGTATGACTTTGACAAAAGGTTATGACTAAAGATGTGCAAACCTGCGCTGCATGTTCTGCAGTGTTTAGAAATGCTGCATCAGCTGGCAGGGCTGACCTCAAATACGAGAATTGAGATGGTTATTAAAAGCTTTGTCCTACTGCTTTGATCTCATTCACAAAAGGTTACTCGAGTTATGTGACAGCATTTCCTCTTCCGACAGGAAGATTGAAATTCTCTCAGTGATGTGTTGAACCTCTGTGTTGTAAAGCTGCAAATGACTGCTCTTGCTTTGTTGCTGCCCAGCCTGTACTACCTGGAAGCAATTCTTAATTGCAGGAGTAAAGCCATTTGAAAGCAAGAGAGAGATGGGTGTTTTAGATTTGCTGTGCGTTTATTTTAAATATACACCAGAGGCAGTCCATCGGACGGTGCCAGGGCTCACTTCTGCTCCCTTTTTCCAAACCATGATGAGGGCCTGCTAAGCTGAACAAAGATCAGCCTAACTTACACTCATCTTATCAAGGGCAGCCAGCTAGGTGCCTGTCAAGCGCTAGTGGTTAGGTGCCTGGCAGTCTGAGCTAAGGTCTGAGGGCAGTGACATCATTAATCAGCCTAGCAAAGCCCTGTGAGTATCCTCCTCCTTATGACCAGGGAAAGCTTCACTTATAGAGTAAGCCCTGGGCGATTTAGGTTTAAGCCCTGATGTGTCCCAGCCTGTCAGTGATGCCTCACCCCAGCCTTTCCCAACACATTACAAAGTGGGGACTGAATAGTGAGTCTCATTGACCTCACCTCACTCTGTGACAATTTAGGGAACGCCCCACTCTTATTGGCTGAGCCACAACAAGTTTAACCAATGAGCGGAAGCAGCAGGATCTTCTGCTTTGTTTTTCCCTTCCTGGGCCACTATGCTGCGCCCCCCTCTACCCACTGCTTCTACCTTTATCACTGCGCCCTTGTACGTGCTTTATTAAGTGTTTTAGTGCTTGTATATTTGTATGGATATATGTGAATGTGTCCTTGTGTGGGCAAGTGTTTGCATGTATGTGCTCATGTATGAGTGGGTGTGAGCACGTGCTTGTGTGTGTGCTTATGGATGGATGGATGGATGGATGTGAGTATGTCTGAGTGTGTATGCTTGTGGATGGTTGGAAGTGCGTGCCAGTCCCACTTCTCCACTAATAACCCAGCCACCCCTGATATACACTGTCATTAGTGAAACACTTCTCACATGGCAGGTTATGTGCAATTTCTTCCAGTAATGGTGTAAACAAACACTGGTCAAGACAAGGGATGAAGGAAAAGTCATGCTATACCAAATATCTATGCAAACCATCCACAGGTGCATGCCATCATACTTTGCCATATTTGATCAGATGTGCAGAGCTGAAACCGCATTTGTCCAGCAAAACAACAGACTAATTCACCTGCTCAATACTGAGGACGGAACACACGAATACACATAAATATCAGGGATTCACAAAATAGAAAGTTCAGTTCACACGGCTAACAAAGAAACTACATGAGCAGAAGGACAGATATAGAACAAGACGCATTAATATAAAACACACGCGGTACGTTGGGCACAAGATCAAGCTCAACACAATCATAACAAGCACCGGCAAATGCAAAATGTCGGTGTGGTTTTTTTATGTATGTGGCCTTTGCTGTACTAGGCATAGGTTGGTCAGTGATATGATTGGATGCCCTAAAGAAATCATACATACAAACACCAATATGGATGCAGATTATACTCGATGCAAAAAGACACAACAATCACATACAACAAACATTCAGACCTACATGCTGCCAGAGAATATACTTTAGGGACTTGCCTACGCAGGTCCATGTTCATTAGATGAACTGGTAGATTGGTGGATGTATGGTTATATACAAGGATGAATGGAAGGTTGAGTGGCTGTGGGTGCATACGATGGTGGGTTGGTAGAGATATGAAGTTGGATGGAAAGATGAACGAAATGTAGGTTGGTGGATAAATGCTTAATTATGGGCTGATGGATAAATACTTGCGTGTGGGTGGATAAATGAGTGCATGGGTGGGAGTGGTTGATGGGTTCATGGAAATGGATAGATCGATGATTATAAATATAAGCAGGAGTTGGAGTAGTAGGCAGGAGTAAGAAAAAGTATGTCGGAATAATATTAAGAGTAGATAAGGGTATGTCAAAGAAAGATTTGGAGTAAGTAAGATTAATATTAGGCATAAGTAGGATTAACTTTAGGCACTTAAATAGGATTAGGAGTAAGTAGGAGCAGTAGTAAAAGTAGAAGAAAGGGTAAAAGAAGGAAGGAGTAGATAGGAGTGAGTAGAAGTAAGGTGTAATAATAGTCCCAAATATAGCATCACGCTGGCTGTCTTCTGATGGGCTGCCACAGGGACTCGCTGTCCCATAATCCTTGAGCCTTCAGGAGGAGAACGCGCGTGGGACCTGTCTGGGCACATGTCCGGGTGAAGACCGGGTCTAGAGGGACCCTTCTTAGCCCATCTGAGACAGGAAGAGTCAAGGCAGGGTCACCTTATTGCCATCTACAGTCCCACATTCTTTGGCCATACTTTGAAAGCACTGACCCATGAGTACGTGCGGTAAGAGCAAGTTCTGGAAAGCCTTCTGTTACAGTTAGGAAAAGGAAGGCTAGAGATAGTCCCCAAGGGTTGATAAAGATCTCGAAAAAAGCGGCCCCACATGCAGAAAAAAACTGCACCATTGACGACACTGAGGACCTCGTTAAAGAGGTAGAAACAATTTTAAATAAGGGGAATCTGTCGAATCACTCTGAATCTGGACCAAAGGTAGCAGCCATTTTAAAAAGAAACTGCATATAACTGTTACCACGGGGAAGCTACCGGAAGTAGTTCCTGTAATGCTGACTTTTGGCCTTGATATTCTCGTATCAAAAGAAGGTGGATCTAGTCCCAGGAGATTGCATCTCAAGACATGGGAAGCATTGACCATGGTAGTGATCCAAATGGGAATCCACCAGAGTGACTATTTCCCCTGAGAAGAATGGCAATGTCAACGAAGGGACCCTGACTGGGCAAACGCATAAAAACGGTCAAAACAAAGTAAGTACTGGCTGCAATTGCCATTCAGAGTCAAGCCAACTGAGAGATACTATTAAACAGTTGGGGAGAGAACTTGCCCAGCTGAGGTCGCAGCTGGCTTATAGAGTGGGCTTCATGAGTTACAGCATAGAAGCTTCCCCTTCCCCAACGGGCATCCAGTAGACAACCTTATCATTTGGATCAAAACTACACTAAAATGTAGCATTAAAAAGCTCAATATCAAGACCACTGACATATTCGGCTTGAATATTTCATCAGCATTTGGAGACCAGTCAACTTTGTTGTTTAAAATATATATAATACGTTTCCAACACAAAATCAGGAATCACCTAATAATTCAATAACACAAGTTATTTAATTCTGGCAGGAGATTATAATTTAACATTTGAACCCCTCGATCTGATGATAAATTTAATGGAGGAAGAGGACAAAGAGAGGGCTATCCCCAGCTTCAGCACCACTCGAACAGTCAAAAACTCCAAGGTAGCAATGCAGGTTGCATCTGAAACATTAAAATACAGCCTAAGAGCGTGTGAGCTCTTTTATCATCCAGCCAGCACCCAAGATATTTATATTTGTTTGATTTGGTCAAGTGTGATAACGCCGATTCTTATCTAATTATCTATAAGAACCTTCTGGTCACCAGGATCTTTTTACCTGTTGAATAGTGTAAAGGAGAGAATCTCATCTGGTTATATAACAGCATCCATTTTGTCTGTAAGGACCACTGACTCCGAATTCAAGTTTATGAATTTATTATCACCAAAAACAACTGGACATGCAAACACCTCAACACGAGGTTAAAGAAATAAATGGGCACTAATACAAATAATAATCTACGCAGGAGTTTCATCCGACTTAGAATAAAGAGAATCGATAGTTCCAGAAGGATCAACCAAGCTATGATTGCTCCAATTTCTACGTTGCTCTTCATTTATCTAAGCAAGCTTTAAATCAATTGCTGTCCCTACACTAACACTTAGTGACATCCCTACATAACGATTTTCCCAGGCAAGAGTAAATAAAATGTGTCAGCTGTGAAGACTTCCTCAGAAGTGCAATCACCTAGTACCTAAGCTCAGATTCTTTTATGCTCCTTCAACAGGACACTCTCTGTCCTCCTCTCTGGTCTCCCCTACCTCTTCTCTGGTCTCCTCCCTCAGGGCACTATCCCTAATACAAAACCCTAATACAATTGTACACGCCTTTGTCACGCCTCCTTGACCAGGTCTTCTTTCTTGTACTTTTCCATCGAAACGGTTACTTCATCCTGGACGGTTGCGATGACCTTGAGTCCCAGGCACCTTCTCCGCTGAAAGTATCATCCCTAAATTCCATTGCACTCCCTGTACCATGCCTCCCATCTCTCTAACTTTAGAAAACAAAGAGTTAGTCTTTTACTAACGAGACATGTGTCCTTGCACCTGCAACAAAAGATACGTTCAACAGAGACCTTCTACTGTGCTAATTAAATCTACCGTTTGTGCCCAGAGAGCCTTACCAAGAGAAACTTTTCTCTGCCTACAAAATAAGCTAACATAAGAATAAACCAGGCCTTTCCTAAGCATATATGTAGTCAGGCCTTTACACATGACTTTTAAACACACATCTTACTTTTCTCTATAAGCATTTTCATTACAATTCATATGCGAAAATGAATTTCATGTGCAACTTTAATATGGTGCACGTTTAACCTATTGCAATTGAATTACACACGAACTAATTTGTCTATGCATTATTTTTCACACAATTCAATAAACATTACATTACATAATTATCATAACACAGTTATACTGCTGATTCACTTAATATCAGCGAACTATTCACTCCTTACTAAACATGCATGGATATACAACTAAATATATACGGATATATGTCTGAGTATATGCGGGTGCGAACTACCAGTGATTATGATGCACCCCTACAAATTTCACAAGAACATGTCGCTCTATCAGTTCCCCCCTTTGATGACTCCTGTCATCACATTTCTTTCAACTCCCTTGGAGAAAGAACCGACCTAAACAGAACTCGTTGCCATTTTTCCTGGTCTTAGATTCTCCATTCTCTTGAGCCTCTGATATTGACTGTCCTGCAGTCTTGCCAGTCTCATCTCATTTTCCCTCAAAGCTCTCTTAACTCGGCCTGCTCGATACCACTTGTAGGCCTTGATCGAAATCCACAGACAAACCACACAAACCACCACGATAAGGAGGGGTCTCAGAACATACCCAAGGAATCCCTTTCCTAGATTTGCAAACCAGCTTCCCACTTGACCAAATCCCTTGCCAACTTTTTCCCAAACCCCCTCTTCGGTCAAATCCGCTATTCTTGTGTGGATGGTAGTGATATTACTTATATATTTCTCCAGATCTTTGCTACGGTCTGGTATATAAGTGCAGCACTCTTGAACCTTCAACAATTTACAGACTCCGCCCTCTTTTGCCAATAAGACATCCAAAGCAAGGCGATTCTGCAAAACCATTGCCCTTATTGACAACATCTCTCCTTCCACCAATACCAATGACTTTGCTGTATTCATCGATAGTTCATCTACCACAGTCGCTAATCTCCGGAGTTTCACATCATTCAAAACTACTCCCAGACTGGGTATCATAGCTCCAAAAATATCCCCCACAATGATCCCTGCACTTGCAGCTCTTCTCGTTCTTGAATGCTTTCCACTTTCTAGAAGTTCCAAATCCTCTGTATGGTAAATCTTTGGAAATATTATTGCCAAATAACATGTTCCATACCAATTTGCAGGCAACCTCACATAAGCATTCTTCCCACACACAAAATACACCGTTGGTATCACTTGTACAGGACCTTGGAGAAAATCTTTTGCCACATCTGCCATGGTGAAAACGTGATCGCAAGTGCTTTGTCCCACTGCAACCTTTTCGTAGTAAGTCTGATAACGCCTTATGCACAGGTTACCCCTCTGCTCTTTGTCTAACGCTATAGGACCATAGCTTCCCTTTGTCTTATGCAATTTTTCCTCATCTGTCCAATCAGGTCTGTTATGGCCCATGTCTCGTGACTGGGTCAGCTTTCTGTACCTGTCCTCTCCTGATCTACAAACTTTTTCTCTACATCTGACAATGAGCAGGTCAGATTATGTCTGTGAGCGAATGCTGTATCCAATTCCAAAGTCGGTATGAAGAACTTCCTGAGTCTATCCTCGGTCTTATAATAGTCATACTTATTCAAATGCTTGTAAGCTGGGACTTCAGGAAGCACTGCGTCGAAATTGGAAAAGAAATACTCAAACTGATCTCTCTCATAAAATATACTAAGCAAAAGATTACATGAAATTCCATAAGTCAGTGGAAGATGGTGGTATCTAATACCCTCGTCCACTGAAGCGGGCAACTGCATGCACACATAACAATCTTTCGCATCCATCGCATCAACATACTCATATAGCAGCCTGGCATAAGAATTAAGCTTAAAATCACTCCTAGACAAATCTATATGTAACCTACGACTTTCTTCTAATAGCAAAGCTCTGTCAGCTCCCATGTTTACCTCCTTTTGGCTAGGTGTAGTAGGTGTAGGTGTTCCTGGCACCCCCTTCACTTCTAGCTCATGCGAACCAATATATGAGACTATGACTACTATGATTATAGAGACTATCACACCACTTATAAATACGCCTACAATCCACTTAGATCTACGATTGGGATCTCCCGGCTCCATGGTTTCGAAAGTTCTCAAAAGTTCTTGGTTATAGCAATGAACCCTGAAAAAGTCTCTGTGTCCTTGACTCGTGACTTGCTTAACCAGCTCGAGCAACCATGAAATCTCCGGATTTTCCCTTGTCGATCACAGTCTTATTTACACAGTCCAGAAAAAGACTTCCCTAGTTTTCGTTCCTCTTCTGTGGAAAGTCCCTAAGTTTATTCTTCTTCCACTCGGGCCTAGGTTATCTTCTTCTTTTAGACCTTTATTTACAGTTTATAGTTGATCCATAATAAGATCCTCATTGAGCAGTTCCAGAACGTGATACAAAAGTTCAAGACGCAAGATTACCATTTCATGTGAAGATGGCTCAAACCCAAAAGACGGAAATTCGAGTTGATGCAGAACCAAGTGTCGAACTTCACTCAGAAGCGGGGGATTCGGAACTGTGAGGGTCAGTATTCCTTCTACCTCGAGCCCTGGCAACTGCAGCACCACCTTCACTACCACATTCGGGCTCCGACGGACCACCAGCACTGACCTCAGCCTTCCCGTGCTCACTACCCCCTGCATCAAACACTGTGTAAGTCCACTCAGGGGTAGAGTATCTGCGACAAGGTACTCTTGTTCTTTTCGACCTTCGCCGACTATCTTGAGCCTGGTCTTCGTCACTTGCCTCTGTTTCAGACGCTTCAGACACTGGGGCAAGGTCTCTTTCAGGTGCTAACCTCAGGTTCCGTCGCCTCTGTCTTTCAGGCCAACTCTCCTCACTTCTGTTCGTTCGTCTGCCTTCCCCTGCTATACCCAGTGCACTACTTCCTCTTTCTGCTGAATCTGACTCTTCTCCGCCCACTGCACCGTTTCTGTCTTCGGTGTCTGAATCAGGGTTCGAACTGTTGAAACCCCCTTCAGCTTGCTCTAGTGCACCACCAGCTGTGTCAGCAACCCTTACAGCTTGACTTGTCCTCTCATGTGGCCCTGCCACATCAGCTGGATTTTCATCTACGAGAGGAGCTGTTTCTTCCAAGGGTGCTGAAACTCTGCGGGTATGGGAGGCATGCACCCAGTTCGGCAATCCTCCACACTTTACTGCTGTGTTCGTGATGAGTATCACCTGGTACGGGCCACGCCAGCGAGCATCCAAGCAACTCTTCCTCACGTGTTTCCGGACAAGCACCCAATCTCCGGGGCACAGGTCGTGGCACAGATCACTCGAGGCTGGGACCACTGCAGCCTGCACCTGCTGGGATACAGAACGGACCACATCAGATAGTCCTTTACAATAATCGAGAATTAAGTCATCAGTGATGCTTATCAAGGCTGTAGCTGGTACTGCCGGCAACCTCATTGCCCTTCCCATTAGTATCTCGTGGGGGACAACCCGGTTTTCCTGTCTGGGACACTTCGCATGCTCATTAACACAAGCGGCAAGGCATCGGGCCATTTCAGGGATGTCGAAGAACACATTTTTGCCATCCGGGCCTTCAAAGTTCCATTAACTTGTTCCACCATCCCAGAAGCCTCTGGTCTGTAACTACAGTGGAGTCTCTGGTCAATATTCAATGCAGCACAAAGTAACTTCATGATTTCACTGTGGAAGTGCCTTCCTCTATCAGATTCCAAAGAGGTTGGGATCCCGAACCTAGGGATGAGCTCCCTCAACAATAACTTAGCCACTGTGAGAGTGTCACACCTGCGTGTTGGGTAAGCCTCCACCCACCGTGAGAATACACATACCAGCACTAAAATGTACCTCAACCCATTACACTTAGGCATTTCCACGAAGTCTAACTGTATCCTGTTGAAAGGCCCACCTGACCTCCCAATGTGACTCAATGTAACTACAGTTTTCTTTCCAGCATTCATCTGCTGACACGTAACACACCTCTGACACACTGTTTCAGCCATTGCCCGAAATCGTGGGTTATACCACGTCTGTCTAAACACCCTCATCATTGCATCTCTACCAAGGTGTGCCTGTCCATGTATCAGCCTTGCCATCGGACTTAACAACTCTTCTGGTAATACGGCTCTCCCATCACTGGAGACCCACACATCCACATCTCCTCTTTCACAACCTGCTTTGATCCATCCTTCTCTCTCCTGGTCTGAGACTTCATCCTGCAATCGCTTGAGCTCTTCCCAAGTGTCTGCCATGGCCAACATTATGTTGAGCTCGGTTCTTTCTTGGCTCTCCCCTGCGTATCTATCTGTGAATATGCATCCTTGTTCTGCACAGAACCGGGCAACCTCGTCTGCGTAATTGTTGCCCAATGACACAAAGTCTTCCCCTTTCCCATGCGCGGAACATTTAACAACAGCAATTTCCTTCGGATGCTGTAATGCATCCAACAGTTGTCTTACATATTCTCCATTCCTAATGGGTGAGCAAGATAATGTCAAAAATCCCCTCTGAGACCATAACTGCCCGAAGTCATGCACCACACCAAACCCATATTGGCTGTCGGTGTAAATCGTGATTCGAATTTGATCAGCGGCCAAACAGGCACGAGTCAAGGCAATGATCTCAGCTACCTGCGCGGAGCGTACTCCTTCTAGGCAAGCAGCCTCAACCACTCCCGAAATGGTACACACAGCAAACGCTGCTCTCAATTGCCCAACACTGTCCCTTAAGCATGAACCATCGACAAAGAAAATTTCATCTGGGTCAGCCAGCGGTTCATCGACAATGTCAGGTCTCGGTTTGGTGCAAAGTTCGGTCACATCGAGACAATCATGGTCCGCACAATCTTCATCATCTGCGTTCGGTGTAGGCATCAATGTCGCAGGGTTCAAGACAGAGCACCTTCTCAGAGTCACATTCTCTGCGGCAAGTATGACTTGCTCATACCTCGTTAACATATTGTTCGTTAGGTGCTGAGTCTTGGTTCTGGTCATTAATAACTCAACCGAGTGTGGCACATATACAGTCAGTGGATGTCCCATTACAATGCTTTCACATCTTTCAATGCTGACACCTGTTGCAGCAACGGATCTTAGACATCCGGGCAACGCAGAAGCTACTGGATCTAGAGTAGCTGAGAAATAGGCAACTGGTCTACGGACACCTCCATGGTTCTGAGCTAAGACTGCTAATGCACATCCTTCCCTCTCATAACAGAACAATGAAAAGGCCTTGTTGTAGTCAGGCATCCCCAGTGCCGGAGCACTGCACAATTCCTCTCTCAGTTTCAGGAATGACATCAAGCACTCCTCGTCCCATGGTACCGGATCACTCACATCCTTATGCGTAAGCCTCTGCAAAGGCTTTGCTCTCAAGGAGAAACTAGGAATCCACTGTCGACAGTAGCCGACCATTCCCAGAAACATCCTAACTTCTCTCTGTGTGGTGGGTACTGCCATACTCATTATTGCCTCAATTCGGTCTGGTGACACCTTCCTCTTGCCTTTTTCCAATCTGTGTCCCAAGTACTGTACCTATTCAAACAGTACTGCAGCTTGTTTGGGGACACCTTATGTCCATTCTCTGCTAAGTGGTTCAACAGGGCTACAGTGTCAATTCTGCAAGCATCTTCTGTTTCTGAGGCAATGAGTAAATCGTCTATGTATTGCACGAGGACTGAGTTCTGCGGCAACACAAGACTCTCAAGATTCTTTTTCAGGATCTGGTTAAAGATCGACGGACTTTCTGTATACCCTTGAGGGATACGACACCATGTTAACACGCGATTTTCCAGCCTGAATGCAAAAAGAAATTGGCTTTCCTCATGGAGCGGTATCGAAAAGAAGGCTTGACACAAGTCGATGACAGTAAACCACTCAGCTTCGCATGGGATCTGGAACAGTATTACTGAAGGATTCGGTACCACTGGACAACAAGGGACAACTATCGTGTTGACCTTTCGCAGGTCTTGCACGATCCTGTATTTCCCGCTCGGTTTCTGTAGTCCCATAATAGGTGAATTACAGGGGCTACCTCTGATCTCTTTCAGAATGCCTTTCTCAATGAAAGTCTCGATTACAGGTTTTATCCCGGCAATCGTTTCTGGTGACAGGTTGTATTGAGGTGTCCTGGGGAAATCAACATTCTGCTTCACCTCAATCCGCACCGGTTCAACCCCTCTTATTAGACCTATTTCATCGCCTGCGAAATCCCACACCACAGATGACACTGCGTCTCTCAAATCAGGTGGGAGTTCTTCCACAGTCACCATTGGGAACAGATCTATACATAGATGCTGATTTGTAACCTTAAAGTCAGCATCGTCATCCCTCGTCTGAACCTCCACCCCCTGAGGTGTACAATAAATCGTGCAGTTCAACTTGCACAACAGATCTCTTCCCAAAAGGCAAACTGGACTCGTATCACACACTACAAACTGATGTCTAGTTTGGAAGGAACCTATCTTTACTAAGATCGGTTCTGTCAACGGGCTGCTTATTCTTTTATTCGTTACTCCAACAACCTGGATTGATTGTCCCGAGAGGGGTAGGTTAGGGACCACTGCTGATCTTACAGTAGACCGGGTAGCACCAGTATCAACCAAAAGTGTGGCAGGATGACCCTCAATGTCTGCCTCCACAAAAGGTCCCCTCTGGTCTACCTCCAAGACCACTCCAAGCGGGCAGTCTTCCTCCCCCCTCAGGCACCGTCAGGATAAAGGGTCTGAGCTACTCTCGTCATAGTCTTCGAACAGGGGCATCTGTTGGTACGTTCGTATTCCTTGCAAAATCCTTGGAGCCTGGGGAACCTGTGCTTGAGGGCTGTATATCCCCCCTTTCATCACCCTAGGCCTCGTCACGGTGTTAACTACCTCCGGCGCGGGTGCCTGAACCCCCTCTTCCTCTTCCTGCAACTGATTAGCTGGGTTCAAGGGACACTCGCGTTTCCAATGTCCGACCTGACGACAAAGATGACACGCAGTGGTCTTCTTCAGTGTGGCCACGTCCACTCCCGTCTTGGGGTCTATTGGTTTTCCCTTTCCCTGTCCTTGCCCATTCTGGTTCCCCTGGAAATTTCCTTGCTTTCTTCCTAAGGTCCCTCCATTAGACTGACCCTGTGCTGTCTGCATCTGGACGAGCATCAATTTGTCTTTTAGCTTCCGATGTTTCGATTCCACCTCATCACTACAGTACCTCGCATACCTCAAAATTTCATCTACCGGCTTATTCTGCCAGCAGATCAGATGGTGCTGTATCATGAGGCTGACTTCTGATCTCAGACCCAGTACAAACTTTGAGACAAACTGTCCCATATCCTTGGGGTCTAACGTATCTAATCCACTATACTGTTTGAAAGCTTGCAGAAGTCTTTCGTAATATTCATGCACCGTTTCTTTGGGTTCCTGTACAGTTCGATCTATCTTAACCCAATCTATATCTTGAGGTGAAATCTTCAGTTTTAGCCATGTAATCACCTGCTCAAATTTTTTCATTACAAGGGGTGATGGGCCATTTGTAACCGCCTCCCTTTCAGGTTCCGAAGTCGGCCACTCGACAGCGACTTTACAAGCTGTCCACAAATCTCCCGGCACCACTATGTCAAACAAGGTGTTCAAATCAATCCACAATACTTTTGAAATTTTAACAAACCGCTCAACCTGCTTGTACCACTCTACTGGTTTCTCCCTCAGCCGAGGAAAATCATTTGTAAATGCAGCCAAGTCACCTCTATTCCACGGCACATTCACATACCCTCCATTCTGTACTTCCCGTAAAGGAAAATTTCCGACATCCGTCGCCCCCCCTCCTGGAGACGGCATTTCCCCCTCAGCTTTCTTTGCTATTTTCTTCTTGGACCACCTTTCTTCCCATTTGTCCAACATAATCCATATCCGCATCCCTACAATCAGATCTCTGGTGTGTGTCCTTAATCCTGTGATTCTTTTCTCCTCCAGCTCCTGATCACTGTATTGCAATCTATGCGGTCCTTGCAACGTTTTAGTTTTATTCAGGTCTACCTCATATCTTTTGGCCAACGCCGTTAAGTTTTCATGTGCTATTCTAGCTTTTTGAGTCACATCTTTTGCTACGAACAGCAGCTCATCTGATCCATAAATTTCTATTCTTTCCAAAGGTAGACTCCCGCTAATCATCTCGTCTACCTCTGCTTTCAACCTTACTACGTCTAGCAACCTTGCCTGTACTGCACTCCTCAGTACTTCTCGACAAGTTGAGCCGTCCCGCTCATCACAGTCACTATTCTGTCCTTGTGACCTTTTCCCTTCCATCGTATTCCTGGAACTTGGTCTGTCTTCCGAGATGTTTTGTTCCCTATCTCCTGGCATCCTATCACTTTGGTTTCTCACCGTTGGTGTCCACATCCTCAAAGCTGACTTGGATTCGTGCAAAGACCTCGGTCTGACTGGTCTCTCATCCTCCTGTCTAAAGGAAGAGTCTGCAGTAGCCGGTAACGGCGTACTTGTCTCCAATGGTCTTGGGAAATGAACCACTCGTACTCCGAACCCATTCCCACTCTCACTGGTTACTTCTTCCCTTCCCATCTGTACAGAGCTTCCTTCTCTCACTCGGTCTGGGTCATATACCGGTACTATAGGGCCAATGGTAACCGGTACTGTCAAGGAGTCCGGTATCCTGGTGTTCCCAACAGGAGGCTGTGTTATCATAGACGCTCGTCGCCCCTTCCGTTCCTGTGGAAATCCTTCCCACTACTCTCATGCTAGTCTGATTCTGTCTCTCATCAATTTCTACCGCTGGAGTCGGCTTTCCCTCTTCTGAATCTGGATTAAATGGAGGTGGCCTCTCTGCCAGCAACCTATCTAACAGGCTGTCGTCTGTATCACTGTCGTCCTCATCGACTCTTGTAATTTTTCCATTTTGTATTAGCAGTGGGTATAACTTATCTCCCTCAATCGTTTCCACTCTCCACCTTTTCTCCAGTGCATCCCACCTTGCATCTTGAAATGCTCTGATCGAGTTCTTCACCCTTTCCTGGCTCCTGTCTCTCTTCCTCTCATACGCTGCTCTAATCCACGCATGTAGCGCCTCAAACTGTGTCGGTCTAGGTAGTGGTCGTAAAGAATCCATTATACTTTTTAGCTGGTACAACACCTCTAACCTGAAAGTACCATAGCGTGGGAAAGTCAATTCTCCTTCTCCAAAAGTCATTTTATGCCAATTCTCAAGCCAAATTATAGTATGCAATCCTACATTTTTAGCCATATAATGTGCTGGCATATCATCGGGAGGAGCTTCCTCTCCTTCCCGAGTAACCACATGTCTATCACCTCTACAAAGTTCCCGTAAAACTTTAAAACATTTCATGATGAATCAACTTTTTATTTGCACTCAAAATGTCAGCTTTTACTTCCTGTTTTCAATCCACCAATGCCAGCGCGGCTCACACCAATCGGCCTATCGCAGCGCGGCACTTGTCTGACGTCACTTTTCCTCCGCTCGCAGAAGTTCCCCTCCTTCCTAATTCACTCGTTCTCTCTCGCACCTGTCCCAATCATACTCTGAAGTAATGTCCGTCCTACCGAACAATTACCTCTCTGACTGTCAGTCCACCAATGACCGATCAGCCTCTTGAGCTTGTTGACCTCAATCTGGCAACCGTCTGTCCGCGAAACGACCGGACAATCGCCTCTAACACACTCGATAGGATTCAATCACTCGATGTTCTGCACACAATAACCTACGACCTGTGTTGGTTATTCACACACTCACACATGTGTTCCCTATCTTCAGTGGGTCTGTCAATGACGTCTCGTGACCCCCACAACCTCTGGTCAACGCTCTCAACTCTGGGTGTGTTCTACACCACAATAAATCTCCCGGTCCCGCGCGCGCTCACGGTCCGGTCCTCAATCACACAACTCTCGTTCCAACTCCGCAAGACATCACACGACAATAAAACACCGCAATCTACCAAACACCACTCTTTTCATACTCACTCTACCACGAACTGCTACTTCCGCCGCACCGTCACTCTCCGTCAGTTTTCAACGACCTCCGACATCCTTCTCCTACGGTCCACTGGATCAGCATCACTCGGACTCTATGGGGCAACTTAATCTCCTATCTTGATCTAGATCTCCCCTTACCATCAAAGGTAACCATCCTACTCTGCTACCAACTGATAACGCCGATTCTTATCTAATTATCTATAAGAACCTTCTGGTCGCCAGGATCTTTTTACCTGTTGAATAGTGTAAAGGAGAGAATCTCATCTGGTTCTATAACAGCATCCATTTTGTCTGTAAGGACCACTGACTCCGAATTCAAGTTTATGAATTTATTATCGCCAAAAACAACTGGACATGCAAACACCTCAACACGAGGTTAAAGAAATAGATGGGCACTAATACAAATAATAATCTACGCAGGAGTCTCATCCGACTCAGAATAAAGAGAATCGATAGTTCCAGAAGGATCAACCAAGCTATGATTGCTCCAATTTCTACGTTGCTCTTCATTTATCTAAGCAAGCTTTAAATCAATTGCTGTCCCTACACTAACACTTAGTGACATCCCTACATAACGATTTTCCCAGGCAAGAGTAAATAAAAGGTGTCAGCTGTGAAGACTTCCTCAGAAGTGCAATCACCTAGTACCTAAGCTCAGATTTGTTTATGCTCCTTCAACAGGACACTCTCTGTCCTCCTCTCTGGTCTCCCCTACCTCTTCTCTGGCCTCCTCCCTCAGGGCACTATCCCTAATACAAAACCCTAATACAATTGTACACGCCTTTGTCACACCTCCTTGGCCAGGTCTTCTTTCTTGTACTTTTCCATCGAAACGGTTACTTCATCCTGGACGGTTGCGATGACCTTGAGTCCCAGGCACCTTCTCCGCTGAAAGTATCATCCCTAAATTCCATTGCACTCCCTGTACCATGCCTCCCATCTCTCTAACTTTAGAAAACAAAGAGTTAGTCTTTTACTAACGAGACATGTGTCCTTGCACCTGCAACAAAAGATACGTTCAACAGAGACCTTCTACTGTGCTAATTAAATCTACCGTTTGTGCCCAGAGAGCCTTACCAAGAGAAACTTTTGCCTACAAAATAAGCTAACATAAGAATAAACCAGGCCTTTCCTAAGCATATATGTAGTCAGGCCTTTACACATGACTTTTAAACACACATCTTACTTTTCTCTATAAGCATTTTCATTACAATTCATATGCGAAAATGAATTTCATGTGCAACTTTAATATGGTGCACGTTTAACATATTGCAATTGAATTACACACGAACTAATTTGTCTATGCATTATTTTTCACACAATTCAATAAACATTACATTACATAATTATCATAACACAGTTATACTGCTGATTCACTTAATATCAGCGACCTATTCACTCTTTACTAAACATGCATGGATATACAACTAAATATATACGGATATATGTCTGAGTATATGCGGGTGCGAACTACCAGTGATTATGATGCACCCCTACAAATTTCACAAGAACATGTCGCTCTATCAAGTGCATGACTGACAAATGAGTCCAGTGCTGGTACCAGGTCACCCATATACAGATTGAAGATTGCCGGGCTAGTAGACACCCTTGTTTGATGCCGTGCTTGGTTTTTTATTTTACTTTGAGATTGACGTATTATTTCCCAGTTTTACTATGGCCCACGTATCAGAGTCCAACAATCGAAAGCCTTGTAAAAGTTGTGCTTGTATTTGCCAGGCTGTGAGTTTGGACTAAAGTAACTGGTAGTTTACTTGATCAAAGGCCTTGCTGGAATCTATAAAACAGCAGTAGAGAAGCTTGCCTTTCCTTATTTGTTTTGCAGCAAGCACCATGATGGCCATTAGGTCTAAAGCCAGGTTGGTTGAAGGGTATCAGAGTCCTCAAATATGCCCATGCGTCAAGATCTTTTGGGAGGAGCGATGCAAAATATTTGGCTTCAACATTCAGAAGGGCAATGAGGCAGTAGCTGTTGGTGGCCACCACTCGGCCCTTCTTATAGATGGGATGCAAAACCAAGCCTTGCCAAGATGATTCCATTTTCCAGTGATGTAGACCAGAACTCAGCATCCTGTTTGTAAACTGACGCAGGATTACCGTTGGGTCCAGGGGCTCCATCAGCTCTGCCTTTATGGATGTCGATGTTAATGTTAATAACACTTGTATAGCTCACAAATAACACAGGTCTCTAGACACTTATCTAAGGGTTATGATACCACGTTGCAGCAGATATTAATATAATGAGAAGGTAAACCTCATCCAAAAGCCTGTTCAAATAAGAAGGTTTTCAGTCTCTTCTGAAAGGAGAAGAGAGCAGTTTCTCTCCTCAGACTTTCAGGTAATTCATTCCAGATCTGTTGTATCAGAACTGAAAAAGCCAGACTGCCCGAGGTAGTTTTTTTGTTAAAGCATGGGCAGGTCAACAAAATTGCTTCAGAGGAGTGAAAACGCCGTCCAGGCACATAATGCCTCACCCGCTCCTCAATATAGGCTGGTACCGTGCTATACAACATCTTGTGCGCAATACCCAGGCTTTTAAACCTGGTCCTCTATTTGACTGGCAGCCAATGAAGTTGTTGCATCAGTGTTGTGGCATGCGCCCGTCTTGGTAGCTTGAAGAACAGTCTTGCAGCATCATTCATAACCACTTAAAGCTTACCCATCCGCTTACTGGGGAGGCCGATGTACAGGGTATTGTCATAGTGCAACCGTGACATGATTAATGCAGCCACTATTGTTCTCAGAGTTGTAAAAGAAAGAATAGGAACCAATTTCCGGAGCTGCCTAAGGAGACTTGTGCAGCTGCCAACCACTGTCTCCACCTGCTTAGCCATCGACAGGTTACTATCCAGCTTGATACCTAGGCTTTTCACTACTGGCACATATTCAGGGACAGGACCTAACCCTTGTGGCCAAAAATCATCCATCCATGGATTTCCCTTCATGGTAGTAGCCAGAACCTTGGTTTTATCTGGATTCACTTTCAGAGAGTTTGCTGTCATCCAGTTCACAGTGAACCTTAGAATATTCTGCACGTTCAACTGCACCTGCATGGAGCTCTCAATCCGTAAGACCAGCAGGTTATCATCTGCATAGTTAAACAGTAACGCAAGAAAGCACCTTTTCTCTAGAACATAGCCACCCATCTGCACCCTCTGTGACTGGTCGTTCAAGAACGAAGAAATCCACAAAATTGCAGACCCTGTGACCCCGCATGCCATTAGCCGATACATATGCACTTGATGGTCCACCGTATCAAATGCTGCCGTAAGGTCCAGCAGAATCAACATGGAGGACTTGTTCTTATGTCACCAATCTATGCTCATCCAGTACGGAGAGCATCACCAACTCAGTACTATGATGGGCCCGAAAGCCTGATTGGCGAGAGTGGAGCAATTGATGATCTTCCATAAATTTCATAAGGGATTTTTTTACATACCGCTCCAAGGTTTTAGCCGGAAATGGTAGCAGGGATACTGGGCAATAACGTTTTACGTTTTTTGGATCCACTCGACCTGCTTCAACAGCGGGCTAACCATGGTCTTCTTAAATCTCAGAGGCACTTTACCCGACACCAAAGAGGGGTTCATTAGGGAGAAAAATTCACCCCCCATGACAGGAAAGGCCATTTCAAACACCTTGGGAGAACACAGATCTTCCGGCAAGCCTGATTTAAGAACTGTCAGTGACAAGGCCAGGGTCTCTAGATCCAATAGAGGGAATGCTGGTAACTTCTCACTCTGATAGACCGGCACTTCAGCCACTATCAATGGGCAAGGACATAGCGGGGTGTTCCTCACTTAATTCAGGATATCCGTAATCTTAATCATAAACAAATCCTCCATCCTATTACAGTCCTCAGGATCCATCACAGAGGCCTGCTCTTTAGTCTAGCATAACTCATTAAGGGGCATATTATCAAGAAACGGCGTTAAAATTATCGCCGCTTTAGCGGCAGAAAACTGCCGCTAAAGCGGCGATAATGGCCTTGATAATATGCCCTTGAGAATTCCAATAGAAGCCCATGTTCTGGTGTCAACATGGGCTTCTATTGGAACTCTCAAGGGCATATTATCAAGCCCATTATCGCCGCTTTAGCGGCAGTTTTCGGCCGCTAAAGCGGCGATAATTTTAACGCCGTTCTTGATAATATGCCCCTTTAGCGGCAGTTTTCTGCCGCTAAAGCGGCGATAATTTTAACGCCGTTCTTGATAATATGCCCCTTACCTTAAAGGTCTCCTTTTGTGGATCACTGGCTTCGGTGATCCTTATCTCATAAAAAGCTGATTTAGTGGCCACAATCACTGTTTTATAGATGCCCAACTCCGCTTTATACCTCCTCAGAGCCTCCGGCTCATAGCACTTATGTCATTTCCTTTCACACTGTTGCAGCTTCTGCTTCCCCTCTCAAAGTGCGGGGGTACCATGGGGCGCACATGACTCTGTTTCTTACTCTTTCCTTACGGGCAGGAGTCACCCTATCAATAGCATCCTGAATTCCACCTAAAAACTGCACACTTTCCTGTTCCACAATCTTAATACTACTAGGTGGGTGTATTGCATCCTCTAAGGCCTCGACTAGATGGGTTTCATATATGTTTGACTAATTTTATGCTGTACGCTACACTGGCAGACAGCGAGCAAGCTGAGTTGGCAAAGGGATTGTAAATCTAATTTAGTAATTATCTGAAAATCTGCAGGGCTCAATGCCAGTTAAACTGGCTAATGGCTGAGTTGACCACATCAGATCTAAGTTATGACCCTTCTCATGGGTCTGAGGATCAAGTTGATGATTCTTGTAGTCGTGAAGGTTAGTGTGTACTGAAGAATTTGAGCTTTTGCCTCCTCGAGACTTCTGTGCTCAGAGTTTTGCCTGCTGTTACTGAGCTGTAAATTAAGGAGTTTTGCTGAATGTCAATATACAGTAAGCTAATGTGTGTGATCCAGTCTTCAGGGGTAACATTGTTCCTGTTGACACTAGCAATTTCCGATCCCCGGCGCAGGAGGTTAATAATGATTCAAAACTCTTTTGGGTTTTTGTTACGACAGGCCATGAAAAGTCAGATCTGAAGCGATTCCTCATACTTTTGTTTTGCTTCCCAGATTTGATTTTTGGAAGAGCTGCATAGAGCATTTAAATTCGCCAGCATGGATGGATGTTTTACCGAGGATTTGAGTGATCTTACTTTCTTGATAAGAGTTGTTTTCTGAGTCATGAGTTCTTTTGTGAACCAGGGATGCATTGGGGTAAACACAGAAGTTCATATTGAAGAGGTTGAGCATGAGCGGCTTTCCAAAAGATGCAGTAACCTTTGCACAAGGAGCTACCAATCATTAATGATTTAAAGTGGGAGGCTGTGCTGATTGAATAGCGTTGCTTTCCAGAGGGTGTATTTTGTGGCTACTTCCGAGCTCCATTTGACCCGTTTCCAGCTGTTATGAGCTTCATTTAATACAATGGCTTTTAAATTGGTATGAACTCTGGTGGGGTTTTTATGAGCAATCTCTGGGGCATATGATCGATTTTGCAGCATGAAATGATGGAAAATGAGGTGATGGCCCTAAACAACAGGATTGAACTAAACATGTAGTCCAAGATAGTAAGTCTTTTTTGTGAAAAGTGTGTAGGATGCAGTGTTTGATCTTCTGAAAAATGGCATTTAGAGCCCACAGGGACATACCCTGAAGGGTAAGTAGTAAACCAGGATACCGTTACTCATCAAACTGAAAGTGACAGGTCGTGTCCTTAAAACTGCGCCGAAATAATGTAGGAATGATGTATGTGTGACAGCCCTACCCGGAACGGGGCTCGGGAGGGGGCGTAGCACAGGGGTTGTGTCAGAGTGTGAGCATGTGTTGAAGCCTGGGTTAGGTTAGCAGGGCATTTAGGGTTATGTAAAAAAATGTGTCCCTAAATGTGTGCGTAAAAAGTGTCTTCATGTAAGAGGGAAATGTCTGGGCATGTGTAAAACGGTGACTGCAGAGCTGTGACAGATGGTGCCTGAGCAAGCTGAGCTGTGAATAAGCAGGCAGCCCCCAAGTTCCCCAACCCCCTTGTCATCCAGGGTTTCTAACACCGGTGCTTGCAGCGCAGAGGTGTTTTTTAAAAGTGTCTTTCTTTAGAAGCAGCTGGGGCAATTTGAAATGCGGCCCAGCCAAAGCTGGTGGCAGAAAACTATCCGCTACATGTCTCAAAATGGGGGCTGCAGCTGTAAAATGTTAGAGGGGGAAGCCCTTGTAAGGATCACAAGTAGCGACGTAAAAGCACAAGGACAAAAGGACAGTTTCCCTGGCAGGGCTCTGGCATGTAGGTGTCAAATTGATAGAGTGACAACAGTCGTGAGCAGAGCAGGGTTGAGAAGAGGAAAAACTAACACGGGGCCAGTCCCAAACTTCCCAGGGCAATTCTCAAAAATAGGATGATACAAGGCCTGTAATAAAATAACAAACCACAGCCCCCAGAAGGGTGGTGAGAAGTGAAAAAAATCAAGCCAAATGTAGAGCCAAAGCTTCCCATGAGAACCTGAAACAGGATAACGCCTGCACTGTTATAAATCAGACATCCCTTTACACATAGGGCAATGCAGGGAAGTCAAAAAACTCAAAACCTAGAAACTGCTTCACAGATTCCCACGCAGAACAAGGCTGACAAGAGGAAAAAAAACGAAACATCAGCCAGTCCCAAACTTCCCACGAGACTCAATTGGTATAGCACATTGCATGTTATAAAAGCGTCACCCTCGGAATGCAGGGTATTGGTGATCCATCATGTCCCCAAACATCAGCCGGAGCCAGCCTTCCCAGGAGAAGGGTTCAAGCAGCTTTAACACCTTCCCCCGTTATAAAGTGACAAGACGTGGGAGAGGCCCTGTGTTGAGAATGATCCCCAAGCACAGGTGATTACACAGCTCTTCCCAAAACAGGGCTCAGGCCTGGTTAGCAGATGTCAAATGATAAGGGTGCATCTAACAAACAAGGCAACGGTCAGAAAATGTTCCCTCCAAAGACCCACACTACCTGGTTCTAAACCCTCCCCGCCATAATGTGTGGGGTCTTCTAATTAGCATGCTAGGACAAGTATAAAAAGTATACTTTAGGGCTCCAGCCCAAACAGACATTCAAAAGCCCATTTGGAACGACGTGTTTGGATTGTTTGCTGCACAGCCCTACCGCAGGAACTTAAAGGGAAGAATGGAGCAGAGCAACTTGTCACAGATTGATGCTGCATGCTGTGCTCTAATGGATGTAAATAAATAGGGGATGGCGCAGTGTTGCAGTCTTAATGATTTAAGGGTTTATTTAAAGTATTGGGGGAATGCATTTAAGGTGAACATTGTTGTAGTTTTAAATGGTACTTAGCGCACTGTGGGATTGTATCCTTGATGTTTTAGTTAATGTTTAATGCATTGTGGTCTGCTGCTTAACGTGAATATTTTTAGAGGCATTGGGTTGAAATAATGTTATAGTTTTAAATGTCACTTAATACAATGGGGGTTTGCATTTAATGTGTATACTGGTGGGGGTTTAGGGGTGACACCTAGGGGCTGTCTTAAAGTTTAAAGCTTTAGAGGGTGCTTAAAACATTGTGGGCGCATATTTAACATGAATAATGAGGAGGGTTTTGGTTGTGGCACAGGGTTGTAACCTTAAGATTATGCAGCTCATAGAAACATTTTTTCCATGATGTGTCTGGTATTTAATATTGATAATGCTAGAGGCTTTGAGGCGGTAATTACTTGCAACTTAAGGCTTTTAAAGGGTGTTTAAAACATATTGGGCTTGTATTTGTAGTGAATAATGGTGTTTTTGAAGCATTGAGTTTAGCGCTATGTGTGCAGGCATTTAATGTGAATACGGTTGGTGGTTTTGGGGTGGCACATAGGTTGCAGGGGTGTGTATTTAAGGTGCATAATGCTAGAGGCCTTAGTAGGGTACATGCAGAGGTAACCATATATTTTACAGCACCTAGAAACATTTTACATGGTATGTGTGGTACTGTAAGGTTGTCAGAGCACACTAAAAAATATACAATGTTTACAAATCAAAATAAATAAAAAATACAGTTTTGTACTCACCACACTGATGTCCTGTGTATGTGTGGGGTCTCAAGGCTGTATGGGCTGGGTGTTGCAGGGGGTTCTGGACGCCAAGGCATGGCTATGATGATGCTGGGGGTTTGATTATGGCGCAGACAGGCCGTCTGGGGTCGTTGTCCATGCCATGTTGTTGGAGCCCCAGAGCCCAATGCTGTCATGCTAGGGCTCTAGTGTCTGTTACTGGTGGCAGGAGGGTATTGGTGGGGTCAAGGGCCCAAAACAGGTGTTCTCACCCCAGAGCCTACTGCACAAGTGTGAGTTCTCGGGGGGGGGGGGAATAATGGTACGATGGTGAATGGGTTTTGATGGGGCCACATGGGCCCAGAGCTCTGGCTGTAGCCCCAGTGCATGCATAGGTCCCAGCCTAGCTCTGGGGGACGGGTGTGGCAAGGTCCTGGCCGGGATATGCACCGCGGGGTGGGTGGCATTGGCATCGAGGTTCAGGGTGGGGCACCCGGCCCAGAAGCAGCTGTTTACAGCTCCCAGAGCACCCTGTGAAACGGGCGGTGCTCTGGAGAGTGGGTGGTGTTGTCCCGGTGTGGGGAACGAGTCCCCTAACATATTAAATTAAGGCCCCAGAGGCCACTTCGGGGCAGGGCGGGTCTCAGTGGTCGGCGGTCTATGCCATGTGGTCCAAGGTGTGGGGATCGAGGCCCCGAGCATTTTTTAAATTATGGCCCCAGAGCCCGCTTACCGAGGGCGCTGCTCCAGGGGCTAAGATAGTGTGTGGCGAGGGTCCAAACCTGTTGCTGCAGCACCCAGAGCCTGCGGGGCTCCGTGCGGCGCTATGGGTGCATGTGCGGCCATGTCCAGTGGGGTCCTAGGTCCCTAACAGGCTGTTACACCACCCCAGAGCCCGCGGTGTTCGGTGCGGTGTCCTGGGTGTGGTTGGTGTATGCTGCAGGTTGAAGTGGAGGCCTACGGCCCAAATATGCTGTGGCCAACGCAGAGCCCTCCTACCCATGACGGAGCTCTGGGGATTGTCAGGGCATACGTTGAGGGTCGCGCTGGATCCAGCGACCCGAAACAGGTTGTTCCGACACAGAGCCCACGTCCTTAGTACTGGGGCTCTGGGTCCAATGCGTGGGGGGATCACAGTACCCCTCGTGGGTCAAGATGGAGGTGGTAGGATTGCAGGCCATCTTTCCGCTTCCTAGGCGAGGGCCAGCCACACCCACCATGACGTCGAGGGAATCCCCTTAGACGTCAAGGTAGGCGTTGACTGCCTTAGCCGTGGAAGCGGAAGGCCAGCTGTGAATATGCAATGCCTTCGGGGCCCCGCATGTGGGAAATCCCTGCAGGGGATTCCTCTTCGTCGAGGGCCATTTTGCAAATACGGACGGGGTTAGCAGCAGTCCATGGTGGCTGCTGCTAACGCTGACCCCAGGGCCCAAATGAGGGCTGTAACATCCACGGTGTGTGGGGTTTGGGGATGGCTTTACGGCAGAGGCAAAGCGCCAATGCAGGGATTCCCCAAGAGGAAACTGCTGGGCATTATACAGCCAGGGGCCATGTTACCAGAGTCCCTGTCTATGAATAAAAAATAAAAAAAAGATTAAAATAACATGAAGGGCAGCTCACATCCGTACAGGGAGAGGGAGAGCTTTTCTCCCGCTTTAGCTCTCCCCTCCCTGTACTCTATTTTATATAATACACCATTACACAGTGCTGACTTTACCCAAAGGGGTCAGAGCGATTTACATTAGTACCAAGTACGTTACATAAGGATATTTACACACTAGTAAGATACAAATACAAGCAGAATAATTAGAAAAGTAAAAAATAAAATAAGAGGTGGTAAAATTAGGTTAATACAGGTATAGAATACGTATTTATGCCATCAATACAGTGTGGACCTTACTGCTATATTTTGATTTGTGTGTACTTTTAATAATACCCAGGGCATGGGGGTTCTTTAGGGGTCGGCGTAGGCCTAGTCACGCCAGTATGTGCCATATGTCTGACACAGTTGCTTGACACGTTTGGAGGATCACACTTTTACACCTCTCAACCATTTGCAGTATCTTCTGCTGTGCCTCCATTTTGACCCTGTCCCCGCTAACCCCCTTCCCCAATTTTAAGGTGGTGGCATTCACATGGCGTTTTACCTTTCTGACCGCCATCTGTATATCTTTCACATGAGCCCCTAGTACCTCTTTTGGGTTTACAGAATCATATTGCGGTGGATTAGGGATGAACACCCGGGGTGGTTGTATAACGCCCTGTAACACCCCAGGGGTCTCTCTCACACTGTCCGCCACCACACCATTCTGTAACGGGTGGCCCGGTGGGATCATAGAAACAGGGTCCCAGTGCGAACACCCTGGCCCGTCCGTGGAAACGTCCTCACTAAATACGACCTCCATACTCTGATTTGGACAGTCGCCCCAGCCCGTACTGTTATCGGCGTATATTGATGGGGGTAATGTGGGGATTACACTGGACGCGGGGCTGGTTGGGTCGTATGCTCCTGGTGGGGTGATAGGGGACATAGGGCACGGGGTGTGTAAATGGTGGTCAAAATAATCGAGGGTCCGAGCGGTGAAGGAATTGTCAGGGTTGTGGTCAGGTGAATGTCTTGCCGTCGTATGCAAATCCTCATTGTACGTGTTAGAAGGCCCCACTTGCACTGCTTCTGTGGGTCTATCAAGGATGTCTACCAACCCTGTCAGTGCCTTGAGGCACCCATTGCTGTCAGTATAAGGCGCTCCTAAGGGTTGAGCATTTTCAGGCATTGAGTTCCTAAGCCTGTCAGGAATGATTATAGACGGTTTTGGGGGTTGGTCCAGGGGGAGCTCCTCTACCTGTGCCACTAGTTTATTTGAAACTATAGAGGGCTTCAGGGTATGGGAAGGGTCCTGCGGTGTAATGGGTTTGATTAAGGGTCCTTCTACTGTTTCTACTTGTAACGCCAGGACCCCTTGCTTTTACTTAAGATATTTTCTTGAGAGGCGATTCACTTTAGGGGTTTGGGGCTGCACCAGATCTTCTGCAACAGCCGTCATAGCCACTGGCCCCTTAGAGATCATGGGGGTAAAGGGTTCATTCAGCGGCATAACATCCTTTTTTAATGAGAGATCTAAAGGAGTAGTTTGGGGCTCAGGGACCACAGGTTTCTTCTTGAGGTTTAAAGGCATTGTTAGGGTTCTGGGAGCACCTGATTCATCTTCTCGAGGTTTAAAGGAGCTTCTTGGGACTCAGGGACCGCCCGCTTCTTCTTAAGGTTTAAAGGACTGGGTTGGGACTCTGGGTCCATCTGCTTCTTCTTAAGGACGGGTTTGTTTGAGATGAGATTCCCTTTTGAGACCTGGAGAGGGTTCAGATACGCAGCGCCGCTTTTACACAGGCCCTGGATTACTGTTTCTGTGGCTGTAAGCACCCCTCCGATGGTGTCCCCCTCCCTGTGCAGAATAGACATTCCTGGAGGAGTGTTCAGCATGTTGGAGGTTGGATTGATTTGACATTTCATGTCTGTGGCGTGCCTCTGCTGTATATGTGCGTAGTAAGAGCATAGTTTGTCCTGGCGTACACGCCTACTCACACATTTTGCTGCAGGCATGGTGTTCTGGACTGTCTTTGTGATGTCAATTAACGGTATCGCAGACCTCTTAGCCTTAAACGTATCTTCTCCAGGGGTCTTTTGAGCGGCTCCTAGAATGTAACATAAAATATATATATTAGAAAAAATAAGGAACCTGTATAAGTTGTTTACACTAACCCCAGACACCCCACCACCACAATAATTTCTACACGTCCCCTTTATACATCCAGTACTACATATCGGTGGCCCTTTCTGCTTGAGAGAATAAAACCCAGACAGTTCGTTTTTTTTGCACCCTTTTGTAAAAAACACACCTGTTAGAGGCCTTATCCCGGCTCCTTTCTTTGTCACAGGTCCCTCTTTAGATGCTGAAGCTTTCCTTTTCAGAGGCATTTCTTTTGTTTGCTGAGCAGACTCTTGCACATCCCTGCCATCCGTGCATGACTCCGTGGGCCCTGTAAAGAAAAAAATAATCACATTTGCAGCATAAACCAGGCCTTAGCAGTCTCTTCTGAGGAGCCCTCCTACAGTTCACCGCTGTGGTTTTTGGACTAACACCGCGTAAGTCTTAGACAGTTTAAAGAACACAGGCATTTTTTATTTACCTGTAAGAACTGTGTTATCCTGCACACTCAACGATGCACCTTGAGCCTCCAGGTACCGTTCTAGTCCGTCAAGAGCTAGTTGTAGTTCTGGATCATAATCTATAAAATCATACATACATGAGAATACCATTAGAAAAGCAGAGCTTCTGAGACACCGTTGTACAAACACTACCCAGAACTATACAGCTCTAAATACATATACCTGGCTGCAGGGCGCGTATTTCTTCATCTGTGATACTTATTTCCGGGAGGGCCTGTGGCTGGGGTTAGATCAAACACGTCTGATTTAAAACTAGCGCTCATAAACACGGCATTACAGTTTGATACATTCACCTTAGAAAACGCAAATACCCTCGGCATACGTAAATCAACGTCTAGGAAAAATGTTACATAGGCCATAGGCGTACAATTTGTATGAACAACCTGTCAGACCCACTGCTAAATAACCTAGTTAAAGTTTGGGAAAGCATAAATTCAAAATTGAAAACAACACCATGTATTGACGTTTACTTTTTTAATAATAAACTCTGGCTTCTAACCACATGACCCACCCCATGTACATTAATCTAGGCTCTAAACTAGGCATTGGGTATGCTGCTCTCTGGCCCCCTTTAATAATTCAGTGCTTTATATTGGGTTTTAACTTATAAACTACAAGTAACAAAAGGATATCTGCTTATTTTACACTAAATGTACTTTGTAGTCTACAGGGTACACATTTCTATGTAGCAGGCATCTTAACCCTCCGTGTTAATTTATGAACCGTCAAAAGCAGCCACTAGACAAAAGCACCTATCTCACCCCCAAAGAGCATTAATCACCGGGGTGATGTTAGCATTTATTTATTTTATTTTTTTATTTGCCTGGAAATTGTGGGAGACATTGATTGCGGTATCTGGGTCTTTTAAAAATAGCTAGCACCGTTCCTAGAGTGCTTGGCGTTCACTTCAGCTCTACGGCGTAAATACGTATTCTATACCTGTATTAACCTAATTTTACCACCTCTTATTTTATTTTTACTTTTCTAATTATTCTGCTTGTATTTGTAACTTACTAGTGTGTAAATATCCTTATGTAACGTACTTGGTACTAATGTAAAGCGCTCTGACCCCTTTGGGTAAAGTCAGCGCTGTGTAATGGTGTATTATATAAAATAGAGTACAGGGAGGGGAGAGCTAAAGCGGGAGACACGCTCTCCCTCTCCCTGCATGGATGTGAGCTGCCCTGCACGTTTTTTTAATCTTTTTTTTATTTTTTTATTTATACTTAGCCAGGGACTCTGGTAACATGGCTCCTGGCTGTATAATGCCCAGCAGTTTCCTCTTGGGGAATCCCTGCATTGGGCGCTTTGCCTCTGCCGTAAAGCCATCCCCAAGCCCCACACACCGTGGATGTTACAGCCCTCATTTGGGCCCTGGGGTCAGCGTTAGCAGCAGCCACCATGGACTGCTGCTAACGCCCGTCCGTATTTCCAAAATGGCCCTCGACGAAGAGGAATCCCCTGCAGTGATTTCCCACATGCGGGGCCCCGAAGGCATTGCATATTCACAGCTGGCCTTCCGCTTCCACGGCTAAGGCACATCTAAGGGGATTCCCTCGACGTCATGGTGGGCGTGGCTGGCCTTTGCCTAGGAAGCGGAAAGACGGCCTGCAATCCTACGGCCTCCATCTTGACCAACGAGGTGTACCGTGATCCCCCCACGCATCGGACCCAGAGCCCCAGCACTAAGGGCATGGGCTCTGTGTCGGAACAACCTGTTTCGGGCCGCTGGATCCAGCACAACCCTCAACGTATGCCCTGACAATCCCCAGAGCCCTGTCATGGGTAGGAGGGCTCTGGGTTGGCCACAGCATGTTTGGGCCGTAGGCCCCCACCGCAACCTGCAGCATACACCACCCACACCCACACCCAGAGCACGACACCGAACACCGCGGGCTCTGGGGTGGTGTAACAGCCTCTTAGGGACCTAGGACCCCACCGGACACAGCCGCACATGCACCCAGAGCGCCGCACGGAACCCCGCGGGCTCTGGGTGCTGCAGCGACAGCTTTGGAGCCTCGCCACACACTCTCTTAGCCCCCGGAGCAGCGCCCTCGGTAAGCGGGCTCTGGGGCCATAATTTAAAAAATGCTCGGGGCCTCGATCCCCACACCTTGGACCACACGGCATAGACCGCTGACCCCTGGGACCCGCCCTGCCCCGAAGCGGCCTCTGCGGCCATAATTTAATATGTTAGGGGACTCGTTCCCCACACCGGACAACACCACCTGCTCCCCAGAGCACCGCCCGTTTCACAGGGTGCTCTGGGAGCTGTAAACAGCTGCTTCTGGGCCGCGTGCCCCACCCTGAACCTCGACGCCAATGCCACCCACCCCGCGGTGCATCGCCCGGACCTTGCCACACCCGTCCCCCACAGCTATGCTGGGACCTATGTGTGCCCTGGGGCTACAGCCGGAGCGCTGGGCCCATGTGGCCCCATCAAAACCCATTCACCATTGTGCCATAATTCCCCCCCAGAGAACTCACACTTGTGCAGTGGGCTCTGGGGTGAGAACACCTGTTTTGGGCCCTTGACCCCACCAATACCCTCCTCCCACCCGTAACAGACTCTAGAGCCCTAGAATGACAGCGTTGGGCTCTGGGGCTCCAACAACATGCCATGGACAACGACCCCAGACAGCCTGTCTGCTCCATAATCAAACCCCCAGCATCATCATAGCCATGCCTTGGCATCCAGAACCCCCTGCAACACCCAGCCCATACAGCCTTGAGACCCCAGACATACACAGGACATCAGTGTGGTGAGTACAAAACTGTATTATTTATTTATTTTGATTTGTAAACATTGTATATTATTTAGTGTGCTCTGACAACCTTACAGTACCACACATACCATGTTAAACGTTTCTAGGTGTTGTAAAATATATGGTTACCTCTGCATGTACCCTCCTAAGGCCTCTAGCATTATGCACCTTAAATACACACCCCTGCAACCTATGCGCCACCCCAAAACCACCAACCGTATTCACATTAAATGCCTGCACACATAGCCCTAAACTCAATGCTTCAAAAACACCATTATTCACTTCAAATACAAGCCCAATATGTGTGAAACACCAATTAAAAGCCTTAAGTTGCAAGTAATTACCGCCTCAAAGCATCTAGCATTATCAACTTTAAATACCAGACACATCATGGAAAAAATGTTTCTATGAACTGCATAATCTTAAGGTTACAACCCTGTGCCACAAGCAAAACCCTCCTCATTATTCATGTTAAATACGCGCCCACAATGTTTTAAGCACCCTTCAAAACTTTAAACTTTAAGACAGCCCCTAGGTGTCACCCCTAAACCCCCACCAGTATACACATTAAATGCAAACCCCCATTGTATTAAGTGACATTTAAAACTACAACATTATTCCAACCCAATGCCTCTAAAAATATTCACATTAAGCAGCAGACCACAACGCATTAAACATTAATTAAAACATCAAGGATACAATCCCACAGTGCGCTAAGTACCATTTTAAACTACAACAATGTTCACCTTAAATGCATTCCCCCCAATACTTTAAATAAACCCTTAAATCCTTAAGACTGCAACACTGCGCCATCCCCTATTTATTTACATCCATTAGAGCACAGCATGCAACATCAATCTGTGACAAGTTGCTCTGCTCCATTCTTCCCTTTAAGTTCCTGCGGAAGGCCTGTGCAGCAAACAATCCAAACACGTCATTTCAAATGGGTTTTTGAATGTCTGTTTGTGCTGGAGCCCTAAAGTATTCTTTTTATACTAGTCCTAGCATGCTAATTAGAAGACCCCATACTTTATGGCGGGGAGGGTTTAGAACCAGGTAGTGTGGGTCATTGGAGGGAACATTTTCTGACCGTTGCCTTGTTTGTTAAATGCACCCTTATCATTTGACATCTGCTAACCAGGCCTGAGCCCTGTTTTGGGAAGAGCTGTGTAATCACCTGTGCTTGAGGATCATTCTCAACACAGGGCCTCTCCCACGTCTTGTCACTTTATAACGGGGGAAGGTGTTAAAGCTGCTTGAACCCTTCTCCTGGCAAGACTGGCTCCAGCTGATGTTTGGGGACATGATGGATCACCAATACCCTGCATGCCGAGGGTGACGCTTTTATAACATGCAATGTGCTATACCAATTGAGTCTCGTGGGAAGTTTGGGACTGGCTGATGTTTAGTTTTTTTTCCTCTTGTCAGCCTTGTTCTGCGTGGGAATCTGTGAAGCAATTTCTAGGTTTTGAGTTTTTTGACTTCCCTGCATTGCCCTATGTGTAAAGGAATGTCTGATTTATAACAGGACAGGCGTTATCCTGTTTCAGGTTCTCATGGGAAGCTTTGGCTTGGTTTTTTTCACTTCTCACCACCCTTCTGGGGGCTGTGGTTTGTTATTTTATTACAGGCCTTGTATCATCCTATTTTTGAGAATTGCCCTGGGAAGTTTGGGACTGGCCCCGTGTTAGTTTTTTCTCTTCTCAACCCTGCTCTGCTCACCACTGTTGTCACTTTATCAATTTGACACCTACATGCCAGAGCCCTGCCAGGGAAACTGTCCTTTTGTCCCTGTGCTTTTACATCGCTACTTGTGATCCTTACATGGGCTTCCCCCTCTAACATTTTACAGCTGCCGCCCCGCTTTTGAGACCTGTAGCGGATAGTTTTCTGCCACCAGCTTTGGCTGGGCCACATTTCAAATTGCCCCAGCTGCTTCTAAAGAAAGACACTTTTAAAAAACACCTCTGCGCTGCAAGCACCAGTGTTAGAAACCCTGGATGACATGGGGGTTGGGGAACTTGGGGGCTCAGCTTGCTCAGGCACCATCTGTCACAGCTCTGCAGTCACCGTTTTAAACATGCCCAGACATTTCCCTCTTACATGAAGACACTTTTTACGCACACATTTAGGGACTCATCTTTTAACAAAACCCAAAATGCCCTGCTAACCTAACCCAGGCTTCAACACAACACATGTTCACACTCTGACACAACCCCTGTGCCACACCCCCGCCCCAGCCCAGTTCCCGTTAGGGCTGTCACATATACATCATTCCTACATTATTTCGGCGCAGTTTTAAGGACACGACCTGTCACTTTCAGTTTGATGAGTAAAGGTATCCTGGTTTACTACTAGGGTAGCTAAGAGAGTGCAGCCGATAGAATCTGTGCTTGGAGGTATGGCTATTTGCGATGGGATCAACCACAGAGAAGGCACAGTTTTTTCTGCAATATTGAGAAATGGGTTTTGGAGCAGGTTCAAGGTAAAGTCTCAGGTCAAGAGGAGATGAGCATTGGGATGCTTGCACTTGATGTCTGAAATTAGTTGCACTAGCTCATTTACCATTTGATTTTTGTCTTAGATTCAATGAGGCCGATGTGAGACACTTACCCAGTTGGCCAAAATGGTGCTTGCTGGGAACTGTAGTTTGTTGATGAAGGCTGCAGTGAGGCTCCAATTACAAACCCGGCCCAGCTGGACTTCCACCAATGGGAGAACAATGGAACAGTTAAAGAGATGGTTGGTGCGAACTTCCGGTGTAAAAGGCATTTGATATATATATATATATATCTTATTGAGAAAGGCAGTCGCCGAAACGCGTCTTTTTGTTCGTGTTTTATGTGCCAATAAACTTGGTCACACAGTCCCCCGTGAGTGCTGTACTTTGTACTATGGAGCAGTGATATATATATATATATATATGAGACTCAAAAGAGAAGGAGAGTCAAGGCTAAAGATCCCGCACCAGTCAACAATACCCTGTCTAGGCTAAATCTATTTATGCATTTTGTGGTGCACAGGGGCCTGAAACATGACCTCCATATGTTCCCAAAAAAAGTGACACAAGTGCCACTAGAACAGATTAAACAAGGAGTGGCCCAGCACTCAACTAGTGTATCAGGTGAATAGAGCTTGTTTATACTCAACAAATTTTAAGACTCAACATCAAAAAACAGTATATTAAGATCTTCCCAAAAGTAAAAGAAACACAGATGAATTTTGATTGTAGTTGTAAAATCTTTATTCTTTTCTTAATTTCTTAAAATTCATAATCGCCAATCGCCAACGCGTTTCGTCCTCATACCGACTTCTTCAGGGCTAAAATATATACCAAAATTAACATTACTTCCTAATTCTGAATATAAATTCATTGTACACATATATGAACCAGACAATACCAATAAACAACAAATGTCTATACAGAATATACAATGAAACATTGCTATTCTATAACATGGTTTGGGAAGAACATAATACAAAAAAATGTGATACAGCAACATGAACCCACAATGACAACAGAAAAAACACACAAAATTGCAATGTACAAAACACATAGTATTTACAAAATGTAAGATTTCATGACATTAATGATGATCCAGTTAATTTATCAATGGTATGACCAACCAATGATGTTCTATTAAAAAAGGGCACAAATTGACATTTCAAAACCCAACCATAGTCAACATTTTGCAAGATGGCTAACATCCTGGGTAGGAACCAAGCACATAGACATGTTTAGACAAAACAGGGGCTACTGGAAATGTTATGCTGCATTAACACATGGGCAAGCTTAAATGTTATTATGCCTCAAAATCGGTTCATTAATCCTAAATCAAAATAATTTTCATCATGATTATACTAAAAAATCCTTGCATGAGTATACCCAGTATTGCAGTTAAAAATCTAAACATACTACAGTAATGTATAGTCACGATATTCACAAAATTCATGCATTACTCTTAACATACCTCCGATGTATTTATAAGATCTTTATTTGGTTTAAGGAATTCTTATATGCGATCCGATTGAGTTTTATAAAAACAAGACAGTCTGAAAGAGAGAAGTAAAGAACATGGCTAACCTTAATACAGCTCTAGCATGTATATCCAAAATTTGACAACAAAGTGGTAAAAAAACGTAATTTTGTGCAATCCATGCAATCTAACCTCTCCATAATAGATTTAATAATTGAACTTACATGCTACGCAAACACAAATGCATGCACTTGTGTTGTTCCTCTTGTTCCTAGGGAATATCATTTCTATTCAGGTTTTTAGAGTTAGGTAATTTCTGTAATATAAACATAAAAACGATACAAAGATCACAATCATGACCATACCTCAAAACCACAGTAACCACAATGACACACAGTGAGAAAATATATTTTTTTCAAAACTTGAACCTATATGAGGCGCGATGGGCCCGCCGTAATACGAAAGTGCCCGATATAAAAAGCCAGGAAACTTTGGCTACAGCGCGCATTTATTTGGGAAAATAACAGCGCGAGAATTACAGCGAGTTTTACCTGCCGTGATGCGCGAAAGCCCAACACCACAACATCACAGTGTAATAACAAATTTGAACTGGGAGGTTTAGTATTTTAATGGTGATCCTATTTGCTTAAATGATAAACAAAATAACCTTTAAGAACCAGAAGACTCTACAACGCTCATTTATTTAAGAAATATTTACAGCGTATTCTTAGTGCCGGTACTGTTTACTATAGATTGTCCTACAAACGTGAGAGCGTTAAGGGAAAGATTCCAGTATACGAGCGTACTAAGACTACAAAGCGCATTTGTTATTTAAGAGATATTTACAGCGTATTTTTAGTGCCGGTACTGTTTACCATAAATTGTCCTACAAACGTCAGAGCGTTAAAGGAAAGATTCCAGTATAAGAGCGTAATAAGACTACAAAGCACATTTGTTAGAAAGATGACGGCGCAATAAAAACAAGTTCCAAAATGTCAGTGCTGGTTACCCTAGATTGCCCCGCAATGAAGAAAAACGCACTATCACAGGCAGCCATAATAAGCAATGTTTTCAACCTCTAAGGACAAAGTCAAAGTGATGCCTGTGTTCAAAGCACCTTAAAAGCATGTACTATAAAGCGTAAGTACATAAATCAGTTTAAAGTTCACGCTCGCAATACTCACGGGATATGTATCTCCCCTCCAGCACAAGTAACGTCCGGTTCAGAATCGAACTCGACATTCAAATAACCCGCCATTTATACACCTCTCTAATCCAAAACACCTGAGAGCGTTTCGCCGGTCAGTCCACATTTCCCGGCGCCGAACAAATGCGTCATTCTTTATCAGACGTGCCATATTTGAATAGTATTCAAGATATGAAAAATGCAGCCATACTGCCATAAATAGTCGTTATCCAATGCCTGTTTTTTAGTTAGGATATACAGCATTTATCCCACAGTTTATTTCAACCTCCCACTGTATTGCGAACGTGTGGAAAATGCATACAACAATCCATTTTCACTTACAAAAAGGGAAGTGAATCTACTCCGTGGGCCATCTTGTAAAGCCCACAGTTGATCCTATTTCAATGAAAAAGCAACCACGCTGCCATATATAATCATTATCAAATGCTTGCTTTTAAATTAGAATCAGCAGCATTTGTGTCATAGTATCTAACAACCTCCCACTGTATTGCGCACATGTGGAAAATGCATACAGCAGTCCAATTACATTTAAAAAATGGGGAGCAAATCTATTTCGGGGCCATCTTGTAAAACGCACAGTTTACCGATCTTAGTCAAAGAGGCAATCATGCAGTCATAGATAATCACTATCCAATACCTACTTTAATTTGAAATTTACAATATCTATTTCATAATTTATAGCAGGCTTCCACTATATTGCCCATATATGGTTTAAAAATGCGCACATTTTCATAATGTAATACATATACAGTTGGCTACAGGGAAGTGGAACCATTTCGGGGTCATTTTTACAGACCTATAATATACTGATGTCAAGTGTGTAATTTCTTTGCAACTTAATAAATATACCAGAATCTCTTTCAAAATGTAAAAATTAGCGACAGATGTCATAATTCTTTCATTATAATAGAATCAATTCATTGAAGTGTTACACATCTCTAAATCTAACGACACTTTCACATAAAAGAAATGTCAGAAATCCAATAGAAACAAAATTATACCATCACCCAATGTATACATGAGACACATTTATGTCAAAGTCATACATAAATATGACGTTCAAACAGGAGAGTCACATGCCATGCAATGGCATTTGGGACAATCCCTTCAAAACCAACGTTAAGACATTGTTGGCCACAGTTACAGATTGACATAGTTTAAAGACATGGAATCACTCTCGATTCAACACTGACTTGCTTGAATACAAGGCACACACCTTGCAGACAGTTTAAAGAACTTCAGAGAAAATGATGAAACTCATTATTTATATTCAAACCCATAGTTGAGGCCCTAAGACGGCAAATCCAACGTGCCTCTGTTTGTCTAAGGTGATTGATCCTATCCCCACCTCTATCGTTTTTGCTGACATGGTCTATTGCATGGAAGCTAATGTTCTTGTTCTCTGGATGAGAATCAATGATATGCTGTGCAACAGGATATTTCTCATCACAATTTTTGATACTTCTTACATGTTCCTGAATACGGATTTTCAGGCTCCGTATGCTGCTGCCGACATACACTTTGTCACAGGAACATTTAATCAAGTAAACAACATATGTTGTGTTGCAGTTGATAAAAGAGGTCACTTTGAATTCCCTGGAGTTGTTGTATTTAAAGCTCATCAGTTTGTTCACACCATACTTACAAACACAACAATTCCCACATATAAAAAAACCATGTGGTTTTTCAGGTAACCATGTTGTGGGGAGTTTTTAGGTATTCTAACAAAACTTGGACAAATGATATCCTTTATAGTTGTACCTTTGCGGTACGTTACTCGTGGTTTTAGAGCAACAAAGTCAGCAGGCAATGATTCAGATTGGAGTAAGTGCCAATGTTTCCTCAATATATTGAAAATATGACTGCTGTACAAATTGTATTCAGTTATAAACGCAATATGAGTTTGATATGTTATGTCAGTTTTATGAATTTTGGGGACAAGTGTGTCCTTTCTATTCAGTTTCTTGATCTTATTTTCTGCTATTTGAAGTGAATTTTTGTCATAACCCCTTTCCCTGAAGTCATGTTTGATTTTATGAAGGTTATGTTCAAAGTTATACTCTTGGCTACAATTCCGACGAGCTCGAACCATTTCACCATACGGTATTGCACTGATGGTGGATTTTGGATGGCAACTCATGGCATGTAGCACACTGTTACAGGAAGTAGATTTCCCAAACATATCACATATAATCTAAGATCCAAAAAGGTGATCTCATGCTTTGAGCTATTGACAGTAAGCTTGACATTGAAAGTATTGTCGTCAAGGTATGTAAAATAACCTTCTAGCTCCTCTTGATTGCCCTTCCATATAAGGAAGACATCATCAATATACCTAACATAAAAAAGAATATTCTCAATCCACTTACTTGCACTAGGGCCCCACGCATGCTCCATCTCATACAACCCCATAAAGAGGTTAGCATAAGATGGAGCAAACCTGGAGCCCATGGCAGTCCCCTGTTTTTGCAAATACCATGTGTGTCCATGCAAAAAGGCATTCTGTGTAAGTATCATTTCTGCCATTTCTAATAACATTCTAGTATGTTCCAAATGACAGGCATTGCGTTTATATAGAAAGAAGGTTAATGCTTTTAATCCAACTTCCTTCCCAATGCACGTATATAAACTCTCCACATCCATAGTCACAAATGTGAAGATTTCTTCCTCCACTTAAAATCCTCCAATGTACACAGAAGCTCCCTACTGTCTTTCAGGTAGGAGGGGAGGTTTTGAACAAATGGCTGAAGGAAAGAGTCTACATACTCCGCTATGTGTTCCGTGGGGCCCCCATTGCCAGATATAATTGGCCTTCCAGGGGGAAAGGGACCACCTTTATGTATCTTAGGGAGTACGTAGATACATGGATGTCTCGAGTTTTGTGCAAATAGATATTTATATTCAAGATCAGTGATAAGGCAAGACTACCGCCATTCAATTAGCCTGGCATTAATGTTGTTCTCAATTGTTGCAGTATGGTTAGAATTAAGTTTAACATAACAATTGGACTGGTCTAGTTGGCGGTCAATTTCTGCAACATAATCAGTGTAGTTCATCAACACTATGTTTCCGCCTTTATCCGCTTCGCAGATTTCCAAGCTCGGGTCATCTCTTATGGATTGGAGAAAATTTCTTTCCTCCCTACTAATGTTTGGATGATGTACACATTTCCTGTTGTTTACATGACTGTCTTCCAAAAGATGCAGATCCTGCGTTACCCTTGAAGTAAACTCATCTATCACTGATTTAGTGCCCCCTGGAGGGATACATTTAGAGAAATACTTCTCTCTTTCAGACTGTCTTGTTTTTATAAAACTCAATCGGATCGCATATAAGAATTCCTTAAACCAAATAAAGATCTTATAAATACATCGGAGGTATGTTAAGAGTAATGCATGAATTTTGTGAATATCGTGACTATACATTACTGTAGTATGTTTAGATTTTTAACTGCAATACTGGGTATACTCATGCAAGGATTTTTAGTATAATCATGATGAAAATTATTTTGATTTAGGATTAATGAACCGATTTTGAGGCATAATAACATTTAAGCTTGCCCATGTGTTAATGCAGCATAACATTTCCAGTAGCCCCTGTTTTGTCTAAACATGTCTATGTGCTTGGTTCCTACCCAGGATGTTAGCCATCTTGCAAAATGTTGACTATGGTTGGGTTTTGAAATGACAATTTGTGCCCTTTTTTTAATAGAACATCATTGGTTGGTCATACCATTGATAAATTAACTGGATCATCATTAATGTCATGAATACTTACATTTTGTAAATACTGAGGGGCCGATTCCGATCTCGGCCGGTAGGGCTCCGAATCGGATTCGGCTTTACCGGATCCGATTCGGAGCCCTGTTTCCCGACCGATCCGTACGCGCGTCCGGACGAGCGAGTACGATGCGAAATCGCCGACCGACTCGTCCGGGCATCCCGACCGCTCCGACCGACTCGTTCCCGGCTCGAACCGCACCGACCGACTCGCTCGGACTCGACTCGCACCGCGCAATGGAGACGTTTCCCGGCCGGGTGAGTACGATGCACGCCGCGAGCAGTCCGACCGAGCCGCGCACTCCGGCTCGAAAGAGCTGTCGGAGCCGTACTTTGGGGGTCCGTGTCGGACCCCCTGTACGCGTAGCCGCGCGAGTCGCACACAGGGGGACCCATGGGTCCCCCCTACCTGTGCGTGTACGGCGCGAATTGCTTCGCCGCGTACACGCTGTAGGGGGCGCACTTGTCCGACTCGCACCCATTGAGTCAATGGGAGCCCGCGTACGCGTTGCACGACCGGCTCCCATTGACTTCAATGGGAGTCCGACCGACTCGGGTCCGATGGCATACGGCCGCATCGTACTCGTTCGGTCGGACTGCACGGGTCCGATTCGGTCGGAAATCTCTCCGGGTCCGGCTCGGTCGGAGAAATTTCCGGCCCGAATCGGAATCGACCCCTATGTGTTTTGTACATTGCAATTTTGTGTGTTTTTTCCGTTGTCATTGTGGGTTCATGTTGCTGTATCACATTTATTGTATTATGTTCTTCCCAAACCATGTTATAGAATAGCAATGTTTCATTGTATATTCTGTATAGACATTTGTTGTTTATTGGTATTGTCTGGTTCATATATGTGTACAATGAATTTATATTCAGAATTAGGAAGTAATGTTAATTTTGGTATATATTTTAGCCCTGAAGAAGTCGGTATGAGGACGAAACGCGTTGGCGATTGGCGATTATGAATTTTAAGAAATTAAGAAAAGAATAAAGATTTTACAACTACAATCAAAATTCATCTGTGTTTCTTTTACTTTTGGGAAGATCTTAATATACTGTTTTTTGATGTTGAGTCTTAAAATGTGTTGAGTATAAACAAGCTCTATTCACATGATACACTAGTTGAGTGCTGGGCCACTCATATATATATATATATATATATATATATATATATATATATATATATATATATATATATATATATATATATATATATATATATATATATATATTTTTTTTATATATGTGTGTGTGTAGTGTTCTGATATGGAGTCAACCAATTTGAATATTTATAATTAGGCACTTGCATTTTTTGTATCTCTATGTTCTCTGTTGATAATTGTATGTGGAACAGGTTGCAGTTGGATAATGAGACAGATGCCATTCTTAGTGTTGTGCACATATATCTATACATGTCATTATAATAATTTTGTCAGACAATAGGAAAAAAGTTTCTATGCATCAGCAATTTATAAACATTTTGTTTAAGAAATCTTAGTTGTGAACACGGTTGTTCCAGCATATGCCGACTTAGGGGCTGATTACGATGTCATTAGGAAAGTCTCTGAACGGGATTCGGATTCTGCGAATCCGATTCGGGACCTATGTACCTGACCGAATCGATCACCTTTCCGTACGAACGATTATGATGCAAGGAAGCTGTCCAGGCTGTCTGAATCAGTTCCGACTGGGATTCAGGCAGCTCGAGTCATTCGGAGCCGAATCGTACAGCCCAATGGAGACGAACGAGCGAGCACAATGACCGATTCGGACAGCAGTTCCCAATCGGTTTTGGCCGAAATGAAACGGTTGTGGGAATCGTACTTTGGGGGCCCATAGCAGCTCCCCCTAGAGCCGGAGGTCTCTGGATGGGGGCCGTAGGGGTCCAAGGTACCCCTCTTCCCATCCATGCACAATGTGGCAGGCACCATGGGGTGCCCGCCACAGGGTGCAAGGTTTTCCCACCCACCCCTGTTTACAATGGGAGCCTGTGTTCTCATTCAGGACACAGGCTCCCATTGAAGTCAATGGGAGTCCGACCGAACCGAGTCCGCAACCATCTGGACACCTTGTAATCGGTCAGTAGGACTCCCCAAATACGATTTGTTTGGAAAGCATTCCTAACCCGATTCGGTGGGAATGCATTCCTGACGACATCGTAATCGGCCTCTTAGTGGGTTTGTCTACACCTATGCACTTGCATTCTATAAAGTGCTTAAAAATTGATATAATGGTTTACATACAACATATAGGCTTCAGCATTTGTACTTTAAAGAGTATAGTGATCTTTTATAGACACTGTCAGATGCAATTGGGTAGACGTTATTCTTGACAGCGTGCTCATTAATTTGCACACGGCATGGTTGTCACTCGGTTAGATAAGAAATAATAACTTTATTTGCATCAGCACCTTATAAGTATATTAGGATAATTTTGTTGCAAACATTGTTGTTCTAGCATAAGTCGATTTGTTGAAATTAGCATATGCACTTCATAAAGCATTTATGTGCATCTTGTGAGTATTTAAAAAAAAACTGTTAAAAAAAACTGGTACAAAACTGGAATAATGGCTCATATACAACACACGATATACTGGATTTAAGCATTTACACCTTAACAAGCACAGTGAATTTTATGTATATTGTCAGATGCACATAAAGTAATTGGGTATTATCCTCTTTAAAAGAATGTTTTTGAAACAATATGAGTAGGGACTTCGTCACAGTGTAACTCAATATGGCGGAGAAAGTTGACCAAGTGAAAATACTAGATGCGGTCTAGATGCTGCAAACAGGAAATGATAGAGGGTCATGTGATGTATACTTGTTGTTTTAAAATTCACGTAGGTTGTTGGAATGGGGTTGCCCAGTTGAAGTCAGAAGCCGAAACGCGTAGGTGTCCTGTGTTGGGTGTTGCGGCACATGAATTGAGCAATAAAAAAAAAAATGCACATCTAAAGAGAACGGACCCGAAGATTTATTGGCTGTTTTCTATATATATATATGTATATATATATCTATATATATTATCTACTGGCGGTCGCCAGTAGATAGTTATAGTTAGGACCTATTATCCATAGGAAATCCGCGACATTCTATTTGAAATAACGGTGGCGCCGGTTGACGAATCTTCGCGAAAGTTTCCAACTTGTTGGGGCGCTCCGCTCCTACCCTGAAAGTCTCGGGTTGATTCGTCAAGCGGGGGCCGAGAAAAAGGGGGTCCCAAAACGCGTTTTCCCCATTCATTTTTCCATAGGAACCTTTAGTCGCAGCTACAGCCCGAACTGCTGAACGGAATTACACCAAATTTGGCAAAGAGGTAGCCCTTGGTTCAGACTGGTGCCTTTTGCTTAAATGGTATAAATCCGTTCAGTAGTTCCTGAGAAATTCACAAGTAAAGTCACATATATCTATGGCCGAGTAGGGTCCGCGTACCCTCCCGATCACGAGCTGCATGCTAATTGGCTGTCAGCTGGCTGTCAACATTCCGATTCAGGAAGTGTTGGCAGCCATTTTGTCCCTCGGTAGAACCGAGGGACAGAAACAAGTGCGCAAAGCGCACAAAGGGAGCAGGGTAGAAACACCCTAACCCCCTAGGTCTGCTCAGGGGTCCCACAAGGACCCACTGGGCAAAAAAGCATTTAAAAAAAAATAAAAATTGGCAGGATGCGCTCAGGGTGCGCGGATCCTGCCCAAAAAAATCGAAGCGCGGTCTCCCGCGCTTCGATGTGACTTGCCCCGGGTGGGCCAAGTCCCGGGGGCGTGGTGGGGGTTAAATTTATGTATGGGTGGCCTCTAAGGGCCCCCAAGCCCCGGGGACCGCCACCCCCGGGGCTTTAACAAAAAATGGTGCGGGAGGGCTCTTTGCCCTCCCGCTGCCCCGGGACCGCCACCTCCCGGGGCTTCTGTTTAATTTTTTTAACCTGTGTGGGGGCTCCAGCCCCCCACATGCCCCGAGGACCGCCACCTCCCGGGGCACTAAAAATTAAAAATGGGGGTCCGTTTTGGACCCCGAAGCCCCGGGGACCACCACCTCCCGGGACTTTGAAAATGTGGGGAGGGGGCCGCGCGGCCCCCTCCTGGAGCCAGTGATGGCCCTGGGGACCGCCACCCCCAGGGCCGGCTCCTGCAGTGTCCCGGGGTGCCTACCCCCGGGACACTGCTGTTTGCAATGACAGGACGGGAGCCTCGCGGCTCCCGTCCTGTCATTGCAAACTTGCTTTGGATATTGGAAGAGAGAGCAGGAAACCTGCTCTCGCTTCCAATATCCAAAGCTGATTGCTTTCCACATGGGGAGCAGCATGTTAGCTGCTCCCCATGTGGAAAAGCAATGCCGGCTTCGCACAGGAGGCGGGGAGCCGGCTGGGACTGTGGGGGATTGGGGACCCCCACAGTCCCCAACCAGAGGCCAGGCCCCGGGGGATGGGGTCCCCGGGGCCATAAGTGGACAGGGAGGGGGCCACGCAGCCCCCTCCCCAAATTTAAAAAAAAGAAAAAAGTGCAAGGCCGGCCCCGGGGATGGGGTCCCCGGGGCCTTAAATGGCCTGAGGAGGGGAGCCACGCAGCCCCCCTCCAAATAAAAAAATAAAAAATCGAGGCCATGCCCCGGGGATGGGGTCCCGGGGCCAATACAGGCCCAGGGAAGGGGGCCACGCGGCCCCCTTCCCGTTTTTTTTTTTAAATTTAAAAAAATGCTCAGGCCCCGGGGGATGGGGTCCCCGGGGCCAAAAGTGGGCAAGGGAAGGGGGCCACGCAGCCACCCTCCCATTAAAAAAAAACTAGAAAAAAAAACGACCGGCATCGTGCCGGAGGCCCCGCCCCCTCCCTGCAGTACTCTGCAAACGCGCCCCTGGCGCGTTTGCAGTGGGGAACGAATTCCCCTTGAATACTGGGGGTCCCTGGGAGCCAACTAGCCCACCAGGAACCTCCAGTATGCGCCAGGGGCTGCGTTGCAGAGACGTGTACAGAGGCCACGCCCCTTTTACACCTCTCTGCAACGCAGCTCTGTGGCGCTTTTGGAGGTATATGGTGGGCTAGTTGGACTCCAGGGACCCTCAGGATTCAAGGGGACTTAATCCCCCAACTTAAAACGCGCCACGGGCGCGTTTGCACAGTGGTGAAGGGAGGGGCGGGGCTTCAGGTGACATGTGTGCAAACAGGCCCCGTGGCGCGTTTTAAGATGGGGAATACATTCCTTTTCAATCCTGAGGGTCCCTAGGGGCCAACTAGCCCACCAGGTACCTCCAGTAAGCACCACGGAGCTGCGTTGCAGAGTGTTGTAAAAGGGGCGTGGCCTCTGAACACCTCTCTGCAACGCAGCCCCTGGCGCATACTGGAGGTACCTGGTGGGCTAGTTGGCCCCTAGGGACCCTCGGGATTGATGAGGAATTAATTGTCCAACTTAAAACGCGCCACAGGGCGTGTTTGCAGACATGTCACCTTAGGCCCCACCCCTTCCTTCACCATTGTGCAAATATTCCTCTAAAATCAGCTGAACTACGAATTCCGATTTACTCACCTGTTATCAGGAGAGACCTCAGTGCTGCATCTTTGAGCCCAGTACTGATCCTGAAAAGTAATTCTAACCGTACTTACCAGTAACTTGAATTTCCTTCCATAGGATATCATTGCCTGCTTTTTGCTGAAAAAGTTTGTGTCGATTTTTGAAACATACAAATATTCCTCTAAAATCAGCCGAAATACGAATTTCGATTTACTCACCTGTTATCAGGAGAGACCTCATTGCTGCATCTTTCAGCCCAGTACTGGTCCTGAAAAGTAATTTTAACCGTACTTACCAGTAACTTGAATTTCCTTCCATAGGCTAACATTGACTGGTTTCACTTGGAAATTCTCTAAGTGTGGAGTTTTGGAACTTTATAATATTCCTCTAAAATCAGCCGAAATACGAATTCCGATTTACTCACCTGTTATCAGAAGAGACCTCAGTGCTGCATCTTTCAGCCCAGTACTGATCCTGAAAAGTAATTTTAACCGTACTTACCAGTAACTTGAATTTCCTTCCATAGGCTAACATTGACTGGTTTCACTTGGAAATTCTTCTAAGTGTGGAGTTTTGGAACTTTATAATATTTCTCTAAAATCAGCCGAACTATGAATTCCGATTTACTCACCTGTTATCAGGAGAGAACCCAGTGCTGCATCTTTTAGCCCAGCACTGACCCTGAAAAGTAATTCTAACCGTACTTAACAGTAACTTGAATTTCCTTCCATAGGCTAACATTGACTGGTTTCACTTGGAAATTCTTCTAAGTGTGGAGTTTTGGAACTTTATAATATTTCTCTAAAATCAGCCGAACTATGAATTCCGATTTACTCACCTGTTATCAGGAGAGAACCCAGTGCTGCATCTTTTAGGCCAGCACTGACCCTGAAAAGTAATTCTAACCGTACTTACCAGTAACTTGAATTTCCTTCCATAGGAATCCATTGTCTGGTTTTCAGCAGAAAAGTTTCAAAGTGTCGATTTTCACAAACTACAAATATTTCTTAAAAATCGCATGTGTGACTTAAACGCATTCTTTCAACTGTTTACAGGAGATGCACCAGTGCTGGTTCCAGGATCCACCACTGAGTAAGAAAAAGTAACGATAACACTACTTACCTGCTAAGTGAATTTCCTCCCATAGGATAACATTGGTGATTCTATATGAAAAAGTTTCTAAGTGTCAACTTTTAAAATACAATAATATTCCTTAAAAATCACTACTGTAACCAAAACGCTTTTACTCAACTGTTTACAGGAGATGTCCCAGGACTGAATCTAGGATCCAGTCCTGTGGTTAGAAAAGTAATCCATAAAGTAACTAATTGCATTTAACTAGAAATTCACATTGAGCTCAATGTTGCTTTGTTTTTGAAATTGTGTTGCCTATTGCAACAACTGTAACTACTGTACTTAAAAGTCTATTGCCTATTTGCAAAGTATTTAAACTAAAGTAATTCATTCTGAGAAAGTATATTTTGTAATGTAATGTATAATGTAATTACAATGTAATTTAAAAATAAAATATCTAAAAATAAATAGTTTAAAAAAATGTTGTAAATCAGTATCAAAAAATAAATATAACAATTAATACATTTAAAAATTGTCATTTACAAAACCTTTGAAATTCACTGAAAAAACCATAGGTTTCAGACACGTTATAGTTAGGAATTAGCATTTAAAAAACCTTTGAAATTCACTGAAAAAACCATAGGTTTCAGACACGTTATAGTTAGGAATTAGCATTTAAAAAACCTTTGAAATTCACTGAAAAAACCATAGGTTTCAGGCACGTTATAGTTAGAAATTAGCATTTAAAAACCTTAGAAATTCACTGAAAAAACCATAAGGTTTTAGGGACAGTTATAGTTAGTTGGACATTGCACTCGTACAAAACCCGTGAAATTCCCCCGTTATAGTTAGTTCAGGTAACTATAACTCGCGCCCCGCAATGCACTGCTGATGACGTCACATATTACATCACTCATGACATGGTCAGTGACATCACTGATGACATCACTGATGACATCTCAAATGACATCACTGATGACATCATCCATGTGAGAATTTAATGCACCTTCTCACACCCTAATATAACCTTTGATACACCCACTCTATATTACAGACTGCCATTCTCAAAACCATAGACACTCCAACACCAATAACTACATACCCACTCACTGATTCTTAGATCTACACACACACATCCACTCACTCACCCGTACAGTCACTCATACTTATGGTCACTCAGTACAGGACTATCATATGCACTCATACTCCTATATAGACACTCAAACACCGCCACTCATCCATAGAGGTACTCACACACCTAGTCAGTCATGCAAATAATTAAACACACTGCCATTTACTCACCTATACAGTTATACACACACCAGCTCACTTACTCATACAAATACTAGCACATTCTTACGCTCTTATACAATCACTGATACAAGCACACACTCATCCATACAGTCACTCTCACAATCACACACTCTCGCTTATAGCTATTTATATACTCCAACACACATATATACTGCCTTTCACATATGTAGTTACTCACACATGTACCACTGGGACATACATTCACTCACTAACACACTCTTACACACACTTACCCACCCATACAGTCTATCACAGATGCACTCTTGAAACCATCCACCCAGTGAATCACCCACTCACACATCTATGCACAGAGTCGCACACACCCCACCCACACAAACACTCAGGCACCCATACAGATACTCAGACAACCAATCAATAACTCATATAGACACTCATGTAGCTATTCACAAACCCATGCACCACTTACACAGCAACAGACAGACGGATACAGACATTCACCCAGTTTAGTCACTAACCCATGCATTCAGTAAGATACGTTTAATCACTCACTTATCGAGTTAGTCACGCACCTACTAAATCATCCATACAGACACTTATACACCCACTCATTCTTCAATACGCCTTTCCCTATATATATTAAAAATATTTAAACTTTAGAGAAACACACATTCACTGGATGATGTCATCAGTGATGTCATTTGAGATGTCATCAGTGATGTCATCAGTGATGTCACTGACCATGTCATGAGTGATGTAATATGTGACGTCATCAGCAGTGCATTGCGGGGGCGCGAGTTATAGTTACCTGAACTAACTATAACGGGGGAATTTCACGGGTTTTGTACGAGTGCAATGTCCAACTAACTATAACTGTCCCTAAAACCTTATGGTTTTTTCAGTGAATTTCTAAGGTTTTTTAAATGCTAATTTCTAACTATAACGTGCCTGAAACCTATGGTTTTTTCAGTGAGGCCGAAATGTGTCTGCTAGTTTTGTTGATGGTTGTCTACACATAAAACAATAAAATACTTGAAGCACATGCTTGGAGTGCCTGGCGTTCCTGTGCACAGTGATCTCACTAGTGTAGAACAAACAAGGGACATGAATTTACAAGGTTTCTTCCCTTGCGGTCACTGCAAGGCCTGCGCTAACAGCTGAATGAAAAAGGAGTACTACAATACCAGCACCAACAGCTCGGTCCCCATCAAACAGTTTCTCACCTGCACTACCACCTTTGTAGTGTATGTTTTGGAGTGCCCGTGCAGACTCAGGTACGTGGGTAGCACCACACACATGGCCAAGAAAAGAATTCTTGAACATATGAGGGCCATAACCAACAAAGACAAGCAATACCCGATTGCCAGACACTATGAAACACACCACTTCTCGGATAGTTCCAAACTAATGTACTATGCCATAGAACAGGTGAGTGTGAATAGGAGAGGGGGCAACCGTACTTTCAAACTCAGACAGCGGGAGTCCAGGCACATAATTGGTTTGGGCACAAGCTACCCCATGGGCATAATTTAGATGAGGAATTATCTGTTCATCTGCAAGAAGCGTAGATAGGGATTTCCACTGGGCATTTTCAAGTTTTGTTGCCATTGTTTTACCATGTGGAATTGCAGTTCTCTTGATCCACCTACGGTTTTCCAGTGATATACCATGAATACCACAGTGCTTGTGACAATGCTTGTATCGTATATGAATTCTTATGAATTTTCAAGAATGTTTTTAACTGTTGGTGACAATGCTTATCCCTTGTGTCTCTCTCTGTATCTTTTACAGGAGGAAAGGAAAGATCCATGCTTTGTTCCTGTGACAACAGGGTCCCTACCCTTTTCTTCGTGACATCTCCGTGCTGCATCTCAGCGCTCAGATAAGACATCTTTACTTGTTATTTTTTTATTTATATTGTGATTTTACTGCACTTGAATAGGATGTCATAGAGGGGTTGAGACATGCACTCAGGGTCAACGCACGCATCCTGGTATTTCTTATGATTACGCCACATGCCTCTGAGGACACATGTTATACCACTAGAGTGAATACATTATCAGCATGGAGCCTATGTACACAGGGAGACACTATGACCAAAATAGGGAACCCGTATTCACAGGGAGACACCATATCTATATCTGGAGAATACCACCAACAAAGGTATTGGTTCCTAAGTCTGGTATTCTCGATGGCATGCTTAACACGTCACAGGTACCTTCTAGCACACCACTAGAGTGCAATTTATATTGCGAACAACGCGCATATATGAAGGGACACTATGTTAATCACAAAGCAATACCGAATTAAGTATGATTACGCAAAACATACACCGTAACAGTGTACCACAACGGGATACCGCCGTTTGGAACATCAAGTACCAGATTGCATACCTCTGATTATACGTCAGAACGAAGCGGGCCCCTCCCACTTACATCGCATAGCTCCCACACAGCAGCGGCATTGGATATTTACCCTAGATATTCCCTAGGGTATTGAGACCGATATACACACATTATCAAATGGTATTTAACAACCGTATGGCAGCAGGCACTAACACTGCACACTTTGTAATCACGTGAATGTAATGTAAATCATTTGGCCATTTGACTCATAACTGCCGTATATTTACTTATTGTGGCAATGATGAAGATATATACATTGTTACAGGAGGCGAATGTCCAACGAGTCACTTGAATTTAGAATAGTGGAAGACTTCACCTATTACTTTACCGTTACAAGATGGCGCCGGTTTTTCTGTTACATTATGTATTTACTTTGATTCAGTTCGTCTTCATGGCCTAACAGGAAATGTATGTAAGACCCATATGTGCCTCACTCCGTTGTGTCATCAAGACCTTTTTGAGGTCGAAACGCGTCATGGAGGTTTATGAATTGAATAAACCCCAATTATTATTTGGATCGATGGCTTGTTCTTTTTTGACCTGAGAGTGCGCTATAATTGTAACCTTTTCTGGATATTGAATGCCGGTCTACTTCGCCGGTCTGCGCGCCACCCCTCCAAGGGCAGTGATTCCCAGGAGGAGTTTGTATTACTTGGGATATATATATATATACATATATATATATATATATATTCACTGAAAAAACCATAGGTTTCAGGGACGTTATAGTTAGTTGGACATTTCACTTGTACAAAACCATAGAAATTCCCCCGTTATAGTTAGTTCAGCTAACTATAACTCGCGCCCCCGCAATGCACTGCTGATGACGTCACATATTACATCATTCATGACATGGTCAGTGACATCACTGATGACATCACTGATCACATCTCAAATGACATCACTGATGACATCATCCAGTGACTGTGTGTTTCTGTAAAGTTTAAATATGTTTTATATATATGTCAAGGTGAATTGAAGAATGAGAGTGTGTATAAGTGTCTGGATGAAGGATTTAGTAGGTGCGTGACTGACTGTATAAGTGAGTGATTAAATGTGTCTTACTGAATGCATGGGTTAGTGACTAAACTGTCTGAATGTGTGTATCAGTATGTCTGTTGTTGTGTAAGCTGCTGCATGTGTTGGTCAGTAGCTACATGAGTGTCTATATGGGTTATTGATTGGTTGCCTGAGTATTTGTATGGGAGACTGAGTGTGTGTGTGGGTGGGTGGGAGGTGTGTGACTCTGTGCATAGATATGTGAGTGGTTGATTCACTGGGTGTATGGGTTCAAGAGCGCATGTGGAAACAGCTGTATGGGTGGGTGAGTGTGTGTATGGGTGTGTTGGTGAGAGATTGGATGTCTCTGTGAACATGTCCAAGTAACTACATATGTAAAAGGCAGTGTATGTGAGAGTTGGAGTATATAAATGACTATACGTGAGAGTCAGTGATTTTGAGAGTGGCTGTATGGATGAGTGTGTACTTGTATCAGTGATTGTATAAGAGAGTAAGTATGTGTTAGTATATGTTTTAATAAGTGAGGTGGTGTGTGTATAACTGTATAGGTGAGGAAATGGGAGTGTGATTGATTCTTTGCATGACTGACTAGGTGTGTGAGTAACTCCATGGATGAGTGGCGGTGTGTGAGTGTCTGTATAGGTGTATGAGTGCATATGATAGTGTTGTATTGATGAGTGCCTGTATGTATGAGTGATTGTATGGGTGAATGAGTGGATGTGTGTGTAGACCTAGGAATCAGTGAGTGCGTATGTAGTAACTGGTATTGGTGTGTTGATGGTTTCGAGAATGGTAGTCTGTATTTTACAGTGGGTGTATCATAGGTTATATTAGAGTGTGAGGAAGAGCATCAGATTTTGACGTGGATGATGTCATCAGTGATGTCATTTGAGATGTCATCAGTGATGTCACTGACCATGTCATGAATGATGTAATATGTGACGTCATCAGCAGTGCATTGCGGGGCCGCGAGTTATAGTTAGCTGAACTAACTATAACGGGGGAATTTCTATGGTTTTGTATGAGTGAAATGTCCAACTAACTATAACGTCCCTGAAACCTATGGTTTTTTCAGTGAATTTCAAAGGTTTTTTAAATGCTAATTTCTAACTATAACGTGCCTGAAACCTATTGTTTTTTCAGTGAATTTCAATGGTTTTTTAAATACTAATTTCTAACTATAACGTGCCTGAAACCTACGGTTTTTTCAGTGAATTTCAATGGTTTTGTAAATGCTAATTTCTAACTATGCCTACAAAGTTAGGACATGTGAAGAAAGAGGAAGAAAAGTGCAGAAAGAAGCAAGACAAATGCAGAAAGATGCAACAGAAGTCCAGAAAGACGAAGAAAAGTGCAGGAAGAAGCAAGAGACGTGCAGAAAGAACCAACAGAGGAGCAGAAAGTCCTCCTGTGCCCCGAACATTTACTGACGGGTACTGGTGGTAACTGACTCTGAATAGCCAGGACCGGAGCCAGTGCTATGCTAAAAGACACTTAGAATACAGTGAAAATACCTACATTTACTAGGGAACACTATGAGTTGGGGTACCCCTGTAATTAGTATGACCTCCTCTGTATTTGCCATGAGTTAGTGCCTGGGTCATTGCATGAGTACATGAGTAGTGACTGGATGATTAGAGTACTGCAAGGACAGTGCATGGTGAATTTATAAGTGCCTGGGTTTTGGCGGAGTGATTGCATAAGTACACACATGTCACATCAGGCCCGCCCCCTCCCTTCACCACTGTGCAAACGCGCCCCCTGGCGGGTTTAAGTTGGGGATTAATTCCCCTTGAATCCTGAGGGTCCCTGGGGGCCAACTAGCCCACCAGGTACCTCCAGTAAGTGCCACAGAGCTGAGTTGCAGAGAGGTGGTCAGAGGCCATGCCCATTTTTACACCTCTCTGCAATGCAACTCAGTGGCGCTTTCTGGACATACCTGGTGGGCTAGTTGTCCCCCAGGGACCCTCAGGATTGAAGGGGACTTAATCCCCCAATTTACAATGTGCCAGGGGGTGCGTTTGCACACTTGTCACATCAGGCCACGCCCCCTCCCTGCACCACTGTGCAAACGCACCCCCTGGTGTGTTGTAAATTGGGGGATTAAGTCCCCTTGAGTCCTGAGGGTCCCTGGTGGCCAACTAGCCCACCAGCTACCTCCAGTAAGCGCCACAGAGCTGCGTTGCAGAGTGGTGTAAAAAGGGGGCGTGGCCTTGGACCACCTCTCTGCAACGCAGCTCCCTTGCGCTTACTGGAGGTACCTGGTGGGCTATTTGGCCCCCATGGACCCTCAGGATTCAAGGGGACTTAATCCCCCAACTTAAAACGAGCCACAGGGCGCGTTTGCACACTTGTCACATCAGGCCACGCCCCCTCCCTGCACCACTGTGCAAACACGCCCCCTGGAGCGTTGTAAATTGGGGGATTAAATCCCCTTGAGTCCTGAGGGTCCCTGGGGGCCAACTAGCCCACCATGTACCTCCAGTGCACCACAGAGCTGTGTTGCAGAGAGGTGTAAAAAGGGGCGTGGCCTCTGAACACCTCTCTGCAACGCAGCTCCCTGGTGCATACTGGAGGTACCTGGTGGGCTAGTTTGCCCCCAGGGACCCTCAGGATTGAAGGGGACTTAATCCCCCAATTTACAATGTGCCAGGGGGTGCGTTAGCACACTTGCTATGTCAGGCCCCGCCCCCTCCCTGCACCACTGTGCAAATGGCCCCCTGGTGCGTTGTAAATTGGGGGATTAATTCCCCTTGAGTCCTGAGGGTCCCTGAGGGCCAACTAGCCCACCAAGTACCTTCAGTAAGCGCCACAGAGCTGCGTTGCAGAGAGGTGTAAAAAGGGGCGTGGCATCTGAACACCTCTCTGCAACGCAGCTCCCTGGCGCATACTGGAGGTCCCTGGTGGGCTAGTTGGCCCCCAGGGACCCTCAGTATTCAAGGGGAATTAATTCCCCAACTTAGAACGCGCCAGGGGGCGCGTTTGCAGAGTGTTGTTGGGAGGGGGCGGGGCCTCCGGCGCGATGCCGTTTTTTTTTTTTTTTAATTATTTACTTATTTAGAAGGGGGCTGTGTGGCCCCCTTCTTTCTTTTGGGGCCCTGGGGACCCCATCCCCCAGGGCCTGACACCTTTTAAAAAAAAAACAGGAGGGGGGCCGCGTGGCCCCTCTCCAGAGGCCAATTATGGCCCCGGGGACCCCATCCCCTGGGGCCTGGCCACCCTGTTTATTTTTTATTTTTTTGTTGGGAGGGGGACCGCGTGGCCCCCCTCCTCAGGCCAATTATGGCCCTGGGGATCCCATCCCCCGGGGCCGGCCTGCCGTGTTTTGTTTTTTTTTTCATTTAGGGGAGGGGGGCTGCGTGGCCCCCCTCCCAGGCCACTTCTGGCCCTGGGGACCCCATCCCCCAGGGCCTGACCTCTTTGTTGGGGACCGTGGGGGGAGCCCCAATGCCCCCACAGTCCCGCTGGCTCCCCGCCTCCTGTGGGAGCCGGCATTGCTTTTCCACACGGGGAGCTGCTGATATGCAGCTCCCCATGTAGAAAAGCAATCAGCTTTGGATTTTGGAAGCGAGAGCAGGTTTCCCTGCTCTCGCTTCCAAAATCCAAACCAGTGTTTGCTATGGCAGGGCGGGAGCCTTGCGGCTCCCGCCCTGTCATAGCAAACAGCAGTGTCCCGGGGGTGGGCACCCCGGGACACTGCAGGAGCCGGCCCTGGGGGGTGGCGGTCCCCAGGGCCATCGAGGGCTCCAGGAGGGGGGCATTGAGGGCTCCAGGAGGGGGCCGCGCGGCCCCCCTCCCATCACATGCACAGCCCCGGGGAGGTGGTGGCGCCCGGGGTTCGGGGGTCCGTAACGGACCCCCAAATTTCAATATTAAGTGCCCCGGGGAGGTGGTGGTCCCCGGGGCTGTGTGGGGGGGGGGCTTGAGCCCCCCCACACTAATTATTTTTTTAGCCCCGGGGAGGTGGCAGACCCTGGGGCTCGGGGGGCCACAGGGCCCCCGCCAATTATCATAAATGCTCTGGGGAGGTGGCGGTCCCTGGAGCAGCGTGGGGGGGGTTGGGACCCCCCATGCATTTCTTTAGGTAGCCCCGGGAGGTGACAGTCCCCGGGGCTACGGGGGAGCTGCGTGCCCCCGCATTTATTTTAATAAGCCCCGGGGAGGTGGTGGTCCCCGGGGCTGCGGGGCCCCCTGTGGGCCCCCGCAACATTATTCATAAGTGCCCCCGGGACCTGGCCCACCTGGGGGCTTTTTGAATACGAAGCGCGGGAGCCCGCGCTTTGTTTTTTTTTTAAATTTTCGTCCGGATTCGCGCACCCAGCGTGAATTCGGCCGGTTTAAAAAAAAAAATGCTTTTTGGCCCTGGGGGTCAGGGTGTTTCTACCCTGTCACCTTTGTTTTTCTGTTTTCTTGTGACTCGGTTCTACCGAGTCACAAGATGGCTGCCAACACTTCCTGGTTTGGAGTGTTGACAGCCAATTAGAATAAAGCTTGTGGTCGGGAGGGTCCGCGGATCCACTGCGCCTCTAGATATCGAAACTTTTATTTTTTGATTTTCTCAGCAACTACTGAATGAATTTACACCATTTAAAAAAAAGGGCTCTTTCTGAACCAAGTGCTACCTTTTTGCCAAATTTGGTGTAATTCCGTTCACCAGTTCGAGCTGTAGCCATGTCCAAAGTTTCCTATGGGAAATTGATTTTACGACCTCTTTTTTCTTAATTTCTCAGGAACTACTGAACGGATTTACACCATTTAACAAAAAGGGCTCTTTCTGAACCAAGGGCTACCTTTTTGCCAAATTTGGTGTAATTCCGTTCAGCAGTTCAAGCTGTAGCCGTGTCTAAAGTTTCCCATGGAAAATAACATGGAGAAAACACGTTTTGGGACCCCCATTTTTTCTCGGCCCCCGCTTGGCGAATCACCCCGAAACTTTCAAGACAGGAGCTGACCGGAGCGCCCCACTAGTTTTGAAAATTTTGCGAAGATTCATCATCCGGCGCCAAAGTTATTGGGAAAAGAAAAAACGCTTTTCCTATGGAAACTAGGTCCTAACTATAACTACCTACTGGCGACCGCCAGTAGGTAATATATATATATATATATATTTATATATATATACACATATATATATATGACCGTCAGGCAGACTTACGCTCCCAGTTATGGTGGGTGCAGCGGCTTGAGCTTGAGAGGACGGTCCCTCAAACCAATTCATATACCTTTCCCCGAAAACAGGAACGCCACGCACTGCAAGCATGTGCTTCAATGTATCCAGACCACAAACAAATGGATACGGACGAACTCCTCGGCAAATTGTGCAGCAAATGTTTATTTAAAAGCGTTCAGAGTGACAACCTGTCAATGCGTTTCGACTACTCCCAGCAGCCTTGATCACGACAGTGGGCGCCATTTTTTAAAGTGCATATATAGTAGTAAAACAGTGTTGTAAACATAGACAAGGGGTGCAATAGACATAGAAAACATATTTGGTTAAAAAGATACACATAAAAAAGGCATAATGCTTTTTGTTAATGCTTTTTGTTAACCCCAGAGGGGGGTAGTCTCTATAGAAAATAATTTCATTCATTAAAATCAAAAATTGATGATATATGTAATTATATAATTATAATCAAAAAATGGCCTACACATTGTCCCTTCTTGAAGGTCCACGATATAATTTCAATGCACAATGCTACTTAATGAGTAAAACATTTGTGTAAAAACCAAAGTTTTTTTAATCCCTCAATAATGCACTTGAAAGGCCAGATAATGCATAGGAAACTACCCATATACCCCCAAACCTCCAATAGAGTACAGTTTCTGAAATATTCATCAGCAAGTGCCTAATGTATGCCTTGTTGTGTTCCTTCCATCACTTAAAATAAAGTGCACTAGTGCCAAATGAATACATATATAAACATATATACTCATACGCATCCAACTGGGGGTAGGAAACCCATCAGAACTTGAACAATATAGAATTATCTAATTTCTCTCGCGGATAGGGGATATTCAACATCTTCCCATACTATCATGTATATACATGAAAATAATCCATAAAAGATAAAAAGTGAAAATCAGACATGGCCCACAAAACACCAATTGTACATTTTTAGTCTTAAAATTTCAAACATTACACTATATGGAAAGTGAATTTGAATTTATAGATTGTGACTCCACATACTGAAGGGTATAGTGTAGCAATCTCTCATATATGACTCTCAGAGAAGACAGGTATACAATTCTTCATCCACATTTAGACTCAAGTTTCCGCAGTTTTTTTCTCCCATATATATATTAATAATGTTTATATTTAGACTTTCATATTAGTTTTAAATGAATAGGGTTATTGAAATATGTAAAGTGAAGTAGTTTACCTACTGTTGCTGAGGCTGGAGTGGGAGTAGTAAATTTAACCCCTCCCAAGTCCAACGCTTTCGCTATTGTTGCACAGACTGGAGTGGGAATAGTAAATCTTACCGCTCCAAAATCCAACGCTTTCCCTACTATTGCATAAACTGGAGTAAAAATAGTATATTCATTTTCTCCATTCTCCATTACGTTTCCTAATATTGGTCCTTTTGAAGAGATTCTGTTTGGAAAAAAAACTATGCCTGGGACCACAGAACGCCAGTATGCAGGGACTGAGTCACCGTACAACATCAGTACCTGTAGATCCAAATTCTGATTAGCTCACAGTGCCTTACCTGCCCTCCTATCCATCCCAGAGTAACAGGGAAGTTGGTACCCCAGAACCCAACCCTCTAGTCCCCCAAGGGGAGCCACGGTAACAGGTCATCACCTTTCGTTATCTCACTCATGCATGTTCATAATAAACAAAAGAAAGACACAAGGAAAGTTTACAATATTTATTGACACAATCGTGCTCTATCATGAAGCAACTGTGCTGCAATTAGAAAACATATGCAACTGAGCAGAGTATTTAGCATTACCAATAAACTGCATACAATGAATAGCCCTATCGAGGCAAATTATATATTTGACTAAGCCTAATCTCACTTTTTTTAAACAAATTTTATTAAATTTGTTCCATAAAATTGCCATAATACATCATTGCATTGGGGGTAAGGTCATACAGCACGTCACAGTATAATTCAATAATGTTATTATAAAGTATAGCATCAATCTGTTAAGAGCAAGGCTTACATCAAACTTTGTATACCTCCATTGTACCCGCTATATTGCCTTATCAGGAATCCTGTATGGCTCTTATATCTTATCGATTGACCACCTAGTGTGTGCAGTACAATCACCATCAATATATTAACTCAATGAAAATAAGATAAACGACAATACCAAAAACCCTAGCAGAACAGTCCCTCCCTAACCCACCCACCGACTGCAATGCCAATACTATGCAATATTACTAGCACGTACCTTTAGATCCGAAGCACTCCTACCCATCTTCATGTTTTATCTAATCCAGCAATAAATATTAAAATGTACCAATTGTATGAAACAAACGACAGCCCCCCAGAACATCAGCAAAACAGCGCACAACATCTAGAAAGGCAACTAGTAGTATCACTCTGTGTGGATATCCATGGCGGTAAACTCTTCCATCATTACATTCCAATCTAGGGATATCAACCTTTTACGCAGCCCCCTTTGTTCTTCCCGTTTGATTTCAGCCCCCTCTGCCCTACCCCATCGAACCATTTTTTTGTGCCAGTCTGCAATGTGAGGTGGTTTTGCCGCCTTCCATCGCCTTGTAATATTCCGTTTTGCCAAGATAAGAGCAAGGTCCATGAATTTGTGCACAGTGCTAGACTTCTTGCCTGTAGGACCCAACCCCAATATACAATAATCTGGTGAGTCATCCTTCCATATTGGTACAATTGCGTTCAATATTTTGTGCACTTCAGACCAATAATGTACTATTCTAGGGCAGCTCCACAACATATGGAACAATTTCGCTTGTGGAGTATGGCATCTTGGGCAGCAGTCCGACACCTCAGGGTACATTATATGTAATCTATGTGGTGTTAGATAGGCTCTATGCACAATCATCAACTGTATGAACTTAAATTTTGGATTCCTGGAGATTTTTCTTGGATACTCCAATATCATCTTCCATTCTTTGTCAGTGAGTGCATGACCCAAGTCTATGTCCCATTTATCTCTAAGGAATTGTAGTGGGGTCTCTATCACTGTGCGCACACCTCTATATAGCCATCTCGTGACATGACTGCCATTCCCCATCAGGTATTGCAGATTCGTTAAGCCATGCATCAATGGTTCCTGACCCGTCGGGGACCATACCTTGCGTATATAACCCGTAATCTATGCATGAATCAAAAATAATGTGTGAGGCACACCATGCACTCTAACAAATACATAGTGCGTTGCAAGAGCACCAGCCACAAAAAAATCACCTATATTAGTAACCCCTCCTCACTCCATGCCCTAACTCTCCTGCTCGTGATAGTGCCAGATTGCAGTGGTAAACCCAGTAAAGGGATGTTAGGGGCATACGGGGTCAATCTCTTGTTATAACATAATGCCCTTTTCCAATATGCCAACGCTACTTTCAGTAGATGAGGTGCACCTGCAGGTGTCCTTCCACCTGGTAGCAATAGCCTATGTAAGTTGCCATTTTCCCACGACTGGCGCGACATTGCAATTTCATGCAGGTTTTTGCCCACTATCCAATAAGCCAGCCATTGTAGTTGGCTCGCATAGCAATACGCTTGCAAGTCTGGAGCCCCCAGTCCGCCACGTCTAGTATCTAACTGTAGTTTCATTAAGCTTATCCTTCTGTATCCCTTCCCCCATATCAACTCAATCAGAAAAGAGTCTATTAATATTGGGAGATTTGTGAAGTAATATAGTAACCTGGGCAGCAACACCATTTTACTGAGTGCCACTCTACCCGCTACTGATATGGGAAGAGAAATCCAAAATTTTATTTGGGACTTAAGTGATGAGATCGTTTGTATTAAATTACCATCTAGTATGTCTTGTGATTCCCTGTAGACCTGAATACCTAGATACCTAAAGGTCGTAGGTGCTGTTTGGAAGGTCCACTGCCCAAATTGAAGTGCTTCTACATGTGCGCCATCTTTAAAACTATATCCGTATGATTTGCTCTCATTTATTGACAGCCCCGAAATCTTTTGGAAATTATCAAAAATAGTCGGTAGCGGATCATATGTATAATTTAAGTCATTAAGATACAGTATTATATCGTCCGCATACGCTGATACTGTGGGGCCGATTCCGATCTCGGCCGGTAGGGCACCGAATCGGATTCGGCTTAACCGGATCCGATTCGGAGCCCTCTTTCCCGACCGATTCAGTACGTGCGTCCGGCCGGCGAGAGTACGATGCGAGCGCACGCGAAATCGCCGACCGACTTGTTCGCGGGTCCGAACCGCTCCAACCGACTCGCACGGACACGACTCGCACCGCGCAATGGAGACGTTCCCCGGCCGGGCAAGTACGATGCGTGCCTCGAGCAGTCCGACCGACTCGTGCAGTCCGGCTCGAAAGAGCAGTCGGAGCCGGACTTTGGGGGTCCGTGTCGGACCCCCCTGTACGCGTAGCCGCACGAGTCACACACAGGGGGACCCATGGGTCCCCCTACCTGTGCATGTACGCCGCGAGTCGCATCGAGGCATACCCGCTGTAGGGGCGCCCTTGTTCGCCTCGCACCCATTGAGTCAATGGAAGCCTGCGTACGCGTTGTACATCCGGCTCCCATTGACTTCAATGGGAGTCCGACCGACTCGAGTCCGATTGCATGCGTGCGCATCGTACTCATTCGGTCGGACTGCCAGAGTCCGATTCGGTCGGAAATCTCTCCGGGTCCGGCTCGGTTGGAGTGATTTCCGGCCTGAATCGGAATCGGCCCCTATATGTTTATTCATGCCTATGGGTATGCCCCTATGACTCGCCACTTTACGAATGGTGTACGATAACGGCTCCAAGGCCAATATAAATAATAATGGGGATAGGGGAAATCCCTGTCTTGTGCCCCGTGCGACGAAGTATTGCTTGGACACATAAAAACCCGTACGAGCTCTAGCCGTTGGATTAGTGTAGAGTAGCTTCACCCATTTAGTATATTCTACAGGGATATCAAACTTTCTAAGTGCGTACAGCATATAACTCCAATGCAAGGAGTCGAAAGCCTGGTGAAGGTCCAACGAGATACAACCCTGTCTGCCCTCCACTGCAGATGTACTTTGCATGATTTGATGCAGCCTCCTAATGTTCAAAGCTGTACTCCTCCCCGGCACAAAACCACACTGATCTATATGAATTAGTTTGGGGATCAAGGAGGTCAAACAATTCGCCAATATCTTACTTAAAATTTTGTAGTCCGTATTTAATAGCGAGAGCGGCCTATACCCCCCAACTCTACCGAGTCCCTACCTGGCTTGGGAAGCGGGACCACCAATGCTTGCAGCGTTGTAACTGGCAGCGTCCCTGTGGCTAGAGACGTGTGATATAGTTGTTGCAACCTTGGGGCCAGCACATCTATATATTCCATATAAAATTCAACGGGTAGTCCGTCACTACCCGGCGTTTTATTTCGTGGGAGCGATTTTATTGCAACTCTAATCTCTTGCACAGTTATCAGCTTTTTCAGGTCTTCCTTATACTCAGCCAGCAATTGCGGTAATTGTATTTCATTAAAAAATGAGTCATAGTCTATATAATTTGGTTCTCCCGGAGAGTCATATAATTTTGCATAATAATTTTGGAAAGCAGCATTTATCTCTAGTTGTGTACCTACAATGGAACCCTCCAGTGTTTTTACTTCAAGAATGGGGGAGGTTGTCGGGGCATCTTTTATTAATCGTGCCAACAAGGGGCCCGCTCTGTCTGCTGTCGCATGCTGCTTTTGTATGTACAGAGCATGATCAATTATACGTAGCTCTTCCAACAGTTCGGCATGTTGTATATTCGCTTCCTGTAGTGTGCTCTGTTGTGAATTGTGGGCTGCAGCTGTCTGCTCTAAATCTCCCAGTTGTGCTTCTAATTCTGTAAGACGCCGGATCAATGTATTACGCACACCTGCCTTTGTGCTAATCGCTACTCCCCTGAGTACAGTTTTATACGCATCCCATTCAATTTGATAACTACTGGCGGAGCCCATGTTTTCATCAAAATAATTCGTAGTGGCATCTAACAATGAGCGCGAAAAACCTGGTCCTCTAGTAGTGCAGGATGTAGTTTCCAGGTTGGCACAGGTGCTGGTACTCTGCCCCATTGTATTATGACTTCCAATGGATTATGATCAGATAAGTTTTCCCCAAATAAGTGGCATCACTTACCAATGCCACCAAATTCAGTGTGCAAAAAATTCTATCTATTCTCGTTTGGAGGCCGTACGGGTGAGAAAAAAAGGAATATTCTCTGCTAGTAGGGTGGCACATTCTCCATGCATCACCCAACTCCCATCCCATCGCCCAACTCTGCATGGCATCCACTAGTTTCTTGCTAGTAGTATTTGGCAACGGAGGATGGGACCTATCTAATTCCACATTTAACACCATATTAAAATCACCTCCTATTATCCAAGGATAAGCCTCCTATCCCACCAACACTGTGCTAATAGTTTCTAAAAATTTGTCCTGATCTGAGTTTGGGGCAACTATGCTTCCTAAGACAATATTCTCCCCATCTAACGTACCTCTCACTAGTATATATCTACCATTCACATCCCTCTTTTGCTCTATTGGTTTAAAAGGGACGCCATTTCGAACCCAAATTGCAGTACCCCTCGCGAATGCCGAGTACGAGGTATAAAAAACTGACCCCTCCATTTTCGCTTCAGTTTAAGAACTTCCGCTTCCACCAGGTGAGTCTCCTGTAAGAAGACCAAATTAGCTTTTCTACGATTGAGTTGCGCTAACAGTCTATGCCTTTTGTGAATGGAACCTAAACCTCTGATGTTCCAGGAGACATATACATATTTGTTAGGTTGTGTCATCTTTACAATGGATAAATAAATGTCTGCAGTTGATGAGTACCCCGATCAATCCAATCCGTGCAATGAACCCAGCTGAGCCTACATTACCCCTAAACAAACCCAATACACGGTTCCCTCCTATAACCCTGAGGGACCAAACCTTAAAAACAAACATAATTAACATTACACACCTAACAAAGTGTGAGGCAGTTGCCAAGGGGGGGGGGCAGCAACCACCAAAGCTTGTACACACATTAATTTGAAACAATGACAGAATCATTATAACCCGCTTGCGGCCATACAGTTATAGTACATATTGTACAATAAAAATGAAATTGAAATTGAAATTGAAAGCCGGGACCCACCAGCCCTCTGTATAACCCATTCAGGTCTCATAAAGGACTTAAGATTTGGTAAGCTTTTATCGTGTTAGTCCTGGACCAATCTTTCAGACATTAACCGTCCCACCAGATATAAACATAGTCACCCATCCTGAATGCAAAGTTACTTGTCATGATTATACAATCATACTGTGGCATACGTCACCAGTGTTCAGTTGTGGTAAACCTCAACCGATATATTCATTCGCCGTCTGTGGGGTTACTAGTGGAAACAAAGCTATACTGGAGTCTGAGTCGGATTGTTCATTCGCGTCTTCGGAGGAGTCCGCAGCCCTGCCCGTCGACTCTTTGTCCGGTGCTGTCATCGCAGCTGCAGTCATAAGAGCGTCTCTCTGGCTCTCAGCGACCTGTAACATAGTTGGGGGACCTTCACGAGTCGTCCCCAATGGAGTGTTCTTAGACCTTGTAGCACCGTCCGGACGCTGCAGGAGCAGATCCCCACTTCCAGACGATTGAGTAGGCGACTGCGATAGCTGAGAGGAAAATGTAATTTCCAACCAATCTGCTACCTCTTCAGGGTTGTCGAAAAAAATTGCCTTCTGGTTATAGATCACCTTGAGTCTAGCCGGAAAAAGTAAAGCATATTTTAGGTGCTGCATTCTCAGTTTCTTTTTGGCGTCTTGAAAAGTTGCACTCACTTTCTGTTCCGCCAGTGTAAAATCCGGATACAAAGAGATAGTCTTGTTTTCGAAGAGTATTGGAGCTTTTTCCCTGGCCGACCTCAAAAGCGTGTCCCGATCCCTATAATTCAATATACGCGCAATAAGCGGTCTCGGCAGTCTCCCAGGTTGAGGAGGTCTGGGGGGGAGGCGGTGTGCGCGCTCCACACTGAAATGATCTGTAAGTCCTTCCGTCGCAACATGGTCCCTCAGCCATTTCTGCACGAAAGCAGTAGGGTTGGCCCCTTCACTTTTCTCTGGAATACCTAATATCCTGACGTTGTTTCTTTGTGACCTTCCCTCTGCATCATCCACCCTATCCTGCAATCCTTTAATTTGGCGCTGCATTGCCTCCACCTGAGAGGAAAGTATTGTCTGCTGAGGGATCAGGTCATCCACTGCCAACCCATTAGACTTCACCTTTTCCGCCAAATTCTTGTGGTCTGCCTTCAATAAGTTTAGTCCCACCGACAGCGTACCAATCTGCGTCTCTAGGGCAACACGGGTGTCCCTGATCTCCTTTAAAATTAAAACTAATTTGTCAACCTGCTCCTCCTGTGCTGTAGGCGGAACAACTCCAGAACCACCACTTTCAGCCGTGCTACGTGGGGTCTCCTTGTCAGGGTCATTCTGTGTAGGGGGATCCGGCTGTTTAGCTCTGGGGCGGCCCATCTTTTCGAGTGGCAAGTGCCTGTATGCACCAATTGCTCCAATCACCCACCTGCGTGCTCCGGGAAAGCTCCACTTCTCAGACCCAGGCGGCGCCCAAACGCAAGGTCAAATCCACAAGACCAAACCAACACTGTCCAGAAATCAACTCCGGGCCTCACCAGTAGTCTGCAGACCAGGCTTGATCCCACACAGCCACCGTTAATCCTCAGGCAAAGCGTACGCACACACATGCGCCGCAGAGTCACACGAAAGGGCCCATGTGCCTACTCCAATGGCAGCCTTGTTCTCTCCTCTCCGCCCAGCCGTAAATAATGAATGCCACTCCGCCTCACAGGCACTCAGCGCTATTCCCATTACTCCTGTAGCATGCCATGTGTCCCGGAATTGCCCCATGTATTCCTATCTGATTATTCGGGGAATCAATATCCCCACGCCGAGCCCTCCATCAGCAGCACTGCGGGTTCACGCTTATGCCTCACTCACTTGGTTCCGGGCTTCGCGTTTGTGCCGAGCCATCCCCGCCATCTTGTGTCGCAGCATCCATTCATCGGACTCCGTTGCCCACAATTTCTGCATCCGCAACAGGCACACGGTCCCGTACCAGGCACTGCTTCCCGCAGGTTCGCACAAGATGTGCCACAGTTCTCTCTCGGCACCAGCGTCTGTGACTCCGACTCCTGCATCGTCCTCTGGCCTCTCACCCTCGGGGCACCGAAATGCTCAACGTTTTCCAGAGCGCCTGAGTCGCACATAGCCCAATATTTTCCGGTCCGCCGGTGCAGTCTATGTTCCGCCGCCTTTTCAGGAGTATTTCTGCACTGGGGGGCCCCGGCCCCAGCTAGTGTCGGCCTCGACCAGCAGATTCAACGCAGAGCTGTTCTATCCCGCGTCCACCATGCTCGGCGATTAGCCACGCCCCCCGACTAAGCCTAATCTCACAACATGAGCACAGCAATATATCAGATATCTCTCGGATTAAAACCGGCCCACATACCTGGCATTTGTCATTAGCTGATCTGCATCTCAGAATTGCACAGAGCTGGTGTGCTCGTCCCAGGACTTTTCCTCTGCTAGAAATCCTCTTCTCTGTTTTCAAAACAGCAAGTCAAGGCTTATATGATAGGCTAACCTTAGGGACAGGGAGAACCACAGTGGGCCCCACAGGGAACTCATGACAGTTAAACATATTTGTTATTTATTTTTTAATATAATTTAAATTTCAGAGTATTTGTTTATATTTTTATTTATATATAACGCTTTTCCTATGGAAACTAGGTGCTAACAATAACTACCTACTGGCATCCACCAGAATTAATTTGAATGAATATAAAGAAAGTATATTTTCATTACCTACTGGCGTTCACCAGTAGGTAGTTATAGTTAGGACCATGTTTCCATAGGAAAAGCATTTTTTGACTTGCCTATATCTATGGCACAGTTTGACAATCTTCACAAAATGTTCCCAAACAAGTGTATAAAGAACAATTGATGGACATAATGCAGAACAATGTGATACATTCACCCCAGTACAGAGATCCGGGCCTAAATCCATTATTTTTTTGCTCCCCATGCCGTTCCAGTTTGAGCCCAGCCATATGCAAATCATTCTTGCCCCTGCGTCCAATGGGAACAGTCCAGCCCTTGCTCACTTTGCCACAGGATTCAAGCTAGCCTGGCTGATGAGGGGTGTTACCCCGAATCCGGTCCCAGGATGCTTGTTTCCGGTCCAGGGAAGACCTGGCTTGGCAGTTCGGGCTGTCCGGTTCCCTTGAGGTACAGGTTTAAGACTAATTTGCATAAAGCTAGGTCTGAACTGGGGTGGTGAATTGAGCTAAAGAACGATGATGAATTCAACCCAGATCTGTGATTGGGGGTGAGTGTCTGAAAAGGTTTCAGCTCTCCGTCCATGATCTCCTTGTGTTTGCTTTGTTTGCCCTAAGTTGGCAGGTTATGCCCAGACGTGGATCCCTTGCTCACTTTGCCACTGGATTCAAGCTAGCCTGGCTGATGAGAGGTGCTACCCCAAAACCGGTCCCAGGATGCTTGTTTCCGGTCCAGGGAAGACCTGCTTGGCAGTTTGGGCTGGACTGTTCCCTTGAGGCAGAGGATCAAGACTGATTTGCATAAAGCTGGGTCTGAAGTGGGGTGGCGAATTGAGCTAAAGAACGATGATGGGTTCAACCCAGATCTGTGATTGGGGGAGAGTGTCTGAAAAGTTTCAGCGCTCCGTCCATCATTTCCTTGTGTTTGCTTTGTTTGCCCTAAGTTGGCAGGGTATGCCCAGAAGTGGGTCCCTTACTCACTTTGCCACTGGATTCAAGCTAGTCTGGCTGATGAGGGGTGTTACCCCAAAACCGGTCTCAGGATGCTTATTTCTGGTCATGAATTATTGCCCAACTGCTTAGCAGATGGACAGCATGGGAAATTAAAAAACAGGATGAAATTTCTATAAATAATGGCATATGTTAACATACATTTGTGGTCTAATGCTAACATTTAGTGAATGTATTGTTGCTTAATATTTGTCAGCTTAAATAGCTAAATCACGACAGACATCAAAGTATGAGTGCATGTCTATTAGTTAAATAAATATGGAAATGCACAGTTTTACAACTTCATTTATACACAAAAAACTAAATAAATATGGATAAATACAGATAAGATTGCCCAAAAATAAATATGGATAAATAGAGATGGAAATTTAAAAAACAAATAAAACCAGGAGCCCTAAATATAATCTCCTATGCAGACGACACACAATTCATCCTCTTGCTCACTGAGGACCCCTCCAACGCCAAAACCAACTTCTACAATGCCATGACACATGTAGCCAAATGAATGAGAGACAACTGTCTCCAATTCAACACTTTCAAAATTGAAGAACACCTCTGCATGGCACCGACGCAGGTGACCTGCAGAACTCAGACCCACACCGACTGACCATGCTCGCCACCTCGGCATCATCCTCAACATACAACTGACTATAAAGTGACAAGTCAATGCAGGTGCCTCCTCCTGCTTCCACACACTTTGCATGCTCTACAGAATATTCAGATGGATTGCAACCAAAACCAGAAAGACATTCACCCAGACCCTCTTCACCAGCCGCCTCGACTACAGCATTACCCTCTATGCCTGAATCTCCACTCAGCTCCTCAGAAGACTCCAGACCTTACAAAACGCGGCAGCTAGACTCATCATGGACCTTCCCAAATGATCTCACATCGCCTCCCATATAAGATACCTCCACTGGCTCCCCATCCAGAAGAAATGCCAGTTCAAGATCCTCACGCATGCCTACAAAGCCCTCCACGACCTAGGATCTGCTGAACTCAACCATCGACTGAACTTCCACCATCCTGCTAGACATCTGCGCTCCTCTTCACTCACCCTCGCACTCCCCACATCCGTCGCAGCAGCGGTTGCTCCTTCTCCTACATAGCTGCCAAGACCTGGAATGACCTCCACCTCCGGTTCTGCACAGCCCCCTCGCTGACTGACTTCAGAAAGAGACTAAAGACCCGGGTTCTTTGATGAAGACACAGCACCCAGATACCCCTAGGGGTGGCAGTGTCGCGCTTTACAAATGCCGATTGATCGATTGATTGACTCAGCTTCAGCTGAGTCCCACATAAAAATGCAAAAAAAAGAAAAGGGAACTGGGCAGGAATACCCTGACCCCCTAAACTTGATCATGGGATCCCAGAGGGACCCCAACAAGCACAAAAATAATTTGTTTTAAAAAAAAGAGTTGCAGCAAAATCGCAAAATTCACGAATATTATAAAAAACTGTGTAAGCTCTCGCATTTGTTTTGAAAAGGACCCCCAGGTGGGCCAGGTCCCAGGGCATATTATTAAAAACAGAGGGGGGTTGCACGGGCCCCCCTCTTGAGGCTCCACCACCTCCCCAGGGCTTTATTTTAAATAATGGAGGGGGGCCACACGGACCACCCTTCATGGGCTCAAATGAGCCTCAGGGACCAACACCTCTCCGGGGCTTTAATTAATTAATGGAGGGGGCACGCATGGACCCCCCTCCTCAGATGTTTCAAGCCCCAAGAACCATCACCTTCCCGGGGCTAATACAATAATAGTGCTTGCACAGAGATTAAATTAAATTAAAAAACCTTTTGGAAATTGTGCTATGTTGGACTCACTGGGGATAACAGGAGGGCCTCTGGGCCTTCAAGAACTCTCAGCATTGAAGAGGACTAGACCCCCAACCAGCAAAGCACCAAGAGGACTGTTTGCTGAGTGGTGGAGAAAGGGGACGTGGCCTCCATACCCCTCTCAGCAATTCCGATGTGTGGGACTTACTGCAGGTAACAGGAGGGCTTGTTGGCCCCCAAGGACACTCTAGAGCAAAAGGGACTTCATCTCCCAACCAGCAGAGCACCAGGAGGTGCGTTTGCAGAGTGGTGGAAAAAAGGGACGTGCCCTCTGAAGACCTCTCAGCAATCACGCCCTGTGGGACTTACTGGTGGTAATAGAAGGGCTTGTTGGCCCTCGAGGAACCTCAGCAGCCAAGGGGACTTCATTCCCAAACCAGTAGTGTGGTAGGGGGCACGTTTGAAGAGTGGTGGAGAAAGAGGCGTGGCCTCGGAAGACCTCTCAGCAGTCCCGCTGTGTGGGACTTATTGGAGGTAACAAGAGGAGCCATACACATAGTAACTCACCCATTCAGTCCTTCACATACATACTCCTTAACCCATACAGCCACTAACTCACCCACTTACTCATCCATACAGTCAGTTACACACTCCTTCACCCACCCACACAGACACCCAGACACCCATTCATGTACTAAGACAACCAATCACTCACCCATACATTCACTCACGTACTCACTCACACACCCATACAGCCACTGAGACACCAACTAACAGTCTGATACAGACATTCACTCAACCAGTTACACACCCATACATTTACTGAGACACCTAATCACTAACTTATACAGTCAGTCACGCACGCACTGAATCATACTTACAGGGACTCATACACCCACTGATTCACCAATAAACCTTGGTATATATATTTAACTTTCAGAAACTTTTTAAAAACACTCACAGTCACTGGATGATATAATCAGTGACGTCCTTTGAAATGTCATCAGTGATGTCACCAGCCTACTGTGGGGTTCCTGAGAGGTGGTCAGAGGCCACACCCTCTTTCTCCACCACTCTACAAACACGCCTCTTGGCATGCTGCTGGTGGGGGATGAGGTCCCCTTGCCTCCTGAGGGCCTCAGGACTAAAGTGGACTTCTTCCCCCAACCAGCAATGTGCCAGTAGGTGCATTTGCAGAGTGGTGGAGAAAGGAGGCATGGCCTCTGATGACCTCTCAGCAATCTAGCTGTGTGGGTCTTACTGGAGGTAACAGGAGGGCTAGTTGACTTCTCAGCCCCCAAGACCTCTCAGCATCCAAGAGGGCCTCATCCCCGTAGCAGCAGTGCACCAGGAGGTGCATTTGTATAGTGATGGAGAAAGAGGGCCTTACTGGAGGTAACAGGAAGTCTTGTTGACCCAAGGACCTTCGGCAGCCAAGAGGACTTAATCCCATGAGGCGCGATTTCAGAGTTCTGCAGAAAGGAGCGGAGCTTCCGGCATCGTGCCAGTACCTTTTTCACTTTTTTGAAATCACAAAGGAAAAGGGGCTGCGTTGCCCCCCTTCCCTGGCCTGATTGTGGCCCCGGGACCTCCATCTCTAGGGCCAGGTATTTTTAGAATGGGGACGGGGCTGAGCAGCTCCCCAGGCCAATTACGGCCCGGGGACCCCATCCCCCGGGGCCTGTTTGTTTTCTAACTTTTTTAATAAAGGAAAGGGGGCCGCATGGCCCCCCATCACTGGGCTGATCCTGTGGGAGCTGGCATTGCTTCTGGACAGAGGGAGCTGCTAAACATGCAGCTCCCTCTGTCCAAAAGCAATTCTGCTCTGCTTCGAGTAAGCAAGAGCATTTTACATGGTTTCGCTTACTGGAAGCAGAGCAGAGTTTGCTATGGCTTGGCGGGAGCAGTGGGCACCACTGGACATTACAGGAGCCAGTCCTGGGGGGTGGTGGTCCCCAGGGCCATCTATAGTTCCAGGAGGGGGGCCACGCAGCCCCCCTCCATTGGACTACATAGCCCTGGGAAGGAGGTGGTCCTCAGGCTGCAGGGGCTGCACGGCCCCCATATTTAATTTCAAATAGCTGTACCAGGGACTTGGCGATCCCCAGGGGTCCAGGGGTGCCCCATGGGCCCCCGTACTAATATCTTTTTAGCCCCAGGGAGATTGTGGTCTGGCATCCAGGCCCCGCATTAATGTTTCAATTTGCCACAGGGGGTGGTAGTCCCTGGGACTGCAGGGGTTGCCGAACAGGCAACCCACTCATTTCTTTTTACAATAAACCCAGGGGAGGTGGGGGTCTCCAGGGCATAATTAAGCCCCAGGAGGAGGGGCATATACCCCCTCCTGTATTATTTAAATGGCCCACCCGGGGGGCGATTAATAACAAAACGCTGGAGCCTGAGCTTTGTTGTTTTTAAATTTTTGGCAGGATTCGTGGATCCAGCACGACTTTCACTGAAAACTTTTAAAACAAATGCTTTTTCGGCCCTGGGGGGTCCCTGTGGGACCATCCCAAGAGTGCTAGGTGGTCAGGGTGTTTCTATCCTGCCCCCTTTCTGTTTTTTTACTGTTTTTTCTGTGACTCGGTCTAACCTAGTCACAACATGGCTGCTAACACTCCCTGGTTTGAAGTGTTGGCAGCCAATTAAATTGCAGCTCAATTTGGGAGGGGTCACGGTTCCTTTGCGTCCCTTTATAAAGAACTAGAATTTCATTAAATAACTCCAAAACTACTGAACAGATTTACACCAATTCACAAAAACGGTCACTTTCTAGACCAACAGCTACCTTTTTGCCAAATTTGGTGTCATTCTGTTCTACAGTTTGGGCTGTACCCTTGTTTAAAATTTCCTATGGAAATGAACATGGTGTAAACGTGTTTTGGGACCTGCCCTTTTTCTTAGCCCCCGCTTAATGGATCACCCCGAAACTTTGAGACAGCAGCAAACTAGTCAGTGGCAAACTAGTTTTGAAAATTTCTTGAAGATTCATCAAACGACGCCAAAGTTATTGGCAAAACAATAAACGCTCTTCCTATGGAAACTACATCCTAACTATAACTACCTATACCATACTATATATAAAAGATCCAACTCCCAAGGGCCTCATAGTCCCTCGAGTCAATGCAGTAGTGGTGTGTGTTCGGGCAAGGTGCCTCACATATAAGAAAAAAACTTTCCCTGACACGATCAATTTCGCAGAGACACTCGTCCGACCAGCATTGTAATCAGGGCCTAAGTGTGTCATGTATACCAAGGGCTTTGTTGTGATTAATTGGTCTAAGTGGAGGGCGCCCTTGATGTATTTCTCTCTATAGCTCCCTCTTGTTTGTAGTGTTCCCTCCTGTGTCAAACCTGATGGTTAGACACGGGGAGGAGTACTTTGGTATATACAGCTTGGTAGATCCATATGCAGTAGCCATGACACCCACTGTATCCATATACTCGACTGAGCAAGTAAATATCAACGAAACACACTACCACACTCCTTGTTCCCTCCAACTTTCCTAAGTTCTCAAGAAATCCCTTGTTTTCAGTCCTATTTTTACTTTGCTTTCTGGCACTTTCAATTCAAAATTTATAAAGGGGAAAAACAAAACTAGAAAAGTTAGAAAGCAATGTTAAAATGGGGTGGATGAATAAATCATACAGGACATGCATAGAACTGAGAGTGCAGCATGCCCCACAGTTAAGTAAATGCTCTGCAGCAGTGTTAATACTGTACACCAAAGAGAGCTTCTGAAGTACATGAACAATAGACAGAACAAAGCAAAAGCACTTTTTAATGTGATTTTCTGCCACAGAAAAACCAGCTCAAATTGTTGCCTCTTTGCTTTGTTTGTCACTGAAGAAGTTGCTGTAGAGTTTGTAGAGAAGCTTTCAGGTTATGGTTTATGAGCTAGAACATAAATATTTTTGCCTGGTGCTGGTTCATGTGTTTGGTGCTAAGTTAAAGCAGTGCTTGCTCCAAACTCATTTTACCACCAACTTATTAAGACAGGATTCTGGAGGTGGGAATGTGGAACAAGAATGTTTGTACATACTGATTTTGTGGCATTTTGATGTGGTGGTGGTGATATGTTCTGAATATTTTCCGTGCATCTGTACTTTTGTGAAATTTTATTGCAATATAATTTTCTTTTGCTGGAGTGCAGATGTTGTGCTGCATTCTGTTTTGACTTTTGTTGTGATGAGCCCTGTTATGTTTTCATTATGATGTTATGTTACTTCTGTATGTAATTATGTTTTCTTCTATTATTTCTTTTAGATATGTCAAACAAATGCTGCTACACTCTGGTGTCATTAAAGCAGCCTGTTAGTGCAATATGAGGTGTTTGGGCAAAATATTGGAAAACAAAATATTGTGATTCATAAATTTATCGATGTAATAAATATAGTTGTATGCAATATCGTTAGTAAGTGTTAATTAGTATGTAATTTATTGTAGTGTGTTTGATTGTATATGTTTATTATTGTTTTATTAGTGTTTTTAGTAAGATAATTTAGTAGTTATGAAATATTTTGAAATGTGTATCGTTAGATTTATTAGTGCATATAAATAATTGATTTATACTTTTTTAGTAGCAAGATATTGGGTTCTTAGGGAATAAGAGAAGGGAGATTTTTAAAAAGTGTATTTTTTAAAATACATGTTTTGTTAAAATGTTTAATTATATGTAAATTAATAATGTTGCATTTTTTTTCTCAAACTTGTTTTGTATTGAGTTTTACAGAAGGTTTATCATAGCAAGTGTCAATACATATATTCATTCATCCCGTATACAACTGACGTAACGCTATCTGTGTACAGAGTATTGCGGGTGTTACAGGTCATATTGCCCTCAAGGAGTCATATATGTATATCCAGTGCATTGCACGTAACAAATTCTTCTTAGATTAACCTCACCCTTGTACCCCTAACCCTCCCCCTCCCCCTCCCCAAAACCCAGTCCCTTTGCCAATAAGTCACTTGCACCTTCGCTTACAGTGGGCGTATAAGGGAACCTGGGGATGAACTCCCAACAATGGGGCCGATTCCGATCTGGGCCGGAAAACTCTCCGACCGAGCCGGATCCGGTGAGTTTTCCGACCGAGCCGGACTCCAGCAGTCCGACCAAGCGAGTACGATGCGGCCGCATGCTGCCGGACTCGACTCGGTCGGACTCCCATTGAAGTCAATGGGAGCCGGTCGTACAACGCGTACACGGGCTCCCATTGACTGAATGGGCACATCGCGAACAGGGGGGCCCCCTACAGTGGGTACGCACCGTACATGCATGTGTAAGGGGGACCCTTGGGTCCCCCCTGTGTGCGACTCGCGTGGCTACGACAGCTCTTCTGAGCCGGACGCTATGAGTCGGTCGGGCTGTTCGAAGCACGCATCGTACTAGCTCGGTCGGGTAACGTCTCCATTGCGTGGTGCGTGCCGTGTCCGTATGAGTCGGTCGGAGCGGTTCGGACCCGGGAACGAGTCGGTCGACGATTTCGCGTGCGCTCGCATCGTACTTGCTCGCGCGGACGCCCGTACGAATCGGTCGGGAACTAGGCCTCCGAATCGGATCCGGTAAAGCTGAATCCGATTCGGTGCCCTACCGGCCGAGATCGGAATCGGCCCCTATGTGTGAACCGAACACAAAAAGGAAAAGAAAATAAATTTAAAAAAAAACTGGGGTTGTGTAACCCATGCTAAGGAAGACCCTGGGTGACTAGAATGAGTGGAGCGAGGTCAGTGTAGCGCTCTGGTATGTGACGGAACGCTGGCTAGAGTTGAAACAAGTGGAGTGCTCTAACCCTCGGGGAGCATGTAGTCATTGGTAGACCTGTGGACAAATACTACACTAAAGGCCCCCAAGTGTATTCAAATTTTTTAAAAGCGTCTCTGTATATATATCACTCAATCTTTCCATGGTTAGCGCTTTCCATAGGCGTGCCTGCCATTGCGTCATGGCCGGAGCCTCCTGTTTTTTCCAGGCTGCAGCCAAGGTCGTTTTGGCCGCTCCCAGACAAAGCCACATGATGGCCTGGTCGGCCGTGGTTTGATACTTCAGCCCTGGGTCCCGAAGTCCTAGAAGAACAAATTCAGGAGAGACCAGAATGGGGTATCCTAGAATGTCTTTAATATGGGCTAGAACTTCATTCCAGAAAGGCCGGATGACAGGGCAATGCCACCATATGTGCTGAAAATCACTGAGCAGGCTGCAATCCCTCCAGCATAGGTCTGTTGTGCTGGGGAAAATCTTCTTAAGTTTGGTGGGGTATAGGTACCAGTCATAAAGCACTTTGTAATGGGCCTCTCGTTGTGTCAGTGAGTGGTTGTGACGCTGTATGTCCTTCCATAACGCCTTCCACTGAGCGTCCGCGACATCTTGGCCAAGTGTTTTTTCCCAAAATTCGAGATATTGGGGACAAGGAGATGGCAGGGTGTGCAATAATAGTGTGTAAAGGAAAGAGATGGCCCCTTTTATTGTGTCTGCTCCCGTCAGGTATCGTTCTAGTGGTGTGAGTTCCCTTGTTGCCCCGTCTCTGATCGCAGGTTGCGTGGCCCAGTGGCGTAGTTGGAGATAATGAAAGTACTCTGACTTAGCCAGATTAAATTCACGCTGACAGTTTTCCAATGTTAGGACATCCCAGTTATGAAAGAGGTGTGTAAGCGCCAAGCATCCCCCCTCCCTCCATGCGTCGAAGGGTCCCGGCTCTAGTGCGGGTGGGAACGCTGGGTTGTAATGTATAGGGGTGTATGGGGATGGAAGCATCGTCCAGTCAGTCTGTCGCAGCATGTCGTCCCAAGTGTGAAGAGTCGTTTTGGTAGGGGTGCTAATGTACGCATTGGCTGGGCGATCTGATTTCGGCTTCCAGAGAAGGTCCCAGATCACCCGGCCAGCTATCGCTCGGTCCACATGTAGCCAGTGTTTGTCCGATTCTCGGTGGGACCACTCGACTATGACCAGGAGTTGTGCTGCTTTGTAGTAAAGTGTCAGGTCAGGCATCGCTAGGCCCCCTTCATCTGTGGGTTTTCTTAGGAGATGGAACGGTAGTCTCTGTCTCTTGTTTTGCCAGACAACTTTTTTAAGCAGTATGTGTGCTCTGTGCAGGAAGTGTTTCTCAAGGCTAATGGGGAGGCTCTGAAACAAATGCAGAAATTTCGGCAAGACCACCATCTTAATGGCATGAAGTCTACCGATCCATGATAAGTAAAGAGTTGACCAGCGTTTGAGATCGGCCTGCAGTTAGGTGAGAAGTGGAGGATAATTGGCAGCAAACAAGTCTGGTATTTTGGGGGTTAATTTAATCCCTAGATAGGTCAAATATTTCTTGGCCCGCTGAAATGGTGTGGTTGCCTCTAGGTTTTCCATGTCGGTTTCTGGCAGTGTTAAATTCAGGAGGAATGATTTGCGGAGGTTAATTTTGAGGCCTGCTACTTGCTCGAACCGAGTCAACTCCTCTTGTACTGCAGTCAATGAGCGTGGGGGGTCCGACAATGTCAACAAGATGTCGTCGACGAACAGGGATATCTTGTGTTCTTCGGATCCAAAGGGTACCCCTCTAACCTCTGGTGACTTCCTAATAGTTGCTGCCAATGGTTCAATGCTGAGCGCAAAGAGAAGCGGGGACAGGGGGCAGCCCTGCCTCGTTCCTCTCCCCAGCAAAAAAAGATCTGATGTCACCCCGTTAACCAAGACCTTGGCACTCAGGGCTGTGAAGTTAGCCTGTATCATGTTGATGAAAGTGTCGCAGAATCCAAACCTTTGGAGGGTCTGGAAGAGAAAGGACCAGTCCACCCGGTCAAACGCCTTCTCGGCATCTAGACCTAGTAGAACTGCGGGGATCTGTTTTTTATGCGTTTTCTCTATCAGGTGGATCACCCTGCGAACATTGTCGTGTGCTCGTCTGCCCCTAATAAAACCGGATTGGTCCGGGTGTATGAGATCAGGCATCAACTTGTCTAACCGAGAGGCCAGTATCTTGGAGTACAATTTAGCATCTAGGTTAAGAAGCGCTATGGGGCGGTAAGAACCACAGAGCTGGGGATCCTTCCCCACCTTAGGAATCACAGTGATTAATGCTTCGCTCATGGTACGGAAAACTTGGGTGGAGGTCGTTATGTGATTAAAAAGCAAACTCAATTGAGGAATGAGTTCCGCACTGAAGCTTTAATAACATTGCGTGGTCAGGCCGTCCGGTCCCGGGGCCTTATGCAACCAAAGGGTCTTAAGAGCCGATTGGACCTCTTCATCTGAGATAAGTTCCCCGAGTTGTTCGTTCTGGGGGCCCGTCACCCGAGGCAACGTCACTGAGTTCAGATAATCTGCTTGAGCGTGTAGGTTGGCTTGGTCGGGAGTGTAGAGAGCATCATAGAAGTCTTTGAACATTCGTGCTTTCCCAGATTCCTCCCTAATCAGATCGCCCGTGGGATCTTTTATGCTTGTGATATACTCTCTTTCCCTTTTAACTCTAAGTTGCTCCGCCAAGTGCAAACCTATTTTGTTACCCTGCGCATATGACGTCTGCTGAAGGCGTAGCAAAGTCAGTTCTGCTCTATTCGAGTAAATTGCGTGCAGTTTCCCTTTCAGGGCCGTAACTTTTCTCTGGAGTGTGACAGTGGGGTTGGCTTTGTGATCGCGCTCAGCAGTCTTTAATTCCCCCTCTAAAAGTAACCTCTCTGCCTTCCTCTCTTTGTTAAGAGCAGACATGAGGGACAGACATTGTCCTTAGATGACGGCTTTGAATGTGTCCCAGTTATTTGCCGCGGATGTGTCCTGAGGGTTGTTTATCTGGACAAAGTCTCTAATGGAGGCCCTTAGGGAATCCCGCAATGTTTTGTCTCGGATTAAGGCATTGGGGAAGTACCATCTCCTGGACTTAGGTGTGGTGCATCTCCACTCCATGGAGACCATTAAGGGGGTGTGGTCAGAAATGATGATAGGGTGTATTGTGGCCTCACGAACATGATTATTGAGGGCTTGGCTGAGAAAGGTATAATCAAGGCGTAAATAGCTGCAGTGGACATGAGAAAAGAAGGTATAGTCCGTGTCATCTGGGTGCGCTTCTCTCCATGCGTCTTTGAGGCCCATCCCCTGTACCTCATGTTTCAGAGCTTTTGGGAAACTGCCCGTGTGCATTTTGTGAGGGTTGGAACTGTCTGCGCTTGAGTGCCAGGTGAGGTTGAAGTCCCCCATGAGTATTACGTCGCCTGAACAAAGCCCCCCCAGCAAAGATAGCTTGGAGTGAAGGAATTTCGCCTGGTTATTATTGGGTGCATATATCAACGCTATGGTGCATTGTCGCCCCCGTAGGCTCCCCTTAACCATTAGGACCCTCCCCTCCTTGTCTGTTTTGTAGTCTTCAGGTTGAAATTTAAGTGAGGAGTGAAAGAGCAAGGCTACCCCGTTATGTTTTGTGGTAGAGGAGGATTTATAGATCAGTGGGTAGGCCTTGTGTTTCAACCTATGACCTTCAGATCGTTTGAGGTGGGTTTCTTGGAGGGCCACCACGTCATAGTGTTGATCAGTGAGGTATTTCCATACCTTTTGACGCTTAGAAGGGGCATTCATACCCCGTATATTCCATGATAATGTGGTGATCACCATATTGTTGGTAGCGGGTAGGTTATCTTCATGAGATTGTGTCTGAGTTTGCATTCTCTCTCACATCCCTCCCCCGTCCCTTCCCTCCCCCCGTCCCGTCGGGTCACTGCATTTTGTTGCGCCTCCCTCTCTCCCTCCCCTCAGAACCCTCTGTGTCAGCCTCATCACCCAGGGTCAAAGAGAAAACACGACAAAAAAAGCAAAATACATATCAACTTTGGGACTGTCTGTCCCCAGTCCCAGGTACCGCCATAGTGTCCGACCGACACTGTGAGGCAAATAGGACCAAAGTCTGCTGCCAAAAGTTCTGCATTACTGCTGATTGTAAGAACAACCACCGTCCCCCGTGACTAGCGGAGAGCGCTTCGAGTCTCTGAGCGCGTTCATAGAAGTGGGGTAAACAGTGCTCAAGTAACAGTTCTTTAAGGTCCCGAATTTCTGTGACTGCGGAGTGCGTGGGTCATGGTTGTTTCTGTCTGGTTCTTAATGTATATTAGTCTCCGCTTTTCTCCAGTCCTCTTGATTCAGCTCTTTCGTTCCAGTCTGTTGACTCTCATGTTTAAGTTTCAGAGCGACCTTGTTCAGTTTGGATCAGTAGTGTTTTGGGTCTTCTTAGGTCTGGGGAGTCGATGTGTGCGCCACCCACTTGCCTCACCCCTACAGGTCATGTCGTTGCTTGGGATAGCCGGTGGATTCTCCCCGGGATCTTGAGCTGGTGGCGGAATCTCCAGGATTCTGCACGACTCTTGGACCTCGGAGACATAACGCTCTCTGCTTTTATATTCAAAGCTGAGACCGAAGGGGTAGGTCCAACGGTAGCGGATATTGTCCTGCCATAACTTGTCCATGATGGGTCGGAATTGTTGACGTCATGCCAAGGTTGCCGGGGCAATATCCTGGAACAGTTTGCATGTGTACCCCTGAAACTTCACCGCATCTCTTTTCCTGGCTGCTTGAAGTATTGCTTCCTTAGATTTGAAGGAGTGCAGTTTGGCAAGGATGTCCCTTGGCCGGCGTTTCTCGCCCTGTAGAAGTCTCCCCACTCTATGGACCCTCCCTATTTTTATCTTCACCGTCGTTGCCCCCAGGAGTTCAGAGAACAGCCCCGTTGCGAAGGCCTCGAGGTCCGGACCTTCCGCTCCTTCTTCCAGATTGTGGATTCGTAGGTTGTCTTGCCTAGAGCGATTCTCCAGATCTTCTTGTTTGAGTGAGTTGAGTCTGGAGCTCCCTCGTCATGGCAGAGATGCGTTCCGATCCCTGTTCAAGTTCCACGGTTTAGTCTCCAGGTCCAGCACCCTCATGCCCACCGAGTTAATGTCCTGTTGCAGGGAGGTGAGCCTGCCACTTAAGTCCACCCTCAGAGCATCTAATGATTGTGTCCAGTCTGCCTTCAGTTCGTCCCTCAATTCCTGCTTGAATGTTCTCAATGAGGTGAGTAGGTCGTCCTTAGATAGCGTCATCCCGGTCTCTTCGCGTGCGCTCTGTTGTGGTTCCGTAGTGGAGGTAAGTGCAAAGTAGGTAGACACCCTGTTGCTCTGGGGTTGCTTTGTGGGTGGCATAGAGTTATGGTTGGTGTGGATCGTAGGATGTCAGGGGCCCGGTCTTCCCCTATCGCAGAGATTGGAGTGACCTTGACCCTCTCTCCAGCGCTACTCCCTTCCGTGGCTGATCAGAATGGCGGGGTAGTACACCGCCCCATATGGGAACTGTGACTGGTGCCCAATGCGCCTCTGCATGGGTGCTTCAAAGCGCTTCCCGTGCCATCCTTAAGTTTGTGCTTGTCTTGTGTCCCCGTGGCATCCACTGTCTCTCCCCCATGAGGTTACCCCTTTCATCCTCAACCATGCACTCCCGGCTTGTTGCCGATGCCAGTTGCCCTGGGGATTGCCTGGTAGGTCTCCTCACTCTTAGTAGGGCTGTGTGTTGCAGAGTGCTCCATCGATTTGCACAGCAAGGAGAACGGGGTGTGCCCCTTTACTTTTGTATGTAAACCAATTTGTGTTGGGCCTTAGCGTCTTCACGATGCCTTTTGTCCAGAACGGGCGCCATATTGGGGTCAGGCGCCACTTGATGCAAGCACCTCTCAGGCTTTAATGGGGAGTTTCTGCCCAAAGGGTGAGAGAGCCTTTTTCGCTGAACAGCTCTCACACCTGCGCTTGCTCTGTCTCTGTCTCTGTTAATGGGCATCAGTGATGTCATTTGAGATGTCATCAGTGATGTCATCAGTGATGTCACTGACCATGTCATGAGTGATGTAATATGTGACGTCATCAGCAGTGCATTGCGGGGGTGCGAGTTATAGTTAGCTGAACTAACTATAACGGGGGAATTTCTATGGTTTTGTACGAGTGAAATGTCCAACTAACTATAACTGTCCCTAAAACCTATGGTTTTTTCATTGAATTTCAAAGGTTTTTAAATGCTAATTTCTAACTATAACGTGTCTGAAACCTATGGTTTTTTCAGTGAATTTCAAAGGTTTTTTAAATGCTAATTTCTAACTATAACGTGCCTGAAACCTATGGTTTTTTCAGTGAATTTCAAAGGTTTTTTAAATGCTAATTTCTAACTATAACGCCCCTAAAACCTATGGTTTTTTCAGTGAATTTCAAAGGTTTTGTAAATGACAATTGTTAAATGTATTAATTGTTATATTTATTTTTTTGATACTGATTTACTACATTTTTTTAAACTATTTATTTTTACATATTTTATTTTTTAAATTACATTGTAATTTCATTATACATTACATTACAAAATATACTTTCTCAGAATGAATTACTTTAGTTTAAATACTTTGCAAATAGGCAATAGACTTTTAAGTACAGTAGTTACAGTTGTTGCAATGGGCAACACAATTTCAAACACAATGCAACATTGAGCTCAATGTGAATTTCTAGTTAAATGCAATTAGTTACTTTATGGATTACTTTTCTAACCACAGGACTGGATCCTAGATTCAGTCCTGGGACATCTCCTGTAAACAGTTGAGTAAAAGCGTTTTGGTTACAGTAGTGATTTTTAAGGAATATTATTGTATTTTAAAAGTTGACACTTAGAAACTTTTTCACATAGAATCACCAATGTTATCCTATGGGAGGAAATTCACTTAGCAGGTAAGTAGTGTTATCGTTACTTTTCTTACTCAGTGGTGGATCGTGTATCCAGCACTGGTGCATCTCCTGTAAACAGTTGAAAGAATGCGTTTAAGTCATACAGGCGATTTTTAAGGAATATTTGTAGTTTGTGAAAATCGACACTTTGAAACTTTTCTGCTGAAAACCAGACAATGGATTCCAATGGAAGGAAATACAAGTTACTGGTAAGTACGGTTAGAATTACTTTTCAGGGTCAGTGCTGGGCTAAAAGATACAGCACTGGGTTCTCTCCTGATAACAGGTGAGTAAATCGGAATTCGTAGTTCAGCTGATTTTAGAGGAATATTATAAAGTTCCAAAACTCCACACTTAGAAGAATTTCCAAGTGAAACCAGTCAATGTTAGCCTATGGAAGGAAATTCAAGTTACTGGTAAGTACGGTTAAAATTACTTTTCAGGATCAGTACTGGGCTCAAAGATGCAGCACTGAGGTCTCTCCTGATAACAGGTGAGTAAATCGGAATTCGTAGTTCTGCTGATTTTAGAGGAATATTTGTATGTTTCAAAAATCGACTCTTTGAAACTTTTCTGCTGAAAACCAGACAATGGATTCCTATGGAAGGAAATACAAGTTACTGGTAAGTACGGTTAAAATTACTTTTCAGGATCAGTACTGGGCTCAAAGATGCAGCACTGGGTTCTCTCCTGATAACAGGTGAGTAAATCGGAATTCGTAGTTCTGCTGATTTTAGAGGAATATTTGTATGTTCCAAAAATCGACACTTAGAAACTTTTTCAGCAAAAAGCAGGCAATGATATCCTATGGAAGGAAATTCAATTTACTGGTAAGTACGGTTAGAATTACTTTTCAAGGTCAGTGCTGGGCTAAAAGATGCAGCACTGGGTTCTCTCCTGATAACAGGTGAGTAAATCGGAATTCGTAGTTCGGCTGATTTTAGAGGAATATTATAAAGTTCCAAAACTCCACACTTAGAAGAATTTCCAAGTAAAACCAGTCAATGTTAGCCTATGGAATGAAATTCAAATTACTGGTAAGTGCGGTTAAAATTACTTTTCAGGATCAGTATTGGGCTCAAAGATGCAGCACTGAGGTCTCTCCTGATAACAGGTGAGTAAATCGGAATTCGTAGTTCGGCTGATTTTAGAGGAATATTTGCACAATGGTGAAGGGAGGGGGCGGGGCCTGAGGTGACATCTGTGCAAACGCGCCCCGTGGCGCGTTTTAAGTTGGGGAATTAAGTCCCCTTGAATCATGAGGGTCCCTGGGGTCCAACTAGCCCACCCTGTACCTTCAGTATGCGCCAGGGAGCTGCGTTGCAGAGAGGTGTTCAGAGGCCACGCCCCTTTTTGCACCTCTCTGCAACGCAGCTCTGTGGCGCTTTCTGGACGTACCTGGTGGGCTAGTTGGCCCCCAGGGACCCTCAGGATTGAAGGGGATTTCATTCCCCATCTTAAAATGCGCCACGGGGCCTGTTTGCACACATGTCACCTGAAGCCCCGCCCCTCCCTTCACCACTGTGCAAACGCGCCCCGTGGCGCGTTTTAAGTTGGGGGATTAAGTCCCCTTGAATTCTGAGGGTCCCTGGAGTCGAACTAGCCCACCATGTACCTCCAAAAGCGCCACAGAGCTGCGTTGCAGAGAGGTGTAAAAGGGGCGTGGCCTCTGTACACCTCTCTGCAACGCAGCCCCCTGGTGCATACTGGAGGTTCCTGGTGGGCTAGTTGGCCCCCAGGGACCCCCAGTATTCAAGGGGAATTACTCCCCTTCTTAAAACGCGCCAGGGGGCGCGTTTGCACACTGCTGCAGGGAGGGGGCAGGGCCTCCGGCACAATGCGTTTTTTTTTTTTTCATTTCCTTTTTTTTTATTGGAGGGGGGCTGCGTGCCCCCCTTCCCTCAGCCACTTTTGGCCCCGGGGACCCCATCCCCCGGGGCCTGAGCAAGGGGGATGGGAAGGGGGCCGCGTGGCCCCCCTTCTCTGGGCCTCTATTGGCCCCGGGGACCCCATCCCCCGGGGCATGCCCTCTTTTTAAAAAAAAAAATATTTGGAGGGGGGCTGCGTGGCCCCCCTCCTCAGGCCATTTAAGGCCCGGGGACCCCATCCCCCGGGGCCGGCCTTGCCCTTATTTTATAATTGGGGAGGGGGGCTGCGTGGCCCCCCTCCCGGGCCACTTATGGCCCTGGGGACCCCATCCCCGGGGCCTGGCCTCTCGTTGGAGACTGTGGGGGGGTCCCCAATCCCCCCACAGTCCCAGCCGGCTCCCCGCCTCCTGCGCGAGCCTGCATTGCTTTTCCACATGGGGAGCAGCTAACATGCTGCTCCCCGTGTGGAAAAGCAATTGGGTTTGCATTTTGAAAGAGAGAGCAGGTTTCCTGCTCTCTCTTTCAAATGCAAACCAAGTTTGCTATGACAGGACGGGAGCCGCGATGCTCCCGTCCTGTCATAGCAAACTACAGTGTCTCGGGGGTAGGCACCCCGGGACACTGCAGGAGCCGGCCCTGGGGGTGGTGGTCCCCAGGGCCATCACTGGCTCCAGGAGGGGGCCGTGCGGCCCCCTCCCAACTTGTTCAAAGCCCCGGGGAGGTGATGGTCCCCGAGGCTCTGGGGGTCCGTAACGGACCCCCATATTTAAATCTTTAATGCCCCGGAGAGGTGGCGGTCCCCGGGGCGTGTGGGGTGCTGGAGCCCCCCCACACAGGTTTTTTATTTTAAAAAAAAACAGCCCCGGGGGGTGGCGGTCCCCGGGGCAGCGGGAGGGCGCACAGCCCTCCCGCCATCATTTTTTTTAAAAGCCCCGGGGGGTGGCGGTCCTTGGGGCTTGGGGGGCCTTAGAGGCCCCCATAAACAATAAACCCACCCCCCGCATGCCCCCGGGACTTGGGCCACCCGGGGGCAAATTTGCATCGAAGCGCGGGAGACCGCGCTTCGATTTTTTTTCTTTTTGGCAGGATCCGCGCACCCTGAGCGCATCCTGCCGATTTAAAAAAAAAAAAATGCATTTTTCTGCCCAGGGGGTCCTTGTGGGACCCCCTGAGCAGACCTAGCGGGTCAGGGTGTTTCTACCCTGCCCCCTTTGTGCGTTTTGCGCACTTGTTTCTTTTTTTTTCTCGGCGGGATTCGCGCACCCTAAGCGCATCCCGTCGATTTTTTTTTTTTTTTAAATGCTTTTTTCTGCCCAGGGGGTCCTTGTGGGACCCCCTGAGCAGACCTAGGGGGTCAGGGTGTTTCTACCCTGCCCCCTTTTTGCGCTTTGCGCACTTGTTTCTGTCCCTCGGTTCTACCGAGGGACAAAATGGCTGCCAACACTTCCTTATTTGGAGTGTTGACAGCCAATTAGCATGCAGCTCGTGATCGAGAGGGTGCGCGAATCCGACGCGGCCATAGATATATATGTGATTTTCCTTTTGATTTTCACAGGAACTACTGAACGGATTTACACCATTTAACACAAAGGGTTCTTTCTGAACCAAGAACTACCTCTTTGCCAAATTTGGTGTAATTCCGTTCAGCAGTTCGGGCTGTAGCCGTGGCTAAAGTTTCCTATGGGAAAATGAATGGGGAAAACACGTTTTGGGACCCCCCTTTTTTCTTGGCCCCCGCTTGACGAATCACCCCGAAACTTTCAGGGTAGGAGCGGACCGGAGCTGGCCATAAAGTTTGAAAATTTTGCAAAGATTCGTCAACCAACGCAAGAGTTATTTCAAATAGAATGTCGCGGATTTCCTATGGAAAATAGGTCCTAACTATAACTATCTACTGGCGACCGCCAGTAGATAATATACATATTTATATATCAACATATATATGTCATATATACACATGTCTGTATATATAATATATATAAGACATCGATTCCAAACCCATTGTGTCAATACCCCCAAGGAGACTTCGGGACACAGACACCAAAACTCTGTGCAATTATTTTATTTCACACAGTTCGCCATGAAGTGTTTCGGCCAAGCCTGACGTGCTACAGAGCTCACAATGTTATTTAAAGTGCCCACGTGATTGCTACCCCTCTAAACATGAAAAACAGACTACCATACAGTCGGCTGTAATACTCTCCAAATACAATTGACTTTTGTTGCAATTCATAAGCGTAAAATTGTTGGATGGGAAATTAAAATTAGTATTAGTATGTAAAATTACCTTTTTACTATTGTGTTATGAGAAATCTTCATGAATAATTTAAACATTTCCTCCCCCTCTGTATAAACATGATTGAGTCATATTGCTTGATGCTTTAACAACAAAGATTGGGTCCCATGCTTTATGGGCCTTGTGCAAACAGCGCATTTGTGCAAAATTAGCACTATTTAAATATAGCAGCAAAGAATCTGACCAAATCAAATTCGGGTCTGAGTGCAAAACAACACTGTTGTGCAAAATGTGCTTATTAAGTGCATAGTGCATTGACTATCTCATTTGCATGCTATTGTTGTTTTTGTTATTGCAATTCCACCTCCGTGAGCTAATTTGAGCCACATTATGCCTACTGTCTAATCACAATTTGTTGGAAAACGAGGCAGCATCTGTGAGGCCTGCACAAATAACATGACTACATTTGTCCTTCACTGGGAACCAAACACCCAATTGTAGCGCCTGACTCTCAGAGGGTAGCGTTGCAGAGCAGTCTGAGGCTTTACTCAAGGGAGGTGGTGTGGGCTAGTAATCGCCATCGGCAGGTGCGCAAAAATAACACTCAATAGTCTGTACTTTGCTTTATAAAAGTAAGAGTACATTTATTAAACACACACACTACTCAATACTATGCACCAATTTACAAATATACATAAGCTGTTGGAATTACTTTGTGACGTTGCATAACATCTCCACCCCTCCCACAGGGGGGTGAGGTCTAGTACCACAGCTCTTCTGTGTGCACATCATCTTGCCCCCTAATGCAGTAGTTTACCGTAGCCTGGAGCGCGGGCCCTGCGCACTGGCCTCATGCCAGTGGCGCCCCACCCCGTTACCTCAACAAGCATTAAAAAATATGGGTTCACCTGCCCTAGTGACACATAACCCTGACTGAGCATCCTATATTGACCATACAGTATGCAACCCTACATCTTCAGGGCTAACAGTCTGGGTTGTTCCTCACTTAAGCACAGCAGCAAGAATACATGTTTAAGCACCACTTTGGAATGACAGTACTCATCACCTTTGTTGGACATTAGAATACATTGCAATTACAGCCCCTAAAGGCATCACAGATGAAATCACAAGATTACGCATATATAGCCAGACACCTTAGCAGGAATGTCCGGCAACATAACCCACTTTGCTTATGACGTCAGCTTACACAGGTACTTCACATTACATATGTGACCTTCAGTCCCTCTAAAAAAGGAATAACCATTAGTAAATGCAGTTCTGGTGCACTTACACCTCTTCACCTCCAGGGGATGCCCTTCTCCAGACATCCCCAACTCAGCCCTTCACTCCATGAAGCACCTCCAAATACACCCACAGCTGTAGAACAAAAATTACAGCCTAGAAGGTGTTAATAGCACACTGGGCCCTTGAGGGGTTATCCTGTTTAAGTCCCCAAGACACTTAGGGTGGGACTTTTCTCTTCGTGCTGGAGGGAGACTGCGCTCCTCCAGCAGCTCCCCCAGCACCTTGGCACATGTGTGGTGGTGACCCCGTCCTCCTGGGGCCACCACAAGCAGAAAAAAACGCTAGGTTTCCCCTGCAGGCCGGTCCAGGCCTGCAAGGCATTATGGGCGCTCCCGCATAACTGATGAGCGGCTCTCCCGCTGCTCCGGGGAGAGCCGCGATGTGGGCCTCCGGCCGCTTCTTGGGCCTCGGTGGGGGGCCCAGTCCCACCCGGACCCCCAGGTAAGTCCTGAGGCGTGGGGAGCCCACCCCCGGCCGCTTTGCCAATTTTCCGGGGCCCGGTTCCACCCGGGCCCCTCCTTTCGCCTCTGGGGTCCTGGTCCCACCCGGGACCCCTCGCGCCGCTCTTTCTCCTGGGGGGGCTCCGGTCCCACCCGGGACCCCCCCATCCACCTTCCGATGGAGGGCAACTCGGGGAGCCCATCCCCGGCTGCCCCCGCCGGCTCCCCGCCCGGCCAGCACACTCGCGTGTGGCCGCGGGAGCCGGCCGTGTCTTCTTGTCTGCCCGCTCCTGCGGGCAGACGCGAGTCGACTCCGCTCTGGCTTCGGGGCCCCCTCCATCCCTGCATTTTCGGGGCCCAGGGATGGGGTCCCGGGCCCCCTCCTTCTCTGCGTGTGGGGGGGGGAAATCTTCACGGGGAGCGCGATGGCGCTCCCCGACTTTGCTTCGGGGCCCGGGGATGGGGTCCCGGGCCCCTCGGGATCATTTTCGCGGGGGGGCGCGACAGCGCTCCCCCGACTTTCTCTTCGCCCCCGGGGGGGGGAATAACTTCACGGGGAGCACGATGCGCTCCCCAGCTTTGCTTCGGGGCCCGGGGATGGGCTCCCGGGCCCCCGACCACCTCTTCATGGGTGGGCGCGACGGCGCGCCCCCCACCTTTACTGTATCCAGGGGCAGCCCCCGGGACCTGACCCACCCCGGGGGCATGATTTTCACCGGCGGCGGAGCCCCAGGCGCTTCGTCATCGGTCCCAGGCAGGGTCAAAGGTCGCCTACCTTCTGGGGGGCAAATCTCGGCCCCCTGGACTCCGATTTTCACCATTTTCGCATCTTCTTGTTCCTGATGGCCAGCTCCAGCCACTGGGAACACTCTCCTTCTCCCTCGGGGTTTCTGAGAGGGGGGAATCGGCAGGGAGCTGTCTTCACTGGCTCCCTGCACCAGACTTTCGCCTGCTCTCCTCCTGGGCCTCTCTTCTCCCTGCGCAGAGGCCCCTGCTTCTGCGCACCGGTCCTGGGCTCTTCTTCTGGCGCTGGTAGGGGCATGGGGGGCAGTCAGGGGGTTCCTCCTTCCAACTGCCCATGACCAGGCTCCAGCACCTTCTGCCTCAGCAGACCACACCCCAGAGATAGCTCTCTTCCTCCTCCAGTGGTTTTTAAAAGTTGAGATGGGGGCTGGCAGGAAGTCTCTGTTTGTCCTATCAAACAGCGACACCTCACGTCCCTGCCCCTGCTCCCTCCTCCTTGTCCAGCCTTTGGGTTTGTTCAAAATGGCGTCGTCCAGGGTCTCTGGCCACATGGTCTCTGAAACAAGACCCTTTCCCCAGTGCTGCCTTCACCTTGGTTCAGCTTGGTGCCTGGCACCCAGCGACAGCTGCTGATGGATTAGCCTGTAGCTCCACCTATCTTCTCTCCTTGGAGGAAGATCTTCGCTCTGGGAAGAAAGGTCATTAATCTAACCTGCCAGGGCCAGACCCCAGCCAGGGACTCAGAGAAATATGACATTTCTGGATAACCCAAAAGCAGTACAAGTATGACTTTGGACTCTGCAGAATACTTCTTTTCACATCCGCTACCGTGGACTTTAGTGCGTGTCTGGAATCTGTAGGCCTTATGGAAGTTAATCTAGCACATGGGCTCCACATCCCCATAGGGGAATAATAAAGTGAAAAACACAGTAAAGCACACTGACTTTCCCTGGCATGTTCCTTCCTAGTGTATAAGGCCTATTCCGTGTCACCACCCAATTCTGCATAAGTCCTGTCACACCATTCACTTTGTAGCTGCTCCTGGACTGCGCACGCCAAGAATCTCCACTGCGCAGCCCCTACACGTGTGCACACGCATGTACACAGGTGTCTGCATGTAACCAGCCCGGTGCCCCTTACTCCAGCTGCTGCGCAGCGGCCTAGTCAAGCTAGGGGGACACCAGTAAAATCCACATGCAGTCTCTTTCATCATGAGTTCACTGTGGAGGAGTCCCAATTAATGAGGCTCTCCCACAGTAAAACCTCAACACCTAAGTGCTCAAAAAGCGAAAAATCCGGGCGGCCCATAGTGTCAGAACCACCTTCTAACACAATTATATAGCTCTTTCAATCAGAATTGTAGTGTGTCATTACATGAACACTTAGGGGGTCATTACGATGGCCTAACGATCGCCACCGCCGGGCCGGCGACCGTTACGCCATCGTAACGTGAATTACCCACCGCCATATTACTATGGCGGTAAGTATTGCGGCGGACGCAAAGTGCGTCCGCCGCTTTTCTGCCGGTCGGCAATCGTTACAATTGCGGGCCGGGCGGAGCAAGGGCCCAAATATGGTGCCGGTGCCTAGCAGGCACCGCCAGCCATATTAGGATGTGAGGTGTTGAAGGCCTTTCCATGGCGGCGATGCCGCCATGGAAAGGCTGGCGGGGATTTGCTTTGGGGGCCCTTTGCAGGCCCCCAGAGGGGTGGGGGGGTGCACTGCTACGTTGTGCATGGCATTTCACCATTGCGGCGGGTGCTGCAGCCAGCAGCACCCGCCGCAATGTTAAATCGCCAGATGCGACCACCACGGTGGCGGTCGCATCATAATTAGGGTGGCGGGACCGCCACATGTCTGGCGGCCGCCATCCTAATAGGCCCCTTAGTTTTTTCCAATCAATTGGTTAAATCAATATGTACAATTTGCAACCAGACATTGATGCCCCTGTGGGCAATGTTGAATAATACAGCCACATCTATAAGCCTGATAAAGTGACATTGTGTAAAAAAGTGCAAAACACGAAAATGAAAAGAGATAAAATGAAGACATAGCTGCAGATTGTGTTAAACCCCTCTCTAAAACATTATGGGGCCGATTCCGGCCGGAAATCTCTCCGACCGAGCCGGACCCGGAGAGAATTCCGACCGAATCAGACCCTAGCAGTCCGACCGGACGAGTACGATGCATTCGCATGCTATCGGACTCGAGTCGGTCGGACTCCCATTGAAGTCAATGGGAGCCGGTCGTACAACGCGTACGCGGGCTCCCATTGACTCAATGGGTGCGAGGCGAACAAGGGCGCCACCCTACAGCAGGTATGCGTCCAAGCGCATTGCGGCGTACATGCACAGGTAGGGGGGACCCATGGGTCCCCCCTGTGTGCGACTCGCGCGCCTACGCGTACGGGGGGTCCGACGCGGACCCCCAAAGTCCGGCTCCGACAGCTTTTTCAAGCGCGGTGCGAGTCGTGTCCATGCGAGTCGGTCGGAGCGTGTTGAAGCCGCGTTCGAGTCGGTCGGCGATTTCGCGGGAGCTTGCATCGTACTCGCTTGGCCGGACCCGCGTACTATTCGGTCGGGAAACAGGGCTCCGAATCGGATCCGGTGAATCCGAATCCGATTCGGAGCACTACCGGCCGAGATCGGAATCGGCCCCATAATATGTTAGGTTGGATGTCAACAATCCCAGTCACTTGTAAAACTTTTATATGTACAGACTTTGGGGCCGATTCCGATCTCGGTCGGAGGCGCACCAATACCATTCGGTCGGGAAAAAAGCCATGCGAAAGCCTGTTTCCCGACCGATCCGTACAATACACCGAGCGAGCAAGTACGATGCGCACAACAGCAAAAAATCCGGCCGAGCCGTACTCACCCAAACCAGGTCCTGTTCTCCGACCGAGGCGAATCCGGAAGCGCCGAATCGAGTCGCACGGAAGGAAAAATGCAACCCCGTCCGGCCGGACAAGTACGATGCGCTTTCCGTGCGCTCCGAACCCGTCGCTACGCACGGCACGTCAAAGCATCCGGGAGAGGCGCACATAAGCTCCGATTCGCGCCACAACACGATCCACGGCTCCGAGACGAACACGGCACCGGCGAGGACGGACGCGAAGCGACGAGGACGAGGCGAAACGGCGAGGACGACGCCAAGCAACGAGAAGGGCGAACGACACGAACCAACCATGAATCCCTTCGTCCCGATCATACCAATATTCTACATTTACTACCGGAACAGGCACGGACGCGTACGGCGCAGAAGGTAAGTCAGACACCAACCACAAAACACATACAACACGTACACGACACATCACACACACACACGGGGATGCTGAATATACTTACACCAGCAACAGCAGCACCATAGGGGCGGATGCCCATCACCAATGCCACATATGCACACAGGGGCCTGAATGCGCACCACCACCCCTACCCAGGGGGGGCTGGATGCCTACCACTACTACCACCCTTATCCAGGGGGGCTGGATGCCTACCACTACTACCACCCTTAGCCAGGGGGCTGGATGCCTACCACAACTACCACCCTCACCCAGGGGGGCTGGATGCCTACCACTACTACCACCCTCAGCCAGGGGGGCTGGATGCCTACCACTACTACCACCCTTAGCCAGGGGGGCTGGATGCCTACCACTACTACCACCCTCACCCAGGGGGGCTGGATGCCTACCACCACTACCACCCTCACCCAGGGGGGCAGGATGCCTACCACTACTACCACCCTTAGCCAGGGGGGCTGGATGCCTACCACTACTACCACCCTTAGCCAGGGGGGCTGGATGCCTACCACTACTACCACCCTTAGCCAGGGGGGCTGGATGCCTACCACTACTACCACCCTTAGCCAGGGGGGCTGGATGCCTACCACTACTACCACCCTTAGCCAGGGGGGCTGGATGCCTACCACTACTACCACCCTCACCCAGGGGGGCTGGATGCCTACCACCACTACCACCCTCACCCAGGGGGGCAGGATGCCTACCACTACTACCACCCTTAGCCAGGGGGGCTGGATGCCTACCACTACTACCACCCTTAGCCAGGGGGGCTGGATGCCTACCACTACTACCACCCTTAGCCAGGGGGGCTGGATGCCTACCACTACTACCACCCTCACCCAGGGGGGCTGGATGCCTACCACCACTACCACCCTCACCCAGGGGGGCAGGATGCCTACCACTACTACCACCCTCACCCAGGGGGGCTGGATGCCTACCACTACTAGCACCCTCACCCAGGGGGGCTGGATGCCTACCACTACTACCACCCTTAGCCAGGGGGACTGGATGCCTACCACTAATACCACCCTTAGCCAGGGGGGCTGGATGCCTACCACTACTACCACCCTCACCCAGGGGGGCTGGATGCCTACCACTACTACCACCCTTAGCCAGGGGGGCTGGATGCCTACCACTACTACCACCCTTAGCCAGGGGGCTGGATGCCTACCACTACTACCACCCTTAGCCAGGGGGGCTGGATGCCTACCACTACTACCACCCTCACCCAGGGGGGCTGGATGCCTACCACTACTACCACCCTTAGCCAGGGGGGCTGGATGCCTACCACTACTACCACCCTCACCCAGGGGGGCTGGATGCCTACCACGACTACCACCCTCACCCAGGGGGGCTGGATGCCTACCACTACTACCACCCCCACTCATAGGATGGACAATGCATGACACAACCAGCACACCACAACCTAGGGAATGCAAGATAAAGACATCCCCCACCACCATGACAAGCGTGTGTAGGCTGTGTCAAATGCCTACAACACCGAACATGACTTTGAACATACAATGTGACCCCCTAGCACATGTGCCACACATATATGTGTGTGGCACCCACAATGCAAGCAGCCCATGACCATTGTGGCAATGGGGCCTAAACCCCCATCATCACAGTGACCAAAAGGTAAGTGTGGGGTCCATAGCTGAAGCCCATTTTGACCATTGTGGCAATGGGGTCTAAACCCCCATCATCACAGTGACCAAAAGGCAAGTGTGGGGTCCATAGCTGAAGCACATTTTGACCATTGTGGCAATGGGGTCTAAACCCCCATCATCACAGTGACCAAAAGGCAAGTGTGGGGTCCATAGCTGAAGCACATTTTGACCATTGTGGCAATGGTGTCTAAACCCCCATCATCACAGTGACCAAAAGGGAAGTGTGGGGTCCATAGCTGAAGCACATTTTGACCATTGTGGCAATGGGGTCTAAACCCCCATCATCACAGTGACCAAAAGGGAAGTGTGGGGTCCATAGCTGAAGCACATTTTGACCATTGTGGCAATGGGGTCTACACCCCCATCATCACAGTGACCAAAAGGTAAGTGTTGACAAAGAAAGAGCTGCAACTGCCAAACTGCATGGATCATTCCTGGTCACAGAACCAAAAACTCATCTGTGGCAAAGTAGTGTATGTGTCCCATTGCAACATAAATTGGGTGAGCCAAATACTGCAGTGCAAATGAGACATTCCTTTGGCCATGTGCAGACAAACAACACCCATGGTGGCTGACACCGTCAACATTCATCAATGACACAATGACAGAAGTGACCATCAGAATGCAGAACCACATATTTGCACCAATGGGCACACAAATGCAGATATCCTGTGGAGACAGCAGATGTGAGGTGAACAGATACCATACCATGGCAGCAATGGGACACACAAACCATGATCACTGTGCTGACCGATGACCTAGGAGTCCCAGGGACAGCAGGGGAAACACACCAAACAACATACAGCCAATGGCACACCCAAGATATGCCAATGCAGTGGTGCAGATGCATAAACACAAACAGGCAGACCAACACTGTCATCATACACAGCAGGTGGGGGGGGGTGCCAGTGTCCCCAGGTAACCACACAACACATGAGGAGAGCTGAATACCAATCATACAGATGTGCATACACTGCCACACTAAGGTAACTCATGGATCCAAATCCCCTATGTGGGCAAGCAGGCATTGTCAGATGAGAGGGAGCACAAAACACACATGTCACACAGGAACGTAGGAACAACAACTGACACAGCAAGACACAGACACACCACAGCACCACCCCCAGGGCCCCCACAATGTGGTGACCCTTGGCTGCATATAAATCCCACTCTGATGACAAAGCTGAATGTGGTTCACACTGTGAACCACAGTCATGTGTCCTGAGCAACAAACTACCATCACACCGACACAAGCACAAATCAATCAGCATGGCCAGTAAGCCAAGGCCAACATGGAGGCAGGGGTCTAGCTGGGCAACAACTCCCATCTGCACACACTCAAGACCACACCCCTCGACCTCCAACAATGTGCAGCAGTGAAGTACACATGCACTGGTGACATTGCACATGCACCCATGACTATTCCAGGGTGGTGGGTGGGAACCAAGGTGCAGAAACACATCACACATGGCCACTCAACAAGACTCCTGAATGTCTGACACACTGCACACTACGCTGTACATGGACATGACGGCGATACCACACCAACCAATGGGATCCCAGCCACAGTCACACACCAATGAAGAAGCCAAGGTCACCCACAAAGAACACACATAGACAACAACCAACATCGCAGCCCGGACCCTGAGGAGTGCCAGCAGTCACACACACAACGTGTCACAATAACTTAAAGATAACACGAACTGAAAATCACATGACAGGGGCAAACAACAAGTGCCAAGGGGAAACCTGACTGTGACCCATCTGCGTCTGCACACAAACTCAGCCCTGACAGCAAACACACCTATGGGTGACACCCTGATGACCAGTAATGTGCCATGCACCCACATCACAGAGAACACAGGGAGAAGACTTTGGGGGAACATAGCTCAAGTCAGCAAGCATCACAAACAGGTACAACACTAGGGATCACAGCATGCGCAGATAAATGGAAGTGAACACACAGACATGCACATACAACACACACCTTGGGCGCAGGCAATGTCACACGTGTACACACTGCCATGAGGGGACTCCACTCCTGTGTGAGGAAAGCTGTGCCATATGTTGCCTCAGTAGGGCCCCATCATGTCAGCTGAGCACTTGGTCACACAATCAACAATTAGCACCAAATGAGGGCTCCCGTCACATCAGCCTGGTCATGGATGTGCCAACGGAATCATCAGCACAGATCCAACACACTTGTATAGCAATGTTGCACTGACTACACGGATGAGTCCTTCCCCATTGATGCCCAAACCTGCATGTCCAGTGGAGATGGCAACACGGTCAGGGAAGTAGACAAATCCAACAATGGAAGGCACAACAGATGTGCAGGGGTGGAAGCCACAGATATGAAATTGCTAATGTAAGTAGGAAATCCCATTGCCAGATACTGAACACATGACACCCTCAGATGCTGCTATGGATGACATGGATACACCACATGATAGGACACATTCCCCCTGGACCACATGGGTTCCTGCACAGTAACACTTCATAATCATGAGACCAGATATCACCATCACTGCAGCAAGGGCATGGTTAGCAGCACCAACAACATGTACATCTGAAGCATGAGCACTAGAGAAAAGAAAGTTGCTTTATTCAGCATATGTGTTGAATGAAAACGACGTCCAGAAAAAAAGAGCAAAGGCCAATGGCCAGTCCATTGTCAAAGTTCAAACAGGGTGACACTGGCAGATGTCACCCTACGCATGCCTGCACAAAACCAGGGACAATCCACTAGGAGGGGCAACCGGGGGGCAGGCCAGGCACCGCAGGGACAGGATCAGGGCTCACCAGGGGGAGTCAGGGAAGGGGTGGTGGGTGCTGGAGAGCCACTGACAACTGCAGTGGAGGTGTCTGACATGGTGTGTGCCGGCACAACTGGGGGGCATGACTCAGATGTCGTGGGTGCCGGCACAACTGCAGTGGACCCTGCAGATGGAGTGGACAGGTCCGCCACTGCAGTGCCCAAGTCAGACAGGGCGGTAGTGGACTCCACTGCAGTGCCTACCTCCAGGGGAGGAGAATGGGGAACAGGCAAGGTGGGTTGGACAGAGGGGGAGGACACCCTCACCACATCAGTGGCACAGACAAGCGCAGCGGGGGTGTGGTGCTGGGAGAGCAAGTGGCAGGGGGAGAAGGCCGGAGCCTCTTGGGGATGGTATATCTGTGGGTGGGGGAACCTGGGGCAGGGTGTGGTGGGGGCACCTGTGGAGTGGGGGCCTGAGGGATGGAGGAAGGAGACCTGGTGCTTGAGCTGCAGGGCGGTGGCGGGGTCTTGCTCTTAGGACTCCGTGGGGACTTGCGGGTGGGGGCCTCAGTCCGTCTGCGCCTGGGGGAGGGTGTCCGGGGGCGAGGGGCACTCTGCTCCGTGTGGGTGGGCTTCCTCTTCCCCCGGGATGCTGGAGCAGCTTCATCGGTGGGGAAGAGGCCGAGGTCACAGAGGAAGAGCTGCTGTGACTTTGGGGTTGCAGGTGAGGCAAGGGAGGGTGCTTTGGAGGGAGAGGGAACTGAGGACTGCGCAGTGCATGTGGATGCGTGTGTGTGTTCCAGGGCCCCATCCCCTGTGAGTCTGGCTTCAGTCCCCTGAATGTGCGTGCGTGTGCGTTTTGTCATTGGCGTGTGTGTCAGTGTGCTGGATGTGTGTGTGCTGGTGTGTGCCTGTGCCGGTGTGTGTGTGCTTGGGATGGGTAAGGTGCTGGGGAGTCTGGATGGAGCAGAGGCAGGAGGGGTGAGGGACCGTTTGAGGAGGGACACTGCTGCCGTCAGGGAGGAGTCCATGGACCGATTGCCCCTCTGTAGGTCAGACATGCCCGATGAGATGCCCTCCATGAACGACACCAGCTGAGTCAACAGCGCGGTGTGCGCATGGAGGACACTCAGCATGGCTGTCTGGCCTACATGGAGCTGGCGAAGGAGGTACACAGACTCCTCACTCAGGGCAGCAGGGGACCACAGGGGCAGGGGCTGCGGTGCCTGGCCCAAAGGAGACACGCTCCCGGACATGGGAGCCTCCACGGACCTGGGGAATGGGAGCCGATGGGAGGGCGGTGGTGGTGCTGGTGGTGGCGGGGACAGCAACACTAGCTGGGGTGTGGTGGCTGCTGACACCCGCCTCCACAAGGGAGTCATCCTCCGAGTTGCTCTGGTCCTCAGCTGAGGTGGATGCTGCTGAGGACTCCTCGGTGTGGCTCCCCTCGCCCTCCGTGCCACTGGGTCCCTCCGACCACTCCTCGGCTGCTGACCCAGTCTGGCTCTCTGGCTCCTCCTGGTCCGTGGAGCTGTCCCCTTCCGTGGCCGTGGATGTATCTGCAAACAATGGGGAAACAGACAGACATCAGTCACCTGCACAAAACGCACACACCACTGTGAGCACAGCACATCACAGAGCAAGCCCTGGCATCATTAGTTGTACATTGCTAAAAGTGCCCTAACTGAACAGGAGAAGCCAATTGTCAGTCTGATGCCAAGCATGGCACTCACATCCCACATGGCCTTGCACCCATCTGTCTGGTGTCTGTTGGATTGCAACACCCCAGTGTGGACACATGCACCAAGTACACAGTAGTTGGACAGTGCAGAGGACACGGTGTGGCATGTGGACATGCACACATCACAGCTCTTGCCACTGAGTCAGTACAGGTTTCCGGATGAAAGGGATGCCCAGAGTCAAATAGGAAATGCATGTGATGCATACCAGCGACAGACACCATGATGCACCCATGTCCTGATAGCCAGCGCCACTATGGTGTGCATGTAGCACATGTCACTCCCCTGCAGGCTCACCAATCAGTAGACACATGCCATGGCGGAGGCATGACTGCAAAGTCATACATCACTGTCTCAGTGATGTATGACTTTGCAGCCAGACAACAACACTCTGCACTGTGTCACAATAGTAGGTCATGGGGAATGCAAGTCCTGGAGCTGCACAAGTGCACATGTACATCCCCCCCACAACACATCCTCTCAACCCTCATCTGTCCAGGTCATACCTATTGGACATATGGGAGACCTGTGACACTACCCTCTGAACCTGAGCCCCTCACACTCTGCTGTGAATGGGGAACAGCTGCCTGAACTTCACATTCACATGCCCCAGTCTGCATGGGCAGCTGATCAGACACCTATGTGACACACAAGTATCGTCTCCTATGGTCACATCTCCAGTGGCATGCTGAGCCCCTACCAAGAAACTCCACAGCAGTCCTGGCGACTAATCCACAGCACACTGACACAGAGGCAGACACCAGAGGGGTCAAATCACTGCGCACAATGTGTCAGCTGATACACGGGAGTGGGAGTACAGAGTGTATTGTATGGCCTGGAGTAGGCATGACTGTCCAGCCCCACATGAATGAGGGATGAGCCCTGGACTGTAGGCAGCTGGCTAAGTATGTGTGACACACGTCATATACATACTCCTGGGGCCCAAACATTGTTCCCACCCGCAGCATGGGTGTGTGCCAGATACCCCAGCCACATGTGGTGGATCAGCTCAGCAATTGGACCACAGATCAAAGTAACACGCTGAATACATGTCAGAATACAGGCATTGTGTAAGCAATGGACCCACCCATGATGCCCACCACAGAGTCAGGGAAACAGATGCTGTCTCCCACCTTGAGTCAAGCAAACTGCAAGGACACAGTCCTAAGTGACAGAATTCCCTGCATGTAAGGGCCACACCTGGGTATCAGATGAGGAGTGGGCAGTGCACAATAGAGGGACATGGCTCCTGGACAACATGACTGCTGTACTGTGGCAGTTTAACCAGGCCCGAGGAGGGCACATAGCATGTTAGACAGAGTTCACAGTGCAGTCTTTGACTCACCCCCTCCTTGCTGCTCTCTGGCCTTCAGCTGCCCATCCAGGTCTGGAAAGACCACCGCCAGGATCCTGAGCATGTGGGGGGTCAGGGTCCGTGTTCCGCCCCTCCTGCGAGGAGGCGACAGCTTCAGCTGGACCCGTGCAATCCTCCGGGTCCAGCCCCGAAGGTCCTGCCACCTCTTTTGGCAGTTGCGGATCCGGCGCTTGTAGACCCCCACGGACCGGACAGCCCGGACGATGTCCTTCCAGATCTCCTGCTTCCGATGGGCAGAAGCCTGTCAGGATGACAAAGTGATAAGGCCATTACTACACATGCAACATATCCGTGCATGACACAGTTGCATATACATGTCGCAATCACAGGGGCACATGGTGTACACAGGCAGTGCACGGCTGGCCATGGACAGTTTTCCAGAAGTCACTACATGGTATCATTGCATGGGGAGTAAAACCCCGTTCAGAAGCACTGTCACTGCACCATACCTGTCCAGTGCAAGTCACTACACACTATGGGGGGTGACAACTACTCAGTGAGCCTGCTAGCCAGTGGCGTGCAGACTCTCAGCCTTGCTAGTCAGACAAAATGCACATTCAGAAAGGCAGTGCACAGGACACTCACCTGCTCCCCTGGTGTCCCATACAGCTTGCTGTACTGTGGAAGTAGGCTGTCCAGCAGGGCCTGGTTCTCTTCAAGGCTGAAGGCTGGGGCTCTCTCCACAGTACGTGCCATTGCAGGGTCCAGAGGGGCAGAGACAGCAGCAGTGCAGTGGCAGATGTCGTCTTGGAGCATGTAGTGCAGGCAAGTGGGCTCTCAGGGGAACAGCCAGCAATATATATGTGCTGGAGAGGCAGATACTGTCCCTTGTGTCCAAAGTGATAGGTCCAAGTCGTTTGCATCTTCTGAATCTGGCCAATCCATGGAATAGCAGCACCAAAACACGCCCACAGCATCCTTCAAATCTTGAACTTCATGACATACATGATTTTGCAACATTGTTGTGGGTGACCAACTGATTTTCCAGCAACCGACTCGTTCGAAATTCGAAAACGCGTCCGTTGCCAGGCAAGCCCATTGTCAATGGGTGCGCACCGATCGGTCCATTGCAGTTCAACGCGCACAGGGGTACAACGCGTACCCGCACACATTGAAAGCAATGGGCCGGCCGGAGGCACCGATCGGTCCATCGCAGTTCAACGCGCACAGGGGTACAACGCGTACCCGCACACATTGAAAGCAATGGGCCGGCCGGAGGCACCGATCGGTCCATCGCAGTTCAACGCGCACAGGGGTACAACGCGTACCCGCACACATTGAAAGCAATGGGCCGGCCGGAGGCACCGATCGGTCCATTGCAGTTCAACGCGCACAGGGGTACAACGCGTACCCGCACACATTGAAAGCAATGGGCCGGCCGGAGGCACCGATCGGTCCATTGCAGTTCAACGCGCACAGGGGTACAACGCGTACCCCCACACATTGAAAGCAATGGGCCGGCCGGAGGCACCGATCGGTTCATTGCAGTTCAACGCGCACAGGGGTACAACGCGTACCCGCACACATTGAAAGCAATGGGCCGGCCGGAGGCACCGATCGGTCCATTGCAGTTCAACGCGCACAGGGGTACAACGCGTACCCGCACACATTGAAAGCAATGGGCCGGCCGGAGGCACCGATCGGTCCATTGCAGTTCAACGCGCACAGGGGTACAACGCGTACCCGCACACATTGAAAGCAATGGGCCGGCCGGAGGCACCGATCGGTCCATTGCAGTTCAACGCGCACAGGGGTACAACGCGTACCCCCACACATTGAAAGCAATAGGCCGGCCGGAGGCACCGATCGGTCCATTGCAGTTCAACGCGCACAGGGGTACAACGTGTACCCGCACACATTGAAAGCAATGGGCCGGCCGGAGGCACCGATCGGTCCATTGCAGTTCAACGCGCACAGGGGTACAACGCGTACCCGCACACATTGAAAGCAATGGGCCGGCCGGAGGCACCGATCGGTCCATTGCAGTTCAACGCGCACAGGGGTACAACGCGTACCCGCACACATTGAAAGCAATGGGCCGGCCGGAGGCACCGATCGGTCCATTGCAGTTCAACGCGCACAGGGGTACAACGCGTACCCGCACACATTGAAAGCAATGGGCCGGCCGGAGGCACCGATCGGTCCATTGCAGTTCAACGCGCACAGGGGTACAACGCGTACCCCCACACATTGAAAGCAATAGGCCGGCCGGAGGCACCGATCGGTCCATTGCAGTTCAACGCGCACAGGGGTACAACGCGTACCCCACACATTGAAAGCAATGGGCCGGCCGGAGGCACCGATCGGTCCATTGCAGTACAACGCATCACTGTACATGTGACTGGCATATGTCAGCATGCCTGTCTCAGATGGACATATGCCAGCCACAGATAGCTCCCAGGGAGTGAGGGGCACACCTACATCACGACAGCCTGTCCAAACCTTATCATAAGGCATGTAAGGCTGCATTTCCTATTGTGTGTATGTTGGTGTACATGTTGTCCTGTGGGTGTCACCTGTGGGCAGCCACCCCCAGGCTGTGCACGTGTTCATGGGGACAGGATCCTGGGTGTTACGTGTACGTGACCACTGTGATGTGCAACTGTTCATATCTGTGCATGTGCCATGGTCACATTTCACAGTGGTGTTTGTGTATGTCATGTCACATACCCCGTGAGTCCCATGTGGGACGGTATGTTTGAGCCAGGGTGTCCCAGTGGCACAATAGTGATGGACCTCCACAGTCTTTGTGCATGTAGTGTTTACAATGTCTCTGATTTCATGTGCACAATGGGAGACAGTCTCCACATCCACGTTGTGTGTGCATGGACTCTGATGTTGTGCGTGTGTGTCACAGACGTCCATGTCTGTCCTGCCGTGGCAAGTGGGGCCACTACCTGTGGGGGTCATGTTTGTTTTGCTGTGGTGTACACATGATACTCCATGTGATGCCAGTGTCCATGTGGCATTACAGGGTCCCTGGGAATGTACCGGTCGTTGAGCTGTGGTGCCTGGGGCACATCTGTCCTCACATGTCACTGTGGGGGGTGATTGTGACACGGCAGCAGGAGATGGGAACTGTGACACGGCATCATGATATCCAATGGGCCAACCTGGGACAAATTGATGCCACCTGTAGGACCGTGTTGACAGATGTTGGCCATGTATGTACCATACATGTCCTTCCGGTACTGCACACTTCATGTAGTTGTGCCTCATAATGATGTATGTTGGGATCTTGAGTGTGTTCAATGCCGCATATGTGGGGTGACTGACAATCTTGCTTACTTCTCCTCTGCACTGCAGGGCTCCTGCTGTCCATCGGCCATTCCCAGACCTGGCAACGATGGTGGAACGGGACAGCATCCGACGGTACCGCTTCACCAGGCAGCTGATTGAGGATTTGGCAGTGCAGTTGTCCCCACATTTGCAGCCTGGCCGGCCGTATCCTACAGCGCTGACCCCCAAGGTGAAGGTGATGGCAGCCCTACACTTCTTTGCCACCGGTACCTTCCAACATACTGTGGCGACTGCTGGTGGGATGTCACAGACCATGTTCAGCCGTGTGCTCCGCGATGTTTTGGCGGCAATGTTGCTCTTCCTGAACCGGTACATCTATTTCCCTAGACTGCGACGACTCACTGACGTGAAGAGTGACTTTTATGCCCTGGGGAGGATGCCGCATGTAATTGGCTCCATTGATGGGACACATGTGGCTTTGGTACCACCACAGGCCCAGGAGCAGGCCTACAGGAACCGCAAGCACTACCACTCGGTCAATGCACTGGTGGTGTGTCTTGCAGACATGACCATCACACACGTGTGTGCCCGTTTCCCTGGTTCAGCACACGATGCCTTTGTGATGAGGAGTAGTCGCATCCCCAGGATGATGGCACAGATGCAGAACCAGCGTGCCTGGCTTGTCGGTGTGTACTGACTTTGTGCCATTGTGTGTGATCTGATCTGTAGTATTCCGCCCACTTTTCCAAGTCAGCTAATGTGCACTTGTCTGTCCGTAGGTGACTCGGGATACCCCAACATGCCGTGGTTGCTGACACCCCTCAGGAACCCTGTGACACCTGCCCAGATGCGCTACAATGAGGCACATGGTCGGACCAGGAGAGTGATTGAGCGGACCTTTGGTCTCCTGAAGAGCCGCTTCCGCTGCCTGGACAAGACCGGAGGGTCCCTCCCATATGCCCCTGCGAAAGTGTGCAAGATTATCATCGTCTGCTGCATGCTCCACAACCTGGCAGTGCGGAAGGAGTTGCCTCTCATCCAGGATGACAATGACCAACATCCGCCACCTGTGGAGGATCCTGGCCTGGACCACGATGCCAGTGACGATGATGATGATGATGGTGATGGTGATGTCCGCACACAGCTCATCACCAACTTCTTTAGCTGAATGTGAGTATCCTGAGGTGTCATGTCAATGATGTGAGTTGGCATGATGTGTGGGTGGTGCTCTGGTGCTGTTGGAGTGTGTCCATGGGCTACTTGACTGGATGTGTGTTGCGATGTGTGGTGACAGGTGGGCTGTACTCCCCAACAGTGTTGACATGCTAACTTGGTTCTGGGTGGGTATCTTGTAACATGTATTGTGCATGAGTTTTGCTGTTCTGTCCTGTACTCCATTGCTTTTGACTGTGTGTCATTTCTGTCCTTCACAGGGTACTTTCAGATTCGTTTGGTCAACTGTGTCCACCGACGACGTGATTGCACATCCAGGCTGGTAGCTGTTGTGTCCCTACAGGTGATGTGCGCCACACCCATGGACTTCCTTCCGTCTACAGTTGTTGACTGTGTGCCCGCTACCAGGTGGGGTTACCTTGCATCTGTAGTGGTTACGGCATGTTGCAACTGTGTAATAAACCTGTGCTTCACTTTGTGATGTGCGTTGTCTGTGGTCACACATTTGACTGCCATTTGCTTACTGCACCAGTGGGCTACTTGACTACAACTGGGAATGGGTGTGGTGTCTGTGCATTGCACCGTCTTCCCTGGCAACATCAGTGTAGGCAATGAGTCAGATGGCCTAGGTGTGTATGTGTCGTGTAGCCCTGGTGGTGTGTCTCCCTCATGTGTGTCACGTTGCCTGTACTCACATGCCTGTGTTGTCCTTGCTGTTGCAGTTCGCATACACAGTGTAATTTTGCAGTTCATCATCCCCATAACAGCACCCACGTTGGAATCACGACAGAGGCAAGTATGGTGTATTAGTGTGTTTATTGTGATACATTTGTGTTAATAGTGCATAGGATGGGTTGTGCTGTACATGAATCTTGCAATCCCAAGTTCCTAGGTGAATTGAAAGTCCGGGTAGACAGGATCCCCAGTATCGGGGCCACAGTTGTCTGACACATTGGTCCAACTTGTACTCCCCATGCAATGTGTGGGAGTAGTGTTGCCGTCAACAGGGTGAACAGTCTGTGCACAAAGGCGAACATCCAGAACAGGTTCAGGCTTCCTGGGAGTTGCGCTTGGCCATCGGCCTCTCACTTTTCCCTCCTCGGACGACCCCTCTTCTTGGGGGGGCCCTCAAGTGCAGGCTGCTGCGGTGCAGGGGACTCTCCGCCAGAGTCCTCCTCCCTCCCTGTGGCAGTTGCAGTTTGTTCGGCACCAGATGTTGTTGGCACACAGGGAGGTGTGGACTGGTTGCTGTTCATCTGGCGGAGGCATTGTAAAATGTCCCTGTGCACCGCCGTCATCTCATGCAGTGCATCCCACTTGGACTCCACGCGGGACATGTGTGAGTCCACACGGGACATGTGTGACTCCACGTGGGACATGTGGGAGTCCAAGCGGGCATGATGGGCAGCCTGCTGCTGTTTAATGTCTCTGAGGAGCCCCACTACCTGGCTGAGCTCTCCGGTGCTGGACTGGTACGCATCAGCTATGCGTACCAGTTGTGGGTCGTCATGCACACCAGCAACGTCTGCAAGCAGCGACCTCTGTCTCCCACCCCTCCCACCACCCCTGCTGACATGTGCAGTGTGTGCAGTGGCACGCACAGATAACCCTGGTCCACCTTGGGGGTTGGTGGTGGTGGTGGTGTCCATGGCCCCAGGTTGGTCCAGGGTCACTGTGCTGGTGTTGCTCCTTATTCTGTCCATGTCGGCAGGGATGGTATTCGTGGTGACAGTCGTTGTAGGGGTGGGTGCAGGGGGTGCAGCTGGTGGTCCTGCTGGTGCTGCAGCTGGTGGTCCTGCTGGTGCTGCATGTTGACTTGCACCGGATGTGCCAGGTTGTTCTTCATCGTCCGAGGAGGACAGAGGCTGTACGACGCCAGTGAGCTCGGCATCCTCTTGAGCCTGGGACTGGGACTCCTCAGCGTCTGCTGCTGTGTCCCCATCATCACCTGTTTTTGGGAGACACAAACAATGTATGTCATGTTTCTGCAGGCATCAATGGTTGACACACATGACAGTTGTGACTGTGCCTCTGGGTGCGGGCCTGTACATTGCATTGTCCTAAGTCGTCACAGTCAGGGGTTGATATTGGTGTGGCACATTGTCCTGCATTATTTGGGCATTTCTATGTATTTTCTGGGGTGTGAACATGGTCTGCATTGCTTGTGTTTGGTTGACAGCCGGACCTCCTTCCCACCCACCCAGCCAGTCAGTTATCCCACCATGGAACGTGCTTGCATTGCAGGGAGTGTAAGTTGTCTCTCAGGATGTCAGTCAGTGGTGTCCTGCTGTTTGTTGGTGCACAGTTGGCAGCAGGGCCTTGTGCTCCCCACAGCAGTAGCCAGTGTCAGCCATCTTGTGAGTCCTTCTCCACTCCCTGTGATGTGAGCATGGTTCAGGGTGGTGTTGATGGGCCAGTTGTGAGGCTGAGCAATGTCTGTGACTACGACTCCCATCATGCTATTGCCTCCACCTCCCTTCCCAGCATGCCCATGCTTCCTTCCTTTTGACTCTGCTTCCCTGTGGGTTGGGCTGGCTGTGCTGACAGGATGGCTGGGAGTGTTGTCCTGGCAGTTGTTTGGCTAAGAGTCCCAAGAGTGTCCCTGTGCTTCACACAACATAACCCAGGGTGGTGGTGCTTTGTGGGATCTTGTGTTAGGATGGAGGGCATTGCATTCTACCAGGTGGGTACTGTGGAGTTTGTGTTGGGGGGTGTGAGGGGAGGTGCTGGTGACTATGGTCAGTGCTGCAAGTCCCCCTTCCCACCCAGCCAGCCAGTCAGTTATCCCACCATGGAACTGTGCTTGCATTGCAGGGAGTGTAAGTTGTCTCTCAGGATGTCAGTCAGTGGTGTCCTGCTGTTTGTTGGTGCACAGTTGGCAGCAGGGCCTTGTGCTCCCCACAGCAGTAGCCAGTGTCAGCCATCTTGTGAGTCCTTCTCCACTCCCTGTGATGTGAGCATGGTTCAGGGTGGTGTTGATGGGCCAGTTGTGAGGCTGAGCATTGTCTGTGACTACGACTCCCATCATGCTATTGCCTCCACCCCCTTCCCAGCATGCCCATGCTTCCTTCCTTTTGACTCTGCTTCCCTGTGGGGTGGGCTGGCTGTGCTGACAGGATGGCTGGGAGTGTTGTCCTGGCAGTTGTTTGGCTAAGAGTCCCAAGAGTGTCCCTGTGCTTCACACAACATAACCCAGGGTGGTGGTGCTTTGTGGGATCTTGTGTTAGGATGGAGGGCATTGCATTCTACCAGGTGGGTACTGTGGAGTTTGTGTTGGGGGGGTGTGAGGGGAGGTGCTGGTGACTATAGTCAGTGCTGCAAGTCCCCCTTCCCACCCAGCCAGCCAGATATCCCGCCATGGAATGTGCTTGCATTGCAGGGAGTGTAAGTTGTCTCTCAGGATGTCAGTCAGTGGTGTCCTGCTGTTTGTTGGTGCACAGTTGGCAGCAGGGCCTTGTGCTCCCCACAGCAGTAGCCAGTGTCAGCCATCTTGTGAGTCCTTCTCCACTCCCTGTGATGTGAGCATGGTTCAGGGTGGTGTTGATGGGCCAGTTGTGAGGCTGAGCAATGTCTGTGACTACGACTCCCATCATGCTATTGCCTCCACCCTCCTTCCCAGCATGCCCATGCTTCCTTCCTTTTGACTCTGCTTCCCTGTGGGGTGGGCTGGCTGTGCTGACAGGATGGCTGGGAGTGTTGTCCTGGCAGTTGTTTGGCTAAGAGTCCCAAGAGTGTCCCTGTGCTTCACACAACATAACCCAGGGTGGTGGTGCTTTGTGGGACCTTGTGTTAGGATGGAGGGCATTGCATTCTACCAGGTGGGTACTGTGGAGTTTGTGTTGGGGGGGGTGTGAGGGGAGGTGCTTGTGACTATGGTTAGTGCTGCAAGTCCTCCTTCCCACCCAGCCAGCCAGTCAGTTATCCCACCATGGACTGTGCTTGCATTGCAGGGAGTGGAAGTTGTCTCTCAGGATGTCAGTCAGTGGTGTCCTGCTGTTTGTTGGTGCACAGTTGGCAGCAGGGCCTTGTGCTCCCCACAGCAGTAGCCAGTGTCAGCCATCTTGTGAGTCCTTCTCCACTCCCTGTGATGTGAGCATGGTTCAGGGTGGTGTTGATGGGCCAGTTGTGAGGCTGAGCAATGTCTGTGACTACGACTCCCATCATGCTATTGCCTCCACCCCCTTCCCAGCATGCCCATGCTTCCTTCCTTTTGACTCTGCTTCCCTGTGGGGTGGGCTGGCTGTGCTGACAGGATGGCTGGGAGTGTTGTCCTGGCAGTTGTTTGGCTAAGAGTCCCAAGAGTGTCCCTGTGCTTCACACAACATAACCCAGGGTGGTGGTGCTTTGTGGGATCTTGTGTTAGGATGGAGGGCATTGCATTCTACCAGGTGGGTACTGTGGAGTTTGTGTTGGGGGGTGTGAGGGGAGGTGCTGGTGACTATAGTCAGTGCTGCAAGTCCCCCTTCCCACCCAGCCAGCCAGATATCCCGCCATGGAACGTGCTTGCATTGCAGGGAGTGTAAGTTGTCTCTCAGGATGTCAGTCAGTGGTGTCCTGCTGTTTGTTGGTGCACAGTTGGCAGCAGGGCCTTGTGCTCCCCACAGCAGTAGCCAGTGTCAGCCATCTTGTGAGTCCTTCTCCACTCCCTGTGATGTGCGCATGGTTCATGGTGGTGTTGATGGGACAGTTGTGGGGGGGCAATATGTGTGACTGCGACTCCCATGATGCTATTGGCTACACAGACTTGGCCAGCATACACAGAATTCCTTCCTTTGAGTGGTCTTCACTGTGTGTTGGTGTTGTTGTGGTGGCTACATGTCTGGATGTGTTTGTTAGTTCTATTTGTGCCACTGCCTAGCTGTAGTTGTAGTTGTGTTTGTACATGTGATGGCACGGTTGGATGTTACTTTTTTGATGGCATGTGTTGTGTTTATCTGACTGACATACACATTTTGGGATGATTCTGATCTGGTTGCTGTGTAATTGCTATGAGTGCATGGTTTGACTCTCCCCTTGACAGTGATGTGTGTGTGTTTTGTGTCAGAAAATTGTGTACATTTGTTGTGTACTCACCAGGCTCTGGGATGTTCTCTAGTCCATATACGCTCACTGGCGGAAGGATGGCCCGCACCTTCTCCTCCCAGGGCCTGAGGTATACTGGCTTGGCAGGAGGGCCACTGCTGGTGTATTGGCTGATGAGGTAGTCTTTCTTGAGCAGCTCCCGGACCCTCCTGCGCACGTCATACCACCTGTTCTGGATGTCGGTCTTTGTGCGCAGACATGGTGATTGTGCGTTCACCCTGTTGATGATCCTCTCCCACATCTTGGTTTTCTGCGACATGGGGGTCTGTTGGACCAATGTGCCAAACAGCTGTGGCTCTACCCTGAGGATCTCGTCTACCAGGACTTCCAATTCACAATCTAGGAACTTGTGATTCTTCTTGGGGGGCATGGTGATGGGTGGTGATGGTGAGTGATGTGTGTGTTGGTGTGCAGGTGAGGGTGTGTGAGTGTGTGTTTTGCTGGGTGTATGTGAGGTAGGTATTTGTTGGTGTGCTGATGGTGTGTGGCTTGTGTGAGGGATGAGCTGTGGGTGTGTGGTTGCTTTCTCTTGGGTGCTGGCAGTGGAATGGCATTTGCAAAGGCTCATGGTAGTGATTTGTGTCCTTTATATAGGTGGAGTTGTGGGTGTGTCTTTGTTCTCTGTCCCCACCCCCCCAGTATTTATTGGCTTGGTAATTGCTTGTTTGGCCTTTTTTTGGGTGATTTTTCCTTTGTGCTGTTTGTGTATGTTGGAAACGTTCTTGTGACCGAGTCGGACCCTGCATTGGTCTCGTACGGTGTTTTCTGTTTCGTTCACGCTGTGTTTGTGCAGTTTTCTATGCTGCGTACGCGTCGGTCGCGGTGTATTGTGTTGCTTCGGCTCGGTTTTGTATGCGTGTCGGTCGTACGGCTTGTCCTCCGTCCGACTCGCTCGTGGTTTTCGCGCCTTGCATCGTACTTAGCGGTTTGGAGTTAGCGTGTATGTTTCGGTCGGATTTGTTCTGGGTGCGTGTCGGTCGGTTGGATTCGCGTGTTTTTCCGGCCGGATTGCTGTTTTCCGTGCGGCTCGGTCGGTCGACTTGGTTTCGTTACGTGTCGGTCGGATTTTTCGCGCCTTGCATCGTACTTGGCGTGTCGGGCGCCACGGGTACGTGTCGGTCGGTATTTTTTCCGGATCCGAGTCGGTCGGTGCTTTTTCCGGCCGAATCGGAGTCGACCCCTATATGTTGAAGCATGGACCTAATGTGCAACATAGATAAATTATAATTCAAACACTCAAAGGCAGGTGTATAGGTCCTCGCTAGCGTTATGACCATGTGGGCCATGTGGACTTGGTATCCAGATTTGAAATATACCTTGTCTCCAACCTTCTCAATATTAATTCCTAAGTCTAAATTTAGATACTGTTTCTATCACACAGTATCTAAAATGGCTGAGATTATTGTTATGATATTCCTTGAAATGACGGGCTACTGGATATGTGGAATCCGAGTTGGTTATAGCTCGAATATGCTGCGTTATCCATTTATGGACCTGCAACTTGGTACTCCCAGTATAATGCAACCCCCATGTACATTCAAGGACATAGGGACCGATTACGATGGCAGGCGGTTCGCCCCCGCCGGGCCGGCGGTGGTCACTGCCGGCCCGGCGGGGGCGATCTGCCCGCCATCCAGACAGCAAAGACCCCCGCCATATCATGATGGATGGGGGGTCCGCGGCGGACGGAAAGACCGTCCGCCGCTTTCCGCCGGTCAACTCGTCGGCCGGCGGAAGACGTGTTGAATACGGTGGCGGTGTCTGGAAGACACCGCCATCCATATTACGATGCAGGCTGAGAGCAGCCTTTCCATGGCTGCATTGCCACCATGGAAAGGCTGGTGGTTCCTGCTGTTGGGGGGGTGGGGGGTGCACATGGGAGGTACCTATGGTACCCCCCTGCATTTGCATGTACAATGTGGCAGGCACCGCACGGTGTCTGTCACGTTGTGCATGTAAAAGCACGACATGTATATTTTACAGTGCGGCGGGTGCTGCTTGCAGCACCGCACCGCAATGTAAAATATACGGGATCCGCCCGCCAGTGTTGCGGGCGCATCCTGATTTGTATGGCGGGACCGCCGCACCTATGGCGGGTGGTCCCTTTTGCCAATGCGATGGCGGGCGGACAAAGTCCGCCTGTCATCGTAATCGACCCCATAGACAGCAAATTCAGTTTTACAAGTGAGGAATTTGTCAATTTTAACAGGCCTGTCATTGAATAGAGTATGATATTGCATTGTATTTATGCCAAATTGGCAAGCTCTACATGAGATACACTTGAAAAAAAATTTCCTAGATGTTAGCCAATTTCCTGCCTCCGTCATTTCTGTACTGCTTTTGACCAGAGCATTACTCATAGATATGGCTCTTCTAAAAGTAATAACTGGTTTCTTGGGAAGTTCGGAACCAATAACAGGATCACTCAGAATTAATGGCTATTGATTCCTGAGTATAACTCTTAAATGCTGCTCCTGTTTACTATAAGTCAAAATAAGCCTGGTTCTCCCTTCCATTGCTTTTGGGTTGCCATGGTTCAATTCACAGCTAGTTCTTCTTCCGAACAATAAACTCTTCCTACTTTTCTTCTCAGTTTTTAATATAGCCTGATCAATTGCATGTATGGAGTACCCCGGGACAGAAATCTTTTTAGAGTCAAGTTGGGCCATTTTTAAATCTTCCTCACCGCTACAAATCGTTTTTAACCTAAGCATTTCACCATACAGGATGCCATTAATTAAGTGCCGGGGATGGAAGCTACTGGCATGGAGCACTGAGTTACCTGCTGTTTCTTTTCTATGTAATCGGTATTCAATTTTGTTGTTACTTATTAAAACTTGAACAGCTAAAAAATCAACCGTTTGCATGCTCATATGTGATGCAAACTTAAGGTTGACTGAATTGCAATTAATCCTGGCTACAAAGTTCTCCGCAGTCTCCTTTGTGATCTTCCGTATTATAAACAAATCATCAATATAGCGGAGCCAACAGATTACATGTCTGTCCCAACTCTCACTATGATTGACCATGAGTACCTGCTTCTCCCACCAGCTCATGTGTAAACACACGTAACTAGGGGAGAAGCAATCCCCCATGGCAACCCAGCGTATCTGCTGAAATATTTTTTTGTTAAACAGGAATAAATTCTTCTCCAAACTATATTGTATCATGCAAATCAACATCTTGCTATGCTTATATAGTTTTAGAGGTAAGCTCTTAAGGAAATGATCTACTGCTCTAAGACCATCTTGGTGATTAATACTTGTGTATAAAAAGTTACGTCCAGAGTCATGAGCAAATATTCCAGACTCCATGGAATATCATAGATTCTTTTCAAAAAGTCTCATGTATACTGGACAAAAGACAGTAAATTGCGTACATAATCATGTACAAAAAAGTCCACATAAGTACTTTCCAATAGAACCTTTGTTAAAGCTCATTATTCAATAAGTCGATTTCACTGGATCTGACTTTGTTCTCCGTGGGTGACATGCGGAGGGTAGTGCACAGTGGTTGTGGAATCCGCCCGGTGGGTAAATGCATGTCGCAAGTATTTGTATTCATCACAGTAAAAATGTTGCTGTTATCATTGCCTACTATGCTGGGACAGGGAGCACCCTTAGCCAGGTGACATCTGCCCCGTAGTGTGTTCCACAAGGGGTGTGTTAAGAAATGTTGTTGCTGTTGTTGGGTTTTATTTCGCTTTGGGATCACTATCTCTTATTCTTGGTAAGAGTGTGTTATGCAGGGGGGTGGGGGATTAATTCGCCTATGCACAGTTGGGGAGGGCACAGCATGGGGTAAAGAGTCAGAATATTGAGTAGGAAATGTCGACTTGCACTAATATCGAGTGCAAAATATCGAGATACATAAATATCGACTGCAAGAATATCGTGGTCAAGAATATCGAGTTTCAGGTAAGAAATAACATTTTCTAAAATATCAAAGTAATTAATATCGTTTGCAAAAATATAGTTGTAAAAAATATAGTTTTTTTAGTTAGTGTTATGTATTTTAGTATGTATTTTAAATGTATGTGCTCTATTTTTTGAGTATTGCATTTGTTTTTTAATATATGTGTTACATTTTTAGAAGTTATTAATTTTATTTTAATTACATTTTGCATGATAGTTCCGTAGCGGGTTGTGGGTTTATAGGGGAATAGGGTGGGAAATAATTTAATTATAATAAATTCAATATAATTTTTTATTTATTAGTATTTATTAATCTTTGATTTATAGTGTTAATTGTGGGAATTAATTTATAATTAATTCATTCATAATTGGCTGTTAATTTTTATTGATTAATTAATTGGTAAATATTTTAATTGTGTCTTTTTTTAGGAGCGGGTTGTGGGTTTATAGGGTAATAGGGTGGGAAGTAATTTAATTATATTTAATTTATTATTATTTTTTATGAATTCATATTTATTTATTTTATGTTTTATATTGTTAATTGTGGGAATTAATTTATTAATAATGATTTATTAATTGGTTGTTAATTATTATTAATTCATTGGTAATTATGTTAATTGTGTTATATTTTTAGGAGCGGGTTGTGGGTTGATAGGGAGTAGGGTGGGAAGTAATTTAATTTTAATACATTTATTATTATTTTTAATATATTTAATTAATTTTATTTTATAGTGTTAATTGTGTGAATTAATTTATTAATAATAATTTATATTTTGCTTGTTAATTAATTAATTATTGTTAATTAATTATGTTAATTGTGTCATGTTTTACGAAATTGGTGGTGGCATTTATAGGGGAATATGGTGGGAGGTAATTTATTTATAATTAATTAATTATTTGTTAATTAATGCTAATTAATTAATAAAAATTTAAATATGACAATTGTGTAATAATTTTGATGTGTGAGTTGTGGAATTTATAGTGGTAAATGGTGGGAAGTTATTTTTTTTAAATTAATTAATGATTTGTTGATAATTGATATTAATTTATTAATGTAAAATTAGTTATGGAAATTGTGTAAATATTTTTAGGTGTGTGTTTCGGTGTTTATTGGGGTAGAGGGTGGAAAGTAATTTTGTTTAAATTAATAAATCATTACTTGATCATTAATATTCATTTATTAATTGATAAATAATTTTGGTAATTGTTTAGTTTTTATTTTGTTTGGGGATTTAGGTTCAATAGCTGTAACATTTGGTTTGTACATTCATTTTTACATTTCTAAATGTGTTTTATAATTATTAATATTTGTTTAATTGATAATTAATTGTGTTAATTATAGAGGTACACTTTTTTGTTTAATTTAGATGTGTGTTGTCAATTGTGTGGTGTTATAGGGTAGGAAAATAAATATTACATTTATGTAATTTTTAATTTTTGATTAAGATTAATTTCTATTACAAAATATGTATTTGTTTGTACATTTTTTGTTAAATCTGAAAAAATTTACATTTTTATGTAAATTTTAGATTTTTGCTACATTAAAATATTTTTATATGTTTTGTTAATTTTTATATTTTTTTGTTTGAATTTGTTTATTGGGTTTCACAATTTAGATACAGTTTGACAGAACTTCTTATTCAAATTGCATGCATACACATATTTGTATAATTTTTGTTAGCATTTTTGTATTGGCATTTGTATTTAAACATAGTTGCAGCTTATCTTTATTACATTCCAGTTGTTACACGCTCATTAATTCAGTCTGCATTGATCATATGCTTTCCATAATTTAACTATGAAGATGTACCCCTGGTTTAGGAGCTATGTCTGTCCGCGCAATTCCTGAGGTTGTGATATAATTTCCCGGTTGTAGGGCTGCGCTTCCTTCCGACTGGTACCGATTTCGTAACTACCGGCTTGTATCCCTAACTACTAACATTGGTGTTTAACTGGGGTGATTATTAGGGGTCGGCGGGGGTATGTGCAGGCGGGGGGTTCCTCCATTTGATTGTTCGTGTTAAGCTGGCGCTCTATGGCTGTGTATGTAGGGGGTTGTGGTCACTGTTCCTGAGCTATCTTGGGGTTGCAGTAGTTGGTTTGGCTGCAATATGACCTTCCTGGTACGTGTTCGGTCCGACTCGTTATGTCTGTCTTCAGGCCCTATCGAGGTTGTGTGTGCTGTTTGTGGCTGGGATGTCTCGGGTGGCTCTTCCCGTGTGGTCTGTTGTTTGAATTGGTGTAAAAGTTGTGCCCATTCCATGGATATGTGTTGTTTATGTGTTCCTTTCACTTCCTCGTCCCTTAGCGCTTCCTCCTCCGCTGCGCCCCACTTCCTCACTGCTCCCACCCAGGCCTTTGTTCATTTTTATATTTTTATATATGTTTTGTTTTTGTTTTTTTTATTATATTTTGTATTGTAGTGATATTCTGTTTGTTTTTAAATTTAAATTTTGTTCTGTGGGAATAGTAATTTTTACCCCTCCGCTCTCCAACACTTTCCCTACTGTTGCATTCGCAGGGGTAGGAATAGTAATTTATACCCCTACGCTATCCAACACTTTCCTTACTGTTGCACTTGCTGGAGTGAGAATAGTAATTTTTATCCCTCCGTTATCCAACACTTTCCCTACTGTTGCACTCATTGGAGTGGGAATAGTAAATTAATACCCTCCGCTATCCAACACTTTCCCTACTGTTGCAGTCATTGGGGTGGGAATAGCAATTTGTACCCCTCCGCTATCTAACACTTCCCCTACTGTTGCACTCATTGGAGTGGGAATAGTAAATTATTCCCCTCCGCTATCCAACACTTTCCCTACTGTTGCACTCGCTGGAGTGGGAATACTAATTTTTATCCCTCCGCTATCCAACACTTTCCCTACTGTTGCACTCATTGGAGTGAGAATAGTAAATTATTCCCCTCCGCTATCCAACACTTTTCCTACTGTTGCACTCGCTGGAGTGGGAATAGTAAATTATTCCCCTCCGCTATCCAACACTTTCCCTACTGTTGCACTCGCTGGAGTGGGAATAATAATTTGTTACCCTCCGCTATCCAACACTTTCCCTACTGTTGCACTCATTGGAGTGGGAATAGTAAATTATTCCCCTCTGCTCTACAACACTTTCCCTACTGTTGCACTCGCTGGAGTGGGAATAGTAAATTATTCCCCTCCGTTATCCAACACTTTCCCTACTGTTGCACTTGCTGGAGTGGGAATAGTAATTTTTATCCCTCCGCTATCCAACACTTTCCCTACTGTTGCACTCATTGGAGTGGGAATAGTAAATTATTCCCCTCCGCTATCCAACACTTTCCCTACTGTTGCAATCGCTGGAGTGGGAATAGTAAATTATTTCCCTCCGCTATCCAGCACTTTCCCTACTGTTGCACTCACTGGAGTGGGAATAGTAATTTTTTACCCTCCGCTATCCAACACCTTCCCTACTGTTGCACTAAATGTAGTTTAAAATGTAGGTTTACACTGGCTGTCGTTGTATTGTTGTTGTGGTTTTTCTTAAATGTCAATAAAAAATTGATTATCAAAAAAAAAAATGTAGGTTTAAAAAATATTACATATTTTAATGTTTTAATTTATATTATAATTTTATTTTTATTTTTAGGTTACAGGTGTATGTATATATATATATATATTTATCTTTATTTTTTAATATATTTCTAACATTTTATAATTAATTAAATTGATCATTTATTAATTATTTTTAAGTAAATATATATATATATTACATTTTATATATGTATGTTTAATTTATTTTTAAATTACATTTATTACTTATAACCGTTAAAATTTACAAATAAATCTAAATATTTTTTTAAGTAAAATATATTATTTAATTTATTTTACATTATTTATAATACATATAAAGAAACTATATTTTGTACTTCGATATTTTTAACAACGATATTTTTTTCCGATATTTTTGTACTTACCATTATGAAGATAGGAGGCCGATATTTTTGACAACGATATTTATGTCCCGATATTTCTGTAGGTCGATATTAGTGTTGTCGATATTCTGTCAGTGATCCACAGCGTGGTAGGGCGGTAGGGTTATTTGAACCGTAGGAAAGGCATACCCAGTGCTGACTGCTAGATTTATTTTAATTTACATGCACATCTTCTTAGTTATGGTTCAAGAACGATATGACAAGCCCAACTACAGACCCTAGAGGGGACAAGAAGGTCCGATTCATAATATGGAATGTCAGGGGGCTGAATGACCACAGAAAGATTAGTAAAGTTGTTGCATATCTGAAGAGGCATTGTGTCGATGTTGATATGCTCCAGGAGACACACCTACCGCTTGACAGTGGCATGCTAGCACATAAAGTCTTCCAGGGCATGATTTGCGCAGCACGGTTCACCACTCATGCTAGAGGTGTTTTAATATGGGTGAACCCTAAGTCAGGGATTACACTAATTGAGTCCGAAGCTGATCCAAATGGGAGATACATTATAGCGAAGTGCCATAAGGAGGGTCGAATCTTAAAATTGGTCAATGTGTACAGCCCCAATTATGATGACCCGCAGTTTTACCGTTTGCTGATCTCCCGACTCATGCAGGATGCAAACACTACTCTGCTAGTGGGTGGCGGCTTCAATTGCATTTTAGATCCTGATAAAGACCACTCTAGGGGTCCCCACAGGTGCCCCTCAGCTGCAGCAAGTGCCATTGTTGACTTGAAGGATGAGTTAAGCCTGTTAAATGTATAGAGGCAGTGCTCGCCGGAGACCGGGGGATTCACCCACTAGTCTGCCCCTCATGATACGCACACCCGTATTGATTATTGGCTGATCGCTAGGAGCTTACTCTCTCATGTCACGGATTGTACCCCACTTGCACACACATATTCAGCTCATTCTCTTGTACAATTAGATATCATGTTACTCATTAAGCAGGCTATGCCCTTTACTTGGAGATTCCACCCTTATTCATTGATGGACCCAGTGTTCGCCTCTGTAATAGCGACATCAACAGATGTCTTTTTAAAAAAGAATACTGGGTCTGTTGATAGTTTTGCCACAGTTTTTGAGGCTTTTAAAGTCTATATTAGAGGCATTGCTATCTCCAAGCATGCAGGTGTGCTCTGCTCCCTGAGGGACAGGTTAACGAAATGGGAGCGAGAAATTTCAACCTTGGAACACACTTTTCAAGAAACTGGGGATAAAAAATTACTGGGTAGTATAAAGGTTGCTCTGGAGGAATTTCAGGAGGCCGCTGATAGCAAAGTGAAACATCTGGGCAAATACGCTACGACTAGAGTGTACAGAGAGGGGGAACGACCTGGGGCTTCTCTCGCGGCGCTGCTGCGCCCTAAGAGAGATGCACATTTGATAATTGAGATTTAGGACAAACAGGGACTTCCCACACATGAGTGTGCAGAAATTGCAGACAGATTCAGCAGATACTACTCTGAATTATATACAACAAAGGGGCCCATGATGCTGAGGCAATACAAAACTACCTCGAGCATATCCAAATGACGTGGCTCACGAATGAACACAGGGAGCACCTCATGGCCCCTCTAACTCCTGGCGAAGTCAAGGCAGTGCTTAAAACTATGTGGGCTAGCAGTGCTCCGGGCATTGACGGGCTCACAGTTAATTTTTATAAGACCTCCCAGGAACAATTAGTCCCTCAGTTAATATCCCTATATGAGGACATGGCCAAATCTGAGGTTATGCCCCCCTCCATGCGTGAGGCCTTGATTATAATGCTGCTTAAACCTGGGAAATCCTCAGTGGAATGCTCATCATATAGGCCCCTATCGCTTTTAAATGTAGACATCAAGATATATGCTAAAACTTTGGTGAATCGCCTAGCCCCATTGATCCTTCTGGTGGTTCGCCCGGATCAGGTGGGTTTTGTCCCTGGTCGCAATTTGACCCTCAACCTCAGAACAATTTTCGTCACCATCCAGCAACTCAACGCTGACGTTGAAGCTACGGCTGTCTTTTTAGATGCCAAAAAGGCATTTTACTCCATGGAGTGGGCGTTTATGAAGGGGGTGTTGAGGCGTATTGGAGTCAGCGAAATCTTCTTAAAGTTGGTTACCATGTTATACACCCTGCTCACTGCCAGGATACATCTGGATAGTATGATTACGGCCCCCATTGCCGTTTCAAGGGGCACCAGACAGGGATGCCCATTGTCCCCACTCCTCTACACCCTAATAGCCGAACCTTTGGCGTGTTCACTTCGCGAGTACCATAGTCACAGAGGACTGCGGTTCCCAGGGTATAGTTTGGTCCTATCGCCTTCGCCGATGATACACTGCTATATGTATGGAAGCCGGGCCAGAATATCAATCCTATCCTCTCTGAGGTCGTGGAGTTTGGGCAATTGTCTGGCCTCAAAATGAACTGGTCAAAATCGATCATCTTTCTCTAGACCCCTGTTACTACCCCATCAAGATTAGATTACCCTATGCAGTGGTCATCAGACCCCATTCGCTATCTAGGGATACAAATTCACACTAACCCTGGCATAGTCCTTGCAGAAAACTACAGGAAAGCAATTTTCAAGCTCGAAGATGATATCTCTAGATGGATTAAGCTATCTCTCTCCTTTTTAGGTTGTATCCCTAGAATGAAAATGGTAGTCCTCCCTAGATTTTTGTTTTTATTTTTAAACATCAGTATGTTGCTGCCGCGCCACATATTTGCTACCCAATGCTCCCTTATGATAAAATTGGCCTGGACCGGTCAGCAACTGAGGGTCAAGTGGGAGACGTTGATGTTGCCTTATTCTGCAGGCTGCTTTGGGGCTCCAGACTTGGAACTATAATACCGAGTGGCACAGGCGTCCCATGCATACGGCTAGATACATGGCCCACAGGACTTACCACATTTGCAGATCGAAAGAAATGCGACTGCCCCCAACACCCTGCAGCAGTCCCTCTTTAAACCTCCCATCAGACGACATGGTGTTCTAGACTCTATAAACTCGACTACGCATGCCTGGCATAGGTTGCTAGAGGATCAGGCGGGCGCTCTTATGGACTCACCACTGATTCCGCTGGAGTGGTGCTCCTGGTTCAAGACGGGGATGGGAAAGGGTGTTTACAGTTTGCTCAAAGCATTGGGTATACTTAAGATAGGGGACTACTTTCAAGATGATGCTGTCCATAGCTGGGACGATCTGCCCAAAGAGGGGTTGGTGCTCACACCACTAGATCAATTCCAGTATGCCAGGGTTAGGCATGCATGGCATGAGCTCCTGGGGGACGACATGCAGGAACCCCCTACAATACGCACACTCACGCATATCATTTGCACAGATTCCCCAGATAAACTAATAACAACACGTTATTCGCTCTCATTAGAATACAAGACAACAACATGCTCCAAGGCCCGGTTAGGCTGGCAGAGTGATTTGGGCTTGGTCCTTGATGATAAGCGCTGGAGATATTGTTGCGAAGTCACAAAACACATATTCCTAAATGGCAGACATCCCCTAATACACTTAAATACATAAATAGAGTTTATTACACCCCGTTAGGCTGTTTTGCTATGGGTTGCGAGATTCTGGTCATTGTGATCGCTGCACGGAACAGGAGGCTGGGTTCTTACACTCCACTTGGCTATGTCCTGACATTTTTAAATTCTGAAGTGAGGTCTTCACTGCCATGAGCGATATCATGGGACACGTCCTAGTTCCCGACCCACGTCTGGCCCTACTTGGGTATGATATGGAAATGGATACAAGCTATAGGAAGCTGGTAACGATGGGTATGCTGCTTGCAAAGCATAGGGTTGCTATGCACTGGGCCTGAGCAGGACTGCACCAGTCCCTACTCAGCATATTGCGTTGTGGCGCTACTGCGCCACAGCCAGGGAATGACCCTGGCGCACCAGGCGGTCCACCACCGATATGACGTTGTAAGTCGCCACTCCTGCACCAATGACTGCCAGAGTCGTAATCAGGCCCTTAATGTTTTTCACTAGTTTGTAGTTTTGGGGTTTCATACACTGTTTTTTTAATATATCGCTATGTTATGTTAAACTGTGTTAATTATATTTTGATCATTAACTGTGATGTACATTTATTTTTGAGAATGTAATGTGTTTTGAGGGTGGGTTTTCTAATTTACTTTAAAGATTTTTGTTTATAAACCTGTCCTAATAGCATTGGGATTACAGGGTTTTGCAGATTTTCCATTTGGGGTTTTTTAATGTGGAGCAGGTGCTTTCTTTTCTGTTGGATGAAAAAAAAATGAAGTTTCCTTTTACATGTTAATTTGTTGGTAGTTTGTAGAGCTTGAGGTCATTAGGTTTATTTCTACTCTCTATTTGGGTTATAGTTTTGTATTAATTTAGGTATACTCACTTTCTTATCTTTCTGCTGGTTTTTGAGAGTTGTTTTTTTTATTTTGGCAGTTTATCACTTTTTCAAGGTGCCATTTTTTTGCTTAGGAAGTCTATGTAAAAATATAGAAGTTAGAGAGTGTTCTATCATTCATTTGCTATTTTACTTTTTAACTTTATTAAGAAGTACGTTTTAATTTCAATATAATTTTAGTTACTTGGTTTGCCAGTTGTTGATATGTGTATATTTCTCCTTTTTTGGTCTGGAGACAGGGTCCGACAGAGGTCCTTGTATTACAGCATTTGACGTTTTTAGTGTGCCTTTCATATTATTGACTTAAATGTTTGTTTGATTTTTTGGGTTAAAGTTATTTATAGTTTTAATTTATTGGTTGTTCAGTTTTAGTTCAGAATTATTTTTATTGGTTGAGTCCTTCTATAGTAAATGCTAATTTGGGTTTTATTTGTGATGTATGATGAGCAGTTTGATAGTTTTGATTCTAGGGGCCAGATGTACGACCGTTTTTTGCGGCCCATGTACAAACCCTATGTTGCGAGTCAGTAACCAACTACCAACTCACAAAATAGGGTTTGCGACTCGCTATTAGGAAGGGGCGTGCCAAGGGCGTCCCTTCCTAATAGCGAGTCCAAATGGTATGTACCATTGTTTTGTGACCGCATTTGCGCTCGCAAAACACTTGCAGTTTACCACCTACTTCAAGTAGGTGGTATGCCACTCACAAACAGGAAGGGGTCCCCAGGGGACCCCTTGCCCTTTGTGATCGCGTGCGAAAATATTTTTTAGGAGCAGGCAGTGGACCCAGGGACCACTGCCTGCCCTTAAAAAATGAAACTGAAAAGTTTCATTTTTCTTTTTTAAATACATCCCGTTTTCCTTTAAGGCAAATGGGCTGCATTAAAAAAAAAATGCTTTATTAAAAATGCACTCACAGACATGGTGGTCTGCTGACCCCAGAAGGCCACCATCCCTGGGAGTGTTAGCCATTCCTAATGGGGTCGCAAATAGCACCTGCATCTTGAATATTAATGAGGCAGGCTATTTGCGACCCCATTAGGAATCGCTAACAGTGTCTGAGATATTGTTGTAAATTGCATTTTGCGAGTCGCAAATTGCGAGTCGCAAAGCGACGCAATTTTCAACTCGTAAAATGTAAGGCTCATACATCTGGCCCTAAATGTATTTATACATATTTATGAACATGTGGGTTGCTGTTTAAATGTCTGTAGTTAATGCTAATATTTTTCGAGAGTTGTATTGCTATAATTTATTGGGGTGAATGATAAATGTTTTGTTGATGTAATAGATTTATATTTATTTTAAATAGCATGTTTGAGTTTATTTAAAATCATTGTTTTATATAAAAAGTGTTTTTATTAAATTTAAATATATTGGCAATAATATTGTAGTCGATATTGTGTGAATCAATAATTTTGGCATCATATATATTTTTTAAAAGGCAACAATATTTTTGTATCCGATATTTTTGTTTTCTGTATACGTAATCATCTATTTTTTAACAACAAGATTTGTGTTCTCGATATTTGTGCTTTTACTAGTTAAATACATGTAGTCAATATTTTTGTTATCCATATATACTGTCCGATATTGTTGTGTTTTGATATTGTATGCATCGATATTATATCAGTTATATGCAATATGAAATACCTGTTTAGGAATCAAGCACTCGTAAAGCTTTATTGACCACTGAACTACTGGCCTTTGGGCTAGTATGTAGTAAGAGGAAAATTGTGTTTGAAAATCATTTGTTGGTATAATTTTGCTACATACTAATCGACAATAATTCCGACAAAGTTGACCAAGCAAAAGTGCAGGCAATGGATACATTCATAAATTTTGTATCTAGTTATTAAATCTGCAAGTCACTCCTGTCTCGACTATGACTTTAAGAGTACAATCATTTTCTTCCGGTAACAACCTTCATGACTCTATGCTGGCAGCCCGTAATATAACTGTAGGAGCTCAGGTTGAGGGGGACTTGCACTGTCTATGAGAGTGACCAATTGCAGAATCACTGAGAAGGCTCACTGATGCCATTTAGGGGTCACCAGGGGATGCATTGCAACCTTTGGGTAATCCTCTGCGACTCCTGACACTGCCTTTGCAACCCCTGGCCTTAGATGTGGCAAAATCAGTGTCAATAACACAGAGGTGTTGCAGCCCTCATGGTTTTCTGTCCATTTAAAAAAAAAATTAAATGTGTATTATTTACTATGAGTGTAATGAAAATTAAGTATAAAGATCAGGAATGGGATCTTCACTGGCAGCTGAAGTAATCAAAAAATATTTTAAAGGTAAGTTCTGTATGTGCTTGCGGGTAAGAGTGTTGATTAAGAGAATGCATTTGTGAAAGCAAAGTGAGTGACACTTTTAAGAAAGGCCTGGGCACTGTAGACCAATGCCTAACCCTTGTCATAGGCACGTACACTGCTGTTAAAAATGGATCTCTATATTTGTCCTTTATAGACCTCACAGCTGACTTTGACTGTATTTCACACTGTAAATTATGATCCATCATAAGTGAGTATTCAGCCATGTAGCAGATCATAATATTATTTACAAGACAACTTTTTAAGTTCAGAAGAGATTTTATTAAGAGAAAAATAAATCTCAATACAAAGAACAAAATAACAATACAGAGTCACATAAATCAATTGTTGAAAATAAAGATAAAGTAGTTATGCATATAATTAAGGTTGGTCTATCTAGAAGAAGAGGGTTAATAAAATATATAAATACATCAGCAAAGAAAAAGCAGAGAGAATACAATTCGCATAATACAAAAACTTATAATGCAAGATTCAAAATTATCTTATATGTGAAAACACAATAAAAAGGAAGTCATGGAGGCTTGAAAACTTCTTGTTGTATGGGAGTCAAACTAGAGGAGCGTTTAGCACTAGCATCAATGAACGTTGTGATAGGCAACCATAAATACCTACGTTTCGTTGCCATGGGGATAGGATACACAAGAGCTGTGTCTAATCTATGGTTATAACAAATAGCGTACCAGCAAGCTTGATAAGATAATTTGGTAAAGTCTTTCCAGTTTTTAGTGATCTGCTGAAAGGCAACTGCCAGCAATAAGTCTACTATTTTTGAGTTAGAATTGCATTCTGACCGCACCGGAGATAAAATTCCCAAAAATATGTTAGAAACGGAGAAAGGGTATTTGGAATGAAAAATTAAATTGATCTGGGCCTACACTTTTTCCCAGAAACCACGGACAAGTGGGCATGTAAAAAGTAAGTGGAGGAGATCTGCACATGGGGAAGAGCATGACCAGCATCCATCCGAGAGATCAACATGTCTTCTATGCAGAGCCACTGAAGATAATAAAAGCCTGTTATATATAAAAAAGAGTGTCTGTGTAGTATTGGCAGCCCGTGAAGATTTTCTGATTTTATTCCATATTTTATTCCAAATGTTTATGGACCAAGTAACACCCAAATCTTGTTCCCAAGAGAGTTCCATCTTAGTTTTCCCTCCTGTAGTACATGAGGATTGTAAATAGTTGTAAATAAGCCTTGGAATTGATTTGTAGTAGAGAGTGCAATTTATCCACTGAGGGGGTGGTGGAATCCGTGGAAGGATTTAAAGGCATGCAACGGGTACAAGCGGTCAAAATAGCTTGTTTTAAGAGTGTGTATTTAGATTGGAAGGACGATGGTAAGTTAAAAAGTTCTTTAACTTGCGCAAAAGACATAATCTGATCCTGTATATATAATTGATGTATCCAGATTAGACCCCTTTGCCTCCATGATTTCCAACAAAAGGGCTTGTCACGTATCAATATCATGTTATTATGCCATATCGTGGAGTTGGAGAAAGAAGTCCAATTTATAGGATCCACTGAAGAAGTGGGTCTCAGAATTTTGGATGTGTATTTAATTATGGGGGTTGAAAGGTTTTGTGGTTTGCGAGAAAACAAGAGGTATTCTTGAAAAGAGAAAGGGGAGAGAAAAGAGAGCTCAAATGTGGCCCATAAAGGGTAGTCTTCAGAGGAATTGGAGACCCATCTTGAAGCTTGACAGAGCAAAAAAGATTTTTGATATATAGGAAAATTAGGAAAGTTAACGCCCCCTTATGATTTTGGGCGAATCAATTTTGATAGGGACATGCGCGACTTTTTATTGCTCCATAAAAAATCGGATAACAAGGAATTTATTTTCTTGAAGAATTTTAGAGGAATAGATAATGGGATATTGGAAATTGTATAAAGAACTATAGGGGACATCATCATTTTTATGGTATCGAGGCGACCCCACCAGGATAAATATAGAGGGTGCCACTTAGCAGTTAAAGAAGTTATTTTCTGTACACAATTATCCATACATCGTGAAATTGTATTTGAGATGGAGGGAGTGAAGTTTAGACCCAAATACTTAATATACTGAGGGCACCATGCAAAATTTGAGCATGCATAGTCATCTTTAAAAGTATATTTCATTAAGGGTAATATTTCACATTTATCCTTGTTTAATTTATAACCGGATACGGCTGCAAAGGATTCAACTTCATATAGGAAAGCAGGAAGAGAGGACTGGGGTTGTGAAATAAAGAGCAGAATATCGTCAGCATATGCTGCCAATTTGATATGAGTGTCGTTGAAACTAAAACCCTGAATGTCCCTATTTTGAGGAATTCGTGATAAAAAGGGTTCTAAGGCTAGATTAAAAAGAAATGGGGACAATGGACACCCTTGACGGACACCCCTACCCAGATTGAAATAAGTGCCATTAGCGCACACTGCCGCTCTCGGGTTAGAATACAGAAGTGAAATTAAGGAGAGTATTTTAGGTCCAAAGCCAAACCATTTAAGAGTCTGAAAAAGGTATGCCCACTCCACTCTATCAAACGCTTTCTCTGCATCCAATGCAATGGCTGCCAAAGAATGAGCGACATGAGAGGATTTAGATAGGATGTTAAAAAATAAACGGGTGTTGTCTGTGATGAGACGACCTTTGATAAAGCCTGATTGTTCCACTCCCAACAGGTCAGGCAAATGGGAGTCCAATCGTAATGCCAGAGATTTTGGAAAAAAATTGTAATCAACATTAACTAAAGATATCGGCCAAAAATTCTTACAATATCTCAAGCCCTTCCCTTCCTTAGGGATAAGACAAATGAGAAATTCTGAGAAAGAACCCGAGGATTTACCTGAATTCAAAAAAGAGTTTAATAAAGTATGTAATTTGGGAATTAATAAGGAGGCGAAATGTGTGAAAAAATTCAACAGTAAAGCCATCTGGGCCGGGGGCTTTATCTTTTTAAGTGCCTGTAATGCGGATGTAAGTTCCTTTTGTGAGAGGTCGGATTCCAAAATAGAAAGATCTGCTTGGGTAGAAGATGGCCGTTGAATATCAGACAAAAACTGAGAAATACACTGTTCTGTGGGAAGGGCTTCTGATGTGTATAATGTTTTATAAAAATGAAAAAATTCATTTAAGATTTCATCGTCTTTATATTTCAATGACTGCTGTTCATACATAATAGAATCTATATTGAGTTTATTATGTTTGACCTTCAAATAATTAGCTAAAACTTTACCGGCTTTATTCTGCCCACCATAAAATTTTGCACTAGATTTTAATAAATAAATGGAAGCACTGTTTGTCGATTCCTTATTAAATTGGAATTTAGCGTTAATGAGTTCTGACAAACAATCTTTTGATCCTGAGGAGTAAAAATAATGTTCCAGTCTCTTTATCTTGGCAAGGAGAGATGAGGCCAGTGCTTGCGACGTTTTATGTTTTTTGGAGACATAACCAATAATAAAATCCCTGGCTGATGTTTAAAGGCATCCCAAATCACATGAAAAGGTAAGTCATCAGTCTGATTAAACAAAAAATATTCATTACAAAAGGAAGTAAATGAGGAGGTGAATACCGGGTCCAAAAGAAGGGTATTGTTAAAGCACCACTTACGGGGAGTGCAGGGTTTCCGTAAAATATCTAACTGTATGGTAATAGGAGCATGATCAGAAATTAGAATGGATCCAATATCTGCTGCTAATAATGATTGTGACCCATTATGTGAAATGAAAAAGTAGTCCAATCTTGATTGAGTGTGATGAACTGGGGAATAATAGGTGTATTCTTTGGTAGTAGGGTTGCAAAGTCTCCAAGCATCGATGAGCTTATACTGTTTAATAGTCTGTGTGAAGAGTTTATGTGCTTTATGCAGGACAAAGGAGACTGTTGAATTACGATCTAAAAAGGGATCAAATACTTGGTTACAATCACCTGAAAGAATGAAATTATCATTAATACAATTTGCGAGTTGCTGAGCTAAGGATGTCCAAAAGGAGGGGTAGGTGGGGTAGGTGCGTATATGTTTAGTAAAGAAACCGGAGCACTACCAATCAAAAATGTAGTAAGCAACCATCTACCACTTGCTCATAAGAAGAAATATGCCAAGAAACAGACCAACTAACTGTAACATATAGCATCTTTGCGAGAGAGAAGCAAGGATAAGAATGAAAAAACAAGTTTACATGTGACAAATGCAATGTAAGGTAAGAAGGAACATTATATGTGAAATTGCAAAAAGTATAATAGGATAAGAATAATTTAAGGAAATGTAAGTGGGAGAATAGAACAAGAGAAGGAAGAGAAAGTAAGCAGAATGAGAAGGTATGCAGAGATGAATTTGAGAAAAAAGACAGAAGATAGGTGGAAAAGAAAGAGATTTTTGATAAAAAATAGTGGAGAGAAAAAAAGGAAATAAACTGTACCTAAAATGAGTCCAAAACATAGAAAGGATGGGGGGGGGGAGAGGCCACATGGAGCGATGACACGTCCAGACTTCACGGGGTGAGACGGGGGAGACTTCAGGAAGAGCGACCACAAGACAAAGGGTTAGACAAAACGGAGAAGAACCTGCAGGGAGAGAAAAATTGATTAGAACAATAAGCGAACAATGTTAAAATGCAAACAAGTAGCTAAATTTTACAATAAACCTACAAAGTCGAATATTAAGTTGCAGTAAGGAAAACAAGCCAGTGTCTAAACTGGTAATTGAGCTATGAACTCAATAAGAAACTCAACATGCTAAATATATAAGGCTAAATCCAGGAGTTACTATGAAAGGATGTGATTTAGATATATCCATCTTCTCCGGACAGTGTGAGTTCAGGAAACTTTTGAATTTGATCGGATCCTCATAAGTGATGGTATTATTGTTAAAAGTAACTCTGAACAGGCATGGATGAAATAAGCCAAATCGCGCACCAATAGAACGTAAAGCTGGTCTCATGGCTAAAAATTCCCTTCTTCTGTCTGCTGTAGGCTTTGCATAATCCTGCGAGAAAAAAAGTTGATTTCCCGATGACGAAATCCGCTTCAAGGATCTAACTGCAGCTAGTACCATGAGAAGATCTGTATATTCAAGAAAATAGAGTATGACACCTCTTGGTTTACGCAAGGCAGATGATGAAGAATGGAGAGGACCCAATCTGTTAGCACGTTGGATGTTTAAGACAGTGGTTTCTGGTAGATTGAGTACTTTCGGCAAGAATGATTTGAAATAGGCTATGGGGTCAGATCCTTCTGATCCCTCCGGCAAACCATATATATGAAGGTTATTCCGCCTATTTCTATTTTCAAGATTTTTAATCTGCCTCTGAAATGACGCAACCTGAGATTTAAGGACTGCAACCTGAGCACAAGCTGAACCCAGGGAATCCACACTTTGTTCAACCGCAGTAATTCTCTCTTCCATTTTTGCCCATCCATCTGTTAAAACTTGGATCTTGGAGTTTGTCTCCTCTACAAATGGACGAAGTGCACGTATTTCTTCCAGAAGAAGATCCATTGAGACTGAACGAAGTTGCTTCGGTGGAGAAGGAGGATCCTTTTTCAACCGTTTGGTTGGACACCTTGGAGGCTGTGAAAGAGGAAGTGGAGGCACTCTTAGGAGAGGAGTTCAAAGATTCATCCATTTTGGTGTGATGAGTATACAGGTGTGTGCGAGAAATAAATGAGCGATTTACAGGCACCACCAGTGATCTTACTGTTTCAGTCTGCCCATAAATGTGACGACTAGGAATAATATCGTCTCAAGTACGCGTTAAGTAAGTCAAGCCAGTTGCACTAGTAACAACAAGTGCCTCAAACTTCAGGGCTGAAATTGGTATTGACAATGAAGCACTACTTAGACTGTGCCTGTAGGAGTTATCACGACGAAATCCATATAATGCAAAAAAAAAAAAATATCAATGATGAAGTGTGAAGAAAGAGGATGCAGATTCAAACATAAGATGCTCCGCAAAGCTCATTGATAACTAGCAGAGACATTGGTTACTTAAAAATCCAATGCGCTGTATATATGATAGTCTGCATGTCAATAGTATCACCTCAGAAGAGCAAAAAAAAAAGAAAGAAAAAAAAAGGGGCAAACAGTACCACAGATAACAGTGCCTGCTTAAGTTTCCTGGTGACAAAATAGAAGCAGGAGATAAAGTCAGAGTTAATCAAAAACAAGCATTAAACCTGTGAAAATGATGAAATTGTGCTAGAGCCCATGTAAAAGCCTTCACTGGAAGATATGGAATGCACAAAATGGCCGCTTTTATCAGCAACAACGAAGGGAAAGCTCCTGTTAATCTCTCGAAGTGATGTACACCAAATCACTGTAAAAAATTCTCATTGGTTGTAAAATTGTCTCCATGTTACTCACATTGCTGAACGAAGGGGCCTCAGAGTAAAGAGAAACAAGGCTGAGGGACCACGCGCGTAAAGAAGTTCTCCTCAGGTTGCGGGCATTTTCAAGATGGCGGGCGCCTCATTACTTCGAGGAAAAAGAGGAGATTTGGTAGCAGAGCGGGTCTCTTCCGCACTAAAAAACACCTTGTCCGCTACTTCTCAGGTTCCGACAGCTGTCCCGTCATTTTCGCTGGTTTTCACATTTGCGACACGCCGCAAATTCATTCGTCTGCACCACCGGCCCCGGGAGCGTCACAGGAACGCCGCCATTCTCCTTGGGCGCTAGCCACGCCCCCATCTACAAGACAACTTTAAAAAGAGGCTTCTGCCTGTGTTTGCTATGGTAAGGATGGAGAATGCACTGACATGTTTTGCATTAAAAGGGGAGTCAAGAAGTTCTTAAAGTTGAGAGCAAAGGACATAACCTGTATTGGGGCTTGTCCCCTCCCCATTCTATTGTACCCTGATGATGCCGTTTTAGTGGACAGAACAGGGAGAGAGCTTCAACGTTTAATTGATGATTTTATTGTCTTGATGAATGAACTAGAATTAAAGGCAATTGACAATAAAACATTTACAATGATTTGTGAGGAAAGACCGGCTAAAAAACGCTCCCACTTTATTAATAATACCAAGGTATCGGTGACCACTTCCTTCTCTTATTTATGTATCCTATTTAATGATAAATATAACTAGAAACCAACGTTATCGACAGGAAAGCTCTCTTTGAGAAATCTATGATTGGTTTGCAATGTTTCTGTAAAAAGATGGGCTCAAAGCCACTGAAAGAGATTTCCATGGTTTATTGCAGTAAACATGTGGCAATTGCAACCTATGGAGTTGGTATCTGGAGCAGGATTAGTGCAAAGATGTTACAGCAAGTTGAAAATATATTTTTTAAATATCTACTGGCAGTCCCACGAAGTTGCACCAATGCCATTTGTCACACGGAATTGGGCATCCCTTATATGGAGGATAGAACTAAATTATCCCCTCTCTTATTGTGGTATCCCATCTGGGTAAGGGAGGAGACCGCGCTTAACAAGCTAGTTATAAAGTATTGTCTCCGACTCCAATCTGCCATGGATATCCAATGGTTTGCATATGTAAACGCTACATGTGAGACAATTGATTAAATGGGTTTATGTGCCACCCCAGAGTCTTGCCACCTTTTGGATAGAAGTATTTTAAAGCAACTATTCTGTGATAAGGCCGCATCAACGAGAGATATTTCTGACAATCAAAAATCCATGGTGCACTCTTACAGCTTGGTTCACACTTATGAGGGCCTTCAACATTATCTTTCTTTTACCCTAAATAAACATCAGCATGTTGTCCTCAATAGGTTTTGTTTTAATCTTCTACCCCTTCTGGTGGGGTTTCCTGCTAAATGTTGCACTTTGTTGGATTTGAATCCCTGTCCCTGTGATGGGAAGTCTGTCCAGTCAACCTTTTGTCTTTTTTTGCTCCTTTTATCAATTGCCCAGATCAAAGTTTTTTTTGCCAATTTATAAAGATTTTAAATTCTCTAATATGCTGGTCGGTTATATGACAAATACTAAAATTAAGGAAGTGTGCAATATTGTGATCTTTTTGTTTTATTGTATTTCAATCAATTGATATTTATTCTGCTTGTTTGTACTGTGCCTTTTTAATCTTTTATGCTACAGAAATGCGGTGAATAAAGAGATATTTGACTTGACTTGAGTGACAGTCAGTGACAGAAATGAGTGAGGATAAGTGAGACTGAATGTCAGTGAGTATGAGTGAGAGTAAGAGTGACTGTAAGTGAGTGTTAGTCGGTGAGTGAGAATGAATGAATATGAATGAGTGTTGTGTAGTGTTAAAGATTTTAAGAGAATGAGTGTCAGTGAGTGAGTCTAACTGGGAGAAAGAATGAGAGAATCAGAGTGAATGAGAATAAGTGAGAATGAGTGGCTAAGAGTAAGAGTGAGCACAAGTCACTGTGGGTGAGAAAGTGAGTGAATCACAGTGAGAGTGAGTGGCAATGAGTATAAATGAGTGAGAGTGATTGAGAGTAAGATTTAGTGCATGAGTGTGAGTGAGAATAAAGGAGTGTAATTGAATGAGAATGATTGAGCAGGTGTTAATGAGTGTGAATGAGTGAATGTAAGAGGGCTTGATTGAGGAAATGGTGTTATGCCTTTGACCTAGGCATACTTAAGTTAATCTCTGTCTCCTAGAGGGACCCCTGGCAAAATACCGGTGCTGGCATACTGGAGGCAATTACTAACATGAAAGGCACCTGCGAAAAAATACTGACACTGGCATATATATAGGAAATACTTGACATATGAGCCATCAATTGCAAAGGGCTGGTGCTGGCATACTGATAGTAGCTTTTAGCATGGGAGCAACCATGAAAAATACAGTGGAGGTAATTCTTGGCATAAGGGACAACCATGGTCAAATACTTGTACTGGTAAACTAGAGGTAATTATTTGCCTATGGGGCACCAGTGGCACTAGCACATTGGAAGTGATTCATCTGCATAAAGGAGGACAGCCATAGCATATAGAAGGGGGCAACTGTGACTAAATGATGTCCCTAGCATACTAGAGGTACATTTTGACATACCAGTCACCCATGGTTTATAGATGTTATTAATAGCAAATTCTATGACTGGCATATTGTATACAATTTTTGGCATAAGTGGGCATCCATGGCATATTGGAGGCACCCATAACACTGATCCTGGCACATTTGAGATTATTTCTGGCTTAAATGGGCACACCGAGCATATTCTGAAAAAACCTCACGTTTCATTGACTTGGCACTCCATAAAGGACTAGTCTTTCAGTAATCATCACTTTTTAGCAAATGTGCATACAAATTTTGCTTTAAAATGCACTATTTAACCCTATTTTAAAAGAATTGCCCAAACTCCCATAGAACAGATTTAGCTCACTCGTTTCGCTCACTACAATTTAGGAAAGGTAGTCTATTACATCCCACAACTTTCAAAGAATATGCCAGAACCCTAGGATAGGTGTATGAAAAATAGACATTTGAGTTGAGTTGATATATTAATCATGCGGTTATGTAACTTCAGAGATGTCAATTATTGTGATATCAACTTGGTTAGGGTCAAGTGACATCACTTCTGGGAAACAATCAGGGTCAAAGGTCATATCACGTCACTTCCTTTGATGTCATTAAGGTAAAAGTGTGTGTCGTATCACTTTTGCTACTGCTGGCATTTGGTGAATCGCTGCCCATTAGCAGGCTTGACACAATTTATCTTTGATTCTGTATTTGGTGTGGCAACATTAAAGTTTGTATGCATAGTAAATTTGCCTTGCTTTGGATGGCATGATTACTAGCCAGAAAAATACCGTCCGATAGGGAATGAGGAGCACCTCACTAAGGGGCTCATTACGATGGCGGGCGGAAGCACCACCGCCGTGCTGGCGGATGCAAAAAGCACCAGTTACCGCCGGCACGCAGCAGTCCACACGCCCGTCCAATTACGATGCGAAAAGTAGGCCAAACACCGCCGGCAAGCCAGCAACACCGTCCGCCATCAAAGTGCGCCCGTACACGTAGCGGCGCAGCCCAACTGACACACACCGTCCGACGAAACACGTCCCGCCCGGCGCATAAATTACGATGCCGCAAACAAACGGCTCCCACGGCCAAGAGATACCGTACGACAAACCGAAGCGGTAACACGGATGCCGAGCACGGACAACGAAGAAGCGGCTCCCCGAGCATGAATCCAGCACTACAGGCCCTCCCCATGCTCCTGCTGATGCACCACCAAGGACGCAACGTACCGCGGAGACGCAGGTAGGCACACACACAACAAGTGCACGCAAACAGCGCACACAGTGCAAGGGCGGAAAAAGCGGACAACCCCCACCAGCGCGTGTACACAACACATCCACCATTGCATCCACATATGACACACAGGCCAAATCGTAACATCGCGGAACACATGTGTACACACCACCTGGGACTAGGAACCAACCACCCCGTCACGGCCCCAAAGCGCCGATGACGCCGCCACACATGCGCACAACGCAGAGGCCAACCGCAGCGCCATGCATGCGTCGCACACAGACACAGGGACACAACCAAGCAGCACACACATCAGCCCCACCCCGAACGCACATGACACGTGACAGGCCTGCCACAGACATGTCCCCAACGCCCAATTCACGGACAACACCCAACGCCACACAACCGACGCACACATGTCAGTGAAGACACGCAACAGCAGGACACACCCCAGTGTAACAAACATGGCGAAGCACACAGCGGCGTCAACACCAATTAGGAGAAGCAGGGCCCCTTCGGGAAGAGGAACGCCAGTACCACACTGAAACACCCATACCACCCTGCACATATGAACAAGACATATAAAACGGAACACCAAAGAGCCCGGGGACCGACAACAGGTGGCCCAAGAATAACATTCACACACAAGGCCCAACGCAGAGCGGAAAGGCAGCCTGCCGCCCACACAAGGGAGAGCAGACAGCACTGAATGACCTTCCATTCCAACTCCGAAACCACAGCCCTACGACAGAAGCCGGTGAATACAGCCATTGTCCAAGAATAGACCAACACAGGCATGCCGAGGAGACCGACCACAGGGCAGATAGCGCAAATCACAGAAGCACACAACGGACGGGGAAGAAAGAAGAAAACACTCCCCCATGTCGGCCACATGCAAGTTAATTGGAAGGAGTCACACATCACTGACCTTGAACTGTCTGAGAAGCATGTGGGAAGAGGGCCCGTGTCCTCCAAACAAGCAAACAGAACACAAGTCCTGTCTCCCTACGACTACACAGAGCTCACAGCAACCTCGGAGCGTGCACATTGCAGACTGCACACACAGCCGGAGCACGCCACCACAACGCACCGCTGGGAAATGGCAACCGCAACACACCTACCCAACTACGCGAACAGCTCAAGCTGTACAAAACCAACCTGTTCCATACATTGGGATGCGATCTCCTGTCCCTGCTGAACGTAAGTTACCGACTGACTTACCGCATCACATTGTTCAGCTGCGTCATGCCCGTCTTCTACTGTCGGAGGTGTCCATACCAGCATCCCGTCAAGATATGCCTCTCCAACCCGGCATGTCTGAAGGCGGACCTGCTACCACTACTCCTCCCTCTGGACGCACACGACAGGGCCTGCTCTGCCTATGGGGGCATGGCGTATGTGGCCAACATCGCACCCGCACTGAAATGGGACCACTGTGCCTCCACACGACGGATCATCGAGAACAGCTACATCGAATGTCACCCAGCATGCCCCATCATGGTCCTCCAAGGGACAACTTACGAACAACACCTTGACAGCCACCATCCGCTACATTGGCTGGCAAACATGTACACCACCAATGACATGGAAGCCCTGCTGGACGGCATCGCATACCTGACAACCTGTCAATTCGTCGGACCACAACGCAGGTTCCCCGAGTGACCTATGATGTCCAACCCCGCACCCATGCTTAGCTTCCGCACGGACTGGCCAGTCACCACCACAACAGCCATACCAAACGACCGGCAACTGTAACCACACCATCAACGACATCGCCATGACATCGGATATGACCGGGACATGCACACTGTTCCCCATCACATCCAGGAACACCGCATGCATCGTGGGAGGCAGTGGCATGGGCTCTGTGTATCGCACCCACATGGACGGAACTGCACGAACAACCAGGACACGACATGGATCCAGCGCCCATGGACACACACACCGCTCAGTGGACATGAATAGGTCGCCTGGAGTCTGTGGGTGCTGCACCCCTCCCACCCCCGCCCCGGGAATCCCATACCAGGACCTTTGCATGGACGACAAGTGCATACAACAACAACACGACCCCAGTGACTGTGACATGTCCAGTAACCACCACAGTGCAACAACAAGTGGCACGCCGCTGCATGCACGCAAGCACATGCCCTGATGTCATCTCACATGCACGCGTGCATGAGGAACAACCGCAGCAAACCTGTCACATGGAACTGAGATGGACTGTGCCCATGATGCCAAGCGGTCTGGTAGGCTACATGTATACCGTCTGTGTCAAAGTCCGCAGCTCCGCAGCTATACGTAAATGTACATTAGCACAGCCTTGGCCAAGCAGATGTCACTCTGAAGCCCACATCCCACATGCAACAGCCAATCACATGTAACCCCACACCCTATCCCATTTGCAATCATGCTCAGTATATCCTCAACATGTATTCCGCTGCCAGTAGTGTCCACTATACTGCATCACAGAGGACAGAAGACTCAATATAATGTTTGAAACCAAAACTGTCTCCGCTGACTCATTTCACAAGTACGAATGAGAGAGGATGAGAGTATGTGAAGTACACGGCAGTCGTGACATGACCATGTAGTCCACTGGTATTGGATGTCAACGCAAATGAGTAGCACTACTGTGGAAGACACACATGTGTTGTGTGAAGTCGTATGGACGCAGTGCTCAGGTGGGTGGGTGCGACGGGTAGATGCGCACATGCCAAGTTGGAGCACGCCGTGTTGGGAGGGGTCATGAACAGTACACCACCGCTTCCCTGGGCATTGTGAGAGGACACCTGTCGGGGGAGTGAACACGTGTGTGAACAGCAGCCGGGCACACGTACAAAGCGGTACCAGGCGCACCTCAGCCCACCCTCTGTGGACAAGCTGGATCCTGTTGTGCGCCCGCCATGCCCCTTGACAAGGCACACACAGCCCCAGTCGACCAGGTGTAACCCCAACATAGTCAATCCGCACAGGCGATACAGGGCACGGGATGGCAGTGGAGCATGGTGTGTGAGAGGTCTCCTCGCGCTCCTCCTGGTCATATCACGCAGGCAATAGAACCTCAACGTCTAGCATGGCACAAGTCAGATGGAAGTGTAGGGGACGCACCACAGCACGAGCAGCACTGACGTCACGGGAGGTGGCTCGCACCATCCCATCCATTGCCCATCATACCAACCACGCCACATGCCATTGCGACTAAGTGCAAGCGCGTGCGCCACCACCCCCGAGCCCTCCCCAGAGAGGCCAAAGAGTGAATGTGTGGGCCATCAGCCACAGACGGACGCGGCCTGGCCGCAAGGGCAGCCACAGCCACTGGGTGTCGCAGGTGGCGGATCCGGAAGGCGAAGACTGTGATGCATAGTCCATGCAGGCCGGGTCTCCATTTGGGGCACCACGCAGGTGGACGGCGTCCCGCAACACATCATACCCTGAGACAGCCCACTCGTGCAACTGGACCCACACATACACTCCTTGCCCTCTCTGGTGCGAGCTTGGGGCTGCCTGTGCAAGCGCTAGCCTCGCAGGTGAGCATGCATATTGGGGGAGCGAGGGGAGGACATGAGGGCTGGGGCGAAGATGACTGTATCACTGTCAGTTAGTACAAGGGATGACCCAGATGTGGAAAGGAAGACACGTGTCCCGTTTGTACTGCAACTAGTCGCCAATCCAACTACCCCCATGTCCGGAATGTAAGCCCGCACCTAGGCCCGCCCATCCGCCACATCGAACATACCACCAGCACGACAACCTTCCCATTCGAAACACTGACTGGGGGTGGCGACCAGTGTACAATCATGTGTAGCCTACCCACGCGTACATGTGGGCCCTCCATGATCCATGTCACCTGCGGCAAAGTCATGACATGCGCAATGAGGGAAGTGAGGAGAGCTGTCCGCCCCACGCGCAGAAGGTGCATCAGCTCCACAGACCCAGCAGCGAGTCCAGCAGGGGTCACATGTGCAGGGGCAGCTGTGCCTGGTGTGAAGGCACATGCATATAGACAGCACATCGACCAATGTGTAGTCTGCCCACATCTACAGTCCATCATCATGCGGACATAGGAATTGAACACAGGGCAACACATCTTAGTTGGTGCACCCACCGTGACCAACAATGCGCAATCATCGACGTACCCGCCCTGTGCATGGCCCCCACCCAACGGAGGCACATCCAGTGCCACCATCCCACACACACAAGCCTTCCACGGAACATGCTGTGTCCAATGGTCAGTACAGAGTCAGCGCCCATCTGGTGGATCCTGAACAGGAGACACATGCACACACATGCCAGCTCCCACTATGTACGTCTGCCACCTGGCACGTGCAATGTAACCTCTCACCTGTGACGTGTGACTGCAAGCACACAGCCGTCTTGGCATGGGGCTGTCAATGTGGACACCTGTCAATGTTTCGGGAGGTGTGATCCGTACAGTGCTGTACATAGGGTGCAGTGCTGACACCTACTACTGTCTCATATCCCCTCGTGCCACAGGTCCCACTTGTTTTGGCCGCTCAGCCTGTGCCCACATCGTCGTCAGTCGTGTGCCATACTCATCCAGCCGCGGAAGCAGTTCCATGCTCAGCAGACATTCATGTTGCCGTGGCGTTGCCGCTTGACGGATATGCAGTCAGTCCCCATCAGCACGCCCCGCAAGTCATTGGGGCCTAGATCCCCATGTGCATGCACATGGCAGTGGTTTGTATCACTAGCCATTGCCATTGTTGGGAGACCTGTGTAAGTGTATTGTGGCCGTGCCGTCCCAGCTTGGCAGCTGGGCTGTGGCTCATGTGCTTGCTCAGTCATGTCAGTGATGTGTATGCGAAATTGCTATGTGTCGTGTTGCTTTGACATGTGTCCTCTGCCATTGTCCCTAGGCGGAGACCGAACATTGACCGCCCATACCAATTGCTGGCGGACATGGACGATACAGAGGTTATTAGGAAGTTTCGGCTGGACAGGCCAAGCCTGCATCGACTGTGTGCCATGTTAGAACCCCATCTCCGTCCCCGCAGGGTGTATCTGACTGCTGTCACCCCCACGGCTAAGGTGATGGCCGCCATGCATTTCTTCGCCACTGGGTCATTCCAGCACACAGTGGGCATTGGAGGAGGGATGTCCCAGCCCATGTTCAGCAAGGTGCTGAGGGATGTACTGGCAGCCATGATGCTGTACCGAAACAGGTACATCCGCTTCCCCAGGGCTCGTGAATTGGCGGCAGTGAAGGGTGCATTCTATGCCCTTGGCAGAATCCCACACGTCGTTGGAGCCATTGACTGCACACATGTAGGCCTTGTTCCACCACAGGCCACTGAGCACCTGTACCGCAACAGGAAGCACACGCACTCCCTGAATGTGCAAGTGGTGTGCCTTGTGGACATGGTGATCACCCACGTGTGTGCAAAGTTCCCAGGCTCGGCCCATGACGCACACATAATGCGCAACAGCATCTTGCCACGACTGATGTCCAATATGCAACAGGATCGTGCCTGTATTGTCGGTGAGTATGTGGAGTGGTGTAGCGTGCTGGTTGTGCGATGCTGTCCCCTGTCCAGTTGGAATTGCAACGGTTCTCTGTGTCCCTCACACCCAGGTGACTCTGCGTACCCGAATGGGGCATGGCTGCTCAGTCCATTGAGGAATCCTCGCACCCCAGCAGACGATCGCTACAATGAGGCACATGGGAGGACCAGACGTGTGGTCGAGCGTACCTTTGGCCTCCTCAAGTCCAGGTTCAGGTGCCTGGACCGCACCGGGGGTGCGCTGGCGTACTCCCCACAGAAGGTGTGCCAGATAGTGGTGGCGTGCTGCATGCTGCACAATCTGGCCATTCGGAAGCAGATCCCCCTCATCGTGGATGACGGAGATCAACCAGGGCCCCAGCCCGCAGACCAGGACAGCTCGAGTGAGGAGGACAGCGGAGAGGAGGAAGCTGGTAATGTGCGGCAGCAGCTCATCGCCCGCTACTTCACTTGACGGTGAGTGTCCATGTACGACGGCTGATGTGGCTGTATCTGTGCAGGTGTGTGTGTGCTGTGTCAGGGTGGCCGTTTGTTCACTGCGTGCTGTGTGTCAACGCTCCATGGCCAGGGTAGTATGCCACTGTTGGTGGCTGTGGCATTGTGCCCTATTGCTCTGTGCGATGTGTGTACATTGCTTGTAGTTGTTGACATGTACTGTGTGATGGGTGTGTGACACACTCATTGAATGTGCTCCTGTTCTGTCTCCCACCCCTAGGTCCCTACAGGCCCTCCGGATTCAATTGTCATGCCACGCATCAGGTGCCTTTCCGCCCAAGGTGGCCGTTGTATTCCGTACAAATAAAACACAGGGCACAAACAGCAGTTAGTGAAAAAGGTGCATTTATTACAAACTGTGACATGTGATTGTGTGTAAGGTGATGACAAAAGTGGTGCGTGCAGTGACAATGAGCTGTCGGTCATGGCTGCGTGATGATCAGGGTGTACCCACTGGTTCTATGTCCATAGTCCAACACACACATGCCATCCAGATGGCTGTGTGGAGTGGGATCGTAGTCCAAGTCAATGCAGTGGCTGGTCAAGGAAGGCTGGCGGAAGGCTGGCTGGCTGCCTCACTTGCGTTTGGAGCGTGCGAAGTCCTCCCGGGAGATCTGTTTCCACTTCGGACGGCCCCTTCCACGTTTGCGAGGGGGTGCCTGCTTGCGACATGCTGGTGGTTGAGGTGTGCTCACTGGCTGTGGACGCAGGGGAACTGGACACTGCTGCTCCACCCTGCGCCCCGGCAGGTTGTGGCGGAGGGGAGCTGCTGTCCCTGGCAGTGACCTCACCGCCACCACCAGCTGGCCCATGAGGTCCACGAGTTGGCCCATACGGGCGTCCATGGACCTCAGCACCCCCAGCACCTCACGCGTGTCTGAAGCAGACCGGACCCATTGTCCTTGGGCCTCTTCATAGGCCCCAAGGACTCTGGCCATTTGAGGCAGGGCATGGCTCCCAGGGGAGGCTGGCGTTTCCCTGACCCTGCTCCTCCTACCAGTCCTGCTGCCACCGGCCTGCCCACTAGCCACATTGCTCACCACGGTCCTCGCTGTGGCTCCCAGGGTGGATCCAGTCGGCCGGGCCACCACCTGCGCTGGGGCTGGTGCCAGCGAAGACGTGGTGGTGGTGGCGGCGGTGGTGGTCGGTGCGGCGATGGTGGCGGTTGCGGCAATGGTAGTGGCCGCAATGACCGTGGGTGTGGCCGCAATGACCGTGGGTGTGGCTGCAATGACCGTGGGTGTGGCCGCAACGACAGTGGCAGCAGGGGGCTGGGAATGTTCAGCAGCCCTGGATGATGGGTTGGTGGGTAGGAGGGGTCCTGGGGAGCGGCTGGGCCCTGCCACACCAGATGGGCCTGCTTGGTGGTCCGTGTCCGAAGAGGAGGACAGATCCTCCAGATCCGTGTGTCCTCGTTGGGGGCTTGTAGGCTGGCTGTGCTGGCTGCTGGCTCCATCCCCAGCATCCAGCAGTTCGTCACCTGTGGAGAGAATGAGATTTGTTATTGTGTTGCACCTGGCGAAGTATGTAGTTGTCGTCTGACATTAACAGTTCGTGCAATCTCGTACATGGGTTTCCCGGAGGCGTGTGTGTGGCTGTAGCATTTGTAGTTGTGTGTGCTTGGCAATGGGACTGTGTGCTGTGCACATGTGGCATGGGACGGATTGGCCATGCCGATGGGTGTGTTGCTGTGCCCCTACTTATTGTGACTCTGGTGTATGCGGGCTCCTGGCCCATCCTGGGTCTGGTTTGTACTTTGCTTTTGGTGTTCAGATGGGACGCTTAGGAACGCATATGGCAACATGGGGGCCATGCCCCAGATTCGCATTTGGGAGGGGATATGCTTTTGGGGTTCAAATGGAACGCTTAGGAACGCATATGGCAACATGGGGGCCATGCCCCAGATTCGCATTTGGGTGGGAATATGCTTTTGGGGTTCAAATGGAACGCTTAGGAACGCATATGGCAACATGGGGGCCATGCCCCAGATTCGCATTTGGGAGGGGATATGCTTTTGGGGTTCAAATGGAACACTTAGGAACGCATATGGCAACATGGGGCCATGCCCCAGATTCGCATTTGGGAGGGGATATGCTTTTGGGGTACATGCTGTGAGCCATGGGTGCCGAACGTGACATGTGTTGTGGCAGCATGACAGTGCATGGTTTGAGGTGTGTGCATGCTTGACATGGCCTGCATATTTGCTGTCTGTTGTGATTACTGGACATGGCATTGGACGCATCGTTATGAGTGAGTGATGGTTGTGTGCCAGCCAACGTATTGCAGTTGTCCCATCTCCTTGGTGTGCGTGCTGCCCTGTGCCATGTGCATCACTGCAGTGCTCGGGGGAGTGTGGCCCATGTTGTGTGTTGTTGCTCACAGTGTGTCGTGCGCTTCATTGACTTCTGGCACATGGTTGGTCATGGGCATGTATCTTAGCGTGACTGCTGTATGTGTGGCAGCTGTGCGGATGACATGCCTTTCATGAGACTGGGGCTGACGGATGGATGGTATGTTGTATGTGCATGGTGTGTCTGTGTGTTTGATGGGTTCAGTGGTGTTCGTGTGCATATATGTTGTTCCGCTCTGTTGCGTCTAGTGTTGTTTGTCTTACATAGGTGTAGTTGTGGGGTGTGTGGTTGACAGGCAGTAGGGGCTACATGGACAGGACTTCAATGGTGTTTCGGTTGTGTGTGATGAGTTGCACAGTGGCTGCCGTGTGGTACTATATTCAGTGTGGCTTGTGCATGCAGACGTGGCTCCTTGGGTGTTGCTATGTATGTGATGGGTCATGTGGGGTGTGAGTCTGTTGTTCATGTCCGTGTGCACATTGTTCACTTGTTCGTGACGGTGGGCTGTGCTGCGTGTTCGTCTGCTACGTGACATGTCCAATGTGTTGGTCGTGTTATGGTCCTCATGCCTCCAGTAATCCAGCCCTGTCCAGTTTCCCACCTGCAAGTTGTTCGTGCGTGCACTGTACTGGATGCCACATGGCTCTAAGCGGGGGGTGCTCCATGTTGCAGGTCTGTGGGGGTGGGGGGTGTTGTGGGTCGTGGGGGTGGCTGGACACCCACTGACACCGATTGCTGTGGACCGTGATGTCTGCCTTTCGGCTGTCGTTGTGCACTGCGGTGGCTGACACGTGGCTGTGGGGTGTGGGGGATGCTCCTCCTTGCTGTGCTGTGGGACTGGGGCCTGGTGTGTGTTGTACTTGGGCTGTCCACTCTCCCACCCACTGCACTTTGTGTTCCTGCCACTTACCTGTTACTTGTCGGTTAGTGCAGCTGTGGCGGACACATGGGTGTGGTGGGTGCTCGTTGTGGCGCTTCTGGCATATTTGGGGACCTGTTGGTGGTTACGTGGCTGGCTGAGTGTACACATGTCCCCACGTATGTTACAGTTGTTCGGTTTGGGCTGTGTGTGGTGGTGTCTGTTGCATGTGTGTGTGATGTGTTGTGTATTGTGTGCTGGACATGGGGGTGTTTGTCCCTGGGAGCTGTGGCATGGTGGTTGCGCATGTGAGTACATAGCGGTGTGCTGGTATACATTAGTTTGTACTTACCAGCCTCCACTCCCCTGCTACTCCGGCGAGGATCTCCGGATGTATTACGACTCGCACCTTCTCCTCCCACGCTTTGAAGGTCTTAAAGAGCGCGGGATTCCCTCCGCCAGTGACGGCAGCCAGCTCTCTGTTTTTGCCCTCCTTCTTCTTGACCAGGCTCTTTACGTCATTCCAACGTTTGTTTATTTCACCTCTGTTCCTGGGCAGGGTCCCGACTGCATTGACCTGGTCTACGATCCGGTTCCACATTCTGGTTCTGGTGGCTAGTGGTGTGTGCTGGACCATGTTCCCATAGATTTGTGGGTACACCTTGATGATCTCGTCGACCATGACCGTCAGCTCAATGGGCGTGTACTTGGGCATTCTTTGTGGTGCCATGGTGTTTGTGGTGCTGGTGCGGTGTGTGTTGTGTAATGTGCAGGGGGTTTGTGGTGCCGGTGTTTGGTGGTGGTGGTGGTGGTGTTTGGTGGTGGTGGTGGTGGTGGTGGTGGTTGTGATGTGTGCGTTTCTGTGGTGTGCTGCTGTCCTTGCTGTGTCACTGTGTCCTCTCCTCTCCTCTCTGGTTTGCAATGTAGCAAGGGGTTGTGGTCTGTGGGAGTGCTGCTTTTGTACTCACCTATGTGGGTGTGTCCTCATGGTCTGTTGTTTTCAGGTGTGTTGTGTCTGGGGTTCTGGCCTTTGTATTTTTTGTTTGTCCGGGGGTGTTTTCGGGATGTGTACTGTGCTTGTGTATTTGTGCGTGCCTTGCTGTGTGGACTTGTTGGCCATGTTGTGTGCTATTGGTTTTGTGTGCGGATGGTTTCTGTGCAGGTACGTGGGCGCCATGGCTTCTGCCGTGTCGATTCTCATCGGCGTTGTTTGCGCTGGCGGGCGGTATATTTGTGGTTTTTCCGCGCTCATGTCGGTGCGATCGTAATTTCACGTGCGGTGTGTCGGCCGTGAGGGCGGGCGGTTTTGTGTTGTCGTGCGTGTTTCCGTCCGTGGCGGGCGGTTTGACTCCGACTCGGACGTTGGCGGGCGGTATTTTGTGTGATTTTTCCGCCGATGGCGGTTTTCGGTTTGTGTAATCGTAATGGCGTGGTCGGTGTTCAGGCGGTGTGTGCGGGCGGATTTTTGCCGCTTCCATGCCTGGCGGATTTTTTACGCCGGGTATCGTAATGGGCCCCTAAGGTATCACCTAGCAAAACCATTATTCTACTGGGAAAGATTTGAGGTAACCTTAAATTGGTCAAGGTAAATAAGTTGAGCAATTCAATCAATAGCCATGAACCATGAGCATACAAATACAATTTAACTCAGATTTAGGTGACAATATCGGTCCTAGTTGTGATGCAGGGTCAAGAAAGGATCCTATATTTGAGGTAAATCTTTTCCGCTCAAAATACTGTGCAAATAAAATGGCAATATAGAAAAATATACCTGGTGATCTGATATATTATGGAATATTACTAACATGCACATAGCAAGTAACAATAAAACATAAATTTGAAGGCTGTCAACGTTAAAGAATATTAGAATAGACTCTGCCTATGCATTGCCATATGAAACACATCTTTTGATGGAGCTTTCTTTGTTTGGGTGCACAGACTACCAATGTGAATGCTCAGTTACACAAACATGGAAATTGCGTACACTACAGGGGCTCTATTACGTAAATGGAGCACTTTCCCTGTTTGCACCATGGCGCACCTTTAAATAGGTTCAGCATGCACGAACAGCGAAAGCGTGCCCTATTACCATGAATGCGCTGCCTTGCCCATGCCTTTCTCCCCTCCAGAGGGCTGCCTTCAGTAGGCGAATTGAAAGCGCACCAACTTTGTGTGGCGCACTATCAATGTGCCTCCTAAAGGAATGTTTGCCTTTGCACCAGCGTCCATAATAGGGCACAGCAACAGAGGCCAAATGATTTCTTCATTTGCATGAGGCCACGCACCCATGCAAATGAGGGAATGCCCTTTATTGATAGTGCCTGTGCTATATGTACGCAAACGCTAACTGTATAGCCTGCGGCCGCTTCTGTAATACTACCAAAGTGCCCTGGGTTCATACAAAGCGGGCGCACTTGCCCGTTGCACCCCCGGGACACGATGTATAATACGGCCCCAGGTGTCCAAGGGAAATGTCTCATGCAGTAAAAATAAATAACTTCCAGAATATAAAACAACTGAAGTTAAGCTCCAAACTATGTTTAACAAATCTATAACTTATAGCTAAAATGATAAACAATAATAGTCAAAATCAATAAGAATGGAATCTATACAAGTTTTCGCAATGTTGCAGCAAACCTTTATTTATACTGAAGTTTGATTTTCTCATAGAAGCTTTTCTTTTTCTTGAATTTCAATTAACTGATTATGTCATTAGAGAGTTTTTGAAACATCTGTGATCAACATTGCTAATTACTTTGCAAATAAACTAATGAGCATTTTTATTTCTGTGTTATGGTCTTTCTTGCTAAGGTTTAAGGGCGTGCATGGTTAATAGCACTCTTTGTTATGTTTTATTATTCCTGAAGTAAGAGGAAATCTGGAGGACTGCAGTTTCATGCTGCATTTCAGTTAGTAGAAAATCTATGAGAACAAACGATGTGAGTACAAGTAAAAGAATGTTTAATTGTTTTCTATTTATTTTCTTTTTCATGTTTGCATTGCTAGAAAAGGAGCCTAAGTTGAGTTAAATAGGTTTGCCAGCATGCCTTATTTTTATTTCAGTTCATCGGATTTTTCGAAGGGGCTTTTTAGCACTCTCCACAAACGAAGACAAATATAAAATTATTATAAAAAAGTGAAAACTAATAAAGACCATATGTTCAGTATGAATGAATGAATGAATGAATGATCCATTTATTGATTCCTTGAGAACTTCTTTACTGCCTGGCACCAACACATGTGGAATAGGCGTGCTAAATGTTTTAATGTAATTTGATCACTCTTAGTCCTATAGCCCGCACAAGCATGGAGCGCATCTGAAGAAGCTGCATAATTAGGTGCTTCTCTGATTGGGTACCACTCGAATAATTGTGACGACTGTTTGAAAAATATGCAAACTATGCATGCACACGGCCTTACACTTTTTGGATAAAGGCACAATGACGCAGGCCGTCGACATTCTAGGGAATGGCGGAATGAAAACACTGAGGGGGATATTCACAAGAACGTGTGCTAAACATCTCTAAAAAATGTTAACGCAACTTTACACATCGCAGCCTAACACGGGAAAATAACCCCGTGTTAACGTGGAATTCACAACACGGCGGTACCATGCGATAGTCCCCCGAAAATGCGGACAGTGTCTGCGATACAATCACCGCGATGGAGACAAAAACACAAACCCCAACGCGTAAAAAGACGCGATGTGCCAAAACGCGATAAGAAAACTGTGACAACCAGCGAGAAGCCAGCAATACCCACGCGTAATGCGGGAAAAAGCACAAGAACAGCATACGGAAAAGGCCACTAAAAACGAAATCAACTGCAGAGTACCACAGATGCACCCTGACCGACTGCAGAGGACAACATGAACCCCACAATCCCCACTGAGGAACACCCAGGAATACAAGGCTCGTGGAAGGGCAATGAGAAGAGGAAGAGGAAGACGGGGTACAGTCTACAGGAAAATCCCATTATTACCACGGATGAGACAGAACACCACCACCAACTGTACGTCACCTCCAACGTGTCATTGGCAACAAAGAGGCAAAGATGGCACACCACCTCGGACCATGTGAATGCCGTCGCATGGCAGAGGAGGACAATGGAAGAGCACAAGAGGTGCTGGACTGATGTGAATGACAAAACCAAGCAGAAACTCGCTGCCAACACGAAAGCAGCAACGCACCCCGGAGGAGGGGGGCCAGCAGAACACCAGGAGCTGAATGACATGGAGAAGATGGTGGCCCCATTCACCAGTCTGGAGACGGTGACATGAGTTGGTGATCTGGACACTGCCCAACATGACCCAACATTTCATCAACATGTTATGTTATGTTATGTTACAAAGTTTTTATATAGCGCACTTACACCAAACGGTTTCTTGGCGCTGGTAGGGCAGACAGGTGCTAGCAGGAAGCAGGAGTTTAAATGTCATATGATTGGATGAATAAGTGAGTCTTAAGCAGTTTCCTGAACTGTGTATACGACGTAGCCCGTCTTAGCTCCACCGGGAGGGAGTTCCAAAATTGAGGAGCCAAAACTGCGAATCTGGAGCCTCCATGCTTTTTGCGTTTGAAGGAGGGAATGGCTAATAGATTTAGATGGGACGATCGCAAGACCCTGGAGGGGTGTATCTTTGAATTAGGGAGGAGATGAAAACTGGGCTATTGCCGTGAAGGGCTTTGAAGATGGTGCAGCCCAACTTGAAGGCGCACCTCTTGGCCACCGGAAGCCAGTGTAGCTTCTTCAAAATAGGAGTCACATGCTGCCGCTTTGGTTGATGGAAAATAAGTCTGGCAGCTTGGTTTTGAACCAGCTGAAGGCGTCTCAGTTGATAGGCGGGGATGCCAAAATATAATGAATTGGCGTAGTCTAGTCGGGAAGTAACCAATGCTAGGATAACCATGGTTAAAGCTTCCCTGGACAGAAATCTACTGATCTTCCTTATTCTCCGCAGTTGAAAAAAACTTGCGGAAACCACAGCGCCAATTTGGGCATTCATAGGCAGATCATTAGAGATCACAATGCCTAAGCTTTTAGCTGAGCTTACCGGCATCGGAGGGCTACCCAAAGAGGGGGGCCAGTAGTTGGAGTGCCAGGGGTTGGAAGAATCACCAGTGAGAATCAGCTCAGTTTTGTCGGGGTTCAACTTGAGTTGGTTGAAATTCATCCAGTTGCTTATAAAAATCATGGTGGATTGGAAGTGGGAAATTGAAGATGCTGATGAGTTGATGTCAAACACCAGTTGGAGATCATCAGCGTAGTTGAACGTACCAATCTTGCTTTCTCTCAGGGATTGGATTAGAGGCAAGAGATATAAGTTAAAAAGAAGAGGGGAAAGGGAGGAGCCCTGTGCGTAGCGACCTGGGAGTGGGGGGACAGGGGGAGATGGGCACAATGGCACACATGCACAATCAAGCAGGGCACACTGCACACCCACAATGACTCTGGATCATGTCCCTGATCCCACGGGAACACTTCAGCACACACACAAACACCAAGTAGTCCCACGAACACCCTGTGCCCAAAGGGCACCCACCCAACACATCAACAGTCACACAACCAACATATGCCCACGTGCGAACATGCGAACATGCACATATGTCAGCCACACTGACAATGCAAGAGACACCACATGACCAGTAGCTTGGCTGCAGTCCTATCATCATGGCAATGTACACAGCACGACACTGAGGTGGCTGAGTGCGGACAACACCCAAAAAGGAGCAGGTCACACTGGGACACAACTACCTGCACAAACAACCCCTGACGTCAACGACACATCTGCGGACAAACCATGCCCAAGAGTCACAACTCGACAAAGAGCACAAGTTACCCAAGTCTGCAACATCTCAGCACCGTGGAAGCACAGAACTGACAGGCACACCGCATGAAAGGGATCAGTGGCAGACAAATCAGAGCCGCAGGAGCGAATTACCCACCGTGCAGCATACGCACATGAACATAAGTGCACCTCGACATTGACAACATCCCGGTACAAACAGCAACACCTCCACAACAGAACACAGGACACAACTGGTGCCACAAATGTGCACAACATGGCAAATCACATCTGGCACAGCAGGAAACTGTCACATGACAATGTACAAGTACAACCTGTAACCTGCAAATATGTTTTATTCACACATGCTGTGCTTGTGGACATTTTGTACTGTCCCATGATTGCCAGGGACGGCCACAATGTGACGTCCTTATGAGAAGAAATTGTTAATGATGGTGTTCCTACGGGCCATTCCTGCCGCAGCTGCAGTGGGATGTGGGCCACCTGCCCCATCGTCCCCATCATCGTCCGGTACTTCTGGAACTGGGATCCATGGGGCATTGGTACGTACACAGATGTTGTGCAACACACAACATGCAATTATCATCTTGCACACGATGTCCGGGCTGTACAGGAGCTTTCCACCTGTGCCGTCCAGGCACCTGAAACGTGACTTCAACACACCAAATGTGTGTTCAACGATGCCCCTGGTGCGAATGTGGGCCGCATTGTACTGCCTCTGGCCAGGTGTGTTCGGCTCTCGGAGGGGTGTCATCATCCAAGGGCAGAGTGCATATCCTTGATCACCTGGGACAGTGCAGAGAGAAAAGAGTCAATACTTGGTTCGGCATGATGTGATGGCAGGTCCACTGATCCAGTGACGCCTGTGCTGGCTGTGTGTGGGGTGAGTGTAAGCCAGCCCTTAGGGAGTAGCTGGTGCTGACAACAACTCCAACAGTCATCAGGCACTCAGAAATGCAATGTCAGAACCCCAAGGGAGCATGACTTGAGTCGCACAGGGTTAGTGGCCCCGGATGCACAGCGGCCGACACGGGCCTACCGCCACGGGACGCTGACCTGCGGGAGACTGGTGTAGGGTCATGAGGGCAGAGCAGGGTCTCGTATGTCTCAGAGGTGCCTTCCGCGGAGTGTCTCGGGGAGAATGGGAGGTGTACCCCCAGGGCATGATGCAGAGGGCACATTCCAGCTGTGTCCAGCAACATGGCGTATATAAATGCCACAGACTCATGCCAGACACCAAGTCCGTACCTGCCCGTTGCTGATGACAACCCCCAGGCCACAGGCTCAGACACCAACGCTGTCCGCCAGAGGCTGACGGTCACTCACGGCGCACAGGGTTAGTGGCACCAGGTCAGTCCTTGCTACTGGTTGACCTCCTCGGTAACCGTGATCCGTGTTTCCACCGGACTGTGACGCATCTCCCTCTCAGTCCTCCCCCTGCGTACACTGGCATGCACCCTGCCATTGATTAATGATGACTCAGTTCAAGATGTGGGACATGCTGGACTGCAGTGTAGCCCGGCTGCAGCGGTGGAGTATGTCAACGAATGGGGACCCCTGGAGGCCTGTGTCACGGAGGACAGCGATGGCCTGAGGAGGCCACCAGGGTCGCGTGCATGGGTCTGGGAGCTAGCACCGGCACGTGGTGGGCCCTCTTTGACACACGACGGTGTCGGCAGGTGAGCAGTGCGGCCTTGCAGCATTGGGGCGGGCAGGCCTGGTCTGGGCATCAGCGTCCTGGGGTGCAGCAGGTGCACAGGCTCGCAGGCCCCACTGCTCACGGCGTCGGCCTCGTGGCGGACTGCGAGGCGCCGCTCTGGCAGTGACATTGGCCTTTCCGGGATAGAACCATGCTCTGCGCCATGGGGTTTTTGTCCACACCCCTGCGCAGGCATGGCATACTCCTGGCCCACCCACTATGCTCACGCACACAGGGGGGGACGCAGCAAGCGACATTTCCGCGATCTGACCCACGGCCTGGGGTGACATGGTTGCGTCCACTGTTCACTACTCTCCAGTCACCAGCAGTTGATGTCTGCATGGACATATCTGTGGTTTGCATACCCATGTCTGTCCAGCACATCCACGCCTCACTTGTCGTTGTGTACATTCCCATTCACGGGTCACTTGCATCCTTCGCACATGGCTGCATTCCGCATCTCCACACGTTCAGCTGTTGTGTGGCTGTGGTGCCATGATATAGCTGTATTGTGTGCAGGGGAAGCCCAGGATCACCATGGAGTTGTGTTGTCGTGTCTGGTAGATGGGCATGTTGATTGACATGTTGTATGTGGTTTGGTCATGTTTGCATTCCCACAGTTGTGCGTTGTGTGATGGTGGCTTTGAGGTGTGTGGTGTGTTGATTTGGCACTTACCAACGAGCAGTCCAGTTCCATAGATGCCATCCTGGAAGCGCTGGTTGATGATGGACTGTCAGAATATTTAGGAATCGTGCACACTGCTTGGGTAGTTTGCGATGACATTGGTGAACATTCCCCGGTGGTCCACTATTGCCTGCACATTGAGGGAATGCGTGTGCTTTCTGTTGCGGTAGTGGTGTGCAGTATCCGCAGGGGGCACAAGTGGGACATGTGTGCAGTCAATGGCCCTCAACACGTGTGGGAAGCTAGCAAAGGCGTAGAAGCCTTGCTTTGTCTCCAGCTGTTTCTGCGCAGTGTGGGGGAAGTGAAGGTACTGGGATATGAAGCTGATGATGGCATCCAGGACAGGTGTGATAAACTTTGATAGGGCTGGCTGTGAGACTCCTCCGACTCTGGCAGTTGTTGGTTGGAAGGTACCAGAGGCCAACAGGTGCAGCACAGCCAGCAGCTTTGTCTGCGGAGGGATGTTTGTTCTCCGCTGGGTTGGGACCGTCAACCTGTGGGCGATGTGGGTCATGATGCGGATGATGGTTGTCCTTTTGAGCCTGTAGTGGGCGATGACTTCCTTGGGCGTTAGGTCTGTGAGACTGGTGCGTTTTCGGTAGGTCCGCTGTCTTACTCTGCGCTGCCTCTGTGGTGGTCCGGGGGGGTGCGGGTCCTGGGGGTGGTGGCAGTCCTGGGGGTGGTGGCGGTGGTGTTGTGGCCCTGTTGGGGCTCCGAGCTGCATGATGAGTAGCTCCATGGCGTCGGTTGTTTTTCGGGTGTGGCTGTGTGCGGGGCTCCGTTGCCTACTGCAGGTAGTCGTCCTGCTTAACACCAGCAAGAGGCAGGTGTTAAATACCTGCTGCAACCGCGGCTTATTGCGTGGTTTTGACTCGCATCGCAGATCTGGCACTTCGTTGTGAAAGTGATGTTGTGGTGTTTTCGTGTGTTTTTGCATGGGACTGCCTACTCTGCATCTCATTAGGGTTAGTTGGTGGTGTCCTCCCTGGGGATAAATTTTGGGACAGTTATCGCGGGAATACTGGCGATGTCTGCAGTTTGCACCAGCTTGTGAATGGGGTGTTAAAACTATCTCCACTTTTGATGCGTTAAGGTGGAGATAAATCGGCGATAGGTCCTTGTGAATATGCCCCTAACTATCCAGGGATCCTGGTGATGGTAGTGTTCACACATTATGGGCGTATAACTGTCTTTGTTGCATTTTACTGCATTGCAGGGATTCTCACAAATGACTGTAACCTGTATTAATCCCATGAATCTTGTTTTACAGGTGATTCATATTTAGCTAAACCGTAGGTTTTCGGTTCACAACTCACAACCAAATACACCTTAGCGAGTGTATTTGCTTCACTGGTCCTGAAGAAAGCCTAGCTAATCAGTACTGGAGGCTGAAACGTAGACCAACACAGTGATGTTTTGAGATCAATTAAAATCTCATACAACATCCATTCATAATCCTTTTAATCTTGCCCTACGACCCCACCAATAAAGAATTAGGTCACCCTAATATAGAGGGGGATCTTAGAGGCAATTTTAACTCTAACCACTTATTCACTCACTGACACAGCTCAAATAATCCCGCTCCGCTGTAATTCAGGCTTTATTATATTTGCGAAGGTTTTAGGAGTCTGGGAAGAGTGGATCGATTTAGTAACCCAGACTCAATCAAAAAGAAGGACCTGCTTTGGGCCAGGGAGTCTTTTCTGAGCCAGTGGGTGACAGATAGGGAAGAGCGTGAGCTAATGAAGCCAGTGTATGTAAATGTATTATTCTAAAAACCATACAATCTACGAAACCATATCTCCTATGGCTTTCCAGCTCGTATGATTGCTTTTTATTGACTAGATTTTGCTTTGACCTATTCCATCTCCTCCTCGCTCATACCCGAGGGAGTAGCAAAGTTGATACCCTGTTGCCCTGTGACTGTGATGGCAATTCTCCTCAGGACATGCTTCATTTTTTAATGTTCTGTAAATACTATGGGCCTCATTTATGAGGTTTTGCGATAGGGCAGCGCAGCAGGCCTTCCATGCTGCTCTGTCCTACGGCAAAAGAAAAGGGCAGGAATGCACTGTATCTATCAGATACAGCGCATTCCTGTCCTTTTCCCCAGTGCCGGCGTACAATGGGCTGCCGTGCGCCAACGCAGGCACCTTTGCACCATAGTGCAAGGGTGCCTGCGTTGCGGGGGATGATTATTTTTGTACAGGAAGGGAAAGTTTCCTGTACAAAAATAATCACAAGAGGCTTTTTCCTAATGCAGCACACTTAGAAAAAGGAAAAACGGGGAGAAATAAAGATATTTCTCCTCGTTGTGCCTCAGATTTGCGTTTTCTCGTAAATCTGGGGCAGTGTCAAAAAGCCATGGATGTTGCTGGGAACGCCCCTAGCAACACCCATTGCACACCCCTTTAACGCAGAAAACTGCATTAAAGGGACCTATATTTATGAGGCAGCATTAAGCCAAAAAAGTGGCTTAGTGCTGCCTGATAAATATCACGCAGGCTTCTGCGCCAGGGAACGTCACAAAAAGTGACGTTCCGGCGCAAGGGGCCTCATAAATGAGGCCTTATGAGGTGCAGAGAAAGACTTATTTAATTCCTATTTTAAAGGAACCAAATTTTAAACAAGTGCGTCCTGCTTTTACCTTTTTGTCAATGCTTCCAGGGTCTTCAGTATGGTATGTCCTTAGTTTCCTAAAGGCCGCAGTCAGGCTTAGATCTAGCTGTGACTAATCTTCATGAGCCAAGTAGGCTCGAACGCAAGGTTATTTGTGTATCTTTTTAACCTGTACTACCTGTATTTTTATCATGTGTATTTTTAACATTGGCTCTATAATGAAGAAGTGTAACTGATGGTCGTTGATGTATAGGATGGGTGTATCCTGTATTGTTGTATTCCCGACTTTTATGTTTTTTTTCTACAAAAGCTGAATAAAGTACTATTGATTTATTGAGTGACTATTTCTTATTTATTAATATTTATTTCATTGAGATTTTTATAATGTTAATTGTGTGGGTTGTGGGGTTTATTGATGTATAAGGTGGGAAGTAATTAATTTTTAATTCATTATTAATTAGTTGTTAATTAATATTAAGTAATTAATTGATAATTAATTATGGTAATTGTGTAATTAATTTTAGGTGCGGGTTGTGGGGTTTATAGGGGTAAAGGGTGGGAATTAATTAATGTTTTAATAATTAGTTGTTAATTAATATTAATTAATTAATTGACAATTAAATATGGAAATTGTGTAGTTAATTTTAGTTGTGGGTTGTGGGGTTATTAGGGGTAAAGGGTGGGAAGTAATTTATTTTTAATTAATTAATGATTAGTTGATAATTAATATTAAATAATTAATTGATAATTAATATGGGTAATTGTTTATAGGGGTAAAGGGTGGGGAGTAAATAAAGTTTACTTACTATTAACTATTTAATTGAAAAATACATTTATTGTGTAATAAATTTTTTTACAGTTTAATTTTAGGTGTGGGTTGTAGGGATTATAGGTATAAAGGGTGGGAAGTTATTATATTTTTATGTGTTTTAATTTGTTTTTTAATTAATAATATTTGTTTAATTGATAATTAATTGTGTTAATTATGCTAATACTTTTTTTAATTTTAGATGTGGGTTGTGAGTTGTGTATTTTACATTATAATATGTTTTCCTTTAAAAAAAATGTAATTATATTTTTATTTTTATTTTTAACATATTTATATTTTTTATTTAAGTCTTTTTAAAAATATTTTTATTTTGTTGATGATATTTTGTTTGTTTTTAAGTTTGAGCTGAATGGAGTGGGAATAGTAATTTTTACCCCTCTGCCATACAACATTTTCCCTACTGTTGCACTAATTGGAGTGGGAATAGTAATTTTTACACCTTCGCTATCCAACACTTTCCCTACTGTTGCACTGACTGGAGTGGGAAATTTAAGTGTAAAGATTTTTAAATAGTTTTATGTTTTAATTTATAATAGAATGTTTTTTAATAGAGTTTATGTTATTGGTATATATATATATATATATATATTTGTTAAATGTTTATATAATTTAAAAATGATAAAACACATTACAATTATTAGTTTAATAATTGTTTTAAAGTAAATATATGTATATATATTAATTATTTGAACTATAAAATTGGATATATTAATTATTATATGTGTGTTTAACTTTTTTAAATTAAGTTTATTTGTTATACTTGTTAAAATGTATATTAAATCTAGTTTATTTCTTTTTGAATAATTTAATTTTTTAATATGTTTAATATTTATTATTTTATTTTATACATATATAAAAAATAAGCCTGGGCGGAGATTGCGGAGTTCCGTTATGCAGAACTCCGCAAAGTGCAATAAAAACTCTGCCGCTCTATGCGGAACTCCGCAAGCAGCGGATTGCATTAAATAAATGCTGTTCACGATGATTTTCAGTGCCAGGTGCTTGTCCGCACTGTGCAATCATCGCGAACGGCACTATGCACAGCTCAAGCTGGCGCTGCTTACTTTCTGCCACTCGAGTAGATTTTTACTCGAGTGGTAGCTTTCTCAACACGAACGGACAGTTTCTCAACGCGAGCGGTCAGAGCATACGCGACCACTCGCAATGAGAAATCTGACCGCCCGCGTTGAGAAATCTCGCCGGGAGGTTGATTTTCCACGCTCGCTCTCGCCAACTTGATGTTGACGATCGCGAACAAGGAAAAATCTTACCGGGAGGTGGATTTTCCTCGCTCGCACTCGCCGACTTGACATTGACGAATGCGAGTGAGAAAAAAAACTCTGCTCCGCGTTTTTCGGAACTCTGCGAGCTTCGCGTAACGCGGAGTGCGGGAAACTCCGCAAACTCCGCGAGCAGAGTGGAGTTCACTGCCCAGACTTAATAAAAAATTATATTTTGTACAACTATATTTATGACATCGATATTTTTATTTCAATATTTTTGTACTTACCACTATAAATATAGGATGTCAATATTTTTGACATCGATATTTATAACTCGATATTGTGGTATGGGGATATTTTAGGTGTTGATATTCTGTCAGTGAACCGGCCAACCCTCGTTACGTACGGCCTGCAGTTGGCAACCCACATAAATTTAGGCATCAAATCCACAATGTGCACATCTAACCTCTGGCCAGGGCCTGTACTCAACCCTCCGTGGACAGCCAGCCTAAACTGTGCAATCCTTCGTCAGTACACTACAGAATTAAATGAAGCGAATGGTCCCATGTACCCTTCCCACCACAGAAGTTCAACCCCTGTTGTTCATGGCTTTCTACCGTGCATAGCACAGGTCTGCAGCAGGGCATAGTCTTCGTGTAGGACAAGTGGAGTTGGGCAAAGAGCCTGGCCCCTTGTACGTATCCCATCCTAGGCTTACAACTGCTGCTCAAACTGGCCTTCGACTGTACACAGGGGAAGTTTGCTACAATGTTAAACCTCTGGCCAGGCCCAATAACCAACCATCTGCAGGTGGCATACTCTTGCCGTGCGCAGCCAAAGACTGGGCAGAGCTGGCTTCTAGCCAGGCTCTGTGCGCAAAACTCTTCAGACAGCCAACACTCCTTGATGAAGCCTTTGACAGTGTGCAGCGGAGTTGGGTGCAAAGCCTGGCATCCTGCACTCATCCTCTGACCATGCACAACAGGGGTTAGAGTCAGGCGTGGCCACTGGGCAGGCCTTGTGCATAATTCTCAATGGGTTAGTGCAACCTGCAAACTCTGCAGCCACTCCTCAAATTCAACCCCATAACCAAAGGTTGACAAACACTTCCAGGGACCCAGCACAAGAGACACTCTGTCAACCCAAGATCCAAATGTCCATGAATGCTTTCAGGGACTCAGTGCTAGGGTCATTCCTTGTAATCCCCATCTTTAGGCCTTAGAAATCATCCCTGTAATAAGCATGCTTTAAGCGCTTGCTTCTACATACTCCCAGGGACCAGTTTGACTGTCTGGCTCTTGGCTTCTCAGTTGTTTTAGAACACATGGCCTTCCTGAGCTTTGTGAGAATAAGATGAGACTTGTCCAGGTCACATGACTCACAGCCATTTTGAATGGCAATAAACTATAAAGGCCACACCCTTCACATGCACAGGGGCTTGGCTTTCTTACGTTCCAGAGGAATGCATCTTACACTTATCTGCTCCAAGGAATCCAGTTCCCCAGATGCCCATCAGTAGGTCAGATACTTGAGTCCGGACCTGTTGCAGAAAAGTAATGAGAACAAAGCCTGTGAACATTTGTTTATTCGATAGTAAGAATAATTTAAGATTAGAACTTTAATAATGACAAGCTGTTACAGCAATTAACCAAAAAAGAAGATTGTAGAGCTCCAACCATTTTTAGGTAAAGACAGTGAGTGCAATTCTCTGGCACAAGCCATTGCTGGTACAACCAAAGAAGTTCATTTAGGTTGTGCTCCTTTCCCAATATAAATACCTGATTTATTTTTCTTCAAGAGACTCCAAAGGTGAACTTTGATTTAGGAAAGCTCTTTCCTCAAGGAATTCAAAGAATAGGGCATTTCTGAAAGCACATAAGGGTTATAAACATTGTACGTTGAAAGTGACCAGGTCTTTATTTGTGAGGAATTATAAATTATGACCAAAGTGTGCTTGATCTAAATGTTAATATTTCATTCTATTGTTGCATAGAAACTGCTGAAGGAGCCTCTCAGTCAGACATAAGCAGAGAACCTAGATCCAATCTGAGATAAAAAGAGGTCTCCAAAAGAAGACCTAAGGCCAATCAGGAACAACAGTTATCATCACCACCCCCTTTCCACTGGCAGGTTATTCTCACTAGTTGTTTCCTAGAAATGGTAGGCACGTCCAGTGAGGGGATTGTTCGGATACACGTTGCTCCCGCAACTTCTGGGAGTCTTAGGTAAAGACCACATATTAGTGTCCTCAACATAGACCACCAACCTACTCTGCACAAAGGTTATATCATATTATGGCGGTCACCACTGTGTAGATATTATTAGGAGAGACTTTCCAAAGCACAAACATTTTTTGTTTTCCTAATAACTTTAGAGCTGTTTGCTGAAACTTTCCACAAAAAAAGTTCATCCACCTCAGCTTCTTCCTGCAAAGATTAACTATGAGCCCACAAGCGGGGGCCTAGAAATGAGGTGTCTCACAGGCCAAAATGCAAATTCCCCATGTAATTTCCATTGGGAATTTTGAACAGAGCTGCAGCCAAACAGCTGAATAAAAATCACCAAATTTGGAAGATAGCTAGACCTTTACCTACAAAGCATGCTTTTTGTGAATTGGTGTAAATCCACTCAGCAGTTGTAGAGAAATTAAGGTTTAAAATGTATAGATATAGGGACGGTTGGACTTGAAAGAGTCCAAAAGGGGTCCTGCAGGCACACAAATTTGTATTTCAAAAAGGTTTTCCAATTGGCCGAGAAGTACCTTTTTTCCATTGGCCGTGTTGCTCACGAGCTGAACATAAATGCTAAGGCAGCAAATACAGGACTCGGCTTCTTGGGCCTGTGTCCTGAAAATAAAAAAGAATAAGGTGTAATGAGGTAGGGTAGGGTATGCTGACCCCCTGGACCTTGGAAGAGTGCTAGAATATGTTTTACTCATGTAGTTTGCAAAGGGCATCCAAGAACCCCAAAATGAGTACACATTAGTGAAGACCATTATCCCCCACGCCCTCCCAGCCCCTCCACTAGTAAATGGAATGTTCTTCAAGCCCTTTACCCTTTTCAAGGTAGCGTTACATTTGTGACATCACCAAGAAAACCCTTTTGCTCCTTTTTAGGCCGTCTTTCAGCCTCTGGTCAGTCATTTTTATACATGTGGCAATAGCTCGAGATCTTACAAGATCTCGAGCTCTTGCAAGACTTGCCAGCTCTTTTGCGGTGAGGTATATAAATACTGCACCTAATCCCCAGATCTCTGCTTGGCTTACTACTCCTCCCTCAGACAGGAGCCCAGTGGACAGTTCCAGCCTCCTTCTCCTCAACCCAGCATATTACCTGCACTTAAGCTCCGGAATTTGGTGTGTGGCTCATCTTCGGGTTCTGCGCACCGCTCCTGGAAGAAAGAAAGGCAAAGACAAAACCAATGTTACTACACTGCCCAATAGATCTTCAGCATGAGCAAAGATCAGTTCACTGTACCTAAATCCCTCTTAAAGGGACAAATCTCCATTGGAGTTTAGAGTATAGAACTTGGTAATATAAGAAGAATTTGTATTGTTACAAGACTTAGGGGCCGATTCCGATTCGGGTCGGAAATCTCTCCGACCGAGCCGGACCCGGAGAGATTTCCGACCAAATTGGACCTTAGCAGCCCGACCGAACGAGTACGATGCGCACGTATTTCATCGGACTCGAGTCGGTCGGACTCCCATTGAAGTCAATGGGAGCCCGTCGTACAACGCGTACGCGGGCTCCCATTGACTCAATGGGTGCGAGGCGGACAAGGGTGCCCCCTACAGCGTGTACGCGGCGAAGCGACTCGCGCCGTACACGCACAGGTAGGGGGGACCCATGGGTCCCCCCTGCGTGTGACTCGTGCGGCTACACATACAGGGGGGTCCGACACGGACCCCCAAAGTACGGCTCCGACTGCTTCTTGGAGCCGGACGGCGCGAGTCGGTCGGACTGCTCGCGGCGCGCTTCGTACTTGCCCGGCTGGGGAACGTCTCCATTGCGAGGTGCACAGCGCATCCGTGCGAGTCGGTCGGTGCGGTTGGGACGGGCGTACGAGTCGATCGGCGAATTTGCACGCGCTCGCATCGTACTCGTTCGCCCGGACGCACGTACGATTCGGTCGGGAATAGGGGCTCCGAATCGGATCCGGTTCAGCCGAATCCGATTCGGTGCCCTACCGGCCGAGATCGGAATCGGCCCTTCTATAGTGGCAAGACTTTTCTTGTACAAATAGAACATAGGTCTATTAAAAGAGTGAGCCGCCTAATCTTTTGTTGTATCAGAGAGGATATTTCCTCAAGTGAATCAGCCAAAGAATTCTTCTAAAAGTATTCTCTGCTGTAATAGAATGTATTTTGTCAGGATGAGGGAAATTACTTTTCATTGGCTGTGCAATTTTATTTTCTGAGAAGTGTATACTAGAATTGCATTGAGTATATGTCTCTGATCTTGTCTCTATTAGCTCCTTGCGTGCAATATAGAAAATATCCCGGAGACCACTGTAGAAGCCAAATAAACTGCAGGTCACTTCATCAGTACGTTGAGAATCCAAGAAGAATCCTCATCTTAGCAAATCAGGAATAGACGACTGAGACCTCTTTCTGTTTATCTCCCTCATTCCAAAATCCCTTTCACTGGAGGGCTAGCCTCCAACACCCACTTGTTTCATTTGTGTGTTGAGGTTTGACCAATGGGGGATTGAGTGGAAAATCTTTGCTCCTGCAGAACCTGGCTGTTCAGGTGATGAAATCCGACAAGGAGAGTCTCAGAGAGACTCCGAGCAATCAAATGTTTTGGGGCACCGCAATCCCATGGGAGCCAGCATTGGCCGTTTTGACACCTGTGGTAGTCCCTCAGGAGACAGCACAACCCCTGGACACCCGCTGGTTGGTATCCCACAGGATTGGGAAATCAATTTGAAAAAGGGGGGGTTGATGTCCAATGGGGCTAGGGAGTGTTGGTTGCCTGCTGCCTTGTCCTGCGCCACCACCAGGCCACGCATGGCTTTTGGTCATGCGCAGCTGGGGGTTGGCATATTTAGGTATGCAATAACATTTTACTTTACATTTAAAAAAACATTGAAATTCACTGAAAAACCCAAAGGTTAATGTGACGCTACAGTTAGGTATATTAATGATATCTTACTTTACATTTTTTTTTAACTCAGAAATTCTCTGAAAAAACAGAGGTTAAAATGACGTACAGTTAGGTGGAAATGTCAGTTAAAATGTAACATTTTGAACTCAAAACACTGAAATTCACCAGTTATAGTTAACTCAAGTAAGTATAACTTGCCCCCTTGCATGCTCTGCTTATGATTTCACATATTACAATGAAATGACAAGTTCCATAACATAATTAATAAAATAATAGATGACAACTGAAATGATATCAATGATGACATGACTGTGCATCAGTGAAGTCATAAATGATGTCATAGAACCTGCCATGAGTGATGTAATATGTGAGCTCATAAGAAAATCCATGATGGGGGCACAAGTTATATTTATCTTTGCTAACTATAACAGATGAAGTATTACAAGTCTGGTGGTCCGAGGACGGCCAGACTCATGGTGGCGCAGTGGTGGCAGAACCAGCCACCACTGCACTGGTGGTCTGACCAGCCTGAGACCGCCGGCTCAGCCAGGGAACTGCTGTTCCCTAGCATAGGAGCGGCGGTCAGATGGCACAATATGCTTGGTGGGACCACCACGGTCCCGCCAAGCATATTACGAGTTTCTCTCTGCCAGGGTTTTGATGTTGGTTCCACCGTTATAAAAACCCTGGCGGAGAGGAAATAAAACGGGCCCTACAGGGCCCCCTTGGGCCTCAACCCCGTGTACATGCACACAGGGGGGGCATAACATGTGCCCCCCGTGTGCATGCACATTGTTTCCGGCACAGCATGGACTTTCAAGTCCATGACGTGCAGGAACCTTATAGTGCGGTCTTATTGCGGTGCTTTTTTTAATGGCACTGATGCCTTTAAAAGAGGCATCACCATGGGACTGCCACACTGTCTGCTTGCCAGACTACTAGCAAGTCGTAATCTGGCAGGCAGGTGGCGCGACCTTTGGTGGAGCGGTGGAGTGGCGGTTTGCAAACCAGCACACTGCTCCACCAAAAACTCGTAATGGGCCCCTTAGTGTCCAACACCTTTCCCCAACATGGTTAGATTTGAGTGGAAATAATAAATGTCACACCTTTAGTGTCTAACCCACTGCTTATGACCTCACATATTACATCACTCATGACATGGTCAGTGACATCACTGATGACATAACCCGCCAACCAGTAGTGCACCACGAGCCGCGTTTGCAGAGTGGTGGAGAAAGGGGGTGTGGCATCTGAAGACCTCTTAGCAATTCCGCTGTGTGCGACTTATTGGAGATAATAGGAGTGGTGGTTGGCCCCCAAGGACATCCTTGGGGGCCAACTACTTCTCCTGTTACGTACAGTAAGTCCCACACAGTTGGATTGCTGAGTACTGGTAGGAGGCCATGCCCCCTTTCTCTACCACTCTGCAAATGCGCCTCCTGGTACACTACTAGTAGGGGGCTGAAGTCCCCTTGTCTATTGAGGGTCCTTGGGGGCCAACTAGCCCCCAGTAAGACCTACACAGCTAGATTGCTGAGTGGTCATCAGAAGCCATGGTCCTTTCTCCAACACTCTGCAAATGCACCTCCTGGCACACTGCTGGTTGGGGGAAGAAGTCCACTTTAGTCCTGAGGCCTTCAGGAGGCAAGGGGACCTCATCCCCCACCAGCAGTGCGCCGAGAGGTGAGGTTGCAGAGTGGTGGAGAAAGGGGGCGTGACTTCCGACAACCTCTCAGCAACCCCACTGTGTGGGCTTACTGGAGGTAACAGGAGGTCTTGTTGGCTCCTAAGGACCTTCAGCAGCCAAGGGGAATTCATCCCCCTACAAGCAGCGTACATATATATATCGCAAGTAGGTAGTTAAGTTATAGTTAGGACCTAGTTTCCTTAGGAAGAGTGTTTTTTGTTTTGTCAATAACTTTGGTATCATTTGACAAATCTTCGCGAAAATGTCAAAACTAGTTCGCTGCTCACTTTAAATTTTCGTAGGGAGTCGCGCTGGATCCGCGAATCCCATTGAAAATGTTTAAAAAAACAAAGCACGGGCTCCCGCGCTTCGTTTCTTATCGGACCCTGAGTGGGAGAGATACTGGGGGCATGACCAAAATAGTAGGAGCGGGGGTACACAGGGCCCCCTCCTAGGAACCCTAAAGCCCTGGGTACCACATCCACCCTGGGGCATTTTTAATAATTTATGCGGGGGCTGCCCTGGGAACCACCATTTCCCCACGGCAAATGTTGTATGAAGGCGGGGGCCCGCATGGCCCTCCAATAGCCCCCGGGACTACCACCTCCCCGGGCTAAATATGACAAATGTGGGGGGGCCTCCACCCCCGCATCCCCTGGGACCACCACCTCCCCGGTGCAAATGGTAACAATTAAAGTGGGAGGACGGACGGCCCGCGCAGCCCCGGGGACCACAACATCCTGTGTCCTGCAATGGAAGTGCAATTTCATCAGGAGCCACCATGCTCAATAAATCAGGAGGACCCTGCCTGATATGCGATTGAAATTAAATGAAAATTAGAAACATCGAATCACAACACAAGTGAAACCAGTGGCCACGTCATTTTAATTTCAAGATATAGACGACATTTGTCTTCAATAAAGGATAAACAGCAATACAAGCACGTTCCAATGCAATTTGGAACCGGGCAGTCGAGAAACCTAATGACTTGGTGTTGGTGGTAATTTAACCATACAAATTAGTACTCTCGACACTAGAAACGAAAAGATTAAACAAAGCCCTGATGAGGTCTGTATGGACGAAACGCATTGGCTGCGACTTGACACAAGGAGACGATTCGAAAAGAATTATAAATAAAAGAAAATTGATGAAGAAGAAGGAGTCTGTGCATCATATGATACACTATTGATGATATTTATCAATTAATTTTCTGTTCAATTATTTTGGATATACACTTGATGTTATGCTGAGTCAATAGTGTACTTAAAATATATATATATATATATATATAGCAAGAGTGTTTGTGGCACATAACGAGGCGCTAGCGGTGGCGCCTGTAGTTTTGCACCACCTGCGTTCAGGTGCAAGCCAACTGAAACAGCACAACCTTTGAAAGCAGAGGCCGGCATGCCTCCTGACATGGAATTGGAGTTGGAGTGGGGTCCAACGCAATGATTGAAGTTCGGCGCTGAGAGCTCTAGGGCTCTTTTGGCAGGGACTTGATTTCTTTTGGGGTAAGGCATTTTCTCACTCCTAATTTGAACTAATGTCAGGAGCAGGGCCCCGCGTATGGCCTTGGCCGAGTGGTGGGGGCTGGACATTTCTATTATGTGCACATTGGACCATACCTGATGGTGAATGCTTCATTTGGTGTCACATACTTGTTTCACATCAAGCCGATTTTGTTTGCCAATAATTGAGAGTTTTAAAAGAACTGCTCTTCACTGCTACATCGAACTTTTTCAATTGTCACAACTAGAGTAAATACATATTTTAGATTTTAACTAGGTTGCAAGAAGAACAATACGGATATATTTCTTTGATATCTAACGTAATGTATATATATATATATATATATATATATATATATATATATATATATATATATATATATATATATACATATATATATAATGAGCAAACATGGCTGCTAATTGAATTGGACTGAGAAGGGCTGATGCATCCGAAACAAGTCTCCATAAATTGATTTTCTGTGCTGCCTATTATATGTATTACGAACTCACCTGTGCTGTCTAGCGCAATAATTGAATGGATCCAGCCTTCGAGTGCAAGCTCCTTTTCATTGAGGAGGGGGTGTTGGCGGCATATATGAGTGAGTATGTGATACTATCTGTACAAATAAGTGAGTTGGTGTGTGTATAACTGTATAGGTGAGTAAGTGGCTGTGTGATTGAATTTATGGGTGAGTGAGTAGGTGTGTGAGTAGCTCTATGGGTGACTGACAGTGTGTGAGTGGTTGGTGTATGAATAACTGTATGGGTAACTGAGTGGATGTGTGTATAGACTTATGAATCAGTGAGTGGGTGTTTGAGTACTGGCATGGGTGTTTCAATGGTTTTGAGAATGCTAGTGTAGAAGTTGGAGTGGGTATATGAAAGGTTATATAGGCGTGTTAGTGGGTGCGTCAGAGTTTCTGTGGATGATATCATTTGAGATGTCATCAGTGATGTCACTGACCATGTCATTAGTGATGTAATATGTGAGGTCATAAGCAGTGCATTGCGGGGGCACAAGTTATAGTTAGCTCAGCTAACTATAACTGCTGAATTTCAGTGGTTTTGTACGAGTGAAACATGAGCCTAACTTTAACGTGTCTGTAACCTTTGTTTTTTTTCAGTCAATATATATATAGAAATATATACATATATATGTCTATGTATATATATGTGTGTGTGTACATATATATATATACATACATATATAGACATATTTCTATCTATATATATCTATATATAATTATATATATTTATCAATATATATATATATATATATATATATATATATATATATATATATATATATATATATATATACATAGATAGATAGATATATATATAAAGCAAGTTCATTTTTTTAATTTTATGTGTGCAATATTTCTATGTACTTTTATGGTCTATCTCCAATCACACTGAATAAAGTTATATTGATTGATACTCACTTTATTCACCAGCACTGCACCCTCACCTAGTAGGCGCATCTAGTATTTGAATTGAAATTGAGAAGGATCTTTGAATCATGAAATTCTCTTGAAAAGCTTGGTTTGCCTGGATAAAATAAAATGTATGACTTACATAGCAAACCTTACCTGTGAGGAGGGCTTTGTTTGACTACTGCTGTGGAAGTCGAGCTACACTTCCCCCTTAGGCACACCTTTGCAATTATAAGGAAGAGTCAGGCGCCAGAATTTAGCATATGTTGCAAATTATAAATGAGGTTCTGAGGTAAGCTTAGATATCAAGGATTGTGTGCCCCAGGGCCAAATTCACAAAGCTGAACTTTCCTGCTCACACATTTGAAAAAGTATCATGTATTATAGAGCTCATCGAATTTCCTAAAAAACATAGATATGAAATATGAAAAGACGGGTGAGGAAAGGTTGGCTGAGCATGGTCGACTGCTTTACTATCCCAGGAGTAATCAGGCAGTTAACACAATTAATTTGTAGGTGCAGCATGAGTGAGTGACAGAGATGGCATCCACCTTATTCAAGATGGCGTTTTACATAGAAATGAGGCATAATTGAAACACATTATTAAACACACTTCTACACATTATAGGAAATTCGCTTAAAAGGCAGATACACAATATCAGTCTTAAGATGTAAGTAAGATTTTGTGTGAAAATACATATTACAAATTGTTAATGATGAACAAAAATCTAAATCTTTAAAATACTTTCTCAACCACACTGAGAAAACACAGCTAAAATCAGCATTACAACAAACTGATTGTTTTTATGATGACAGTCTAATTGAGGCTGCGTATTAGCCATATTGTAGTCTCATGACGACAGAGCACAGAAATAAGGTTAGCAGTTCATTGACCCACTTGTGGTCTCTGAAAAGCAAAATTAAGGGGTAAGTGTAATGGTGTATCTGCCCACGTTTATACTTTGATCGACCTCTTGATATTGAATGTTCCTTAGACGGACGGTGTAGCAGTGCAGGAGACTACGACTTTCCTTCTCTGCCTAATGCTACAGTAGTATGTGATCTTCCCTGTCATGGGGAGATCATTAAGCAGGAAGCAGTGCATCAGCCCGCTCGAAGTAGTGCATCAGCCCGCTCCCTGGGGCAAAACTGCCTAACCAGATAATGGTGCAGGGTCCTATATCTGTTTGAGGTATTATTTACAAAAGTAGACTTTTGTTGTTTCCCTTTCATGAGGGCAATCGCTCCATCTTCATTCACAGGTGACAAGACTATGCCTAGGACTCATCCTTGGGGGTTCCTTCCTTATTATAATGTATCTTATCTTTTATATACATTGATTGTTTATCTTCCAAGTGACATGGAAGTAAGCATGATTTTTTAATTTATTGAACCCTGGTGAAACTGGTTTGCTTATCCATAACGCTGGTGAAACTGGTTTCCTTATCCATATTGTATTGTTAGGTATTTTTTATTTTTTTTAATATAAAGTAGGTAGTGTTGGAGACCTCTCTCTGTAAAACCCATCTGTCCCATTTGTTCTGTTTTTTTCTGCTTATTCCTCACTTCTTGATCTAAAGTACAAGAGATTATGAGCATGGAGTCAGGAGACGTGACCAGAGATCTGTTTATTCTCCTTCTATGTCAAGGAAGTCTCTTCAGGTTATGATGAAGTCACTGCAAACACAATAAGATGATGGACTGAGTGCTGAAACTTTTCATACACTCACCCCCAGTCACAGATCTGGGTTGAATGCATCATCACTCTTTTGCTCACTAAGCCACCCCAGTTTGGATCCAGCCATATGCAAATCAGTCTCAACCTTGCTCCTCATGCGAACAATCCCATGATTTGGAATGACTTACACACTAAATTAAAAGAGTGGGAGATGCACACCACAAAACGAGCATTTTTGTACTCTTTGTAAAGAGGAGCTATATGACCATTCTTTTATTTTGTCTTATTATATAGCCTAGATAAACAGACATGCCTCGTGTAAGAGTATAATGTGGAATTAATAGATAAATTGATGAATATTTTAATTTTTGCAAATTAAATATATTTTTTAAAATTCTATACACCTTTCAATATTATAGTTTGTTATAAAATGAGTTACCATTATTGAATATATTTGTATACAATTGTTTGTAATGGTACAATAGTTCCATGTACTGTTTTTAAATTAGATTATTTTTTTGGGATGGACCTAAGTCGATTATGATATACACTAACTGCAGTGATGGTCATGGGAGCCATTATTTGTATTTTTAGTATGCAGCATTAAAGTACATTTTACTTTGTTTGTGTAGTGTGGTGAGTGCATTCTTATTTGGTAGACAGTTAATTCGTTTGTTAAAGAGACTGTTAGAAATGGGGTCTCTAGTTGGCAGATGTTTGCACCTTGTCCAAGTAGGGACCCCCACTCTAGTCAGGGTAAGTCAGATATGCACCCTAAATTAACCTGTGCTCACCCTGTGGTCGTTTGGCACAGCTCAGTCAGGCTTAACTCAATGTGTAAAGTATTTTTGTAACACTTAAATTACAGTAACACCAGATGCCACACAAGTTTAGAAACATAGAGAATAGTTATCTATGTAAAACAAGACCAAGACGACAAAACTCCAATAAGTAGAAGTTGAGATATGATTTTTTAAAGAATAAACCAAAAATAGTGGTCACTAGCAGTCAAAAGGTTACTTGAGGTCACGAGGGACTGGTGCAAAGTCAAAGTTTGGGCTGACTGTGATGGAGGGAAGACTGGCTACAGGACCCAGACATGTCCCACTGAAGAAATACCGTGGGTTGAGCTTTTGTCAACGTCGAGAGTCTACTGCATTGTCGTCAAGCCATGCAGAGAGGGTCCTGCATCGTCGTCGAGCTCTGTTGAAGTTAAGGCAAAGCTTCGTCAATGAGCCGGCTCTGCATCATCACCGAACCATGCAGACTGGGGATCCCTCGCTGTTGAACAGCCTCTGCGTTGGTGTCAAAGCTACACTACAGTGGAAATTCTCACGCAGTCAAGGCAATGAATCGGACTTCAGACTTCAGAAAACAGGAGGCAAGACAGCAAGCTCTTGAAGTCACTCTGGGTTCAAGTGAGAGGGTCCAGTCCTTGTCCTTCGCAGGAGAGTGATCAGCAGGGAGCATGGTAGCTAAGCAAAGCAGAGAAGCAGTTTCTCAGAACAGTCACAGCAAAGTGACAATCCTTTCAGCACAGCAATCTTTACTCCATCAGAGTTCTCCCCAGGTCCAGTAGTTTAGTGATTTGATAGGGCCATAGCCCTGGTACTTATACCCAAAGGTGCATTTGATGTAGGGGGTGACTTCAAAGTAACTCTCTGAAGTACACAAGGATCCCTTTCAACCCAGCCCTGGCTCCAGACTACAAGTAGGGGGTAATTCAGCACTTTGTGTGAGGGCAGGACACAACCTATTCAGATGTAAGTGTGAGCCACATCTCTCCCTTCCTGCCCAGGCGGGCTATTAGTATACAGTATGCACATGCAGATGTATCCCCTGTCACACCCAGCGCTTCCTGTGTTGTGGCTGTCTAGATGGAATGCACGAAGTGCAGCTGTCACCCAGTCCAGAGGTGTATTGGAGACAGGCTACTGGCACACAAAACAAAGTTAAGAGCAGAGAAATATCCACTTTCTAAAAGTGGCATTTCTAAAATGGTAATGTCAACTTCAAATTTACCATTAAAGAGGATTTATCACCACCATTTCAAAGATATTAAACATGAAGTAACGACTCCTTTCCAATCAGGAATTACAGTTTAAAGGGTATTTTAAGGAATCCTCAATGCTAACCTATGGAAGGAGTATGCCACACAGCAGTGAAAAACAAATGTAGCTGTTTGTCACTGCCAGGACATGTAAAACTAAAAAAGTACATGTTCTGAATTTTAGTTACACAGCACCCTGCCCTTAGGGTCACTTAGGGCCTATCTTGGGGGTGACCTTTGTGTAATAAAAGGGGAGTTTAAGGCTTGGCAAGTGGTTTTAAATGCCAAGTCGAGGTTCCCGTTAACTGCACACACAGGCCCTGCAATGGCAGGCTTGAGACAGGTTTGAAAGGCTACTTTTGTGGTAGGCCCAAACAGTGCTGCAGGCCCACCAGTAGCATTTAGGTTACAGGCCCTGGGTACATAGTATACCACTGTACAAGGAACTAACAGGTAAACTAAATATGGCAATAATGTCAACATGTTTAGGGGTTAAGCACATGCACTTTAGCACTGGTAAGGTGCTCAGAGTTCTTAAACCACCAAAAAGATACAGCAAAAAGTTGAAGGAAGCAGTCAAAAAGTTGGGAGAAGGCCACCCTAAGGATGACAGGTCCAACAGACTCTTCGTAATGACTACAGCAGGATGGTCTAGTTCAGCCTCAATGGGATTCACAAGGGCTGCATCATTTGGTAGTGTGACACTTAATTTGAAAGCAGCTAAAATGTTTATGCTATAGTTGCTCAAAGGACAATTCCATGCTTTTGCTATTTGCGAATAGCTAACTTGGCTTCTGAAAATAAGGGCGTATGAATGGGACAGTACTTTGCCAGGCATTGGGGGCAGCACATTAGCCTCTCTTGTAACACTGTTCCATTTGAATCAGCTCATTAGCTTTCATTTCCTAGATATATTTGTCCCTCTGTTACTGCTACCTGCTGACTTATTAAAAAATTTAGATGCCATCAGGGGAGCAGTGAAAACAGTAGAGACCATTAGTTAAACTATGAGAAGGGTCATATTAATATTACACATATTCAAAACAGCAGTGAGACATGGGGATCCACAATGAGAAAAATGACTAATAATGATGAACTTGTAAACTTGCAGTGTTCAAAATATCTAGTAGTTCCTACTGATGAGGAATGTCCTGAGACATTGAAGGGTTGCCCTGATGCACTAAGAACTAAATTATGTTCTTCAGAAGGATATTATTGGATAGTAATTCAAAGACCAATGACACATTTGTCAGTATAAGCGTAAAGTAAGTTTCTATGTTATTAACAATAAAGTCCCACTTTGTGACCAAGGTATTCTCCATTTTATATATGATTAGTTTTCCATTTGATTGTGTTCAGCATGTGGCAACATTCACTGACCTTCTAGAGATCAGAGTCTACAAAGTTTTCCCATGCTTTTAATTGTCTTATAAGGCCCCCAGCATGCTTGTAGTATATTTCTATGAAATCTGGATGATGTTGTATGTATTTGAGAAAGGATATGGGGATGAATTCTTTCAATGATGTTGTCATTTGTCTGGACTTACGATTGGAGATTTAGGGAGTCTGTGTGGCAATTTGGCAACATTAAGGACAGTTTCTTCAGCAATTTATGAGCGATTGATGTCCTCCTGGTGTAGCCTTGAATGTTTTCTTGGGGCCTAATTAACACTGATTCTGTAATACGGTGTGACTTCAACCAAGGGATCTATTTGTTTCCATTTTCTAGCTGTGTGCATCATCAAGCATGATGGAAGGGTATTTATTGTCAAGGTCTGCAAGTATATTCTACATATTGACATATGTGATCAGTCAAGAATGTGCTCAGTTGTTGTAAAGGTTTTGGGTGGGACGAGCAGAAGATTGAAAAAGATGTTATACCTTGTTCGGACTCAGTGGTGCTGGAACAATTTTCAGAGAGGGGGTGTTGCCATAAATGTTAAATCACAGAAGTCATACGGATTGTGAAAAATCCAAATGCTACACAAAGAACAAGTGTAAAAAATGTATTCAGCAAGAGAGAGGAAAGGGTGTAGTCTATAGCTGGTGGTGCATTTTGAAGCACACTGCTGCAAATATATTGCTGAAGCATGGTGTGGTAGCACACTGTCCTTTACAGACATCACACTTTCCATTTAATGGCCATTAAATGTATACAGACAAACAGTTTTACTGATAAAATGAAATAGCGCACAAAAGCTAATGCGTGGAAATCAAGTTTCAGCCACTATTTCTCATTTGTGTTTTGATCCTATTCATATTGTTCCACCACACTTCAAAAGTACAAAACAATGTGCTTCATTTGTGCTTTCCTAACTGTTGATATTTTCTGAAATATTTAAACAGTTCCTTTACAGATATTTATATTTTGTTGTGTGATATAAAAAAATGACATCCTACTGCCTCTTATTTCAGACTCCATGTACCCCGGGGCGTGGCTTGGACGGCAGAGCTAATGGCTGCCTGATCCCGTCGCTCTGTCGGATCGGAGAAAAGAACAACGATCCCGTGGAGTATACGAGCGAGGGAGGACAACAAATGTAAAATTTGTGCATCGCAAATCCCGCTGCCAAGGTGGATTCCATCGCGACGCCCTCCGGTGTCCGAGAAAGGGAGGAAAATCGCGGCGACTCCTCAGAAAAAAGAGGAACGAGATGCAGACAAAAATGGCGGCCCAACACCATCAGAGCTGAAACCGAAGTGAAAATGCAGCTGCGAACCGAGAACACTGCCAGACGAAGAGAACACTGAAGGTTGCGAGCGTCTATCAGAAGGTACGCTACATCTCGCATGCTCGCTTCGGTGGGAGGGCTTAATCGCACAAGAGACGGGGCGACCCAACTCTGCTACGTCTACGGCGATCAATGCAGCCGGACCCCCTCTCAATGTAAGGGAGATAGGCTGCTGGTGGAAAACAACCCCTGCTAATGTTAGAGCGCCGTAGCAAAAGAGCAAAGAGCGAACCTAAATACTTAATACCAAAGTGATACCGGGTGTGCCTCAAATTAATCCGGAGCAAATAATGGAGCGAAAAACGGCGCACAAAATGGCGGCTTAGGTCGGCTGAGCCCGGCACCGATACACAGATACAGAGCACTGATGGAAGCTGACTAAAGCGGCTGGGGGCTGCTGTAAGCAAGCGTGCACAGGGCACCAAACGGTCCTGCATGTACAAGAGCTCAGAGATACTTTAAGATCCTCTCTGCGATCTCCTAGCGAGAAGAAAAAGAGAAACTGAAACTGAAACTGTCACACGACACCGGAGGGATGAACCTTAAAATGGCGTCAGCCACACAGTAGGCACACAGCAGGCATTGGTAGACATTGGTAGGACCGACCAGCCAACACAGCAGACCGCGCCAACCCACAAGAGCGACCGCGCAAGAGTGACCACAAAAAAAGCGCAAGGGTCCTGCTGGTCTTTTGCCAAACTGACATACTGGAGATCTAACACACTGGCAAGCCAACATCTGGGGACAACTCGTCCCGAAAACAAGAGACGCAGACTCCATGTACCCCAGCAAGAATGTCACATAATCCACTTAACAAAGGCATCTCACCCTCAGAGAATGTAAACTGCAATCTACATGTTATAAGAATAATCAACAATTTTTCAGAAGACATTGCATGACATTTAGCCTCTGTCTTTTAGGCACACCAAATGTCGCAAGATAAAAACAATTTAAAGTGGTCAGTCACCTTCTGTACTTCAGCATGGTTATTTTGTGGATACGACAGCACCCCCGTCACCCCTACTTCCAGTTCCTATGTGTTTAGTGCTTCCATAAGTCTGTTTGATGAATAATGAGTAGCAAGGATCTGTTTGAGTACTGTCAGATGAATCCCTGATTTATAAACTATTCAGACTGGCTCAAATAAATAAAACTATTTACCTTGCGCTCGCTGCATCGCTGAGTTGGCGATGCAGCGAGCGCAAGGTAAATAGTTTTTAAAATGTATTTACTTACTTTACTCCAGCCCATCGTATGTCTGACTCCACGACTCCCCCACCCAGCCCCTCCCCCGCCCCACCTTCCAGCACATAAACATTAATTAATTAATGGTCATTTACTCCTTCTATGTGTGCTGCAGAATGCAGCACACATAGAAAGAGCAAAACACGAGGAGAATAAAAGTATTTCTCCTCTTGCGCCACTCTAATGCTTGTTTTTCAATGGTGTTAGTTTTTGGTGCTGCCTTAGATTTACACATCCTTGTAAATCTGGGGCAGCATCAAAAATCAATTGGTGTAGCGTTGGAACGCCCACAGCAACACTGCATCTCCTTCACATTTTAGGACTTGTCGTATTTTTTACCATTGTAAATACAGAACTTCAAGTATGAGAAAGCTAATGAATAAGAGGACTGGGAAAGTTTCAATTTCTGTTTGTGTAAATGAAAGCAGAAGGAGAAATGAGCAGTTCACCCTAGAGCCCCCTGGCCTGACTGAGATGCCCCCTACTCCTCCTCACTCCCCCAACCTTACCTTCCCAAGGAATGGGATGAATTCAAGGGATAGGCTGGTGATGCAGTGGATGCTGATTCATTCCTCATTAAACCAGCTGTGCTATAGGAATGAGACAGCACAGCGGGCGACTTTTCTCAAACATACATCTGTCCCTGGGACAAGAAGAGAGCCGGTGAAACCACAACCACAAAACTGTCATGCACATGTCCACCCAAAAACCGGGACATGTATTTCCTTTACAATAAGTGTTTGGACCCTGGGACAGTCATTGAAGAAACAGGACATCTAGTCCCCCTATAGTTGGAACCTGATGAGGCTGGGAGGTGAAGGATGGCTCTGTCGCTCATATGCTGCCTCCTCCCAGCACAGATGACCATGGCACAGATTTAATGCCATCAGGGCCGGACTGGCTACCGGGCGTTTTGGCATGCTGCCGAGCTGGGGGCTGATGTCACTGCAGTGGGGACTAATTTCGTTGATGGAGAGCTGCGTGTGCTTCGAAATAAACAAAGCAAAACGAATTTCGTTCAGCACACGCAGGTCCCCATCAACGAAATCAGCCCCCAGCTCGGCAGCATGCCAAAACGCCCGGTAGCCAGTCCGGCCCTGAATGCCATTAGGCAAAGCATCTGTATATGCTTATTTCAAAGGAAAATTATTTTTTATTTACAAATTGCCATAACTGTCATTCCAGCAATCATCTATGTGTGTTTAGGCATAGCTTATAGCTGAATAGAATACTGATATGGGAAACAGTAGTGTAGATGTATTTGCCACAAATATTTCTAAAATGTAACATTATTTTACATTGCCAGCCTCGCCAGCAGGATATATTCCCTCTTATATAAAATGTAGTGTAACATTTAAGGCCTGGTTTAAATCATGGAGTACACCCTGTAATCAATCAATGTGACAGAGTAAAATAGTCTGTTAGTTTGATAGAGTACTTGTCCTCCTTATTTAGAGATGTCCACCGGCCCAGCAGACATCTTTAATTATTAGCAGGAACTGCCATCACATCGACTCCTGTCAGTGTGTTAGAAGTCTGACAGACAGCTCCGTCAAACATGACTGCTGTCTGTCAAACTTCGAATACGTTTTGAACAGTGATGAACAGCATTTGTGGCAGAGTACCCACTCTACCAAACTCTAAATCAAGTCCTTAGTGTAGAAAATTGCCATGAAAAATGCTATTGAAGCTTGGGAGCATAACTGAGAAAACACAGACTGTAGTTGGATGGCAGGGGGAGACAGAGGCATAGCTGAGACATGCATTTACCATTTGTGTTTAATGCATAACATGTTGAGTTATTTTTTTATGTCACACAGCATGTACCCAAGACAGGAGGCATGACACTTTGCTAAACACAAATGGGATGAGGACAAATGGCAATTTTATTACGATTGGCTAGATCTCACCAGCATTGGTTGACTGGTTTACAGAATGAATGACCTGGAACTGGAGAGGAGTGAAGATTACCCTGCCTGCTTCACTAAATAATATCTGTCAGCCTGATAGAGACCAATAACGAGAGTACTTTTCTTCTGCTTCCAATGTTTTTCTCCAGCATTGACAGTGCCACAAATATTTCTCAGAGAAAGACCTTGCTGCTTGAGGCAAGTGGTAGAGGGCGAGAGAGGGATACCTTCAAAAAACTGTTTACCCTTATGGGACAGACTAGTCTTATGGGTCAGACTACTAGGGGCTTGTGGGATGATACATTTTATGTAATTCCATATAAAGCATGGCCCCTGATTAGGTTTGTTTCCTGGACCCTCTGGCTGAAGTTCATGCTTGAAGACAACTTATCAACGAGAAACAAACAACCTAGTGGACTGTAGCCTATAAATCATGTAAACATTACATGAGGATGCTGCATTCTGGGTAATAGTCAGTCCTGTGTGACTAATGGGATTATTTGTTGCTAATGGGATCCAAATTTATTTTCATCATGGATAGACACACTCAGGAATACACAGTAGGAATATGTTTTATGATTTTATTAAACTCAATGTCCTACCCTAGAGCAAATAATGTGTAGAGTTGTAACTATGAAAATGAACAGAACAGTGGCAATGAAAACATTTAGTAACATCAATTACAACATTTCACCAGTGTATTTGAATTTCCTTGCATGGAAAAACTTTAACTAATTTATTTTCTCCAACCCTTCCCTTCCTGCCCCTAGCTAAGCTGCCTTAGTACCAAAAGGGCCTGTGCGAGTTTTTAAAGTGGATTCTCACCCGCATACCTTAGTGGAACAGCAGAACTTTTGTTCTGTATGAAGATGGCCATAATATATCTATGTATTCAGTAGGTATGGCATCTTTAGAAAGCCAATTAGGCCAACCCGGTTCAGAGGTACTCGCCTGTGGCCTTCACAAAGAATGATTACAGTTTCTGCTGCTTGCTCGATCTCAGTCTGCCAGGAAGTTGAAGAGTCCTTTCTTCCTTGTACTTGTCTTTATCCAGCTTAAATACACATTTCAGAATATTTTGAATAGGGCAGGCCTCACATCGAGTGATTTCAACTGCATAAACTAACATATTAATCTTTTTGCACCTTCGCCTAATTCTATAAAACCTTATAAATGATGTGAATACATATATGTGAATAATTGATACACTATCAAACTATAGTAAAGCGAATGGTGTATGTTATACATGTGCAAACAACACTAAATGCAGCACATGTTTCAGTCGAAGCTCGCATCCAGACTATGGGGCATATTAGCAAGACCGGCGGTAAAATTATCGCCTTTTTAGCGGCAGGAAACTGCCGCTAAAACGGCGATAATGGGCTTGCTAATATGCGTTATAGAATTCCAATAGAAGCCCAGGTTAGATGTGCAGGACATCTAACCTGGGCTTCTATTGGAATTCCATAACGCATATTAGCAAGCCCATTATCGCCTTTTTAGCGGCAGTCCTGCCGCTAAAACGGCGATAATTTTATCGCCGGTCTTGCTAATATGCCCCTATGTTCTCTCTCCCAATAGTCTAGCATTCTGATTCCCCACAGGATGCCTTCAGGTGGCCACTAGAAGAGATTATTCCTCCTACTGACTTGAATCTCTGGGGCAGCTTTATTGAAAAGTGACACTTTGCAGTGCAGCAACCAAGGTTTCTGCATTGCATCAATGAAAGAGCTCAGGTCAGTGCTTTATCTACTAAGATATTACTCTGTTTCTCTCTTCCCTTGAAATGGCGCACTTTAGGCTGTCCTGCACCACGCACACAATAGTTCAAGGGTTTGCTTGTGATGTGTATCATAGGATATCTTTTCACTACAAAATGCTATGATTAGCCGTATGTTTGAAACTCTTTTCTCTTTGCGTGTGTTGTGTACATTACAGCACACATGTAAAGTTAGAAAGGTTTTGAGAAAAACACATTTCTTAAACGTTTTGCTAGCCTCAAGGAGGCATGCATTTTTGGTACAAAGCCATGTCTATCATTTTTAATAGATGGGGCTTTGCATCAAAATCCATTGGTGGTTGCATATACTACACATGGACGCCTCCTTGCTGCAAAGCATAGCTGCACAGAGCCTTACTGTACAATAATTTAAGACTGCTTCACAGCGCAAAACAAGGTAAGTTCCAGAAAGTAAATCTCAGTTCAAGACTTTGCACCAGTTTGTGTAATTTTTTAGAACATTGCATGAAAGGAAGAGATCTGGACATTGCTTTATCCACTAAGATATTGCTTTGTTGCTCTCTCTCCCTGAACTGATGCACTTTAGCCTGTCTTACACCATGCACACGCACACATTAGTTCAAAGGTGTGCTTGTGATGTTTAGCGTAGGGTTTGCACTGGACAGATACCCTTTCACTAAATAATGTGATTATTTGCCATAGTTTCAAACCCTTCTCACCATACATGTTTGCTGTATACTTCAGCACACATGCATAGTTAGAAAGGTTTTGAGAAAAAAAACCTTTTCTTAAATGTCATACTTGCTTCAAGGAGGCATGCATTTTTGATGCAAAGCCCTGTCTATCATTTTTAGCAAATAGGGCTTTGCATCAAAATCGAAGGTTGTTTGCATATTCTACACATGGGGGCCTCATAGATGCAAAGCATAGCAGCACAGAGCCTTCCTGTACATTAATTCAAGACTATTTTCCAGCACAAATCAAAGTATGTCAGTAAATCTCAGTTCAAGACTTTAAACCAGTTTGTGTCATTTTTGCGACATTGCATTAGTGTAAAGCCTTGATAAATCTGTCCCACTCTACCTATGTCTTATTTATTTCCAGAAATGGGAAGCCAGTGCCCTCACTTAGTCAACATGAATACATGGACATCCTACTTTTTGGATGCCAGTCGGCTGGAGGAATCTGTTTTAGGGAGCTGTGTGCTGTGAATCTGCAAAGGTTTATACCTAGGTGGTGGTACTGACCTACTTAGGTGACAGGGCTGACCACAGTCGCTCGGATCAAAGTGGTATATATGTAAAAACTGCTCAAAGGAACTATTACAAAATGTGGGTTTTCTTAAAAAGAGATATTAACCATATTAGTTGTGAAACAAATTCTCCATTCTCAAATTGAGAAATGTATTGACATCCAGAGAGCAAGACCAGCCTGAAACCATGGAATTGTCTTCGCCCACTCAGAGCTTTTGCAAACATGTAAAATGTTGGGCAAAATCATAAGCCAATGATATGGCAAATTCAAAGTCACTTGATGGCTACCTATGTCTGATTGAACCAGCCAAGTAATTTGAACTCCAGAAAATCTTCTGCAAACCAATGTAGGAGGTTACAGTGGCAAGCATGTTTCTTGAAGCATTGGGATATCGCTTGATTTCAATTTGTGCACTACCACTATGAATATTAAGATATAAGGATGGGCTTCTAATTTAGAAGATTTTGGTAACACCCAAAGTTGACCTTTATTGAACAATTATCCCTTACTTAAAATCATTAAATGTGTTCTTCTACAGAACCGCCTTCAATGTTGTACTCTCCTGATACAATTTTTAGCGAAACGTGCTCAAATTACTTTGCTAAACAATTTATTTTAATTGTAGAATTACTTATTTTACAAATTAATAAACATAGATGGACATTTTGCAAGGAATACGTCTGATGCTTACAGGGAGGATTTTGATGAGCAGTTTATCTATGAAGAAATGGCCGTCTATCTTGCTCACATGAAACAGTATAGCAAATATGCAGAATGTATTTTATTCTCATCGATAGGGGTCTCAAAACTCATAAACACCATGAAGATTTAAATCATAATTGCCAGTTTGGGAAGTTTCTGCAAATGTATAGGAGTTGTACATGGAACTTATTATCTTAAACATCCAAAAAGATTACACTTGTATTGTTATGTTTTGTAATGTACCCCAATATAGGCCTGGGTAGTCACCTAACTTTTCACCTACATTTTCCCTGCCATTGTACTACATAACGGTTTTTGGTATTGACCTTTTACCTAGTTAGGCACTGCATAAAATGTTGTGTGATTTTCTCAGAAAACTAGCCTCATTTATTATGCATGAGGATTCTCAGAATCACAGCAGGATTACCATCTTCTGCAGAGTAACTATGTATAAGGGTCATCCCTTTCTTCATCCTTGGTCAACATGACACAGCAAGGTAGAACCCCGAGGGTACCTTTTGGGAACGTAAACACCATATCCTTGATGGGGCAGGCAGAGGAGAAAAGACTTCAATGCTGACACACTGACGCGAGACGCTGAGGTTCCTGCAGGCAGACACTCCAGCACGCAGTGATCTGACATCCCTCGCAGGGTGTCCATCTCGAGACCAAGACGGGGTCCTCCATTCTTTCACACCAGGTAATGGGGTTGGTTTTATCCTGGGGGGATCTTGGCTCTACATCTACATACATGCTAGGTACACTTAGGTACATCTAGTTAGGGTTGCATCGAAGGAGTGTGCATTATTATTGTCATGTATTTATATACCTGCATATATTCATTGTTTTAGCACTATGGTAGAAATCTACTATCCATTTACTCTGTTGGTGCTTATAATTATTTATATCTGTTTCTGTCTTATGGTTGTTTCAGCACAACTATTTTACACTATAATGACGCTGGTTCAATAATTGCCTATTGAATATGTCCCCACCATTTATTCGGTGTATCTCTCTGAGACAAAGTGAGCACGAGTGACTGAGCGAAAAGTACTGTACTGTTTTCATGATCCCTGAAGGGACAGGATTGTCATGTTCGATAGTTGCCAGAAACTATTCTCTCCTTGGCAAGAGGAGTTTACAGTGGCACTGTGAGCTAGCTGGTATACAGGCGAACATACCCGGTGGGGGTGTCTGGAATCAGTCTGGACACCAATCCCACAGTTTATGTTGTCTAAACACGCAGATCCTGTATAGATTTATAGGAACTACACGACATTGGGCCGCCAACGTAGGTTTGGTTATTATTTAACGGTCAAATCTGAGTAGTTCAGTCGTGCTTTTTTCAGAGACCCCTACTCACATATACCCAGAGACGTCTGAAGTGGGAAGGGAAAAATCCACTGCAGCTGAGTAGGCATATCCTATGTATTGGCTGTAGGTTTATTCAAGCTTGAAGGATAAATAGTTCCTTATTGTGCATAAAACCTTATCTCAGTCTCCTTGAAACTCTTTCAACAATGACAGAAGAAAAAAACGCTGTGGCAGCACTACCTGCGAATGCAGCAGGGGAAGGAGAACAAGAAGGTGCTTTAAACATTTCAGAAAATGTCAAAAATGCCCTCACTTTAAAACTAGCAGAATTTGGAGTCACAGCAAGAGGTGGGGCTGTAACCTTCGTGATTGAGGCACATGAGTCATACTGGACAGAGGTGTTCTATTCAGGGGTCAAATTCCCACCAGCAGATGCACGCACAAATACATTTCATTTTTACACTGAAGATGAAATACCATAGGAATATTGTCCATTCGAGGACATTGAAGTTCACCTACCAGGAGCACATAAACTGGTTTAAAGGTGCCATACCATACCCACAGATAAAGTGAGACTCGGTCCTCTCGGCAGAGACGGAGCAACTTGGCCGGTCCTAGCAGCCTATACACTGCATCCAGACATTGACACAATACCGGAAGCAGACGTACGTCCACTTCACAAAGAAGTAATAAAACTTTACAGAAATCTGACGCAGTTCGTTATGAGAACACTCACACTTCAACCAAAAAGGGTTACACCAGCAGGGAAAATACAAGGAACTGCAACTAAAATAACTCCACAAACACTAAATCAGATATGGGTAAAATGCCCACTAAGCGTGAGCAAATGCCATTCTGGATAGCTCAGAAAATAACACAGTTAGAGGTAGTATTTCCACACACAGGCCCCCAAGAAAAACACAGAATGCTAACAATCTTCTTGCCAATGGGGATAGCTCCCCCGATAGAGGATTGTACCTCTTGGGGTACAGTTTTCGCTGTCATCTATGCCAGAACTCATGGTATCCCTTAAATAGCAGTGATACCAGACGTATTGAGACAAATACAGAATGAGTATGGAGCAGAACCTGCTTTGAACTTAGGGATGAAATTGTTAGGAAATTTTGCCCAGGTATCAACTATTATATTGGCAACCATAAAAGGGGAGGCAGCAGAAGTAGCGATACCCCAATGCCTGAGGGATTTCACTCCTATACAACAGGAGCGTGAATTACCAAAAATTATCGAAGACACATATGCCGAATTAGGTAGAGATAATTTGGGAGCTAGAGCAACAAAACCTCAATTCATGGGTGGACCTGAAAAGGATAACACCAAGCAAGCATCCGATTCTTCCAAAAAGAAATGGGATAATAAACAACAAAAGAATAGAGAGAATAGATCACATCAAGGGGTGGGTCTCCTCAACAGGATCCCTCCGAAAGGAGGTACGACCTTAGGAATCGTGATAACATAAAAAAACCTGACAGGTAGAGACACGTTCCTCTCGTTCCTTTCAGGGATCATCAAAAAACTCAGAGAGGGAAGGACGTTCGGAACACAGATCAAAAGAACGAACAAAGTTCAGAGATACACATCGTACTTCGGACTATAATATCAAAAAAGAAGATAAACCAAAATCAAAACCTCAATTTAAAAGAAGAAGGTAGCAGGTCTTAAAGTTAGACATGCCCAGAATTCTGAGGACTCAACTTCTGAACGGGGAATGGGCTCTGATGATGCTAGACAGCACAGCAGAAGTAACAATAGCTCGCCAGAACCTGATGGAATTTCTGGTGACAGCGGCGTTGAGTGAACATATCACGGAGGAGACACCTGATACTAGGGTAAGTGTCCGACACCCGTTATATGAAATAACACTCCAAATGGAGGGGACAAACCCAGAAAATTTAAAGGTCCCTTTTGGGAGAACCTGACTTATGGCTGAAAAACATTGGCCGCCTGAAATTGTTATGGAGTGCCCAAAGGGAAAAACAGTGATTTTACCAGCTTTTTCCGACCTCGTTCCAGTATCACTAAAACATTCTTACGCGCAGGAGTGGGCAGTAGCACTTGCTCCTGCATGATATCGCAACCATGTAGGGTGGGATACTGAGTCACCCCACCATGTAATCCCAGTAAAAACTACTCCGACTCCACAGAAATGGTACCCAATAAAACACGAAGTGAAAAAACAAGTCAAGGAGATCTTAGATCAACTTGAATACCAAGGTGTAATGAAGAATTGCACCTCTTCGATGAATAATCCTTTGTTTCCCGTAATGAAGCCTGACAATTCATACCATCTAGTTTTAGACTACAGACATCTGAATACATGCACAAAGACATTTGCAGTACAGAATGCAGCAAAAATAAGGAGATGATGGACGGAGTGCTGAAACTTTTCCGACACTCACCCCAGTCACAGATCTGAGTTGAATCCATCATCATTCTTTAGCTCACTTCGCCACCCCAGTTTGGACCCAGCCATATGCAAATCAGTCTTGACTCTGTGCCTCATGGGAACAGTCCAGCCCGAACTGCCAGGCCAGGTCCTCCCTGGACTGGAAACAAGCATCCTGTGACCGGTTTTGGGGTAACACCCCCCATCAGCCAGGCTAGCTTGAATCCAGTGGCAAAGTGAGCAAGGGATCCACATCTGGGCATACCCTGCCAACTTAGGGTGACCCTGCCAACTTAGGGCGAACAAAGCAAACACAAGGAGATGATGGACGGAGTGCTGAAACTTTTCAGACACTCACCCGCAGTCACAGATCTGAGTTGAATCCATCATCGTTCTTTAGCTCACTTCGCCACCCCAGAATGCAACAGTGCCGCATTAATGACTAACATTGTGCGGAAAAAATATAAAGCAGCACTAGATATCTCAAATGGATTTTTCTGCCAAAATATAGCACCTGAAAGCAGATTTTTGACAGCATTCTCAATTCTTAAGTTCCCAGCATCAATTTTGTGTAGACTGCCCCAAGGGTACAAAAATAGCCCCAGGTTGTTCTCAGCTAGGGTAACAGAGTTACTTCAAAATTTTGATGAGGAGGCATTGTCCTATGCAGATGATATTTATCTGACGGATGATGATTTAGTGGATCATTTGACCAGGGTGAGCAACATAATTTTGGGATTCGCCTCTGAGGGCTACAAATTCAACTTTAAAAAATTGAAAATAGCCCACCTCAATGTCCTATTTTTGGGATACGAGTTGTCAAGTGAAGGAAAAAGCCTAGCAGCTAACTTTTTAGAAACATGCGCGCTGCTCCAACCTCCAAAAACTCTGAAAAATGTACAGTCCATATTGGGATTTCTAAATTTTGGCAGAACATACATTTTGGATTACGCAGAAAAAGTGAAACCTTTCTATGATCTAATCAGACCTGATTTTTCAATCAGGCATTGGACACAGGAGCACACGGATATTCTTTGTTCCTTACAAGCTGACATGATAGCTTCCAAAATCCTACACACACGTGTAAATACCACAAATTTGGTGATCTGTGTAATAACGGGTCAATCAGGGTAAAATTACCTAACCTTCAAGGAAGGCGAAACGGTACCCATAGCATACAAATCACACTTGTACCCAAATGCTGAAATGCGTTTTGTTTCTACAGAAAAAAATCTGACAGCAGTACAGACTGCCGTAGTGAGAGAAAGAGCACTGGCACAGGGGAAACGAACAATTGTATCTCCAGTACTGGCCTTAGAGGCTGTTACAAAAGCTAGCGTTCCAAATGCAAAAGCGCTACATCCACGATGGATGCAAAGGGCTAATTCTCTCACTGCAACAGATGTAGACTACAAATTTGATTCTACACTAAAAACTCAAGCATTTCTGCAGTACGCACAAGAATATCCTCTCCCGGATTAAATAATGCCTCTGAATCAGTATGAATACATTATCTACACTGACGGTTCTGCTCAGCCTGCCATAGGAAGTAGAGAGCAATACAGCGCAGCTTGTGCGATTGTAAAAGGCTACATGCAGGAAAGCAAGTTCCATCCTAGCAGTACGAAGACACAGTCTCTAGGAGACTGCACTGCACAGATGGCAGAATTAAAAGCCCTATTACTGGCACTTATAAATACAGATCTGGAATTCCCCACACTTATAGTGTGCGATTCATTTTACTGTGTCCAGTCTTTTAATGAATATCTTCACTAATGGGGTAAGAATGGGTGGCACATAAAGCACAAATTGCTTTGGGAACAAGTGGCAGAGCTGAAAAAAGACTTGCCAAGTGCTCACATGATACCCACGCTGAGTCATCAACGTGATGGCGTTCACGTTGAAGGGAATTCATTGGCTGATGAAGCCACCAAGGTGACAGTGCGAACTGCTGCCGTAGCTGCGATCACTCGTTCTAGCATGAGAATAGACGGGTAGATATTGATAATGTTAGCTGTCATTGCTTCATGCAAAAACAGCTCAGCCGTGCCAAAAGGCTTTCTACTCGAGTACTCCTACAAGTTAGATGCAAAAAATATTCCATATGCTCAAATTCCAGGAGAGGGGGATAGAGTAATACCAAACATAGATCGCAGATTAGGTTTAATTCTAGTTGCACACGAGGGTCTGGGTTCTGCACACGCAGGGATTACCGTGACAGTTTCTTTACTGAAACAACGCTATTGGTGGCCAGGTTTAAAAAACAGACAAATCCATTTGTTCTTAAGTGCGACATCTGTCAGCAGATGAAGGGTTCCACCGTAGCACATCCAGTGCAAACACCACTACTAATATCAGACAGACCTCTCACTTGTGTCTATTTGGTCCACTGCAGCCCCTTACAATCTGATGGGCTTACAAGTACATCTTGGTGGCAGTGGATTCATGCTCTAGATTCCTGTGGGTTTGGCCTCAGCGCTCGGCTGATGCCCGAACTGTTATAAGGGATTTGCGAGTCTTCGTATGGACATACGCAATTGGCACATTACATTCCGACCCTGGCCCCGCGTTTAGCTCTAGGGCTTACATGGAAGCCATGGGAAGTTTGTGTGTAGCATTGCGGTACTCATCTCCATATCATCCCGAGGGAAATTCGATGGGGGAGAGATAAAACAGGGACTTAAAGCAATCCTTAACAGCAAGGGTATTAGGCTCAGGGGTAGTTGGGTCAATCACCTATATGGGGTCCAGAGGACACTTAATAACATGCCAAGAAGTTCCCTAGGAGGCATCACCCCTTACGAAGCCCTATTTGGGACAAGAATGTGGGTACCTGACCTCGATTGTGGCATCACAGTGGCGGATGAAAAACCATTTGACATCAATAAATGTTTGGCTGTTTTACAGAAACTCAATGAATTCCGGGCACTACCAAGCAACGTCTAAGTAAAATGCACCGCCACTGGGGAAGTAAAAACAGTAACGGCAAGACCTGCCTGGATCCCAAAAGTCAGGGATCTAGTCAGAGAAAAGATAGTGGACAAGAAAGAGTTTGGGCCATCATACAGAACGCCTGTACCTGTCCTGGCTGTCCAAGGAACAAGAACAGTACTTCTCTGCCTCTTGCCGGCAAGAAAGAAAAGAGATTTGTCTCCATTGATCTGATCAAACCACACTATGTGGCCGATACTGAATAGCAGGACACATGGGCTCCTAGGTAGCCACGGATTTCCTCTCACTACCATACAGGAGGTTCAGTCAGAAAGACTGATAACATTTGAAAAGTCTTCTATACGTAGTAATGATGTTACCAACAATGAAATGGAACTTGTTCTTATTGAAATTGAACATCATCAAAACACAAAAGAAACACAGATATCAATTAGGCCTACCACCAACATCTACATCAATTTGCCTCTCTAGGAGACATCTGCAAGTTCAACAAAACCTGCTGAGCTACCAAAGATAGATCGAACTGCATGTGGCTACTTCATCGATTTCGACACTTTCTCTCTGGATCCAAGTAAACCCGAGTCACCACCAGCTCCAGTTTCCCACAAAAAGCAACTTCATGATTTCTACATTTTGCTGAAAAAGACATACCTAGTCTCAACATGGCTAAAGCTCTGGATAATAACTGGAATATTGTTCCTACTCTTCTGGATAGGTTTAGTGATTGTCTTTTTCTTGCTTGTGAATGGACACTATCTCCCAGAACGCACCGCAGTATCCGATGTGAACTTGGTGCTGAAACCTCATACGTCATCTCATTGTGAACAGAGAGACCTGTCTTATGTGAACATTACAGCAATTCCAGTTCCTGACGGAATAGTTTGGGACAGAGTTTCATATGATGTATTTGGTTCCACTGAACTTTTGAAAATACCACATGTATTCAAAATTTCTTTAAATGATATCATCACCTCCAGTACATACTCTGACGATTGGGATTTTGAAACTGTTAATAGTATGCTGTCTGATTTAGAACTGTCTGCAGCATTCACGAAAAATGAAATGTTTGATGACTCATCTGATTTTGATACCATGTGCTGTTACCAAAATTATGGTCATCATTCTTTGCATAAAATGAGTGCACCACGTAATGTTTTCACATACCACCAATGGGAACATTGCCCAACAACAACGAAAGGTAGTTCACAAGTTTGCTTATTTTTCTGGGTTTAATACATCAGATCCACGCTCATATTATTATAAGCTTGCACCTACATCTGCAAAGAAAAGTATGCTCATTAACACAAAACAGATATACTCTGCATCACTTATTGACTGACTGTCTGAACAGTTTCGACTTATGGAAAGACACTATAGACATAAAATCATTATAGGGGAACTAAGGAATGGCAGATTCAGGGAACTGAGGCACTATTTAGAGCATGCCTCATACCACAACAAATCATCTTCCTGAACAACACCTTGCAACAGACTTCCTGTCTTGGGTTAGCCAAGATCAAGGACTTGAACACACCTCGTATTCCCTCACTTTCACACTTGGAGGGATGGCAAAATTATACAGAAAATGGTGAGGGTACACTAGATGACATCAATACATGGTGTTTCATACAATTCAACAGACCCCAATTGGAAAGGATGGTTGGTTTGGCCTATCGACACAAATAGGTGTCATTCAAGATTCAGGGGTACCACCGAAAGGTTTAGTATCCATAGGCCTGACTTACGCTATGTACAACAAGAACATCCGGTGGTGGTGACATCATACAGTGTTGGGAAGTTATGCCTAGATTGGCTAAGAACCTCAACACTGTCACAGGTGAAACAACACTAGTCCTTACTCTCAGAGGACATGGATCTTAGGGATTTTTTGCTAGGTCGCCAAAAGCCATCAGAAACGCTTCTTATACGTTGTTTATAAAGAAATTTGGAAAATCTCTCAACAGGAAGCTGCGGAGAGATTGCGTGAAATTGACAGAGTTAACTTAGAAAAGGCTTTGGCTGTGGTTGATAATGGAATTACCACACTGACATCTAGGATTTATTCACTGGGCAACATTGTATCTTCTGCTATAGATATAATGGAACAGGATCTGTCCATCTTACAACAAGGGCAATCAAAGTTACGATCCATTCTATTATTGAGCTGGACGCTACAATCATTGTGCTCTGGTCATGTGCCCTGGTGACATATTAACAGTGCGTCTCTATTCTCCGCATATAATCTATCAGAGAGACAGACGAGAATGGCACAAAGAGATGCAAAATATACAATACTGCACATTGAGAAATTAGACCAATTACCTTTCACTGTGGCAGAATCTCTGTCCACAGAATGGTTAATTCATGGCCATATAACATTGCCAGTAACAACTTTCCAATTTCAATATTGCCTAAAACACCACCAGGTAGGCAGTTAGGAAGCAATGGGTAAGGACTTCATCCACGAATCTTGGGAATTACCGTATAGATTTAGATGCAGGAATGGGGACACTGAAGTGTTTCTCAGTGGTACAGACTGCGAGACTTCATTAAGTGGGTCTCTACTTTGCCAGGATATTATGCTTCATGTGGCTTGCAATGGTTCCGTTGCACACTTATCCTGTCATTTAAAGGGATCCCTAGCTGAAGTGATTAATCCGGTGTTCAAGCTTCTCTCAAATGGGAGTTACTTAATGCTGAATGATCAAGGTTGTTGTGGGATGCTTCCAGGCACTGCATATCTAGTCACAGTAAGTTCCAGGGTTACTTGTTGTATGCATGTATTGTTTCCACCGACCCACACAGTCAGGGAGGCGCCGTTATGGCCTTCATTGAATGTTTCCTTTATACGGTTTGATACTCTCAGCCGAATGAAAGCCATGCTTTTACAGAAAGATGTGCCCTTAACATCAGCCCGTGAGACTTTTGATCTTCAGGTTGCAAGGTCCTCAGCTGAGATACAGGACCCGGGACGAACATAACTGCTCTTTCCATTTCGGAGAAATGGTACAGCGTATCTTTAACATGTCTGCTACAAAAGGTATGGTACACCTATTTAAGACCATAGGTTCTGGACTGTTAAGCACTTTTCAGACAGTGTTTGGAGTGATTCCAGCTTTTATACACTCCGTATTTAGAAGCATTTTTGGAGGGCTTCTGCTAATCCTGCTACTGGTAGTGGGAATCTTGATTTTAATTTTTCTGCTACGCAATGGACTTCCCAGTCACAGAGGAGATGGAAAAAACGCTCTTGGAGTGACGTTACCATGATCGCATGGTACTCCATCTGGGCACACCTCGACTTCAGGAGCTAAGCAAGTCTTGGGTCCTGTCATTCTGGCCAGTCTGGATTGACTATGTTTTGCCTGTCCTCCGCTGCTTGTTCTGCAGACAAGAATGCGTGTTGGAACTCTGTCTAACACTTCCATTGGTTGCGCCACCGGATGTGGATGTATTACTGGACCTGTTAATGGCCCACCACGTGGCACACTTAGAGCCACCACGGGATGCTTCAGCTCCTGTTGGATTGGATACTGGCTCTACTATAGGCACACAGGCTTTGGATGTTTCAAATGCTTCCCCAGCATCGGCTGTGGAAACTGAAGAAGATCATCTTTGCTCGATCGACCTGATCTGTGAGGTGTTACAGTGACGGTCATCTGCGAAGGCAAGCATCAGTGATGTTGCGTCTACCACACAGGACACTTAAATATTTGGCTCTCCGTGTGCTGGGAAGAATTCGGCCTTTTTCCAAAATAACCGAAATTGGAATTTTAAACATAATCATTTTTCCTTCTATATTATTACTGAGCACCATGACTTTCAGACACTCTCAGTTGCTCAAACTATATATATGAACATATTTTAAAGGACCTTTTTTAACATATATAAAGGATTATGGAACTTTTAGGCACTTTTTATATACTTTTAGACATTCTTATTCTGAACATTTTTTAACAATGCTTTACGATTGCTTAGAAGGACATTCATCTTTTTTAGTATATCGTCCGATCGGATGAGGAGTGGGTGTTATGTTTTGTAATGTACCCCAATATAGGCCTGGGTAGTCACCTAACCGTTCACCTACATTTTCCCTGCCATTGTACTACATAACGGTTTTTGGTATTGACCTTTTACCTAGTTAGGCGTTGCATAAAATGTCGTGTGGTTTTCCCAGAAAACTGGCATCATTTATTATGCATGAAGGTTCTCAGAATCACAGCAGGATTACCATCTTCTGCATAATAACTATGAATAAGGGTCATTCCTTTCGTCATCCTCGGCCGACATGACACAGCAAGGTAGAACCCCTGAGGGTACCTTTTGGGTATATAAACACCATATCCTTGCTTGGGCAGGCAGAGCAGAAAAGACTTCCATGCTGACACACTGACGTGAGACGCTGAGGTTCCTGCATGCAGACACTCCAGCACACAGTGGTCTGACAATCCTCGCGGGGTGTCCATCTCGAGACCAAGACGGGGTCCTCCTTTCTCTCACACCCGGTAATGGGGTTGGTTTTATCCAAGGGGGATTCTCAGCTCTACACCTACATACATGCTAGGTACACTTAGGTACATCTAGTTAGGGTTGCATCATAGGAGTATGCATTATTATTGTCATGTATTTATATACCTGCATATATTCATTGTTTTAGCACTATGGTAGAAATCTACAATCCATTTACTCTGTTGGTGCTTATAATCAATTATATCTGTTTCTGTCTTATGGTTGTTTCAGCACACCTATTTTACACTAGAATGACGGTAGTTCAATAAATGCTTATTGAAAACGCCCCCACCGTTTATTCTGTGTATCTCTCTGAGACAAAGCGAGCACGAGTGACTGAGCAAAAAGTACTGTACTGTTTCCACGATCCCTGAAGGGACAGGGTTGTCATGTTCGATAGTTGCCAGAAACTATTCTCTCCTTGGCAAGAGGAGTTTACAGTGGCACTGTGAGCTAGCTGGTATACAGGCAAACATACCTGGTGGGGGTGTCTGGAATCAGTCTGAACACCAATCCCACATTTTATGTTGTCTAAATGCGCAGAGCCTATATAGATTTATAGGAACTACATGACAGGATAATAAGTACCAAGATTGTTTTGCGAGACCAGTAAAAAAGAGCACAATGGTAAGCAAGGGTTATCAGTTTGGCTACTTCACAAAAGAAAGCCTTGTTCTCGCTATGAAATCCAATACAGAGAGCTGTGTATCAAGAATCTCTTTTGAAGCACTGGAAGCCTTACATTTTGATGGCTACATTGACACACTCTTGTATTGCATTTAGTAGTCATAAACTGTGGCATAATTTATAGCACATATACATTCAACGTAGGGTGACTTGGCAAACATCATGGGCTGCTACAGGTGTGGCTTATGTAAGGCATATTATTCTGCAATTGAGAGAAATCAAGCAATGTATGGTGTGCATTTTGTGAGATGACATTGCAATATAGAATATCTTAGATGCACCACTGGATAAGTAACAGTTCATTTGAGTGAAGGCCATTCAGTAATCTGGATGTAAAGAGAAGATTTTCATTTCGTTAAGTATTTTAACAAGGAGGAACATACAGAGCTACAACTTAAAAGACCAATTATGGAACAGGTTGGCAAATGTCAGGAAATAATCAAGCCCAAATTCTGGTGGCTATCAATATACTTTGAATACAATACTGGATGAGGAGTTTCACTTTTGGCCAGGTAGTAAATTATAGTGGACGCTTATCAGAGAAATGTTTCTGTCAATTCATTAGATGGTATTAGACTAGCAATTCATAGCAGTGGTGTAGCCCCGCTGTGCTGTCTTGAAGACTGAACTAAGAGGTTACCTATTTTTTATGCATGTTTGGTAGAGTGCATGCTTATCATGTGAGCTATGTGAAAATTGTTGGTTTTTGTGAGTGATTGAGGGAGCGGTTCTGGAATCTTATTGTGGTCGACATGATGCAGCACTTGTCAGTGATAAGGAACCACATAATGGTAGATTGAACCATGCTGCTCCGTACAGCCTATCGCCCTCTGGTCTTCAGAGCTCGATCGATCAGCAAGAGTTTATGGGGAAGTCCTATGCTGGGGGAGTCTTGGATGGGAGAAACAGTCAGGTGTTTGGGAAAAAGTTATGTTTCTTCTCCTTGTTGGCTTTCCAAGATCTTGAACAGGTTTCCTGGCTCTAGTGTAATCCAGAGTTTGGCTCCTTAACCAACAAAGGAGGCACCTCCACAGCAAGACTCGTTGAATCTGTTGACAGTTAAAATTGCAGCCATTCTGAATTCGAGGGCCCTTCTTTGATGTTTTGTAGGAAGATCAGCCAGTGAATGGCATGGTTTTCAACTCACAGTGCCTTGAATGAGTTACATCTTACAACAAGGAGACATTGAAGATATCGGAGGGCTGGTATATTAATTATTGAGAAGGTGTAGAATCTGTAAGGCTGATGGGTGCATTGCAGTCTATGGAGTAAAAAGATTTGTCCTCATGAAATGTCTGTTGGCTTAATCAAGGCATGAGAAGCCAATGATGGTGGCATGAATCTAGAGAGAAATCGCTGCTGTGAGAAAAGAAAAGGTCCTCATGGTGAACACAGGAGATTTAATTATCAGGTATCTCTGAAGTAGAGGGGATGTCTGACTTTGCTGTTGGCAGCCTTTGGGGGCCTTAGTCCATTTGCCAGAAAGCAGTGATCTGTCAGTGGGACAAGTACCTCAAACGAGGATTCTCATAGTAGTATGACTTCTACTCATAAAGATTAGAGAATTAGGTATTCACAAATTTCACAAAGTCAGCTCGGAGAAATGTCACAAGGAGACTCCGTTTTATCTGCATATATAATTGTGGTATACACCTGGCTAGTAAAATAATCTGGATTTCTAGTTAAGGTGAATATAATTAGACTGTTAACAAGAATGTATTTGTTTTAGATGTAATCATAGGTGGAGATGGATCAGAGATGTTGGGGTAAGACTGAGAGATGGATCCATGAGAGTTCTACAAATATTGCTGGTAATTGTACCATATTTATTTATTTTCTTACATTTTCTTGACAACTTTATAAAGGGTGTACATCAGTGTAACAAAGCAAGAACAGATATATAATAATGAGTACATATCACTGAAGAACGTTCACATAGAGAAATTAGTCGACTATTTTTGAACGGTTTATACATGTACAGTTACAAACTAGTAAGTTAGGAAGTTTCATCGATCCATATTTAAGAGTGAAAAAAACTTGGTACAAATTGAGGCGGGTTATAATAAGATGATGCTACACATTCCCAAAGACCATACAGTAGGCAGCAAAAAGGAGTTCCTCATGGATGGGCCAGGTTGCAGATGGGACTGTGCCACTCTTGGGGGGCCAGAAACTTCCCCAGATGTCTAGGAAGAGCTGTATCTGGTAAATTAGTCTGTAGATCAGGTGTTCAAGGACCACCGTGATCACCATATGGTCCATCCAGTTTTCCAGGGTAGGGGCCATTAGTCTGGACCAGTTAAGAAGAATAAAAATATTTGCCGTCGACAGCCATCACATTTCATGTCTGGTAATAGCAGAGACATGCTGGGGTCGATTCCGATTCGGGCCGGAAAAAGCACCGACCGACTCGGATCCGGAAAAAATACCGACCGACACGTACCCGTGGCGCCCGACACGCCAAGTACGATGCAAGGCGCGAAAAATCCGACCGACACGTAACGAAACCAAGTCGACCGACCGAGCCGCACGGAAAACAGCAATCCGGCCGGAAAAACACGCGAATCCAACCGACCGACACGCACCCGGAACAAATCCGACCGAAACGTACACGCTAACTCCAAACCGCTAAGTACGATGCAAGGCGCGAAAACCACGAGCGAGTCGGACGGAGGACAAGCCGTACGACCGACACGCATACAAAACCGAGCCGAAGCAACACAATACACCGCGACCGACGCGTACGCAGCATAGAAAACTGCACAAACACAGCGTGAACGAAACAGAAAACACCGTACGAGACCAATGCAGGGTCCGACTCGGTCACAAGAACGTTTCCAACATACACAAACAGCACAAAGGAAAAATCACCCAAAAAAAGGCCAAACAAGCAATTACCAAGCCAATAAATACTGGGGGGTGGGGACAGAGAACAAGGACACACCCACAACTCCACCTATATAAAGGACACAAATCACTACCATGAGCCTTTGCAAATGCCATTCCACTGCCAGCACCCAAGAGAAAGCAACCACACACCCACAGCTCATCCCTCACACAAGCCACACACCATCAGCACACCAACAAATACCTACTTCACATACACCCAGCAAAACACACACTCACACACCCTCACCTGCACACCAACACACACATCACCCACCATCACCACCCATCACCATGCCCCCCAAGAAGAATCCCAAGTTCCTAGATAGTGAATTGGAAGTCATGGTAGACGAGATCCTCAGGGTGGAGCCACAGCTGTTTGGCACCCTGGTCCAACAGACCCCCATGTCGCAGAAAACCAAGATGTGGGAGAGGATCATCAACAGGGTGAACGCCCAATCACCATGTCGGCGCACAAAGACCGACATCCAGAACAGGTGGTATGACGTGCGCAGGAGGGTACGGGACATGCTGAAGAAAGACTACATCAACAGCCAACACACCGGCAGTGGCCCTCCTGCCAAGCCAATATACCTCAGGCCCTGGGAGGAGAAGGTGCGGGCCATCCTTCCGCCAGTGAGCGTATATGGACTAGAGGACATCCCAGAGCCTGGTGAGTACACAACAAATGTACACAATATACTGCCACAAAACACACACATCACTGTCAAGGGGAGAGTCAAACCATGCACTCATAGCAATTACACAGCAACTAGAACAGAATCATCCCAAAATGTGTATGTCAGTCAGATAAACACAACACATGCCATCAAAAAAGTCACATCCAACTGTGCCAACACATGTACAAACACAACCACAACTACAGCTAGGCAGTGGCACAAATAGAACTAACAAACACATCGGCGCGGTGGCAAAGCTACAGACACACAGGTCACTGGGGACAATTATTCAGGTCATTTACGCAGCTGTAGTGTAGAAAAGGCACTATTTCCACTGAACTCCACACAAAAGCAAGTAAGTATGGGAATGCTGGCAAGTGGGGTGGAGGCAATGGCATGATGGGAGTCGTAGTCACAGACATAGCTCACCCCCATAACTGTCCCATCAACACCACCATGAACCATGCGCACATCACAGGGAGTGGAGAAGGACTCACAAGATGGCTGACACTGGCTACTGCTGTGGGGAGCACAAGGCCCTGCTGCCAACTGTGCACCAACAAACAGCAGGACACCACTGACTGACATCCTGAGAGACAACTTCCACTCCCTGCAATGCAAGCACGTTCCATGGTGGGATATCTGGCTGGCTGGGTGGGAAGGGGGACTTGCAGCACTGACTATAGTGACCAGCACCTCCCCTCACCCCCCCCAACACAAACTCCACAGTACCCACCTGGTAGAATGCAATGCCCTCCATCCTAACACAAGATCCCACAAAGCACCACCACCCTGGGTTATGTTGTGTGAAGCACAGGGACACTCTTGGAACTCTTAGCCAAACAACTGCCAGGACAACACTCCCAGCCATCCTGTCAGCACAGCCAGCCCACCCCACAGGGAAGCAGAGTCAAAAGGAAGGAAGCATGGGCCTGCTGGGAAGGGGGTGGAGGCAATAGCATGATGGGAGTCGTAGTCACAGACATTGCTCAGCCTCACAACTGGCCCATCAACACCACCCTGAACCATGCTCACATCACAGGGAGTGGAGAAGGACTCACAAGATGGCTGACACTGGCTACTGCTGTGGGGAGCACAAGGCCCTGCTGCCAACTGTGCACCAACAAACAGCAGGACACCACTGACTGACATCCTGAGAGACAACTTACACTCCCTGCAACGCAAGCACGTTCCATGGTGGGATAACTGACTGGCTGGGTGGGTGGGAAGGAGGTCCGGCTGTCAACCAAACACAAGCAATGCAGACCATGTTCACACCCCAGAAAATACATAGAAATGCCCAAATAATGCAGGACAATGTGCCACACCAATATCAACCCCTGACTGTGACGACTTAGGACAATGCAATGTACAGGCCCGCACCCAGAGGCACAGTCACAACTGTCATGTGTGTCAACCATTGATGCCTGCAGAAACATGACATACATTGTTTGTGTCTCCCAAAAACAGGTGATGATGGGGACACAGCAGCAGACGCTGAGGAGTCCCAGTCCCAGGCACAAGAGGATGCCGAGCTCACTGGCGTCGTACAGCCTCTGTCCTCCTCGGACGATGAAGAACAACCTGGCACATCCGGTGCAAGTCAACATGCAGCACCAGCAGGACCACCAGCTGCAGCACCAGCAGGACCACCAGCTGCACCCCTGCACCCACCCCTACAACGACTGTCACCACGAATACCATCCCTGCCGACATGGACAGAATAAGGAGCAACACCAGCACAGTGACCCTGGACCAACCTGGGGCCATGGACACCACCACCACCACCAACCCCCAAGGTGGACCAGGGTTATCTGTGCGTGCCACTGCACACACTGCACATGTCAGCAGGGGTGGTGGGAGGGGTGGGAGACAGAGGTCGCTGCTTGCAGACGTTGCTGGTGTGCATGACGACCCACAACTGGTACGCATAGCTGATGCATACCAGTCCAGCACCGGAGAGCTCAGCCAGGTAGTGTGGCTCCTCAGAGACATTAAACAGCAGCAGGCTGCCCATCATGCCCGCTTGGACTCCCACATGTCCCACGTGGAGTCACACATGTCCCGTGTGGACTCACACATGTCCCGCGTGGAGTCCAAGTGGGATGCACTGCATGAGATGACGGCGGTGCACAGGGACATTTTACAATGCCTCCGCCAGATGAACAGCAACCAGTCCACACCTCCCTGTGTGCCAACAACATCTGGTGCCGAACAAACTGCAACTGCCACAGGGAGGGAGGAGGACTCTGGCGGAGAGTCCCCTGCACCGCAGCAGCCTGCACTTGAGGGCCCCCCAAGAAGAGGGGTCGTCCGAGGAGGGAAAAGTGAGAGGCCGATGGCCAAGCGCAACTCCCAGGAAGCCTGAACCTGTTCTGGATGTTCGCCTTTGTGCACAGACTGTTCACCCTGTTGACGGCAACACTACTCCCACACATTGCATGGGGAGTACAAGTTGGACCAATGTGTCAGACAACTGTGGCCCCGATACTGGGGATCCTGTCTACCCGGACTTTCAATTCACCTAGGAACTTGGGATTGCAAGATTCATGACCAGCACAACCCATCCTATGCACTATTAACACAAATGTATCACAATAAACACACTAATACACCATACTTGCCTCTGTCGTGATTCCAACGTGGGTGCTGTTATGGGGATGATGAACTGCAAAATTACACTGTGTATGCGAACTGCAACAGCAAGGACAACACAGGCATGTGAGTACAGGCAACGTGACACACATGAGGGAGACACACCACCAGGGCTACACGACACATACACACCTAGGCCATCTGACTCATTGCCTACACAGATGTTGCCAGGGAAGACGGTGCAATGCACAGACACCACACCCATTCCCAGTTGTAGTCAAGTAGCCCACAGGTGCAGTAAGCAAATGGCCGTCAAATGTGTGACCACAGACAACGCACATCACAAAGTGAAGCACAGGTTTATTACACAGTTGCAACATGCCGTAACCACTACAGATGCAAGGTAACCCCACCTGGTAGCGGGCACACAGTCAACAACTGTAGACGGAAGGAAGTCCATGGGTGTGGCGCACATCACCTGTAGGGACACAACAGCTACCAGCCTGGATGTGCAATCACGTCGTCGGTGGACACAGTTGACCAAACGAATCTGAAAGTACCCTGTGAAGGACAGAAATGACACACAGTCAAAAGCAATGGAGTACAGGACAGAACAGCAAAACTCATGCACAATACATGTTACAAGATACCCACCCAGAACCAAGTTAGCATGTCAACACTGTTGGGGAGTACAGCCCACCTGTCACCACACATCGCAACACACATCCAGTCAAGTAGCCCATGGACACACTCCAACAGCACCAGAGCACCACCCACACATCATGCCAACTCACATCATTGACATGACACCTCAGGATACTCACATTCAGCTAAAGAAGTTGGTGATGAGCTGTGTGCGGACATCACCATCACCATCATCATCATCATCATCGTCACTGGCATCGTGGTCCAGGCCAGGATCCTCCACAGGTGGCGGATGTTGGTCATTGTCATCCTGGATGAGAGGTAACTCCTTCCGCACTGCCAGGTTGTGGAGCATGCAGTAGACGATGATAATCTTGCACACTTTCGCAGGGGCATATGGGAGGGACCCTCCGGTCTTGTCCAGGCAGCGGAAGCGGCTCTTCAGGAGACCAAAGGTCCGCTCAATCACTCTCCTGGTCCGACCATGTGCCTCATTGTAGCGCATCTGGGCAGGTGTCACAGGGTTCCTGAGGGGTGTCAGCAACCACGGCATGTTGGGGTATCCCGAGTCACCTACGGACAGACAAGTGCACATTAGCTGACTTGGAAAAGTGGGCGGAATACTACAGATCAGATCACACACAATGGCACAAAGTCAGTACACACCGACAAGCCAGGCACGCTGGTTCTGCATCTGTGCCATCATCCTGGGGATGCGACTACTCCTCATCACAAAGGCATCGTGTGCTGAACCAGGGAAACGGGCACACACGTGTGTGATGGTCATGTCTGCAAGACACACCACCAGTGCATTGACCGAGTGGTAGTGCTTGCGGTTCATGTAGGCCTGCTCCTGGGCCTGTGGTGGTACCAAAGCCACATGTGTCCCATCAATGGAGCCAATGACATGCGGCATCCTCCCCAGGGCATAAAAGTCACTCTTCACGTCAGTGAGTCGTCGCAGTCTAGGGAAATAGATGTACCGGTTCAGGAAGAGCAACATTGCCGCCAAAACATCGCGGAGCACACGGCTGAACATGGTCTGTGACATCCCACCAGCAGTCGCCACAGTATGTTGGAAGGTACCGGTGGCAAAGAAGTGTAGGGCTGCCATCACCTTCACCTTTGGGGTCAGCGCTGTAGGATACGGCCGGCCAGGCTGCAAATGTGGGGACAACTGCACTGCCAAATCCTCAATCAGCTGCCTGGTGAAGCGGTACCGTCGGATGCTGTCCCGTTCCACCATCGTTGCCAGGTCTGGGAATGGCCGATGGACAGCAGGAGCCCTGCAGTGCAGAGGAGAAGTAAGCAAGATTGTCAGTCACCCCACATATGCGGCATTGAACACACTCAAGATCCCAACATACATCATTATGAGGCACAACTACATGAAGTGTGCAGTACCGGAAGGACATGTATGGTACATACATGGCCAACATCTGTCAACACGGTCCTACAGGTGGCATCAATTTGTCCCAGGTTGGCCCATTGGATATCATGATGCCGTGTCACAGTTCCCATCTCCTGCTGCCGTGTCACAATCACCCCCACAGTGACATGTGAGGACAGATGTGCCCCAGGCACCACAGCTCAACGACAGGTACATTCCCAGGGACCCTGTAATGCCACATGGACATTGGCATCACATGGAGTATCATGTGTACACCACAGCAAAACAAACATGACCCCCACAGGTAGTGGCCCCACTTGCCACGGCAGGACAGACATTAACGTCTGTGACACACACGCACAACATCAGAGTCCATGCACACACAACGTGGATGTGGAGACTGTCTCCCATTGTGCACATGAAATCAGAGACATTGTAAACACTACATGCACAAAGACTGTGGAGGTCCATCACTATTGTGCCACTGGGACACCCTGGCTCAAACATACCGTCCCACATGGGACTCACGGGGTATGTGACATGACATACACAAACACCACTGTGAAATGTGACCATGGCACATGCACAGATATGAACAGTTGCACATCACAGTGGTCACGTACACGTAACACCCAGGATCCTGTCCCCATGAACACGTGCACAGCCTGGGGGTGGCTGCCCACAGGTGACACCCACAGGACAACATGTACACCAACATACACACAATAGGAAATGCAGCCTTACATGCCTTATGATAAGGTTTGGACAGGCTGTCGTGATGTAGGTGTGCCCCTCACTCCCTGGGAGCTATCTGTGGCTGGCATATGTCCATCTGAGACAGGCATGCTGACATATGCCAGTCACATGTACAGTGATGCGTTGAACTGCAATGGACCGATCGGTGCCTCCGGCCGGCCCATTGCTTTCAATGTGTGCGGGTACGCGTTGTACCCCTGTGCGCGTTGAACTGCAATGGACCGATCGGTGCCTCCGGCCGGCCCATTGCTTCCAATGTGTGCGGGTACGCGTTGTACCCCTGTGCGCGTTGAACTGCAATGGACCGATCGGTGCCTCCGGCCGGCCCATTGCTTTCAATGTGTGCGGTGTACCCTGCGCGTTGTACTGCAATGGACCGATCGGTGCCTCGGCGGCCCATTGCTTTCAATGTGTGCGAGCAGCGTTGTACCCTGTGCGCGTTGAACTGCAATGGACCGATCGGTGCCTCCGGCCGGCCCATTGCTTCCAATGTGTGCGGGTACGCGTTGTACCCCTGTGCGCGTTGAACTGCAATGGACCGATCGGTGCCTCCGGCCGGCCCATTGCTTTCAATGTGTGCGGGTACGCGTTGTACCCCTGTGCGCGTTGAACTGCAATGGACCGATCGGTGCCTCCGGCCGGCCCATTGCTTTCAAGTGTGCGGGTACGCGTTGTACCCCTGTGCGCGTTGAACTGCAATGGACCGATCGGTGCCTCTGGCCGGCCCATTGCTTCCAATGTGTGCGGGTACGCGTTGTACCCCTGTGCGCGTTGAACTGCAATGGACCGATCGGTGCCTCCGGCCGGCCCATTGCTTTCAATGTGTGCGGGTATGCGTTGTACCCCTGTGCGCGTTGAACTGCAATGGACCGATCGGTGCGCACCCATTGACAATGGGCTTGCCTGGCAACGGACGCGTTTCGAATTTCGAACGAGTCGGTTGCTGGAAAATCAGTTGGTCACCCACAACAATGTTGCAAAATCATGTATGTCATGAAGTTGAAGATTTGAAGGATGCTGTGGGCGTGTTTTGGTGCTGCTATTCCATGGATTGGCCAGATTCAGAAGATGCAAACGACTTGGACCTATCACTTTGGACACAAGGGACAGTATCTGCCTCTCCAGCACATATATATTGCTGGCTGTTCCCCTGAGAGCCCACTTGCCTGCACTACATGCTCCAAGACGACATCTGCCACTGCACTGCTGCTGTCTCTGCCCCTCTGGACCCTGCAATGGCACGTACTGTGGAGAGAGCCCCAGCCTTCAGCCTTGAAGAGAACCAGGCCCTGCTGGACAGCCTACTTCCACAGTACAGCAAGCTGTATGGGACACCAGGGGAGCAGGTGAGTGTCCTGTGCACTGCCTTTCTGAATGTGCATTTTGTCTGACTAGCAAGGCTGAGAGTCTGCACGCCACTGGCTAGCAGGCTCACTGAGTAGTTGTCACCCCCCATAGTGTGTAGTGACTTGCACTGGACAGGTATGGTGCAGTGACAGTGCTTCTGAACAGGGTTTTACTCCCCATGCAATGATACCATGTAGTGACTTCTGGAAAACTGTCCATGGGCAGCCGTGCACTGCCTGTGTACACCATGTGCCCCTGTGATTGCGACATGTATATGCAACTGTGTCATGCACGGATATGTTGCATGTGTAGTAATGGCCTTATCACTTTGTCATCCTGACAGGCTTCTGCCCATCGGAAGCAGGAGATCTGGAAGGACATCGTCCCGGCTGTCCGGTCCGTGGGGGTCTACAAGCGCCGGATCCGCAACTGCCAAAAGAGGTGGCAGGACCTTCGGGGCTGGACCCGTAGGATTGCACGGGTCCAGCTGAAGCTGTCGCCTCCTCGCAGGAGGGGCGGAACACGGACCCTGACCCCCCACATGCTCAGGATCCTGGCGTTGGTCTTTCCAGACCTGGATGCGCAGCTGAAGGCCAGAGAGCAGCAAGGAGGGGGTGAGTCAAAGACTGCACTGTGAACTCTGTCTAACATGCTATGTGCCCTCCTCGGGCCTGGTTAAACTGCCACAGTACAGCAGTCATGTTGTCCAGGAGCCATGTCCCTCTATTGTGCACTGCCCACTCCTCATCTGATACCCAGGTGTGGCCCTTACATGCAGGGAATTCTGTCACTTAGGACTCTGTCCTTGCAGTTTGCTTGACTCAAGGTGGGAGACAGCATCTGTTTCCCTGACTCTGTGGTGGGCATCATGGGTGGGTCCATTGCTTACACAATGCCTGTATTCTGACATGTATTCAGCTTGTTACTTTGATCTGTGGTCCAATTGCTGAGCTGATCCACCACATGTGGCTGGGGTATCTGGCACACACCCATGCTGCGGGTGGGAACAATGTTTGGGCCCCAGGAGTATGTATATGACGTGTGTCACACATACTTAGCCAGCTGCCTACAGTCCAGGGCTCATCCCTCATTCATGTGGGGCTGGACAGTCATGCCTACTCCAGGCCATACAATACACTCTGTACTCCCACTCCCGTGTATCAGCTGACACATTGTGCGCAGTGATTTGACCCCTCAGGTGTCTGCCTCTGTGTCAGTGTGCTGTGGATTAGTCGCCAGGACTGCTGTGGAGTTTCTTGGTAGGGGCTCAGCATGCCACTGGAGATGTGACCATAGGAGACGATACTTGTGTGTCACATAGGTGTCTGATCAGCTGGCCATGCAGACTGGGGCATGTGAATGTGAAGTTCAGGCAGCTGTTCCCCATTCACAGCAGAGTGTGAGGGGCTCAGGTTCAGAGGGTAGTGTCACAGGTCTCCCATATGTCCAATAGGTATGACCTGGACAGATGAGGGTTAAGAGGATGTGTTGTGGGGGGATGTACATGTGCACTTGTGCAGCTCCAGGACTTGCATTCCCCATGACCTACTATTGTGACACAGTGCAGAGTGTTGTTGTCTGGCTGCAAAGTCATACATCACTGAGACAGTGATGTATGACTTTGCAGTCATGCCTCCGCCATGGCATGTGTCTACTGATTGGTGAGCCTGCAGGGGAGTGACATGTGCTACATGCACACCATAGTGGCGCTGGCTATCAGGACATGGGTGCATCATGGTGTCTGTCGCTGGTATGCATCACATGCATTTCCTATTTGACTCTGGGCATCCCTTTCGTCCGGAAACCTGTACTGACTCAGTGGCAAGAGCTGTGATGTGTGCATGTCCACATGCCACACCGTGTCCTCTGCACTGTCCAACTACTGTGTACTTGGTGCATGTGTCCACACTGGGGTGTTGCAATCCAACAGACACCAGACAGATGGGTGCAAGGCCATGTGGGATGTGAGTGCCATGCTTGGCATCAGACTGACAATTGGCTTCTCCTGTTCAGTTAGGGCACTTTTAGCAATGTACAACTAATGATGCCAGGGCTTGCTCTGTGATGTGCTGTGCTCACAGTGGTGTGTGCGTTTTGTGCAGGTGACTGATGTCTGTCTGTTTCCCCATTGTTTGCAGATACATCCACGGCCACGGAAGGGGACAGCTCCACGGACCAGGAGGAGCCAGAGAGCCAGACTGGGTCAGCAGCCGAGGAGTGGTCGGAGGGACCCAGTGGCACGGAGGGCGAGGGGAGCCACACCGAGGAGTCCTCAGCACCATCCACCTCAGCTGAGGACCAGAGCAACTCGGAGGATGACTCCCTTGTGGAGGCGGGTGTCAGCAGCCACCACACCCCAGCTAGTGTTGCTGTCCCCGCCACCACCAGCACCACCACCGCCCTCCCATCGGCTCCCATTCCCCAGGTCCGTGGAGGCTCCCATGTCCGGGAGCGTGTCTCCTTTGGGCCAGGCACCGCAGCCCTGCCCTGTGTCCCCTGCTGCCCTGAGTGAGGAGTCTGTGTACCTCCTTCGCCAGCTCCATGTAGGCCAGACAGCCATGCTGAGTGTCCTCCATGCGCACACCGCGCTGTTGACTCAGCTGGTGTCGTTCATGGAGGGCATCTCATCGGGCATGTCTGACCTACAGAGGGGCAATAGGTCCATGGACTCCTCCCTGACGGCAGCAGTGTCCCTCCTCAAACGGTCCCTCACCCCTCCTGCCTCTGCTCCATCCACACTCCCCAGCACCTTACCCATCCCAAGCACACACACACCGGCACAGGCACACACCAGCACACACACATCCAGCACACTGACACACACGCCAATGACAAAACGCACACGCACGCACATTCAGGGGACTGAAGCCAGACTCACAGGGGATGGGGCCCTGGAACACACACACGCATCCACATGCACTGCACAGTCCTCAGTTCCCTCTCCCTCCAAAGCACCCTCCCTTGCCTCACCTGCAACCCCAAAGTCACAGCAGCTCTTCCTCTGTGACCTCGGCCTCTTCCCCACCGATGAAGCTGCTCCAGCATCCCGGGGAAGAGGAAGCCCCCCACACGGAGCAGAGTGCCCCTCACCCCCGGACACCCTCCCCCAGGCGCAGACGGACTGAGGCCCCCACCCGCAAGTCCCCCGGAGTCCTAAGAGCAAGACCCCGCCACCGCCCTGCAGCTCAGGCACAAGGTCTCCGTCCTCCATCCCTCAGGCCCCCACTGCACAGGTGCCCCCACCACACCCTGCCCCAGGTTCCCCCACCCACAGATATACCATCCCCAAGAGGATCAGGTCTTCTCCCCCTGCCACTTGCTCTCCCAGCACCACACCTCCCGCTGCGCTTGTCTGTGCCACTGAGGTGGTGAGGGTGTCCTCCCCCTCTGTCCAACCCACCTTGCCTGTTCCCCATTCTCCTCCCCTGGAGGTAGGCACTGCAGTGGAGTCCACTACCGCCCTGTCTGACTTGGGCACTGCAGTGGCGGACCTGTCCACTCCATCTGCAGGGTCCACTGCAGTTGTGCCGGCACCCACGACATCTGAGTCATGCCCCCCAGTTGTGCCGGCACACACCATGTCAGACACCTCCACTGCAGTTGTCAGTGGCTCTCCAGCACCCACCACCCCTTCCCTGACTCCCCCTGGTGAGCCCTGATCCTGTCCCTGCGGTGCCTGGCCTGCCCCCGGTTGCCCCTCCTAGTGGATTGTCCCTGGTTTTGTGCAGGCATGCGTAGGGTGACATCTGCCAGTGTCACCCTGTTTGAACTTTGACAATGGACTGGCCATTGGCCTTTGCTCTTTTTTCTGGACGTCGTTTTCATTCAACACATATGCTGAATAAAGCAACTTTCTTTTCTCTAGTGCTCATGCTTCAGATATACATGTTGTTGGTGCTGCTAACCATGCCCTTGCTGCAGTGATGGTGATATCTGGTCTCATGATTATGAAGTGTTACTGTGCAGGAACCCATGTGGTCCAGGGGGAATGTGTCCTATCATGTGGTGTATCCATGTCATCCATAGCAGCATCTGAGGGTGTCATGTGTTCAGTATTTGGCAATGGGATTTCCTACTTACATTAGCAATTTCATATCTGTGGCTTCCACCCCTGCACATCTGTTGTGCCTGCCATTGTTGGATTTGTCTACTTCCCTGACCGTGTTGCCATCTCCACTGGACATGCAGGTTTGGGCATCAATGGGGAAGGACTCATCCGTGTAGTCAGTGCAACATTGCTATACAAGTGTGTTGGATCTGTGCTGATGATTCCGTTGGCACATCCATGACCAGGCTGATGTGACGGGAGCCCTCATTTGGTGCTAATTGTTGATTGTGTGACCAAGTGCTCAGCTGACATGATGGGGCCCTACTGAGGCAACATATGGCACAGCTTTCCTCACACAGGAGTGGAGTCCCCTCATGGCAGTGTGTACACGTGTGACATTGCCTGCGCCCAAGGTGTGTGTTGTACGTGCATGTCTGTGTGTTCACTTCCATTTATCTGCGCATGCTGTGATCCCTAGTGTTGTACCTGTTTGTGATGCTTGCTGACTTGAGCTATGTTCCCCCAAAGTCTTCTCCCTGTGTTCTCTGTGATGTGGGTGCATGGCACATTACTGGTCATCAGGGTGTCACCCATAGGTGTGTTTGCTGTCAGGGCTGAGTTTGTGTGCAGACGCAGATGGGTCACAGTCAGGTTTCCCCTTGGCACTTGTTGTTTGCCCCTGTCATGTGATTTTCAGTTCGTGTTATCTTTAAGTTATTGTGACACGTTGTGTGTGTGACTGCTGGCACTCCTCAGGGTCCGGGCTGCGATGTTGGTTGTTGTCTATGTGTGTTCTTTGTGGGTGACCTTGGCTTCTTCATTGGTGTGTGACTGTGGCTGGGATCCCATTGGTTGGTGTGGTATCGCCGTCATGTCCATGTACAGCGTAGTGTGCAGTGTGTCAGACATTCAGGAGTCTTGTTGAGTGGCCATGTGTGATGTGTTTCTGCACCTTGGTTCCCACCCACCACCCTGGAATAGTCATGGGTGCATGTGCAATGTCACCAGTGCATGTGTACTTCACTGCTGCACATTGTTGGAGGTCGAGGGGTGTGGTCTTGAGTGTGTGCAGATGGGAGTTGTTGCCCAGCTAGACCCCTGCCTCCATGTTGGCCTTGGCTTACTGGCCATGCTGATTGATTTGTGCTTGTGTCGGTGTGATGGTAGTTTGTTGCTCAGGACACATGACTGTGGTTCACAGTGTGAACCACATTCAGCTTTGTCATCAGAGTGGGATTTTTATGCAGCCAAGGGTCACCACATTGTGGGGGCCCTGGGGGTGGTGCTGTGGTGTGTCTGTGTCTTGCTGTGTCGGTTGTTGTTCCTACGTGCCTGTGTGACATGTGTGTTTTGTGCTCCCTCTCATCTGACAATGCCTGCTTGCCCACATAGGGGATTTGGATCCATGAGTTACCTTAGTGTGGCAGTGTATGCACATCTGTATGATTGGTATTCAGCTCTCCTCATGTGTTGTGTGGTTGCCTGGGGACACTGGCACCCCCTCACCTGCTGTGTATGATGACAGTGTTGGTCTGCCTGTTTGTGTTTGTGCATCTGCACCACTGCATTGGCATATCTTGGGTGTGCCATTGGCTGTATGTTGTTTGGTGTGTTTCCCCTGCTGTCCCTGGGACTCCTAGGTCATCGGTCAGCACAGTGATCATGGTTTGTGTGTCCCATTGCTGCCATGGTATGGTATCTGTTCACCTCACATCTGCTGTCTCCACAGGATATCTGCATTTGTGTGCCCATTGGTGCAAATATGTGGTTCTGCATTCTGATGGTCACTTCTGTCATTGTGTCATTGATGAATGTTGATGGTGTCAGCCCCCATGGGTGTTGTTTGTCTGCACATGGCCAAAGGAATGTCTCATTTGCACTGCAGTATTTGGCTCACCCAATTTATGTTGCAATGGGACACATACACTACTTTGCCACAGATGAGTTTTTGGTTCTGTGACCAGGAATGATCCATGCAGTTTGGCAGTTGCAGCTCTTTCTTTGTCAACACTTACCTTTTGGTCACTGTGATGATGGGGGTGTAGACCCCATTGCCACAATGGTCAAAATGTGCTTCAGCTATGGACCCCACACTTGCCTTTTGGTCACTGTGATGATGGGGGTTTAGACCCCATTGCCACAATGGTCAAAATGTGCTTCAGCTATGGACCCCACACTTGCCTCTTGGTCACTGTGATGATGGGGGTTTAGACCCCATTGCCACAATGGTCAAAATGTGCTTCAGCTATGGACCCCACACTTCCCTTTTGGTCACTGTGATGATGGGGGTTTAGACCCCATTGCCACAATGGTCAAAATGTGCTTCAGCTATGGACCCCACACTTGCCTTTTGGTCACTGTGATGATGGGGGTTTAGACCCCATTGCCACAATGGTCAAAATGTGCTTCAGCTATGGACCCCACACTTGCCTTTTGGTCACTGTGATGATGGGGGTTTAGACCCCATTGCCACAATGGTCAAAATGTGCTTCAGCTATGGACCCCACACTTGCCTTTTGGTCACTGTGATGATGGGGGTTTAGGCCCCATTGCCACAATGGTCATGGGCTGCTTGCATTGTGGGTGCCACACACATATATGTGTGGCACATGTGCTAGTGGGTCACATTGTATGTTCAAAGTCATGTTCGGTGTTGTAGGCATTTGACACAGCCTACACACGCTTGTCATGGTGGTGGGGGGATGTCTTTATCTTGCATTCCCTAGGTTGTGGTGTGCTGGTTGTGTCATGCATTGTCCATCCTATGAGTGGGGGTGGTAGTAGTGGTAGGCATCCAGCCCCCCTGGGTGAGGGTGGTAGTAGTGGTAGGCATCCAGCCCCCCTGGCTGAGGGTGGTAGTAGTGGTAGGCATCCAGCCCCCCTGGGTGAGGGTGGTAGTGGTGGTAGGCATCCAGCCCCCCTGGCTAAGGGTGGTAGTAGTGGTAGGCATCCAGCCCCCCTGGCTAAGGGTGGTAGTAGTGGTAGGCATCCAGCCCCCCTGGCTAAGGGTGGTAGTAGTGGTAGGCATCCAGCCCTCCCTGGGTGAGGGTGGTAGTAGTGGTAGGCATCCATGCCCCCTGGGTGAGGGTGGCTAGTGGTGGTAGGCATCCAGCCCCCTGGGTGAGGGTGGTAGTAGTGGTAGGCATCCAGCCCCCTGGCTAAGGGTGGTAGTAGTGGTAGGCATCCAGCCCCCCTGGGTGAGGGTGGTAGTGGTGGTAGGCATCCAGCCCCCCTGGGTGAGGGTGGTAGTAGTGGTAGGCATCCAGCCCCCCTGGGTGAGGGTGGTAGTGGTGGTAGGCATCCAGCCCCCCTGGGTGAGGGTGGTAGTAGTGGTAGGCATCCAGCCCCCTGGCTAAGGGTGGTAGTAGTGGTAGGCATCCAGACCCCCTGGCTAAGGGTGGTAGTAGTGGTAGGCATCCAGCCCCCTGGCTGAGGGTGGTAGTAGTGGTAGGCATCCAGCCCCCTGGGTGAGGGTGCTAGTAGTGGTAGGCATCCAGCCCCCCTGGCTAAGGGTGGTAGTAGTGGTAGGCATCCAGCCCCCTGGCTAAGGGTGGTAGTAGTGGTAGGCATCCAGCCCCCTGGCTGAGGGTGGTAGTAGTGGTAGGCATCCTGCCCCCTGGGTGAGGGTGGTAGTGGTGGTAGGCATCCAGCCCCCTGGGTGAGGGTGGTAGTAGTGGTAGGCATCCAGCCCCCCTGGCTAAGGGTGGTAGTAGTGGTAGGCATCCAGCCCCCCTGGCTAAGGGTGGTAGTAGTGGTAGGCATCCAGCCCCCCTGGGTGAGGGTGGTAGTAGTGGTAGGCATCCAGCCCCCTGTCTAAGGGTGGTAGTAGTGGTAGGCATCCAGCCCCCCTGGGTAGGGGTGGTGGTGCGCATTCAGGCCCCTGTGTGCATATGTGGCATTGGTGATGGGCATCCCGCCCCTATGGTGCTGCTGTTGCTGGTGTAAGTATATTCAGCATCCCCGTGTGTGTGTGTGATGTGTCGTGTACGTGTTGTATGTGTTTTGTGGTTGGTGTCTGGCTTACCTTCTGCGCCGTACGCGTCCGTGCCTGTTCCGGTAGTAAATGTAGAATATTGGTATGATCGGGACGAAGGGATTCATGGTTGGTTCGTGTCGTTCGTCCTTCTCGTTGCTTGGCGTCGTCCTCGTCGCTTCGCCGTCCTCGTCGCTTCGCGTCGTCCTCGTCGGTGCCGTGTTCGTCTCGGAGCCGTGGATCGTGTTGTGGCGCGAATCGGAGCTTATGTGCGCCTCTCCCGGATGCTTTGACGTGCCGTGCGTAGCGACGGGTTCGGAGCGTACGGAAAGCGCATCGTACTTGTCCGGCCGGACGGGGCTGCATTTTTCCTTCCGTGCGACTCGATTCGGCGTTTCCGGATTCGCCTCGGTCGGAGAACAGGACCTGGTTTGGGTGAGTACGGCTCGGCCGGATTTTTGCTGTTGTGCGCATCGTACTTGCTCGTTCGGTGTACTGTACGGATCGGTCGGGAAACAGGCTTTCGCATGGCTTTTTTCCCGACCGAATGGTATTGGGTGCGCCTCCGACCGAGATCGGAATCGGCCCCATAGTCGTTGCTTAGGAGAAGCTAGGCTGGCAGTAACTGAACCTCTTTTACTGCCAGCCTTGCTTCTCGTAAGCAAGGACTATAAGTTTAAAGTGCGTGTTTACACACCGCTTCCAGGTTTTCAAAACACAGAAATAAAATGCATTGTCATTTACAATGCCAATAACTTAAACTCCTGCAAATGCGAGACCTATTGCATTGCAAATGCTTGTTATGTATGTTAACAGTCTGCAGCTGGCATTTTTGGATTGCTTGACTTCAAGATCACAGTATACATTTCTTTTTTTTGGCCTGCATGTCAAGGCAGCTTCATATTGTCTAAGATTATGTGGTTCTTGGTTTTGCTTATATTCAGTGTTCTTCCTGCCATTATTGGCACTGTCCTTGGTCAGGACCAGGGCTTCCCCTTAGGGTCATGCTGGATAAGGGTATTAATGTTCCTTGCAGAACGTGGTGATGGTGTCCTGTGCCTTCTCCTTTCCAGGGTTACTTTCCTGGGGTGTGTAGACTGCTAAGCCTTATTTGATTATCGCACGTCTTGATGTTTTCTGGTGGTTTTATCACTTTTTCCCAATGCCGCTTGGTCTCAGTTGTAATGACATGTATGTCAGTATCCCTGTTCCAAAACTCTTCGTGCTGTGGGTTTAAGGCTGAGAGGTTTCTAGTCCTTTGGGCATATTGTTGTACTTAATCACTCCTCCGGTTTAGATGATTATATAGTTGTACCAAAAGTACTTTGTTTTGGTTTACTAGTACCTTGAAGTATTTCGACTGTTGTCAACTGTGCACCCCTATTGGTGGGTATTGATATATTCCCGAAATATTGGCTTACTATGTCAGCCTTTGATCTTTGAATTGTTGACTCATCAGCTACTTATTTACCTATCTGAGGTCGGACACAACCTTTACCACGCAGTGCAATTACCAGCCATATGTCTTTACAACGCATGCCTTTACCACGCATATGCCTTTTACCATGCGTGCATTTACCATGCATGCCTTTACCACACATTTTTGGTAAGTATGTTGGTAAGTATATGTAAGTATGGCCATTTTTTTAATGAAATGCATATATATTCAAATATATTTATATATATTATATTTGTATAGATACCATATGCAAAAAAAATTAAAATATCAAAGTAAAGTTTTAGGAGCAAGATGCAAGGGATATAGGGGTAAAGGGTGGAGAAGTGTACTAATACTCAGGTATCAACTGTAATACTCGAGTATTACATTTTGTAATCTATTTAATAATATTTTAAATAATTATTGTAAATTATTTTAAAAATATCACAATAATGTTTAGGAGCGAGATGCAAGGGATATAGGGGTAGGAAAGTGTATTAATACTCAGGTATCAACTGAGATACCTGAGTATTACATTTCCAAAGCCATTTAAAAGTAATTCAAATATTTTTAAAATAATGATTGAAAATTGATTAAAACATATCGAAATAAAGGTTTAGGTGCAAGATGCAAGGATTAATGAGGGGGAAAGTGTATTAATACTCAGGTATCAACTGTGATACTCGAGTATTACATTTGTAATCCATTTCCTTGGAAATTAAGCATTTTTAAAATAATGAGTGCAAATTAATATAAAAATATCTAAATAAAGTTTTAGGAGTGGGACGAAAAGGATTTAGGGGTAATGGTTGGGGAAGTGTATTAGTACTCAGGTATCAACTGTGATACTCGAGTATTAAATTGTCATCCATGTAATAATGATTTAAATATTTTAAAAATAATTAATATATATTATTTTAAATATATCCAATTAAAGTTGTAGGAGCCAGGTTCAAGGGATACAGGTGAAAAGGGGGAGGAAAGTGTATTAATACTAAGGTATCACCTATGATACCTGAGTATTAATTTAAAAAATGAATGTAACATATTTAGAGTTATACATTTTTAGCTTAAAATTAAAAACGTGTAGAAGGTGATGAACAATTTTTAAAGTAGTACAACAGGAATATTTTTTTTATCAAAAAGAACAGGTTAATAATTGTATATCAAATTTACAAAAACACAGCAAGTTTATTTGTAATAAATGTATTTATTATATTTTTTGTTCATTATTAAAAATATTTAAAAATGACATTAAAATATATATTATTTAAAAAAATATAAAACTTATTTTAACTTATATATATACATTTACAAAATGTGTCTTTTTCAACAGGCGATGGAGCATTGCGGTCAAGATTGGAAGCAAGGAGGAACTGCGTTAAGGTAAGAACAATTTAATTTACTTTTTTAAACATGATGGTGTCTAAATTTATTGTAAGGAGAGATGGAGAGAAGTAGATAGATGTTCTATATTAAAGAAATGTATATTATTTGAGTTATAACCCGTTTTACATCCCAATATAGGTTGTATGCACACATCGGGACAGTTATTTTGTTTTCAACATTGGGTTAAAAAGTTATCAAACAATTATGTCTAAAAAAAAATCCTACTTGAATTAAAAAAGCAATATATTTTTTTCTTTGTTTTTTGTAATCATTCTTCCATTTTGCAGGAAAACAACACCTTTGAAGAAACAAATATGGGGCCAGATGTACGGCCGATTTTTGCATGCGCAAATGGGTTTTAGACCCGTTTGCGCATGCAAAAATCATGTGGGCCATATACAAACCCTATTTTGCGAGTGGCAAAAATTTGAGACTCACAAAATAGTGTTTCGCGACTCGCTATTAGGAAGAGACGTTTCCTTCCTTATTGAGACCCCACAAGCCATGTAAGAAAGTTTTGCGACCGCAATTGCGGTCGCAAAACACTCGCAGTTTACCACAAGAGGGTGGTAAAGCAACTCGCAAATGGGAAGGGGTCCCTAGGGGACCCCTTCCCCTTTGCAAATGCAGGAGAAAATATTTTTTAGGCACAGGCAGTGGTCCCAGGGACCACTACCTGCCTTTAAAAAATGAAACAAAAATGTTCCTTTAAGGAAAACGGGCTGCATTTTTTTAAAAAAAACAGCTTTATTTAAAAGCAGTCCCAGACATGGAGGTCTGCTGAGCCCAGCAGGCCACCATCCCTGGGAGGGCCAGCCATTCCCAATGGGGTCGTAAATTGCGAGTGCCTCATGAATATTCATGAGGCATGTAATTTGCGACCCCATTGGGAATCGCAAACAGTGTCTCAGACACTGTTGTACATGGCATTTTGCGACTCGCAATCGAGCGCAATTTGCAAGTCGCAAATTGTCATAGTCGTACATCTGGCCCATGGATCTTTGGATTGCTTTCCAGTTTCTCTATTGATTTCGTTTTTGGAAATGCATAAGTTTTTACCTTTTAATAAAAATAAAAAATAGGGTATTTTGCTTTTGATTGGACCTCAATGCTGGCCCTGGATACGTGACCCCACCTGGACTGGGCCACAACTGACGCACATGGGTAAGCCTCCCTGGTATGCCGGAGACCCCCAGGAGCTGCCCACGTCGTGGAACTTGAACAGGGAGGTTCTGCCCGACCTGGATTTGCCACGCGACTCTTGCTGGGCCCTCACACACGCGGCTGGCGCCTACCTCTTCGCCCCCGGAGCATTCCTTGGACGACTCTGCTGGGGACCCTGGGTGTCTTCCTTGCCGTGGCACACGGATCCGCAACTAATGGTCTACTTCACGGTGGGTCCCGACAGTGGCTGGGGCCTGGACACGATGGCCACTGGAAAGGGAAAAAAGGACAGATCAGTGAAGGAGATGCTGCTCAAAATGCCTGGTTCCCACACCGAGGGCCCCACACCACAACAGAGCACGGATGACTCATTGGGCTCGGGTGGACCAGAGGCCCCGGTCAATCATACGTTCATCGAGTCCCTGTTCGCATCACTACGCGAAGATCTCCAGTATATGAAAAGAGAGCTACGAATGACCTAAAGGAGGTCCGCTGCGACTTGGATTCCCTGAGTGACAGAGTGAATACCCTGGAGTACCATGAGACAAGCAGGGAGGAGTAGATCGAGTGTCTCCAGCAGGAAATACTCCGACTTTGCAATCAAAATCTGGATCTCCAGGCTCACACGGAGGACTTAGAAAACCGCTCCTGTCACAATAACATACGTATTTAGGGCATTGCGACCGGGGTTGAGAACACTGACATAGAGGCCTTTGATTCCGATCTCTTCCGTGCAATTCTTGAGGAGCCACCAGACTTTAAAATCAATCTGGATCACACTCATCGGGTGGGCCCTAGGAGACCGGCAACGGCCCGCCCGCCGATATCCTGACATGCGTCCACGATTTTCCACTGAAGGAGTGCATCCTTTGAATAGCTAGGGACAACTACTCACTACAGTTTAGGGGCCAAAAACCTATCCTGTACCAGGACCTGGCGATGACCACCCTTCAAAAACGCAAAGCCTTCCGCCCGGTCACCTCCCATCTCCGGGCCTCTGGCATATCCTACTCCTGGGTACACCCCTTCAGACTTATCTTCCAGTTCCAGGGGGTGCTTTGCCAAATTCGATCTGTGCAGGAAGCTGCCAGCTAAACTGGGCCGGGGTTGCCGGAGTGGCCGCGGCTGGGCGACGATCAGGGCTTCGACTCCAGGACTTCACCCAGACCCTGATACAATGGCCAAGGAATGACGGGCACTTCTGGCATCACTCAAAGAGGAACTTTCTGGCCCTTCGTCGCTATGAGTTGGTCGAGAATGCAAACACTGACCCGTTTTGTCTCTCTTTTTCTACCTCTTGCTGAGGGGATGAGGGGCAGGGGTGGAGGGGACACTGGCCACTGGTACCCTCTCTTTCTTTCTGCTTTGAGCATGACGCTTTGGACACTGACCAATCCCTGATGGCCATTCAATTGTTTGTTGTTAATATTGTTGGGGATTGTTTGTTTCTGTGCACCTCCCATGACCCCCACACATTCATCCCCTTCATACTCAGCTCAACCCCGACGCAAACCCAGACTTTGCATTGTTGGCAGACATAACAACTGTGACACCAGGGGTCTGGTATGGGCCTATGGCTAGCCCCCTTATCATCACCCTACTTACATGACAGCGGACCTCACGATTCTTATCCTGAACTTTAAAGGCTTGAATAATCCGACTAAGAGAAGGGCCATTCTGTCCTACTCTGGAGCTCATATCTGCCTCCTACAGGAAACCCACCTCCTTGCTGAGGATGTCCATAGACTCCGCTCGAGGACCTTCCCACACCAGTATTTCTCATCTCACACATCTAAAACTGTAGGAGTGACTATATTCATCTCTAACTCTTTCAAGGGGAGGGTTGAGCCTAGGCAGGCTGAAATTAGAGGGAGGGTTCTGGCTTATTCTATTACTGTGGGTTCCCACACCTTCACTCTGGACTCAGTTTATGCCCCTAATGAGGGACAGGAGGCCTTTCTATGCCGAACGGTGTCAGAGTTGGCCGGATCACCGGACCGCTGTGTGCTGATGGGAGGGGACCTTAATTTGGTCTTCAAAAACCAGCTGGACCACTCGGCCTAATGCCATGGGCAATAGGGGGCCTTGTACTCGGACAAGGCACAGTGGCTATAAGATATGGGGCTGGCAGACATCTGGCGGACATTACACCCCCAAACTATAGACTATACCGTCTACTCTCATGCACATAAGACATATGCCAGACTCAACTACTTTGTGGGTTTACAGGGCTTACTTTCTCTTGCTGCGATCTCAGAGATCGAGCCCCGCTCGCTCTCTGACCATGCCACAGTGACCCTCATGCTGGCTATCCCTCCACCCAGCAGGCCCCTACATTCATGGTGACTGCCTGACACGCTACTCCATCGCCCTGCCATGGTAAAGCAAATTACCAAGACACTCGAGGAGTTCTTGGCTTTCAATGACACCCCCTAATAAGTCCATCACCATTCTCTGGGAAACGCTAAAAACAGTAGCCCGAGGGGCATTCATAGCGATTTTCTCTGCAGACAACAAGATGCACAGGGACAAGAGGGGTGGCCTCACTAGACAGGTTCTTGAATTGGAGCGCAATCACAAGAGAACTGGGGAGCCACGGATCTGGCACCAACTTGAAGCAGCGCGTTTTCAGCTTGCGGACTTGGACCCGGATAGGCTGGAACACGCTGCTTTGCGATTGTGACATTCTTTTTATGTGGGGGGGACAGATGCGGACGCCTTCTGGCTAACAGATTGCGAGTACAGTGCCAGGCGGCTAATGTCCAATTAGTGCTGGACGCGGCCGGATCGGAGTGCACAGAAGACCCACAGATTGTAGACGCGTTTGTCAACTTTTGCGCCGACCTCTACATAGCACGACAACTCTTATGGAGGCATTAACGGGATATCTCCAAGATGCAACCCATACTACATTAACCCAGGATCAGGTGGCTGACCCAGATAGCCCTATTGACATTGAGGAAGTGATTACCATCATAGCCCGTCTTAAACTTCTTAAATCCCACAGCCCGGACTAGTTCTGAGCTATTTTTTACAAAACCTCCTGCACTATCATAGCGCCTTTACTGACTAGGCTATTCAACGCAATAGGCGACTCCTCTGCTATCCCCCTCTCGATGCTCCTAGCTTCCATTGTGGTCCTTCCGAAGCCCGGCAAGGACAAACGGCATTGTGCGTCCTAACGACCAATATCTCTCTTAAATGTGGACCTAAAGCTCTTTACAGGGATACTGGCGGCTAGGCTGGGGCCCATGCTGCCTGGGTTGGTGGACCTGGATCAGGAGGGCTTCGTCGTGACCCAACAGTGTAGCGACAATACTAAGAGGCTACTGCACCTAATTGACAAAGCCCAACACCAGGATGCAGAACTCATGCGGCTTTCTGTCGACGCTGAAAAAGCGTTCTATAGAGTGCACTGCCCGTACCTGGCAGCCACCCTCAAGCATTTTGGAATTGGGGACCGCTTCTGCAAATAGATCTTTAGTAGCTACACACAAGCAACAGCAGTGGTCTGGCTGAATGGGCACTCCTCTGCTCCATTCCCGATCTGCCGGGGTACGAGGTAGGGGTGCCTGCTCTCTCCCCTCCTATTCGCTCTGTACATGGAGCCCATGGTGCAGAAAGTGCGGGATAACCCCTCGATTATGGGCATTCTGTTTGGCGTGGACAGACACACTGTCAGAATCAAAGCAGACGATGTCATCGCAACTTTGGAAAACCCCCAGACCTCAATGCAAGCTTTTCTCTCTGAACTAGAGTCATTATCCCAAGCGACGGGCTTCAAAGTTAACGTACATAAATCACAGGCTCTCTGCATTTCTCTCCGCATCCCCACACAGGATGTCTTACGGTGCTCTTGCCCCGTCCAATGAGCTGCGGACTAAATCCCCTATTTGGGGCTCCAACTCACGGCCTCAACCCAAGCCACAATTTCCCTCAATTACAAGCATATGCTTCATCAATTCCGCCAGGACTTACACCGCTGGAAGCCCTAAGGCCATTCTTGGCTGGGCCGTATAGCAGCTCTAAAAATGAATAATCTGCCAAAGATATTATACCTATTCCAAATGCTCCCTGTGGAGCCCACACCCGGGATCATCCTCACTCTTCAACAAGAATTTAATTCCTTTGTCTGGGCGGATACGCGGCCTCGAGTCAACAGAGACCTGAGCTATAGACCTCCGGGAGAGGGAGGTCTCAGTGTACCAAATCTCCATCGCTATTATCAAGCCACGCCACTTCGAGCCCTATTGGAATGGTCCCGCAGCGAATCAGGAAAGCACAGCCTTATCATGGAACGGGCAATAGCCGGTCAATGTCTATGGAGGATTTCTTTGCTCCATAGAACCAAACGCCCCAAAAGCCCATACCGATCCCCCATCACGAAATCCACCTTGAAAGCCTGGGATTGGACCGCGGAGAGATGTGAACTCACTTCTTTCACGTCGCCCTTGACACCCATAGTAAGTAATCCTGACTTCACCCCAGATCTTGACACCCTATGGGACTGAGAGGGGTGCAGATCGATCGACCACCTCTTTGACGGGGAGGTCCCTCTGACCTTCACGAGCCTCCGCTCGGATCGAGCCCTGCAGGAATCCAAACGATACCATTACAACCAAGTGCAACACAGGGTGTTGCCCCCCTCAATTCACCCTATCGCCCAAAGGCACCTTACCCCCTATGTAAAATGGCTGCTCTCTAAAACCTCAAATGCCTGCCTCATTACTGAGCATTATAACTTCCTGCGCTAAACGGAGCGACACCCAAATCTCCCGGGCAAAAGCACTGGGAATCTGAACTGGGCCGCCCACTAACTCAGCTGAAATGGGGTGACATTTTCCACTGCGCACAACACACAGCCCGCAACATCTCTAGCATTGAAACAGTGACCAAAATCGCCATTTATTGGTACCTCACACCTCCCAGACTGCACAGAGGCAACCCAGCCCGTAAGCCTGACTGCTGCAGAGACTGTGGCTCTCTAGGTACACTAACTCACTTGTTGTGGGACTGTCCAAACTCACGTCCTATTGGGCAAGGGTCCTCGATGACATTGGCACCCACTTCGACACTGCCTTGCTTCCCGGCATACGTCATTCTTGGCTTACCCAATGCACTTACATTCCCACTTAAGTCACGCAGAGGCTGACAGATAGGTGTTGCACTAGGCGCGGCCTTGCAGAACATATTATCCCACTGGCGTTCAGAACAGGGCCCCACCTATCAAGGATGGCTACACAGATTATGGCATGTGTTGGGCATGGAACGTATCTCCCTCTCACTACTGAACCCGGGACCCAACTTTCTGGACCTTTGGCGGCCGTTCCTTTCCCTGTTGAGCTTGGAATACCGCAAGCTTACTTGCCCCAAATACCTACGCCTTCTACGGCTTACGGAGCCTTCTACCAACCCTGTTTTACACCACGCTGATGGTACAATGGTTCTCTGGAGGACTCATAGCTCTTTTACCTAGCACAGGTTCCTAGGGGAGTGGGGGATGTGAAGGGGGATTGGGGTTGCTGCATGATCATAAGAATGCATCTATCTATATGCCTTTGACGACTGCTGATGTTGTTCTGTATACTCAATAAAAAAGGTTTAAACCTAAAATGGTTCAAACCCCACACCATTATTACTGGTTATAGGAACATATCCCAGGAGATAAAAGGAGACTACAATATGCTTCCTTTGCCACATATCTTCGACGAGGTTTCAAACCTAAATCTATTTTATGATTTAACATAAAGCATTTTACCATTTCTTGTAAGAAGAGTTTGAAGTATCCTCTCAGCTTATTGTAAGTTATTGGAATGCTATTGCTACTAACAAATTCACCATCCTGCATTTTGTAGGGAACTTCCCCATTCCAATTCTAAACTTCCCCAAAATATTTTGTATTGTGAAATGAACTTTTGTCATTTTAATATGGATATTTACCTTCCAAACATGGATTCAGAATTTATATACCAAATGACATTCATATGTCATATGTAAAAAAATCTTCATATCCTGAGTAACAGGACCAATTACGAACACTTATCAAGTTAACTAAGCTTTCACAATACTGCCATACATAATAAGGGTGGTTGGTTGGAAAATGTAGATGTCTATACTCCAATGAGTGTATATAACCCCTAATTAGTATGAACCAAATGGATGAATTTAATGATGACAAATCATTCAAGGAAAAGTATATTTTCAAAATCATATATAACACTTCAATAAAAGGTCTCTTACATACTATTCAAAGATATATTTATTTCTCAGAAGGTGATGCGGCCAGCGCAAGGTGAGTGGTTTTCTTTTTTTAAATTTAATTTTTCTTCGTCGGCATCTGTCGACTCCTCCCCACCATGCCCCACCGCTCTTACCTGCACGGGCTGCTCCTGATGGTCGTTCAGTGTTGTGTGGTGCAGCCACACCGCAGAGAGTAGCAGCTGGGTTTGAGAGCACAGAGGCTCGCAGCGAGGTAACAGTGGGTGGAGGGAGGACCAGGGTTCATGTTGCTGGGCTCGGACAGGATTACGTAGTGGCACAGACAGGCTTGTCTTTGCACTGTGGTCATAATTAAGTAGCTCCTAGGAGGGGGAGGAGAGAAAGAGGTGGTGGCTGCTGGCTGCTGGAGACGGAGATGGGAAAAGAAGGTAAGGAGTGTGCAAGAGGAAAAGAGTGAGAGAACACCCCAAAGCGTACAAAAGAGATGAAAAACAGCAGAAAAACAATGAAACAGAGAGGATAAAGTGGGTAATACGAGAAGGCAGCATAAATGACCAGAAAAGAATAGAAATAGCACTAGAAAACTGGCAGACATTACCAGAAAGAGAGTGAATGTCGAACTAGAAATGGTAGAAATAGGCAGGAAGCGAGTGAGAGTGGAGATGGATAACCAGAAGAAATTACCATAAAGAGAGCAAAAATGGCACTAGAAATTGCAGAATTGGGTAGAAAGAGAGTGGAGATGGAGATTGGAACAAATGAGCAGGAGTGAATGAAAGATGCAAAAATACACAGCAGAGATGAGCAGAAAACAGTGGCCAAAACTGGAACAACAGTGTCAAGGCAGAACAAAGCTGAACGAATGAAGAAACTAGGGGAGAGAGAGAGAGAGGCTGAGAAAGAGAGAGAGAGAGATTGAGAGAGAGAGAGAGAGAGAGAGAGAGAGACATTGTGAAAAGACAAACCACGTCTGACCCCCTCTTGCTTTAATCACCACTAATGAACGATGTGAAGAAATTGCTAGCTTTTTCTCTGACAAAGTCGCCAAAATTGAGCAATCCTTCTTACAAGTCTCCTCTCTGTCCTCCATCCTTACCTCCCTCTCCAACCCACCTGCCCTCACCGCAGCTCCTCTTCCAGTTCCCATTGCTGACCAAATGACCCCTAAAGGTACGAACGGCTACCTTAATCACTCCAAACTGAAAAACAACGCCAACTGGTCTGACTTCAAACCCTTGACTTTAAAGGAAGTCTTCAATATAATCAGTAATCTAAAGCCATCGGTCCACACCAATGACCCCCTCCCATCCACAATGGTGAAAAACCTCAACCACATCATCGCCCCGTTTTGGACTCTAATCATGAACACATCTCTCACCACGGGCTGTGTACCGATTTCTCTCCAACGAGGACAAATCACACCCATTCCCAAAAATCCCAGGGCTGAACCTAACAATCTCAACAAACTCAGACCTATCTCAAACATCCCGTTCCTAGCCAAGACGTTGGAGAAATGTGTCTTACAGCAACTTAATCATCATATACGAAAATTCACCCTTCTGGACACCTTCCAATCCGGGTTCAGAAAAGGCTGCAGTACTGAAACGGCCATTCTCAATACATCTGATGACATTCACAGATCCCTAGACGAGGAGGACGCTTGCCTACTTATCCTTCTTGACCTATCGGCGGCGTTCGATACAGTTAACCACCCAGCCCTACTTGAATCTCTGAAGTTTCGCTTCGGCTTCAATGGCACTGTCTTAAAATGGTTCACATCTTAGCTACAACACCATTTGCAACAAATCAAAATCAACTCATGTCTACCTAAACACGGGTCAATCTTGGAGTGCCTCAGGGCTCAATTCTATCCCCCTCCCTTTTCAATCTCTTCATGGAATCCCTTTCGGTCATCTTGAAGCAGGCAGGGATCAAATATCACCTGTATGCCGATGACACGCAACTTTACTACAAAATCAAATCACCCAGTGACATTCGACATCTTAACGCCACACTGATCAAGTTACAATCCTGGTTTTGCTCTAATCACGTAAAGCTAAACCCCATCAAAACAGAAGTAATTCTATTCTCCCCCAAAAGCAACCACCTTCCAATCCACAAATAGCTCAACGACCTGAACACCTTAAATTGCTCTCTCACTCTATCCAACTCTGCAAAGTTTCTTCCTGGACAACATGTCAATGAAACAACACATCAAAAATTCAGCAAAAGGAGCGCTGTACTCACTAAAAAACATTAAGAACATTAAACCTTTCATTCCTGCCGATGATTTCAAGATTGTGGTGCAATCTTTGGTCCTTTCCAAACTAGACTATGGCAATGCCATTCTCATTGGGACACCTAAAACTCACCTCGCCCCCCTTAGATCAGTTCTTAACTTGGCACCCCAGCTCATTTTCGACGTCAAACGATTTGAACACATCACTCCTGCCCTCAAGAGCCTCAACTGGCTTCCCATCAAAGGAAGATGTCCTTACAAGACTGCCTGCATCATCCACAAAGCAGTTCACTCACACACTCCCAACCACCTAGAAAACAAGCTGATGAAAGCTGGGACTACCAGATCTTTGAGAAACTCTAACGCACTTTTACTTATACCTCCCAAGCTAAAAAAATCAGCAACCAAGTCTCGCTATTTTTCCGGAAATGCTCCGAGCATATGGAACTCTCTACCTTGTGACCTTCGATGCAACCCCTCCTTCCCTAGCTTCAAAAGCAACCTGAAACAACTCCTCCTCAACAAATACTTTAACTCCTAGATTATTGACCTTGGTTAATTATCGCATGTACAGGTCTAGTCCCTACGATCATAGTTGGCTGCTTATCTGTTCATGCTGTCTATTAGATCCTCTCGAATTGCTTTTCTTGTTTTTGGTACTGCTTTTATTTTCTTTGATGTATACTATTTTCTATTTTGAATTCTCGCTTCATTTGTGTTTGCGTGCCTGATTTACTGTATTTCTGATTTTGTGAAGCGCTCTGATACCTTGGGGTCTAGCTAGCGCTATATAAAACTTATAAATAATAAATAGAGAAGGAGTGAGAGACAGGTTAGAAGGAGTGAGGCGGGAGCCTCGGGCGCGTTGGAGCTGGGTCCGAAAGGGCCTTGAGTAAGTCCTATAGGGGCATGGCAGGTATCTGCTTAATGCTATTACTGTTACATCCATCCATTCTCTTGCATTCTCCTTCTTTCTCCCTTCTCACAAGCCAGTTCAGAACCTAGGGGTGGGTGGGGTTCCATCTGAGGAACCACTGAATTGCAGTTGCTCTGTTCATCTTTATTTGTCCAGCCTATCTTTTTGCTCATCTGTCTGCAGCTAGTCTGTGACCAAAAAGCTACAGCTTGCATCCTCAGCTACTTCATTCACTCAATAAGTAGGTAAAAATGTATTGATTTCAATTAATTAAAATTGTTACAAAGAGTCATTGCATAATAACATAAAATTGTGAAACAGCATCCATCAATCATTAAAATAGGTTGTTATGTTTTGTCAGTATTGGATTAAAATCCCTAGGGGTATATTCACAAGAACCTGCGATAAACATCGCCAAAATAGCTTACCGCAACTTCTCACATCGCAGTCCATCGCGGGAAAATAACGCTGTGTCAACGTGGCATTCACAACACGGCGATACCGTGCGATATTCGCACGACAATGCGGCAAATGTCCGTGAAACAACTACCGCGACGGCGATAAAAATCCAAACCCTAACGCGGAAAAAGTTGCGATGCGCCCAATGGCGATGAAACAACCGTGATAACCAGCAGGAGGCCAGCAATACCCACGCGCCATCGTGAAGAGGCGCCATAAAAGGACCCAAAAAATACACCAACAAGTAAACGAACTGCGGAGCACCATGGAAGCACCTGGACCGAGTGCTGAGGCCAACTCGAACCCCACAAGCACAACGGAGGACCAGCCCGGAACCCCGGGGAAGGGCAAGGAGAAGAGGAAGAGGACTGCAGGAAAACCGGATCCACTGCACGGTGTGGACAGAACACCACCAACAACTGTCCGTCACCACCACCGTGTCATTGGCAAGACAAATGGAAACATGGCAGTCCAACGAGATGACTGCGTAGGACTGAACTAGCTGTGGGCACATCACCCATGAACAACATACTCGCAACCCCCCAACGTAGCCCCACGTCCATGTAGGAAATCGGTCTGTGTGTAAAAATGTCAAAGTCGGTAGCAGGCCTAAAGGTGTGTCCACCATCACATGTGACAACAGTACCTACCGTCGCATACCTACCCACACCCACCTGGGCGGACACAGACTGTCCAGAACGATCACAGTGACCCACATGCCAAGAAGTCGGACCCCATACCCACATTGGTGACGTCACGGAGCTGCACAGGTCTACCAGCAACTATCCCAAACCACCAAGTCTGGCGCACAGAGGTGGACCTGCCAATAGGGACTCACCCCTAAATGAAATGCGTCATCCAGTCCCACCCTGTGTACGGACAATGCCCAATGAGGCACACGAATTGCCATCCTACCCAACACCAATCACAGTTGAACACAAGTGTGGCAGCGTAGACTTTATTAGCATGTGCGTGTAAGTACGGGCAAGACAAGGGCCACAACATGCAGACCAAGGCATCAGACAATCACAGGCAGCATAGGAGTGCAGCCATGTCCACTGTTGTTGTGGGAAATGTGGACTCATCACCAGCATGCAACAAGGTGTTGGGACCTGTGCCATGGGTTACCATAAGTCGTGGCTGCTGGAACGTCGTTAGTCGTCCATGAAAGCGAGCGCAGCTTCCTGTGCAATCAGTTCCAGGAGTACGTCGTTGTCCAGCTCAAAGAACACGAGGGCGAGCCAATCCATCAACTGGTCTGGACAGATGTGCTCCGTCCACGCCGTCTCACCAATCCGCAAAACAGCCCAATAGGGGGGCGCCTCAATGTGGGCACTGCACACGAGGAATCGTGCAAACTCCCATGTCCAACTGCCAGCACATATGCCAAACATCCAGGCATCCCATGAACGGGAATCCCGGTTACACTCCTGGTCGTGAGCCAACTGGGGGCGCACACACAAGTCATAATCCAGTTCAGCTACCGTTGCATTGGATAGGCAGACATCCATGGGCCACTCGAATATGCATGTTCGACAGTGGAACCAGGGCTGGACGCAGGTGACGTACGCAAGATGGAAGCTCAGACGGTAACTGAAGCGCAACACTGCAAGTGGCAGGGCTCCCAACATTTGCAGCATTCGGGCACGGTACAGTCCCACGTGACTGGCGTTGTGCATGTGCCCGTGATGTTCGGCCATTGCGGTGGTGGCACTCGTAGAACCGCCACTCCACTGACCTGCGGCAGTGATGTGGATGAAAAGCCACAGCTCGGAGCAATGAGTCGTATGGGTGTGCGACGTCAGGACGTATGTGCTGTTGTGTACGTGAGTGTGAAGGCCATTCCATGCAGGAGTACCCGGGCAAGGGCCTCTGTGTGTGGGGTGTGGATACGTTGGTCCTTCATCATCGCTGTGTGAAGTGTGGGAGTCGTCTTACATCTGCTATGATATCTCTCCCAGGGGGTGTCTGCCGCATGCTGTATCCAGGGTCAGAGGTGCAGATGCCCGTCCGCCTCCTGTGTGGTGACAAAGGAGCATTCATCCCTAATGTCAGTCTGACTACTGCTTGCAATGTGGAAATGTGATGTGGTTTACACGCTGCAATTGAGGCTAGGCCTTAGGCACATGGCGCACCAAGAACGATACACACGGCAGTTGGCATGCATGAGCCAAGAGCCCGAGCGGACTGGCGCACCTTGTACATTCCCTCGTGCGCGTGCGCCCTCCGGTTGCATGCAACATTCCAAGATTGCACACACGGGCCGTGTTGCGCAGACACTGCGACAGGGGCACACGCATATGTACATTCCCTGCCAAGCCCAGCACAGGACCATGCCCAGAGCCCGGAGATGATACTTCACACCCCTACGCTGGACGTGCATACGCAAGCCCAGCCCACTCCGTATACGTATAAAGGGTGGGACGAGAGAGCTACATGGACCAGATCTTCCACAATGCCCAAGGGGACAATGCTACGCCCGCCTGCCATGTCACGTGACGCAATCATGAAGGGACCATGACTTGTGGGGAACAGAGTAGTACTGCGTGCGGCACGGCCCGCGCGACACAGGACGGTGACTTTTGTTGCACTGGGTTAGTGGCACCCAGAGCACGTCGGCCGGCACGGGCATACAGCCACGGGTCGGTGACTCACGGGACACTGAGGTAGGGCCACCTGATGTGCTGAGCGGGTGCGCAGCCTGCGATGATGCCCCGTCCTGGCTGTCTGGGCTGGTGAGGGTTGGTGTGAGCCCTGCTGGACCGCAGTGTAGGCCGGAAACTGCGTGCGATGGGGGCCTAAAGCCACGTGGTGTTGCCTCAAGGTTCACGGAGTTAGTGGCACCTATGATGGTGAGCGGGTGAGCAGCCTGCGTTGATGACATGTGCACTGTTATGGACTCTCCCATTCCGAAATCAAGGCCCAGATCCAGGTGTGTGACCTATGGGCCCGCGGGGCTGGTCCGCGTGATGTGGAGTCTGCCAAGGTCGTGTGTCCCGGACTCGGAGCATGCACCGGCATGTGGTTGGAGACACATCGGTGGCGGAAGGTGAGCTGTGAGGCCTGGGTGCGCATGGGCGGACAATGTCCACGGGGCGGCGGGAGGGGCTGGGGTGCAGCAGCATGTGTGCGCAGGGGCGGGCGAGCGATGTTGCCGTGTACAATGGTATGTACTCTGCCATTATTACATCTGGACTCCATTGCAGATGAACGGACATGGTGGACTGCAGTGGATACCGGCACGTGGTTGGAGACACACCGGTGGCAGCAGGTGGGCTCTGGGGCATGGGTGAGCAGGGGCGGCTGTCTCTCGCCCTCTCATCCTTTCACTGTCTCTCTCTCCCTCTCTGTCTCTCTCCCCCCCTCTCTCTCTCTCTCCCTCTCTCTCTCTCCCTCTCCCTCTCTCTCCCTCTCTCTCTCTCTCTCCCTCTCTCTCTCTCTCTCCCTTTCTTTCTTTCTCTCTCTCTCTCTGTCCTTTGATGGGCGCATGACACACGTTCTCATCTCGGATTTTGTCTTGCAGGCTGTGGCTTCCAGATTGTCCGGAGTGAATCTGCAAGGACTAATCCAATTTGTTGTTTTGTGTTGTGTATTAATAAAGTTATGTTATGGGAATTTCACAGTTGAATGTTTGCTTCTCCTCATTCTGACCACACATGTGTGTTTGTTGTTGTATTTGTGCGACATCAGGGTCTTTCTCATCTTGTGGTTTTGTGAAGTTGCTGTGGCATATCTTTGTCCGGGGTGGGTGGGCCAGGGGAGGGCCCCGGGATGTGGGGGGGTCCTGGGGGTGGTGGCGGTGGGTGTTGTGGGCCTCTGGGGTCTCCGAGCTGCATGGGCAGTGGCTCCATGGCATCTGTTGTTCTTCAGGTGTGGCTGTGGGCTGGGCTCCCCTTTGTGGTGCAGGTAGTCATCCTGCTTAACACCAGCAGAAAGCAGGTGTAAAATCCCTGCTGCTAGCGCGGCTTATCGCCTGTTTTTGGTTCGCATCGCGGATCTGGCTGTTCGTTGTGAATGTCGCGATGTGGTGTTTTCGTGTGTTTTTGCACGGACACGCCTATTCTGCATCTCATTAGCGTTAGTTGGCGGTGTCGACCGTGGCGATGTTTTTTGCGGCAGCTATCGCGGGTTATGTGGTGATGTAGGCAGTTAGCACCAGCTTGCGAAAGGGGCGGTAATTCTATCGCCACTTTTGCTGCACTAAAGTGCCGATAACTCGGCAATAAGTCCTTGTGAATATGCCCCCTAATCTTTTCTTTCACTTCATAGCCGTTGAAAGTGGCAAGCAAATGTAGCAAACCTTGCCAGTTCCATTGGCATTTCCAGGTTAAAAAGAAGTTTCTTCACCTCAGTACAAGTGCATGTGCCGTATTTTAGAAAAAGAAGCTTTATTAAAATGCGGCGTGCATTAAACAAAGTCGGGCAAATGTAGATACAATGGACCAAAGATTCCTCGTATATATGGCACAGTCTACAAGCACCGATATTTGCCAGGGATTTCCAGCTGACATTTATTTCCTGTAATGGTGGAACCTTGAGTCTGGCGAGCAGGGTCTGCTTTAAAATTGGTTTGTTCAATACATATTTTAGGTAACACAGGCACAGTTTATCCCTATAGGAGCTTAAAATGACCTGGATGTTGCTAGCGGGGGTTTCGATGGAACTAAGGTCTTCCTGCCTAGAAAGGAGTCTTACTTGTTTTTTCAGAACAGTTTTTAATGCCAGTAGTTGGTGTATAACATTTTCCAAATTCGCCATGTCCAGGTTCAATTTGGAGCAAGCTGCCACCAAGTAGTCCGACCAAGAGTTTTTGCCATTTATAAAAATATCCTTCAGAATTTCTTTCATGGTGTTAGGTGGTGCTGCACAATTTATGCCAATTTTCGAAGGTTTGTTTATTTAGGCCAAACTCAAGGCTACCAGAGCATTACTGGCGTGTGCTGAAATTTGAAAGATACGTTGATAGGCGCGACAATGCACCAACTCCATAATGTCCGCCAGGGCTTCAGGGAAGGCAGTTTGTCCATAGGAGATGGAAGGCAGTAGTTTAGCTCTGACTACCTTCCAAATAGCCGCAGTAGTTGGACTGCACAGGTTGGCCTGAAGTTTACACATGGCGTAAGTCACTGCCTTGTCCTTTTCTTCCATAGAAGAGATGTGTGCATTAGGCTTGCCGTTGCTCATGAACCGTACCCCTGAGTAGTTTTATTTGGAGGCAGTAGTTATTTTCAAAGTGCCCTGTCTCTAGTGATGTTTAAGCTTATTGGCATAGTGGCCAAAAATAAGTACCTTTGCTTTTTTACAGTTGGCCACTAGTTTGTTGGCGATGTTGTAGGTACATAACTCATCCAAATCTTTCTGTAAACCCACTTTTGTATGATCTATTAGGATCATATCATTGGCGTACTGCATCAAAAACAATTGATTCTGCACACTCTTTGGTACAAGCAGGTTAGCAGACGTTAGAGACTTTCCTAGGTCAGTGGTAAGCAACTTGAAAAGTATAGGTGCCTGGACTCAGCCCTGTTGGAGACCTTGATCCGTATACACTTTGGCTGTAGCTGTATTCTGGGTAAGCTTGACGCCTACCCAGGTTTAAGAGTGAAGTGCTATGATGGCAGCCAGCACCGTGTTCGGGATCCCCCATGTTTGCAGTTTCTTCCAGAAAATGCTCCTGTTGACACAATCGAAAGCTGTGGAATAGACCACAAAACAGGCAAAAAGTGAATGATGGTTTGAGTGAGTAGCTAGCTCAACTAGATAGGCCAGGGCCAGAATGTTGTCCATTGTCGAGGCCCCTTCCTTGAAGCCTGATTGGTACACAGGGAGCATACCCTCGCCTCTGGCCCAGATTTCAAGATCCTTTAATAGAAGACTTGCAATCACTCAATATTCAATCTGTTATCATCCTGCCTAAACTTAAGTTATCCTCTAAACACTTCCTTTCCAGAACTGATTTAAGTATATTCATTATAGTGACAGTGTATATACTAATATCTCCAGCATGTATACACTGAATGCTGGAGGTACCAGTATAATTGAGGACAAAAATATCGTGGGGCCAAAATATTGTGGCAGAAATTTCAAGGACCAAAATATCGAGAAGGTAAGTATATATAGGTAAGTAAAGATGTACTATTCTTAACTCTACATCTTTGTACCTTGAAGATATATATTGTCATGGTACATATATGTGGATTTAAGTATAGTAAACCTATGCTTACCTATATAACTTAAGTTCACAATATTGTGGTCCCACAATATTCTGTAATCAATATTCTGGTGAAATACCGCTATCAACATATCACATGGCCCCATGCTGTATTATTATGCTACCAACACGCTTCACATGGATGCATGAATGCAGTACGTCTTGCTGGTATTGTCTAGTGTCTGATTCTGTTGCCAGATCTCCAGCATGTATTACTTCACTTTGTTACTGTACTAACAGCATGTGTTACTTGGATGTATGAATCCATTGCTGTAACTCTAGCATGTAAGGTCTGGATGCACAAATAAATTATTGCCCCCCCCCCTATATTTATCAAATGGAGGCCTCAATGTATTTTTATACCTCCAGTATGTCACACCTGAATGTACATAGTTCCTAGATGGATAGGTAGATATTGTGCGTCCATCACGTGCCCCCTTGATGCACAGATGTATTATATCAAGCATGTATCATATAGATGTATGATTGCCGTACCTCTAAAAAGCATGACTTGAATTCAAGGATATATTGCCTAACATATGTATCACCTAGACGCATAAAGTTATTTTCAGATCTGCAATATTTATCACAGTGGTGCATGGATGTATTTGTGTGCCTCCAGCATGTTGCAGCATATGTCAACGTGTTTAATGGGTGTATTATCTCTAATATTTCCTATAATGATACATAGATACGTTATCTCCCGTGTGCACCTTAAGTATGTATGAATACTTTATGTCAAACATGTGTACTGTAAATTTATGAGTGTTTTATCTATAACATTTATTACTTGAATGCATGGATGTATTACCTGAAGCTGATCTCACTTCGATGCATGTATGTATCCTAGAGCATGTATTTTCTGGCATTATGATTAAATTACTCCCATTGGCTACCTTCTGAATGAATGCATGTAACCACAAGTATGCATTTCTTAGAATCAATGATATCTTACCTCCAGCATATATCAACAGGATGTATGAATGTATTAAAGACAGCATGCATCACATGGATCCATGAAAGTGCTACCTCCAACATGCATCATTTGGATCCATGGATCTATTACTTGGATTCATGGATGTACTACCTCCAACATGCATCACATGGATTCATGGATCTATTACTTCCAGCATGTATCACTTGGATTCATGGATGTACTACCTCGAACATGCATCACATGGAATCATGGATGTATTACCTCCAGCATGCATAGCATGGTATCGTGGAACTATTAACTCTAGCTTGCATCACTTGGATTCATGGGAGTACTACCTACTGATTGCATGGTTTCATGGATCTATTACCACCAGCATGCATCACATCACTTGGATTCTTGGATGTACTTCCTCCAACAAGATTCACATAGATTCATAGATCTATACCCCTAGCATGCATTACTTGGTTTCATGAATGTACTACCTCCAACATACATCACATGGTTCAGGATGCATTACCTCGTGTTTGTACCTCCTGACTGCATGGGTATTCTGGTTCAATGAATGTATTACTTCCAGCAAGTAATACTAAACTCCATGGATGAATAGATATCAGCCCTTGCTTCTTATGCTTAAAACCTTTGCACAACACCCTGCCGCTTCCTCCCAGTGACTGCAGAAAAACTGTGGTCCGTGTGACTATTGCTTTTCACCTGAAATAAGGCAGTTCATGTTATCTACAATTTTACAAATGTCTTCTGGTCAAATTGCATTTAATTCTTAATCCCAGTTGAGCGCACATCTCCAAGCATCTCAGTGAGCTATATTGGTTGCCAGCATCCAAAAGAGTGCTACTCAAATGGCTTTGATGTGACACCGATCTGTCCATAAAACTGGGCCCTAGTTCCTACAACTTACCTATAAGGCACATTCAACGTAGTTCTGATTTATCTATCCACAAAGCGAGCACTGGAGGCAAATCCGTTACTATAATCGCCCAAAGCCCCAGAACAGACTCACTCTGGCACTGTGTAGCCAAAACAACTTTCTGCCATTTCACACAAGTTGCTTAAAGTGTAAATTCTCCCCACTTTTGCCCCTTGTCACTCTCCCTCACCAGACTTATCAGACACCAGCCCAGTTCACTCGGGACAGCCCCAAGGCTACTGCACGCTTTACTAAATCATTGCCAATGTTTTACCTTCAGCATGTATCACTTGGCTGCATGGATGTATGACCCTTGGCACCTGTGTCCTGGATGCAAGGATGTATTTCCCTTGGCACCTGTGTCTTGAATGCATGACTTTAACACCTCCAGTGTGTATCAGCTGGATGCATGGAGGTTTTACCCTTGGCACCTGTGTCCTGGATGCATGTCTAAAATCTCCAGCATGTATCAGCTAGATGCATGGATGTACGACCCTTGGCACCTGTGTCCTGGATGCATGGATGTAATACCTCCAGCATTTATCAGCTGGATGCATATGACCCTTGGTCCCTGTGTGTTGGATGCATGGGGGTAAAACCTTCAGGATTTATCAGCTAGATGCATATGACCCTTGGCCCCTGTGTGTTGGATGCATGGGGATTAAACCTCCAGCATTTATCAGGTGGATGAATGGATGTGCGACCCTTGGCCCCTGTATCCTGGATGCATGGGTGTAAAATCTCCAACATGTATCAGGTGGATGCATGGATGTACGACCCTTGGCCCCTGTGTCCTGGATGCATGGATGCTTTACCCTTGGCACCTGTGTCCTGGATGCATGGATGTAATACATTCAGCATGTATCAGGTGGATGCATTGGTGTACGACCATTGGTCCTCGTGTCCTGAATGCATGGGTGTAATACCTCCAGCATTTATCAGCTGGATGCATGGATGTACGACCCTTGGCACCTGTGTCCTGGATGCATGGATGTAATACCTCCAGCATTTATCAGCTGGATGCATATGACCCTTGGTCCCTGTGTGTTGGATGCATGGGGGTAAAACCTTCAGGATTTATCAGCTAGATGCATATGACCCTTGGCCCCTGTGTGTTGGATGCATGGGGATTAAACCTCCAGCATTTATCAGGTGGATGAATGGATGTGCGACCCTTGGCCCCTGTATCCTGGATGCATGGGTGTAAAATCTCCAACATGTATCAGGTGGATGCATGGATGTACGACCCTTGGCCCCTGTGTCCTGGATGCATGGATGCTTTACCCTTGGCACCTGTGTCCTGGATGCATGGATGTAATACATTCAGCATGTATCAGGTGGATGCATTGGTGTACGACCATTGGTCCTCGTGTCCTGAATGCATGGGTGTAATACCTCCAGCATTTATCAGCTGGATGCATGGATGTACGACCCTTGGCCCCTGTGTCCTGGATGCATGGGGGTAAAACCTCCAGTATTTATCAGCTGGATGCATAGATGTACAACCCTTGGCCCTTGTGTCCTGGATGCATGGATGTTTTACCCTTGGCACCTGTCTCCTGGATGCATGGATATAATACTTCCAGCATTTATCAGCTGGATGCATGGATGTACAACCGTTGGCCCCTGTATCCTGGATGCATGGGGGCAAAACCTCCAGCATTTATCAGCTGGATGCATGGATGTACGACCCTTAGCCCCTGTGTCCTGGATGCATGGGTGTAAAATCTCCAACATGTATCAGCTGGATGCATGGATGTACGACCCTTGGCCCCTGTGTCCTGGATGCATGGGGGTAAAACCTCCAGCATTTATTAGCTGGATGCATAGATGTACGACCCTTGGCCCTTGTGTCCTGGATGCATGGATGTTTTACCCTTGGCACTTGTCTCCTGGATGCATGGATGTAATACCTCCAGCATTTATCAGCTGGATGCATGGATGTACAACCCTTGCCCTTGTGTCCTGGATGCATGGATGTAGTACCTCCAGCATGTATCAGCTGGATGCATGGATGTACAACCGTTGGCCCCTGTATCCTGGATGCATTGGGGCAAAACCTCCAGCATTTATCAGCTGGATGTATGGATGTACGACCCTTAGCCCCTGTGTCCTGGATGCATGGGTGTACGACCCTTGGCCCCTGTGTCCTGCATGCATGGATGTTTTACCCTTGGCACCTGTCTCCTGGATGCATGGATGTAATACCTCCAGCATTTATCAGCTGGATGCATGGATGTACGACCATTGCCCTTGTGTCCTGGATGCATGGATGTAGTACCTCCAGCATGTATCAGCTGGATGCATGGATGTACAACCCTTGGCCCCTGTATCCTGGATGCATGGGGGTAAAACCTCCAGCATTTATCAGCTGGATGCATGGATGTACGACCCTTGGCCTCTGTGTCCTGGATGCATGGGTGTAAAATCTCTAACATGTATCAGCTGGATGCATGGATGTACGACCATTGGCCCCTGAGTCCTGCATGCATGGATGTTTTACCCTTGGCCCCTGTGTCCTGGATGCATGGGTGTAAAATCTCCAACATGTATCAGCTGGATGCATGGATGTACGACCCTTGGCCCCTGTGTCCTGCATGCATGGATGTAATACCTCCAGCATTTATCAGCTGGATGCATGGATGTACGACCCTTGGCCCTTGTGTCCTGGATGCATGGATGTAATACCTCCAGTATGTATCAGCTGGATGCATGGATGTACGACCCTTGGCCCTTGTGTCCTGGATGCATGGATGTAATACCTCCAGTATGTATCAGCTGGATGCATGGATGTACAACCCTTGGTCCCTGTGTCCTGGATGCATGGGTGTAAAATCTCCAACATGTATCAGCTGGATGCATAGATGTATTACCCTTGGCATCTATGTCCTGGATGCATGAAAGTAATACCTCCAGGAAGTATCACTTAGCAGCATGGATGTAGTGACCCTGGCACCCGGATCTTGAATGCATGGAGGTAATCCCTCCAACGTGCATCAGATGGAAGCATGACTGAATTTCCTCCAGGAGCTATTGCCGAAGCAATGATGCATAGCCTGCAGCATGTAAAACCTGGATGCCTGAATGAATTACCTCCACGTGTTTTATCTCGATACATGATCTCAGAAATATGTTTACTGACTCGATATTTCCAGAACTACCTCTTTGTGCTCTTTCTCTTGGAAATGTTGACATTTACATCATATGACCTAGTACATTCTACGTACTATAAACATATAGTACATGGCCTGATTACGAGGCCCCATTGGGATAGGGGGTATTTAATGAAGCTGATAAAATCCAATAACTTAGGTTTCTGAATTTATCGGGTGCAATTAATTTAACCAATGATCAGTATTGTCATGCTGCATAACATGCAGAATCTGGTATTTAGAGCAACAGAATCCACATGTCCCGCTATTTATAGTACTTTTTTCTCCTAGTAAAGTGCGGCAGGTTTCACCTTCCAAAATTTACTGGACGGTGGCTTTATTTACTGAGTGCGTCAAAATTCTGCGCAACTCGTAATTCCAACCCCTATACAAACTGGGGTTGGCGCAGGGGTGGAATTTACCGGGGAACTTCTAATCAGGTTTTCTGTGTCAGCATACAGGGAAAAGCAGAATAACTTTTAAAAGTATAAAACAAGAACGAATTTTCAATGTACGCAGCGAAAGACATCTACAACGATAAAACGGGTTATTTATTATTTGCAGGAATAAAGGTTTTCCCCTTGTCCCTGCTTCTTTATGTGGGTGCCGCTTTGTATTTGCTCTAAATCTTTAGCAATATTGCACAGATAATTTGATTTCTTGCCACTGGCCCCATCTGTACATTAAAAGGTCACGACCTTTGCAATTTAATCTTTTAGAGTAACTATATTTTTTATGTTCCATTAGGTTAAAGCATTTAGCAATTTTTCTCCTTGAAGTGTTCTTTCAGTGTGGTCAAGATGCCCAATTGATCAGTGTATCTGTGACTGGCTTACAACATTAGTCATCAATTAGTGTTAAACTAGTGCTGAAATATATATCATTCATCTTGCTTCTTATAGTCCTGTTGTGAACGTTTCATCTTTAAGAAATCTTGATTTTTTTAAAGCTGCCTGCTGTCTCTCCATTGTCTCTTTCATAGACATCTCCTTGAGGAACAATAAAAATTAGATTTGTTTGACCTGCACTCAGGGTTCGTTTAAGCAAGATGGATTTTAATTTCTCTGCATGCTCTTCCAGACGGCTTTTATGCAATATTCCAGACATTTACGCGCTGGCTGCAGGCCGGCTGTGGGGTGGGGTATGGTTGGGAGCTTGTAAAGCAGCTCTTAGAATTCAGTGCACATCCCTGAGCTCGTCTCCAGAGACACCGCTGGCATCTGATCCAGGGCTCATTGCCACAGTTCCCCTTAATGAGAATTTGTTTTTTTATCATTTACATTCAGCGCTTATGACTGTGTTACAGTAACTCCAAAGTGCCCTTAACAACTACAATGTTAATTGGTCTGCTAAAAGCATGCAAGTCCCTTCCAAGCAAGAGAGGGTGTTTACTGAAGTCTGAGGGTACAGAGACAGAGGTATTCCAGTTAATGCTGTCTTAGCAGCATGAAGATGCTACTTGAATGCATGTGTTAGTTACATTTTACCACTAGTGGTATCCTGGGCACATGCAAATATTACCTTCACCTTGTATCGCTAGCAGGCATTGGTATATTACCTAAAACAGTGGTGTCCAATGCAAATCCAGGAGGGATGAATCTATGCCAGGTGTTCAGGATGCCCACTAAGTGCATGTATCTCATTTATAATAAGTAAGTGATAATTTATCGTTTCAGCTACTCTGAAAATATGGCATGGATCTGACTTTCCTGGACCTATGTTGGACACCTCTGATCCATAACACGTATCACTCGAATGCACGAATGTATTAACTGCAGCATGCATCACGTGTAAACCGGGCCAACACAGCTTGTATTTGATGCTTATGTAGATAAATTGTGCCACGTACAAGGTAATACAGGGTTGCACACTGTGCTAACAACTCCCATACCTGTGTACACTCTTATATACTCAGTGTGTGGTTCAAATACTCCCAGGCCCTCATTTACTTTGGGGGTGCAAAATGGTGAAATGCTTTGTAAAATGATTGACGAGCATTTTTACTATATTTGTTGTAGTAATCATGTTGTTATTGTAACTTGGTGACCTTTGGCAGCCCTTCTGGCATGTGACACGAAGATGCGATGGAAGGTTGTATGTGGATTGCTTGGGAATGAGAGGCGAGTAGACAGACTTTAGGAGGAAATGTTCGATGTGGAGGGTAGGGCAGTCCTTGTTTGAAAAGGGTTGTTGTTGATGGCGAGCTTCTGCTTTCTGTGTGCAGCTGTGATGGTATAGGTTTACCCCTATGGTGTACGTTTATCGACAGGAGGGTGGATGTTGGCGTGAGCCATGTTACAGTGATGAACAATGCATCCAGTTTGTGTCTTTGATTCGGCTGCTGAGGGGTGATGACAGATTTAAGTAGCACGGGAAAGAATGCTTGTGTAAAGCAGGTGTAGTCTGCTGTGCAGCAGCGGGGAATGTAGATGGTGTATGGATTGCTCGTGCTTGTCATATCACGTGTATATTAGTTGGGGTGAGCATGGGGTGGGCTGTGATTGTAGGGTGGACAAGTACCTTGGAAATGTGAGGCAGTGATTCTTTACCTAACATGTCCAAATATGTAGTTACCATAGGAGTTGCCTATTATTATCAGACTCGACACCATAAGGGACCTGCTAACCAATGGGGTTGGAGGGGTTGGGGGTAACCTTGACTGGACAAATGAGGGGTTAGAAGGGATCCAAAAGTCAGCTGCTGGGAGCATGCAGGGATTGGAATGCAGGGAGAAATGGGGATTTGTTGCTCGTCAATAGCCACATCATTAGAAAAAGCTTAGAGGGTGTTGGGTGACCACTTGGTACAGCATCCATCACGGAATCTTGGATGGACAAATCACACGTCTGAATGGTCCAGGAAGATGGGTCACTGATGTAAGAAAGGGTGCCGGACTCCAGGAAACAGTGAAATCTTCTGGTCTTCAATGCAAGGCTATAAAGACTACTCTAGGAAGGGACTAGCGAACACAGAAAGTCACACACATTTCAAGACTTTTCATGAAATGTTGGTTTGTGGTTGAAACTTTAATCTCAGGGCGTAAAGGAGTTGGGTGATGGCAACATTTAACCAGCAAGAACGTTCGGAGTACAGTAAGAGGACTAAAGTGCCCTGTTTTTAGGAAGACGTTCACAAGAGTGTTCAGGAATTCTGGGTTTTTAGAGGCTCAGATCTTTGCTATAGAGATCAATGTTATTGACATTTGATGGTGTATGTGTATTATCACGTTATAATTAATACTATGGGCCAAATACGCACTAAAATGCCACATTTGCCAATCATACATTCCCATGCCTCCGTGTTATTCCTAGATAGAGAGCACATACAATAAATTTGAAGGTGGAGTTGAAATGCAAAGTGTGCCTCAAGTAGCAGGCCTGGCTTGGGGCAACCTCATTTTTAGAAAGAACCATGCATTCGTCATCCACAAGCAGATATTTCCATTTGCTACTGTAACTGTAGAATTTTAAAGAAAAACACACTTTGCAGGTGGGACGTGAATATTACATATGTAAACAGTGTCCTATCAGTGTGGTGGACCTTCCCAGGGACTTATGCCACGAACAATCAGTTGCAGCCCATTGGAAGGTGAGACTGTTACTGAATAACACTGCAGCTAAGATGATGGTACAGATTGACTGCAACTAAGAGACAGATTCATTGGTGGCAGGCTGCCATGGAATGAGATTGTTATCTGTGGCATATGTGGATGAGGGACTTGTTACCACTACTTTCAATCGCTCACTGAAGAACTGGCTATAGCTCAGCCAATAGGACTTGACGTGTCACCTACAAAGCCATATACAATTATGCCCACAAGTACAAAAGAATGGTCTTTCTTTCCGCAGCAAAGTTCAGGGGCTGTCAGGTGATTCACTAAAATGGGTAATGAATAGTTATCTACCTGACTATGTGCATATTTGGTTTTGCAGAGATTTGGAATTAAACTATAGTTATAAAATACATTTATACAAACTGATTTACAAAGAAAAACTGGAAATGTCCACCTTAGGTTTCCTCCTCTTTATGAGTCAATATCAGGTATTTTTTTGGGATTCAGAGCTGTTTCTAAGAGTGCACCTGAGAAGCTGCTACAGTTGCAGTTTCGCAGGAGCTGTACTGGAAAACATTTGAGAATCCCAATATTAAATATTAATATTAAAATATGTGCCCAACTAGTGAAAATATATGTTTGTAGGTAATTCTGTATTTATGTAAATGTATTTGTGTAGTGAGAACCTAGTCAAAGGCAGCATAGTGCTGTACGGTTAAATGGCGAAGACACAGTCAACAAGTGATTTGAGAAGTAGCTGTTTTCTGGAGTGTTACCGTATCAAGATGTAATGTTCTTTAAAGAGAAGCATGTTCAATTACTTTCTGAATTACATACGGATTGGGGCAGTCCTTATAGCTACAGGGGTGTTGTTTCTAATCCTGGTTACACAGATGGAAATGGCCTGTTACCTTGATTTTTATTTGTCTCCAGTCTGATGGTGTCCAGGCTGCGGGTGTACTGAGTGCTACCAGAGATGTTGAGCGTGTCCAATATATATGGTTAGAAGGTGCAGGGTGTGATGGTTCTGTAAATGATGCAACTGGTTTTGAAGATGGTGCAGACCTGCAAGAGGAGCCAGTGGAGTTCCATCATGATGGAGGTAATGAGTGTTACGCCCTATGGTTCACCTCCACCTTAGTTCATATTCAGCAATGCACCATTTTGGGTTATTTAAACACATATCATATTCCTGTCTATGTACCTTGTTTTCAAGTCTTTCTTCCTTTTTTCTTTCCCTCTCGGCGACTGGCGCCTCTTTGATTCTTGGTTCCGCTGTGCAGAGTCATCTTGAGCGCAGCCGCAGTGATTTTCCAAGTACGTGGGCAGTGCGTATTTGAGAGCCTCCTACCTGTTCCTCATTGCTTGGTTTCGTTTCCGGTTCCTACTCCGGAAGGACTCTCGCCGTCAGCATTCCGCTGATACTTCGTTTTTGCCTGCACCTCCTTGGATTCTCGTGATTCGTTTTGTTTTCAGCTCTTCATTTCCCGATTCCCTTCGTGTGCTTTGTGGATGTTTTCCTTCCTTGGATTCGGACTCACACTGGAACGTAAGCGGATGTCAGAGAACACCTGATTTATTGGATTCCCTTTTTTATTTTTTTTATTTGTGTTGCAAGTATCGAGTCAGTGCACTGTATTCCTCTGGGTAAGCAACACCAAGGACAAAACAGTGTTTTCCTTTTTATATATATATTGCGTTTTTTTGCCATTGTGGTTTTTTCCCGCATCCTCTAAAAATCCTTCAGGTTTATGTCTTGCCCTATGGAAAGACTCTGATTCTTTGATTACTCCTGGGACGAGATCATTATGGAATTCTCTTTTTGGATTTCTGGTGGAACCCAACTATTGTTGTTAAAGGGTGAGCTGAACATAGTATGATGTCAGTAACTGTCCCAGTAACATATATGTAGATATTCTCTTGGCTGTACTTTTTCTAGTACTAACCTTGCTATTCTTTTCTTTTATTTTAGGACGCTTGTGGATTTCCCTGGCTCCCAAGATACCGCAAATATTTTCCATAAGAAGGTGTGATATTGAGGTCCGACCCGTACCTTTCCTTGTTCCCTTGTTTACCTGCCTTCCCCTGGTGCGTTTTCCGCTCATGTCTGTTTAAGTTTCGGGCATGAAGGGTCAAGGCACAGGGTGAGTGGTGGGACATTCTTCGTTCCTGCAGTACCTGGTTTTCAGGTGAGTGGGGGCGGAACAATGAGATCACATTTCTTCATGCCCTGGATGAGACGTGCTGTGATGGGATTTCAGACGTTAGAATGAAGGCCTTTATCCCACAAGCCTTTATCTCTGAATCATTACAACAGATTGACCTTTACAACTCCTTGTAATACCATTCAACATTTGCTTTTATCACACAATATAGTTGTAATTTCTGACATTCATGCATATGTACGATATACATTAACTATAACTAGCCACTGTACCATGCAGTGCGTTCTCACAAATCATGTGATCTTTTACCCAGTGGCAGGGTAGTTATAGTTAGGTCTGCATTTCCTTCGGAAAGCATTTTTGGTTTGTCTATATCTTTGGTGCTGTTTGACGAATCTTCACAAAATGTTTTTTAAAGCCTCATACACCTCAACTCCTTCCTGAAAAGTTTTAGGGTTATCGGTCAAGTAAGGGCTGAGAAAAAGGGGGAGTCACTAAACAGGTTTTCCCAGGCAATTGTCCATAGGAAAATGTAACAGTGATACCACAAAACCTGCTGAACAGAATTACACCAATCTTGGCAGAAAGCCGCATCTTGGTCCAGAACAAGTGCTTTTTGTGATTTGAAGTAAATACGTTCAGTAGCTTCCGACAAATTAAGGTTCAAAATCTATGTATATATCACACTGCGGGGATCCGCGAAGACAGCAGTTGTTAAGATGAGATCTGACTGGCTGCCACCATATCAACAACGATGTGGCTGCAGCCATCTTAGGACCCGGGACTCAGTCCCTTATCCTAGAAAAATGTAAAAAAAGACATAAGGGGACAGGGTAGGTATATCATGCACCCCTAAGCCTGGTGGGGGTTCCAAAGGGCCCCCCTCGGACAAAAAACATGTATATTTTATTTAAATTGCCGCAAATTTGTGGTCGTTCAGCAGAATGTTTTTTTTTTTAAACAGTGCACATTAAAAAAATCCCTCCTGGAGTTGGCAGTGCTTGTGGAGACAGCACAATTGATTTCTTAGTGGAGGGGGACTGTGCCCCCCCTTACAAAGCCTCCTTCAGGCCCCACAGACTCATCCTCCAGGGCTGAATTAATTACTATGGGGAAGGGGCATGAGGGCCCCTTCCCCAAGCCACTTCAGGCCCTGGAGCTGACCAACATTTAAAGAGGAGGGGAGTTTAGCCCCCTCTTGCCAGGACTCATTAGGCCCCAGGGAACCCATCCCCCAGTGGCAATTTTACTTTGCAGGGTCCCGGGGAGCCCACCACCAGGACATTGTGGCTTCCTCTCCGGGAGAGTGTGAACATACCCTGATCACACTCTCCTAGGCAGGGAACAGAAGGTTCCGCCCATCCGGCAGGAACAGTAAAAAAGGCTGCTCCCTCTCAGGTGAGGAATGATGCAGGTTCCTGCCAGCACCCATAATGACACTGGCTGGGAGTCCAGCACGGGCCGCAAGGGCCTTGGTGCTCCCCCACACACCATTTGAAATATTGCTTGTGGGTGCCCCTGGTGGGCTTGCAAACACCCATCAAAAATGTAAAAAATGGTCATCTGTGCCCCTGGGGCTCACCCCACAGCCCCCAACGAAAAATAGATCTGTGGTATTCCTGGGTGGGACTGGGACATCCAGAACATTTTACAACACAAAGGAAAAAGTTAACAATAAATAAGCAGTTAGAGACGCTCATTTATCATTCACTTCTCCTAGCAAAGAGCACCCCATAATACCCTAATACGCTTTGGAAGAATATATTTGCTTTCTGGTGGTGTCCCTGGAAGAAGCAGGGGCACCACCAAACATTTTTTTAATGTTGTGGGTGGCTGCAGGAAGTGCAGCAGGCCCCAACAACATTAAGAAAACCAGTAAGTCTTGGTTCATTCCAGCCATGACTCCAGGAGAGCATACCATATTTCTCTAAAGCACTCCTAGTTGGAGCTTTTCGCTCTTCTGCTGGAGTTCAGGGGCCCCAGGTGGTTGTCTTTATGGCTGCATTGTTTGGGCTGAAAATTTTTAAAAAAAGACTCAAGGACAAGTACATTTCTATTTTTTAATAAAACTTTATTAAACATTGTTTACAACAATTCCTTTTATTAAACATTGCATTGTGTGAATTAGTGAAATATACATTTAAATATAGATATTGATGATTTTTGGACAAAGATGATGGATCTGCTTTATATATTTTTATATGCTCACTGATTGATAAAGCCAATAGGCCCACTTTTTATATATTGCGGTTGTGACCCTGTGAGAAAGTTAGTAAGTCTGCCTGACTTTAAATAAAACCTTACTTTATTTCAACATCACATAGTCAGCCTATGGGGGTTGGGCATAGGGCCAGACCAGGGTCTCCTCACCACATTTTGCTGGAAGTAGCACACTTGCATGGGGTTGGGTGCAGAGCCTTGCCTTAGGCCAGGCGTTGCGCCCGACCCCACGCTGCACATGGTGGGGTCCCGACTTATAGTTACTTGAGATAATTATAACTGGTGAATTTCAGAAGTTTTGTTAATTTAAAACAGTATGTTTTAACTGGCATTTTCTGACATTGTCACCTAACTATAAAATCTCTGTAACATTTGTTTTTTCCAGTGAGTTGGTAGTTATAATAAGGTCAGTCTTTCCATATGGTGTCGTTTGTTTGCTATTAACTTTGGTGCCATGTGACAAATTTTCAAAAACATTCTAAAAAAAATGTTCCTCCACCTCAGCTCCTTCCTGGAAAGTTTCGTGGTGATCTGTTTGGTGGGCGTCAAGAAAAATGGGAGGGCCCCAAGACACGTTTTCCCATGCAATTTTCAATAAGAATTTTAGGAAGCATTTCAGAAAAAGTGGCTGAACAAAATTACTCCAGAAAGCTAGATCTTCAGTCAGAAAGTGTGCTTTTTGTTATTTGGTGTAAATCCATTCAGTGGTTTTTGTGGGACCACAATTAAAAAAATGAGCGTTCTGATTTGCTGAGAGGGATTTTTTTCTATCTGCTGCTTTGATTCTTTGGGACCGGCAAGGTCCCATGGGACCAAGCAATCTTATTGATTGACCGCAACATTTAGAGAATGTACCTGTGTCCTGAACTTAAAAAACTTTAACATAGAAAGAGGCAGGGTAGGGCTACCCTGACACTCTGGAACTAGTGGGGGTGTGGATAGGTGTTCATCCACCTCAATTGAGACTTTGAAACATTTTCAAACTTTTTTGACTTCCAGACTTTCACCGGGACCAATCCACTTGGAGTATCCAACTGGGGCTCATTTACGGTGTACCTCAAATCACACCTAAGTCTCGGTCTACCACTTCCAATCGACTATCATTGACTCTTTGGGGCCAGTTACGATGCGGCCCGTAAAGGCTCCGACCACCTTCAGAGCCGCATCGTAATGGGCTGCTCGGTTTCCTTTCTGGCTGCCTTATTATGATGGAGGTGGTCGGAAAGGAAACCCGCCGGTCATTCCGGCTGGCTTCCGACAGGCTCGGAGAGCCCGTCCACCAGTCAGAAGCAGGCTAGTTATCTCAAGGGCAGGCCTTTCAGCCCATGGGATTACAATGCATGGTTTCCAACATGGTTTCCATGCCAGTCTGACCGACATGGAAACCATGTCGGAAAGCGTGTTTGGGGGCACACAGCAGGGCCCCCTTTGGTGCACGGCCTCTGGTTGGAGGCCGAGGGGGCACCCTGTTGATCCCTCCACCTTTTGGCAGGCACCTTGAGGTGCAGGGATGAACCGCACCTCCCATTTCACTATGGCAGCAAGCAATACGGCTGGTTTACGGCCGTAATGCATGCTCCCATAGTGAAATATAGGAATGAGACCGAATAGTGTTCAGTCGCATCCTAATGAGGCAGTCGTGACCTCCGACTGTGTGTTGGTCGGTCCCGGGACCGAGTCGGTGTTGGGCGGAAGTAATTCCACCCAACATCGAAATCAGGCCCTTTGTGTTTTTCTGCAATATTTTCACTTAAATCTTTAAAAATTCATATCTCCGGTTTCCCTTTGTTGGATGTTTGCCATTTTGGTCTAATTTTACTCATAAAATGTTTCTATTTATTTTAAAATGAGTTGTCAAATGGTATTGTGTTTTGTGAGACTTTATCTCTTCTGAATTGCTGCCACGGCACGGTGTGAAACACACTTTTTGGCACAGCGTGTTGAGGGCTAAACTACAAGTTGTTGTTCCGAAGGTCATGAGGTCATGGTGCAAATGGGTAAAGAGCCTTAAACTGAATACTCGATCCCCTAGGCAGAACAGTTCTATGTTTGGGCATGGCTTGATCAGGCCCTCAGCTAGGACAACCTCTCTCAACATGATTTTAATGTAATGTTGATTGCCAGTGGAATCAGGGTACTGTCTAGCGGTAAGAGGATGAGGATGGGGAGAAGATGTGGTCCGTCGGCTAGATTGCTGACTTTGGTGCTGGAAACCAAGATTCAAGCCTCGGGGTCGCGTCCACATCCTGTGATTCTGGGCAAATCACTTAATCTCCCCGTGCCTGAATGTGTCCTTGTGTAATGTAACCGGTACTCATGTAAAGCGCTCCAATACCTTTGGGTCGAGTTCGCGCTATATAAATCTGCATTAAAAAAAAACCACAAAAAAAACCACATCATTGCCCAATCCAGGGTACCACTTTATTTTTAAGAGAGATTTTGTTTTCATGCAGAGTGGATTTTAACTTTGGTACACCATCCATGTATATCTTGGGCTCTTCCAAGGTTCTGCGTAAGCGAGAGAATTCATTATTGACAATCTCTCTGCAGCCATCCCTTGTCATTAGTTTCTCCTTCTCATGCTCATTATGGAATAAGGGCCTTGTGGTTTTGGAAAATTACATAGCTAGCCAATGTAATTGCCAGAATAAGATGTGGTTATAGTGGGCATCTGAGAGTTGCTCTCAATGAGATTATCACCAGAGGGCCTGTTCCTTCTAAAAGATGCTGAGGAACCTCCTCTAGTGAGTCTGCTTTGAGAGGACGGGGCATCCTTGGCAGGTCGAGGAAACCTAGATGTGTCATGCTGCGGAAGTATGGGTGGAATTAGGGGATGACAATTTGATATAGTGTCTGTTGCTGAGATGTTACCAGCATGGTGCTGCAAATGTGAAGTGGGACAAATGATATATTTATGAAAGAACACAGTCAGATGAGAAACCATGTTTTTCAAATAAGTTATTTCTGCCCTCATATATTTAACAAGATCTTCCACTTTTACCAGAGTGCCAGAGTTGGATAGTTGTGTCATCCCCGACTTTGGGGATGTATAATTTCATAGGTTCTGCTCCTCACCCAGATCCCCTGTGCATTCTCAGATAGTTCACATCCCTTAGTCTGGAGGATGTCGAACCTATTGGTGAAAATAACTTCTGGCGCTATCTGGTAGACACTTGTGTTAAAATCCGTTAGCTCCCCCTATGCCGCAATAGATTAGCAAAGGTGCCGGGCGGGGCTTGCGGTTTAGGCTTTTGGAGGCATTTTCTGGTGGATTCAAATATTTTTGCCACCTTTTTTGCATTGACTTTTTGGACTTCTGGCTGCTTCCCACCCCTTAACATAGTTTCAATCTCTTCAATAAGGTTGTCTATTTTTTCCACAGTACAGTTTTCTGCAGCGTGTTTTAGGGAATTTTCCTTAGTTTGCTGGCCTTGTGGACTCGAAACTGACTTTCTTTGACCCATACTCAAAGTACAAGATTAAAAACAAAGAGCTATAATGTTTTCATGCAATTTAACGTAGCAAGACACCTGGCTGAGCTGTGATGCGTGAAAGTGAGAGGGCAGAAATGTGCACACTCTCCTTGCACTGGCACACTTTTGGCTGCCTAGCTCCAATGCAGGCACCATTGCACCATGGTGCAAGGATGCCTCTCTTACAGGTAGGATTCTTTTTGCGCAGGAAGGGACACCTTCTTGCACAAAACCAATCCTTTGAGGCTTTTCCCTCCAGATGAAGAGGAGGTAGGTGAAAACCTGTCCAAACCTGAAATCACAAATGCACATTGCAGGACTGGGAACACAGGGATGTATTACAAACCCCTGCAGCCCCTGCGGTGCACAGGGGGCCCTGATCCTTCAGGGACCGCCCCTGCAGCCCCTGCGGTGCACAGGAGGCCCTGATCCTTCAGGGACTGCTTAACCCTTGAGGGGGGCTCTATTGAGCCAGAGGCCAATGAATAGCTGTGATATGGGAGACTTAGGGGCCCCTCTTCACATTCTGCAGGGGGCCAATTATTTTTCTTTACGCCACTGTGAGACTCATGTCTGTGCATACCCTTGCCACTTAGGGCATTTCATCAAAACTAAAGGTGATAGGAGGAATACTTGTAATAAGTCTGACCACTGGTAATCCCTCGGGGTAGCATTCCAACCATTGTTCTTTTTCCCTCCATGCCACCTCAGATTAGACCCAGCCATATGGAAATCAGTCTTGGTCCTGCTCCAATAGGAACAGTCCAGCCAGAACATCCAAGCTAGGTCCTCTCCAAATTAGAACACAAGCAACTCAAGACCAGTCTCACCCTGATTGGGGCTATTCAGTCAGGTGTTGCTTGGTCCCAGTGGCACAGTGAGCACAACACCTACATCTGGGCATACCCTTGACACTTAGAGCAGTACATCTAAGTCTCAAAAGGTGATAAGAGTCATGCTTGCAAAAGGTGTAACCACTGGCAATTGCTCGGGGTAGAATTCCAACCCATTATTCTTTTTCCCACCATATGAAAATCAGTCTTGGTCCTGCTCCAAAAGGAACAGTCCAACCTCAGATTAGACCCAGTCATATGGAAATCCATCTTAGTCCTGCTCCAATAGAAAAAGTCCACCACGAACTGCCACACCAGGCTCTTTCCGAATTGGAACACAAGCAACATAAGACCGGTTTCGCCCTGAGTGGAGCTCTTCAGTCAGGTGTAGCTTGGTTCCAGTGGCACAGTGAAAACAGGACCCACATCTGGGCGCTTGCCACTTAGGGCATTACATCAGACTCACAAAAGGTGATGGGAGCAATGCTTGCAATAAGTCTAACCACTGGCAATTGGTCTCAGTAGCATTCCAACCCATCATTTTCTTGCCCACTATGCCACCTAAGATTAGACCTAGCCATATGCAAATTAGCCTTGGTCCTGCAATAGGAGCAGTCAAGCTCCAACTGCCAAGCCCGGGACTCTTTTAACTAGAATACAAGCAACCCAAGATCAGTTTTAGCCTAGTTGGGCCTCTCCAGTTCTTTTGAAAAATATAAGCTTGTCATGACCCTTGAGTATGAGAGACTGGCCATGGCCCTAGAACAAAACAAGGTAGCACTAGAGATTCAGAAACTGGTCTTGCAGCAGCAAAAGTCCAGCTCAGGACCTGCGAGGACCCAAAGAGAAGAAGGTGGCAGTGATGGTGAGGTGAACGCAAGGGGATCTCACATCCCTCATTTACCCAAAGATGTGGTTCCTATGTTTATGAAATATATATGACAAAGCATTCAAACAGATGAACACCCTAACATTCTTTTTTTTATCATATGCAACTAAAATCATCATGCTAATAAGAATAATTACAGCCCGGTGCCATAGTGCACAGACTCATGATAATATTCTGTTAAAAGTTGATTTATTTATTCATGATCTTCTCTTTTTTAAACCACTTCTTCTTTTATTATCCGTAGTCAATGTGTTTCGTCCCATCCAGGACTTCTTCATGGCTACAAAATACATACAATATAAACACATTTTAAAATCTTCATATAAACCATTTTGACACAATACCAAACACCACACAAGACATACAAGAGTGTGCTCTATGAGTAATATACAGAAGGAGAACATGAAACAAGTCCCTTGAAATTGGACTGCATTCACTGTGCACATTATGCCATTTACTGATTCATGTATAACTATATTTATCACGTTTGTCCATATCAAAATTGTACTGATAAATGTCATTTCTAAATGCATGTATTACTATATTTATCCAGCTGTCCATGTCCAGGTTATGATACGAAAACTACTGAAGGTCCCTGATCGATTTAGTAAATAATCTGTTAAGGTGGAGGTTCACATTCCTTTTATGAAATCTGTGAAGCCTTCAAAGTAAGTGATCGCAGAGCGAAAGATCAAAAAGTCTTTTATATTTATATTGTACCACACAAAATTATACACCTTGTATTGAAATTCTATCTGTATATAAGAGCCCGAGGTATGGTCTTCCTCGCAAGACACCATGGACTTCAAATTCCTCTTTGTCTTTTGTCAATGAAACTGAATGCGTAATTCTTCCATCCCATGAAGGATGAGAACCTTTATGGTCCTAAAACACATATGAAAAACCACAGGTTTCAAAGTCAAGTTCCATTCCAGGCACATTGTTCCTTATCTAAAAGTGTATATCACCCACCTGGAAAATCATTAATTTGAAATATGCAAACAAGCAACAACATAATCTATTATTCTACATTCGCTCTGGTCAAAAAATAAGCACTGTGCCTATTAAAAATCACAGTAATTAAATCTAATAAAAGATTGATGGCCTCATTTCGATGACGGGCGGAAGTCCTTCCGCCCGACATTGACTCGGTCCTGGGACCGACCGACACCTGGTCGGCGGTCCCGACCGGCCCATTACAATGCGACCGAACACTGTTCGGTCGCATTGCACCTTTCTCAATGGGAGCTCGTGTTATGGCCGGAAACCGGCCGTAACACAAGCTCACATTGAGAAAAGGGAGGTGCAGTTCATCTCTGCTCCCCGTGACAGGCACCTGCCACGGGCAGCAGGGATCAACAGGGAGGGACCATAAGCGCTCTCTCAGCCTCCTACTGGAGGCCGTGCACCCAAGGGGGCCCTGCTGGGGGCCCCCAAAGTCGAGTTCGGACAGCATTTTCGTGCCAGAAAGGCTGGTACGGAAAGGCTGCCGAAACCTGACATTGTAATCTCAAGGGTAGAAATGCCCACCCTTGAGATTACAAGCCGGATTCCGACGGGCTCACCAAGCCTGTCGGAAGCCAGCCGGAATGACCGGCAGGTTTAGTTTACGACTGCCTCCATCGTAATGAGGCGGTCGTAAAGTAAACTGACTGGCCCATTATGATGTGGCCGTAAAGGCTCCAACCGAGGGTCGGAGCCTTTTACGGCCACATCGTAATTGGCCCCCAAGTGTCAGATACAAGAATATGTGCAGAATATATGTAAACATGAGGTCCTATACAAACAAGTACGAATAAGTCACCCGAGAAGTCATGCCATGCTGTTTTATTGGGCATGTATTTAGCCGTGTTAACATTCAGGTCCTGAAAAGCAAGAAAATGGCTTATGGCCTGGGCAATGGAAAAGCGGGCACCCTCTTGGGCTGTTAAAGGAATAAGTAACTTAGTACGGGCTTGACCGTACTGAACGAGAACGAACGATAAATGTCATGGATCCCCATATTCAACCGCAGTTGTTCTTAAGCCACAGTCCTGATCCGGACAGTTGACAGTCCATCGCAATCCCAAGTATAGCCAGAGTGAAGTAAGAAGATGGTAAAAAGTGCATCCACCTCCCGTATTAAAAGTCCTTAATGATGGTCCATTGCAACCCCAAATATAGCGCGCGTGAAGTGAAAAGACCGAAACAACTGCATACATCCCCCATCACTGAAAGCATTCTGTGTGTTAGGTCTCCCCACATGCCAAGAACTACAAACATATTAAAGACATTGTAGACAAAGGGGGCACAAGGGCATCAAGTAAAACATAGCCCCCCATGCCAGGGAACCCAAACGAGGTGAAAGTATTGTGAGTTGCTCATGGAACCACTGCTAAAATAATGATGCAAATGATAGAAAACCTCACCTGTGAGTTTGGTAGCTCATAAGTGGCATTTCGTGCAGCAAAACTGCAGTTAGAACAACACTGCACCATGTTTAGGATGAATTTAAATAGCAACATCAATTGCCACCATCTGCTGGAGGCAGAAAGTCGCATCAGGCTAGCACGCGGAAAACCCCAGTCACCATCTTGGAATGTTAAAACAACTATGTAGATATGTGGAATACTAGTCAAAACAAATTAATCCCAAAATCACAATTTTTTTAGGGCAGTATGCGTGAAACCATGTATTTCCCATAAGTACCACGCTTATGATTTTCACAAAAATGTAATAGCATCGTCGGGCCAGCAAGTTCAATAACACAGTCGCCATCTTAAAATGCACAAACTCAGGACGGAACAGAACAACTGCAAAAACACTTAACCGCCAGTCAAACCACTCTAGTTTTTTAACTAGACTACAATTGAGTCATCAGGTCAATATGTCAACGAGCACAGCCGCCATCTTAGAAGGGCACAGGCTCAGGCCCAGACAGGGGGTGCGCTGTCATAACTATATACTTAAAAAAGGGGAAATGTGATGACGATTAATACACCATTCAAAATGCACCTTATTTTTGCGGCGCGTGCGTATATGAAACAACAGGGAATGTTCTACAAGTGTAACAATGCTGGGAACCACTCCCTATGTAAAAGTGTGGCGATGGCACGTCATGGCATTCAATGTCATTGAAGTCAAATTTCTGAAAATTTCTTTGTAAGTGCAGGAAAACCATTGGGCCACGTGTGCTGTCAAAACTACATATTATCAAGAGGGTCCCCGGATTTAATTAAAAAGATAAAAGCACTAATAATATTTCCCATTAAAAGTGCACTTATTTTTAACCAGGCAGTGCTTGTATAAGGAAAGAATGATGTTCCATATGTGTAACCAATACTGGGGATCACTCGCTAATTAGAGTGTTACCAACAAGCATGTCATGACATCCGATTTCATAAAAGTTAAACTCAGTAACTTTCTTTATAAGAGTAGTAATATAATTTGTCGCAGTGTTACACTGTCATACATCACAGCATACAATTTAATGTCAATCCAAATTTAATAATTTTCTCTTAAGAGCCAGATTTCCGTTGACCAATTGTATTTGTTGGACCAGTAAATCACATGTCACAGGTACTTATCAACCAGGTGCGCACAGGCCCAAAAATAGACGTGCCATGTCATGCCTATCGGTCAAGAACGACCCAAGCGAAAGCGCCAGAACCTCCCTTTGGGTCAGGGACACAGCCAAGAAACTAAGAGAGTCGTACTTAACAACAATATTAGCGTAAATGCACAACAGCAGGAAGATCACCCTGGCCATTTGTAAGAAACCAAATCAAACACGATCTTTCGCTACTGAGGTGAATTTACCAAGTAATCTAGAGAGCAAAACAGTCAACAACACAGTGCCAGGGCACTCGCAAACTCATTGGTCAGGTTCTATAAAAAATGATAGAATTCATTATTGGTATTTAATCCCATTGTGACAGATCTCAGGTGGAAAATCCATCTTGCTTCAGCTTGTCTAAGAGCCATTTCTGTTTTCCTGCCTCTTTCATTACTCCTCACTTGCTCAAGGTACCAGATCTTGGTATCGGTGGGGTGGGCGGTGTGTATGTATGTGGCTGCCGGGTTCCTTTCATCATGATGTCTAATCGCTCTCAAATGTTCCTGCATCCGTATTTTCAAGCACTGAATGCTGCTACCAATGTAGATTTTTCCACATCCCAAAACATAGACTGTAAACACAGTATTAAAATTTAGGAAAATACCAATGGAGTATTGAGTCTTAGTGTTGCACCTGAATTTAGTAGTCCTATTACGTCCTAAGTGACAAATGGAACACAAGCCACATGTGTAAAAGCCATTGGGCTTGTCTAGGATCCACATGTTGGTGACACTGTTTTCTGGTGTGCTCTTTACATAACTGGGCCCACAAAGTTTTTTTCAAAGTGGTTACCCTCCGGTAGAGCACTCGGGGCTTCGGGGAAACAGAACCCTTAGGGAGTCTATTTGAGTCCAATATGTGCCAATTTAATACATCAAAAATATGATTTCTAAGTGCATTATATTGTGTAATGAAAATTGCCTCATTTTTTGTCTTTTCCTTTTTTTCGTGTGCCCTGGACTCACTATGAGAGAGTGTTTTCTGTCTATGTTTTTAACTCTTTCTTCAGCTTTTTTTAAGCATTCAACATTATAGCCTGGGTCTTTAAAATCCTGTTTTATGCATTGCAGTATTCTCGCAAACTCAAGGTCTTGGTTGCAATTGCGCCAGGCCCTCACCATTTCGCCAAAAAGCCTGCCTTCTATGATGGATTTAGGATGGGCACAGGTGGCATGAAGAACACTATTGCAGGCCATTTGTTTCTTGAATATGTCACTGTGAATGACATTTTGGCTCACCTATAGACGTAAATCCAAAAAGTCTATCTCTTGTTTGTGGTGTCTGAGTGTTAGGGACACATTAAATCTGTTATCATTCAGCAATGCATGATAAGCTAAAAGATAATTTTCAGTTACATTCTAAATACTCAGGACATCATCAATGATGCAACCATAAAAAATAATGTTGTTGGTCTAATTCCGTGCCCCAGGGCCTCAGGCATGGTTTGACTCAAACAACCCCATAAAGAGATTTGTATAAGAAGAAGCAAACCTTGCTCGCAGCCCCTTGCTTTTATAGAAACCAAATTCCATCATGGAGAAAAACATTCCTGGTTAAAATGATTCTGGACATTTCATGTAACATCAAGGTGTGCTCCAAATGACTAGCATTGCATTTATATAGATAAAATTAAAATGCCTGTTGTCCATATTCCAGTTTTATGCATGTGTACAGACTTTCCACGTCCATAGTTATGAACATTAGATCCTCACTTCCTCACTGTCCCACTGTAAATCCTCCAATTTATATAGTATGTCTTTGCTATCTCTCAAATAAGGGGGCAGATTTTTTATAAGAGGTTGCAAGAATCGATCTATGTACTTTGCCAAATGTTCAGTAGGAGAGCCATTGCTGGAGATGATCGGTCTCCCTGGTGGAAAGGCACCTGTTTTGTGAGTGTTAGGCAATATGTATATACAAGGCAATCTGGGACAGTGTACCTGAAGATATTTATATTCCCTGCCCTTCAATAAGCATGATTCATGCCAATATGCTAGTCTAGCATTGATATGTTTCTCAATGGCAGGAATTGGATTATCCCTTAGTCTTTTGTAACATGAATTGTCCTGTAATTGTCCATTGATTTCACCGAAATAATCCCTTCTGTTCATTAGGACAATGTTACCCCTTTTGTCTACCTCACATATCACAATACTGTTGTCTTCTTTGAAGGTAAGGTGACATCTTCAGGACTAGTGCACCTCATTGTTCTAAATATTAATTTAACCCACAGTGGTGATAGGTGTGATACAGTCTTGCCTCAGTCTCCTTTGTAAATCACTTGCGGTTCCTATCTTTGTTGACTAAAATCTGAGCATTAAAGGAAGAAATTCCAGTCTCTGTGCAAAAAAATACAATAAACATGAGTGGGTTTTAATAACACCTCACTGAAAGCAGTAGTGGTCTGGATGAATGGCAATAATGTAAGTACTTATGGTGAGCTACATAATTTATTAATGAGAGAGCAAATCCTGAGCTATTGTCCTTTGAATTTGGACCAGCACCTGGTGGATAATAAGCTGACTGACCCCAGACAGCTTGGTAAGGCAGCTGATGAGTGGATAAGCACTCAAATGTCTAAACAGTCCTGGGGTGATCCAGGAAGTGGGGGTGGCCCGCAACGTGGAAAGGAGGAGAGTAAAAAGTCTCAAAAAGAAAACTCTTTTGGGCGCCAAACTTCTGAAAAGGACAGTGAGTCCTGCCCACTCCTTAAAAGCAAGGAAATGGGAACCCAGGAGGCTGGAAACTCTTTGAGGCGGTTAGGTGCTTTGACTGCCTGGAGCCAGGGAGACTCATTATGCCCCAAGAGGAAGGGCAACACTAGTGGCCACTCCACAGGACTGTCTAACATAGCTTTGGAGAAGGATTACCCAGAGGAGGCCCGAGTAGCCCTGAAGGTAAGCTGGTGTTCTCAGAGCGTTCTAGGAAGTACTTCCACAGGGTCACTGACAATGGCTCCCTGTCACTGCTCTGCAGGATACCTGCACCAGCCACACCATAGTGCTGGAAAAGCTGGTTTACCCAGACAAGTATGTGCCAGGGCAGATTTGCAGGGTCAGGCATGTCCATAAGGGGAATCCGACCATCCTGTGGCCCTGGTATCCCTAGAATGGAAGGGGGTACTTGCCTTGAGAAAGGTAATTGTCAGTACCCACATGCCCATAGACTGCATCCTTGGCAGTGAGCCCTTATGGGTGAGAAAAGAGTTGGGAAGGGCAGTCATCCAAGGTGCCCCAAAAACACAGGTTTCTGGGGTACTGTCCCTAACCGTAGTGTACAGTAGCCCTAGCTAGGAGTAAGGGATAGGAGGTGGATGCTATGCAGAGAGGAGAGACGAGACGTCCAAGGGTTACCTGCTCCATCAGGAGAGGACCCAAGACTGGCACTGGTAAGGCCTCTTCTGTCCTGGAGGTGCTGTCTGCACTGTCACAGCAACAGGAGACAGACTCCTCCAAAAGACATCCACCATTTTGTGATCAGTGTGCAATTATCCACAGAGGTGACTACATACACTTGAGCAAACAGGAGCTACTGCATGTCAGACTTCATTTTCAGACTGCCACCTGTCGCTAAACGTAAGAATTACTTTACACACAAAAATGCTCAAATTAAAAACATTTTTGGGAATCATGTCAATTATCGATTAAAAAAAGATACTAGTGTTTTTCTGAAAATTGCCAAAATATTTTACTTAGACTTCAATCATTTAGTGAGAAACAAAGCAAGAATACCCTTTTTAATATTAAAGTAAATTCTTAGTAAAATTTTAATATACTATTATAGACAGTACAGAATGTTTTAAATGAAATAATTTAGTTAAAGAAAAGAGTAAAAAATGTAAGACATCTGGGGGAAGGTGCTGGACACTGGGAGTGGGCAGATTTACTATATGCAACTCCGTCCTATGCCAACTTGGGGAAGGTGCTGGACACTGTGAGGGGGGGGGCAGATTTACTATTCCCAACTTGCCCTGTGCTAACTCGCAGAAGGTGCTGGACTCAGGTAGGGGGACAGATTTGCTAATCCCAATCACCCCATGTCAACTCGGGGGAGGTACTGGACACTGGGAAGGGGCAGATTTACTATTTACAATTCCGCCTTGTGCCAACTCAGGGAAGGAAATGGACAGTGGGAAAGGGACAGATTTTCTTTTTTCAACTCCACCCTATGCCAATTTAGGGAAGGTGTTGGACACTAGTAGGGTGAAGATTTACTATTCCCAATACCACACGTTGCCATCTCAGGGAAGGTGCTGAACACTGGTAGAGGGCAGATTTACTTTTCTCAACTCTGCCCTGTGCCAACTTAGGGAAGGTGCTGGACACTGGTAGGGGAGAAATCATTCTCTTTGTTCTACAGCATTTCATCAAGAAAACATTAACAAATCCAACCTTGACAAGGAATCAACCTTCACATCGAAAACTAAAACACGAAATCATCAGATAATCTTCTACACAAAAGGTTACCATAATTACCATTATTGGCTTTCTTAAAGCAGAATTAAAATCAAAATTGTTTTTTTCAATACAAATTGTGTAATTTAAATGTAGAACATGACTTTTCTGTTTATAGGATTAATTATCATATTTTAAAAATGTGTAAAACATTTTAACATTCTAATTTCGATCAATTCAGAAAAGCAACATCCTAAATATTAAAGAAAATCAACTTGAATACTGAAAAAAAGCCATCATAACAAATTTCCCAGCAAAACACCAGTACTCCAGTCCAAGAGGTAATCCTTATCACTTTTATTGTAAAACAAAAGGATGATGACATTCTCATTTATCAACAGGAAAATAACTACTTTTAACATATTTTCTCCAACAGAATTCCAGCAGCTAACAATATTTCTTTCTTTAGTTCCACGAGAAAAAAATAACCACATTTTTTATTCTTTCAACAGGATAAAGTAAAACATGTAAAACATTTGAAAAGCAAACAACCGACTTATTTTATTTTGCTATCTTTCATATTATTGCCATGGAAAAGGCAAGGTAAGCTGCATACATCCGTTCTAAGAGAGGAAATAAACTTCTCAAATATGGTGGGTACCTTTCTTGCAAGGAGAGACTTACCGAGCATAGGAGTAATTGGAGGTGTGTGGACTACTTTTCAACTCGTAAAGGCAGAGATGTTACACTTGGCGAATTAGTTGAAAGAACCACCGAACATAAACATTGCTACTGGAATGGAAGTAAGAGAAAATACAACACCTCCAAATACCCAAATTCAAGAATGTATTTTTTTCATTTTTCCCAGACATATTGGAAAAAATAAAAAATAAACTCCTTAGCTGAGGATTACATGTCAAACAGTAAACTATAATTCAAACGTAGAAAACTAACAGCTTTTTGTTCTGTAGAACCTGCATGTGTGGATTACTTCTGCACAGCAACTATACAATCTGATTTTTTACACAAAATGAAGAAAAGTGTATTATTAATCTTAATATAAATCATTAAATCATATTTTTTACACAGTAAAAATAATACCCAAGTATTTTAATTAATAACTTATCCCTAAAACATATTGGTCTTAATTTAAAAAAATAAAATACATGTAATTTCAACTCTTATTAAATACTATATGCATATAAATAACACTTAAATTTATCTTGCAAAAGTTTCTATAATTACTTACTTATACTTACCATTATCCGTGGTAATGGCATGCATAGTAAAGGCATGTGTGGTAAAGACACATGCGTGGTAAAACCATGCGTGGTAAAGACATGTGTGGTAAAGACTGCGTGCTAAAGGCCTCCTGTTGTAAAGACTGTGTGATAAAGACTGTTTTCCGTACAAAGGTCATATACTTGGGGTTTTGGGCACAAGTGCAACTTAGTGCAGTGGCTAGCCACATGTCATGCTCTGTGGTTAACCTCAACTGCACAGGCCAAGGGCCTGCACAGTCCGGGTGGGTGCAGTGGGATTGTTCACAAAGGCAGTTGGGTACATAGTCCGTCGGCTAGACTGCCGACTTTGGTGCTGGAAACCAAGGTTCGAGCCTCGGGGTCGCGTCCACATCCTGTGATTCTGGGCAAATCACTTAATCTCCCCGTGCCTACCAAAAAAACTAAATACAAAAAAAACCAAATGTGTCCTTGTGTAACGTAACCAGTGCTCATGTAAAAGCGCTTCAATACCTTCGGGTCGAGTTCGCGCTATATAAATCTGCAAAAAAAAAAAAAAAGCAGTTGGGCTCAGGGCCTAGCTGCAGACCAAGGGCCCTGTGCAGCAGTGGTTGAAGGGTCAGGCAATTGGACCCAGCCTAAGGGTGTGTAAATATCCATAATTGTGCATAACTGACAACAGACTAAAATAATAGAGTGGGTAAAGTAGAATGTGATAGAGTAGAGAAAAAAATGTGAAAGAAAAGAACTTCTTTATCATTTTGGATTGCTGTGAAATACATGTTCAAAAATAGCAGTAGTAAAATCTCTTTATCTGGTTAACTAAATAACCATAAAAGATATAACACAGATATAATCACGTAAAACATACAAATCATCACAGCAAATAAATACATAATACACAGATGGTAATCCCTAATGAAAAGAAAGAACAGGCATAGTTATTGCATATATCATGCGTACTACCTTTTGGTGGTGTAAGGCAATGTTCCCACTGGTGGTACTCAAAAACATTTCTAGGTGATATAGATTTGTGCAAGAAATAATGACCATAATGTTGGTAACAGTACAAAGTGTCATAGTCTGAAGTACCGCTCTATTCTGGGGGCATTTCGAGGCCGTGGTGTCCACTGTAAGGTCGGGCCAGGACAACGCCTGACTTTAAGATGGTGCCCGCCCTTTGACTTTGTTCTGCCCGCAGTCTTCTCCGGTTCTCTGGTGGCTGCCTCTCCTGGACATCGAGCTTCCTGCTGATTGCGTCTTGATAATCACCGAAACAATAACTCCATTTACACCTGGGTTTTGATCGGACTGCGGTTTCTCATCTCTCCAACTCCCTCATTTGTTTTCGACATTCTCAGATTAAACCTGATCATTATCCTGACAGCGTAGTCCGAGCATTATGGCCGATGCCCGGTGGAGCTGCCTAGACAGCTATAGAGGAGATCGGCTCTGGTTCACCTCCTCGGCCGTCACCTACCCAGCCGGACATTGGGCACAGTTTCTCCCCATCTCCCTGTTATGTCTCCTTCCTCCCCCTCCCTCCGACGAATTACCGTAACATTGCTTTTTTATCCTATGTTTGACTATTCTCTTGTAACAGATGTAACTTGTAACTTGTAACGCACTGATCCTCATGTAAAGCGCTCTGATACCTCCGGGTCTAGCCAGCGCTATATAAAACTTTTCAAATAAATAAATATCCACAACAATAAAATATCCTCAGATAGTGTAAACAGGCTAGGGCCAGGCCCCGCGGATCTTGACGATTCAAAATTAGTTTTTTATTGATAGGTGGCACTCTCATTAGAGCCTTTTACGGCTTGGTAGAATGGGTCCAAAAAACAAGCTAAAGCATGTGCAAGGTAAAAAAGTGGAAAAAAGATCCTGAGAACAAATCAAAAGACAAAAACTCATTGAGTCTGGTTATGCTGGTCGATTGCATTAAAGCAATTGGTGCTTGAAAACTGAGCTCTATATATCTAGGAAACAATGGTTCAGGTGTGGCCTAAATGGTCCAAAGCGAGAAAGTGACCCAGCAGGGAACACTTGGTTCTAAGATTTTGAAATTAATTCATGAGGGAGCAAAGGAAAGATCAGAGGAAGGTCATGTAGGTCAGATAAATGATAGACATTTATTTTACAATTTTTGTATAGTATTCAGGTGCTCACATACATTTAGGTGAAAGGAAGCGTGACATGCAGGGTGATAGTGAGGTTTAAAAAGGCATCGCATTGACAACAGTATAATGAGCTCCACAGTTATTTTACAAGGAGTAATAGGAGTTCATGTTGTATGGTGGTCGACGGCGTTTCGAACCCAATAAGTGGGGTTCATCTTCAGGACAAGGGTGAGCAAGCTGAATTAGAAGAAAGGAAAATCATCCTAGGCCCATTCGTCTGTTAATGATGTGGGCAGCTGGTACTGATTTTTAAAATGAGCTGAAGGCGTGAATTAATGGTGCCAAAGAACTGAGTGGGAATGTCTGTCCAGGACTCGTGTTTGCTTATTTGGAGGGAACCCGGGATGGAAAGGCAGCTGGCCGGGATGATTGGTTTTGTATTTTTTAGAAAACGAACTGCAGGGCCTTTAAATGGGAGCCTGGAGCTGTGCAGACGGGAGCGTCCTGCTTCTGCCTTTGCTGGCATCGAATGCTCAGCTCATGATCACAAACAATTTGCAACATAATTGTGGCTCTGTGGGTCCTGTTTCACACTGTACCTGCACAGTGTTAGGCGAAGGTATGTTGACAGATGCTAGCACAAGTGGCGCTGCTACGAGGGGTGCAGCCAGGCTCGTTTTGGAGGTGGGTGGAACAGTTGGATCTTTTTAAAGTGGCTTTCCAGGGTGGTCGTGGTGGGGAAAGAATATTTCGCTGGCTTTCCTCACTCGAGAAATATTATGTCTGGAATTACCATGCCTACTGTCCTACCTAATTCTTGCTAAATGGATTAAATTCTATTCCTATGTTGAGAACACTCAGTTGTATTTTGAGCTGGTGGTTTCCAGAATGTGAACTCTGATCGCACACTGATTGGGAGAGAATGGCTTTAAAGTGAATGTAGGGGAGGCGGTTATTAGGCTTTTGGGACCCACCCCCTTATGATCCTTCACTATCAGCTGCCCTTATCCTCCCACAAAGCTAAGGGCGTGATTTAGATCTTGGCAGTACTACCGGCATCCCGCCGTGGGTGTGGTCCGAAGTACTCCATCATATTGACAGCGGTCCACCCACCGTATTTAGATGTTGTGGCAATAGACAGCAATCCGCCACAGCAGCACTCTTCTCTGCTGGCTAACAGTACTCTGTTGCTGGTCGAGTAGTAGCAGCACAGGATGGACCTGGACAATGGCGTTGAAGATGGAATCGATGGTGGGACCCATAAAAAAGGTGGGTCTTCACCAATTTTTCTTCAATTCCACCAACTCGCGCCGAGGATGCGGAAGGAAAATCAAGAAGGAATTACTTAAGATTTATAGGATTTCCCGAGAAAGTTGAAGGCCGGTCAGCTGAACTCTTCCTGGAGAACTGGATCGTCAGTGAGCTGGCCCCCAAGAGACTCTCAAACTTTTTCAACATAGAGAGAGCCCACAGAGCGCCTCGTTCTGGAGCGCCACCAAGAGCTATCATAGCCCGTTTTTTCAATTATAGAGATAGAGACATTATCCTCTAGGCCACCCGTTCTAATGGGCCACAATCATATCAAGGACACACCATCGCAATTTATCCTGATTATACACAAAAGGTACTAGTTCAAAGAAGAACCTTCCTATCTGTGAAGCGCCGTCTCCGAGACGCCGATTGAAGTACCATCTTCTCTACCCAGCCAAGCTGCGGTTGGAACATAAAGGAAAAGCCTTTTTCTTTCAGTCGATGGTGGAAGTGACAGCATGGCTAGAAGAATCTGGCCTGCCAGACTCCTGTTTGGCGCTACTGTCGGGATCTGACAGGTCCTCGCGGCGAGCAGGCCCGACTGGGAGCAGATCCCGGGCCACTCAGAAGACCCGCAGGGAGCACAGCGGCAGCCCAGGTAGGGTCCAGGTGCGTCTGGATGGAACCCTGCAAATGGCGGAGTCAGTTCCTGATTCTGAAGGCGGAACGCAAGATGTAATTTCGGACTCACCTTTGTCAAAGAACTCTGCGAGCTGAGAGTGAGGTGTATAACCTGCCCTGGGTGTAACAGATAAGTGTAAATAGTATCACACACAGGAAAACACATAAACTGGGGTAGAATGTCATTTTAGTAACTTGCTACCACTGGCAGGGGGGCCTATCCCCGCCCTCCATGGTCCGAGTCACGAGCTGGGAGCTAGAGGCTTGCCCTCGCACCTTGCCGCGTGCTCAGTCGTTTGTAAGTTAAGACTGTGGGCGTACCGACTTAAAAGGCACCAGACTTGAAACAAGCATATTAACAGGGAAACCTGAACATTGGTGCACTAGTTATTTACATTTTGTAATTGGTTAATGTGGGGTGGTATGGGGCAGCACCGGCAGGCCCTGAATCTCTACGGTCGGGGGGAAAGCGGGACCAGCAATGCTGGCAGGGGGGGGGGACTGGGGAGTTCAGTTTGTTCAACAAGGTGGGGCAAGGTGGATGTCTTTCATGAATATATCTGGTCTATATGTCATATATGCATTTAAAGTTCAACTCGCTAGGGGGAGTCTGAGAGGGGTGGTTGATAGAGGGAGTGGGAGAGCGCATAGTGTGGAATGAAGGGGATGGCTTCTAACTCCTTGAAAATACTCACTTGGAATGTTCGGGGACTGGCAGCATTCGAGAAACGTAGGCGGGTATTCGCCTACCTAAAATGGTATAAAGTCTCAATAGCATGCCTGCAGGAAACACACGTGTGGGGGGACTCAATACCATGCATTTGACGTAGATGGAGGGGACAGATGTTTTCTACTTCATATTCAGGATTTGCTAGAGTGGTATTTATATGGGTGGTACCGGGTGTCCCCTTCCAACATTTGCATCACGTTGTGGATTCGGACGGTATGTGATCTTGCATGGTACGTTGGAAGGGAGGGAAATGTGCATTATAAATGTATACGCCCCCAATGTAGACTGTCCTAACTTCTTCCCCTCCGTCATGGCGGCAGCAATGCCGTATCTGGGGGCGGCAGTGTTATTGATTGGAGATGTTAATTGTGTCCTAGATGGGACTTTGGACCGTGAACCCCCCCGACTACACACCAAACCACACATGACTGAGACATTGACATATATTTTGCAGGGCATGCAACTTACAGATGTATGGAGAGTGCACAACCCTGGACTGAGAACATTCTCATGCCACACACTGGCAACTAACACGTTTAGCCATCTAGACTATTGTTTTATCTCACATGAGTCGACCCTGGAAGTAAAAGGGATAACATACCAAGCACGATATATCTCGGACCATTCAGCAGTCTTGCTCAGCTTTGAGGGCTGCAGACCTCCGTCGGCAATCCCCATGTGGCGGCTCAGGGCGGAGGCACTATCGGATCCCCCTTTTGCAGCGGTGGTGTTGACCGCTTTGGTTAGATACTTTGGGGATCGGCCTCGAGTAGGGCGTATGAGTGGGATGGCATGAAGGTGGTTCTTAGGGGGATCTGTATGCACACGACATATGGGGTGAGACAGCAACTGGAACTAGATATAGGTATTCAGGAGCGTAGTCTGGCCAAACTCGAATTGGAGATGCACTTTTCCCCACAGAAAAGGAGAGAGTGGTGTGAAGCTCGCTCCAAACTGCTGGAATCATGGAAGCGTCTAGAAAAATATGCCTACACTGTATATAGGCAGCGCCTACATCGAGAGGGGGACATGTCTGGGGCCACGTTAGCCAGGTTATTAAAAAGGGAATCGACCACGTTGCCGATCGTACAACTCCAAGATAGTGACGGGAAACTGGAACAAACCCAGGGAGCAATCCTTGGTGTACTTGCCAAACACGAGTTTTTGACCTCAATGGAGCTACCCCATCTGGACCAGGAGGCTGAGGAGAAGCTAGGGGTTCCGATCACAAAAGAGGAGATAATGGAGGCTGTCAAGCATTTAAAAACTGGTAAAATATCAGGAAGTGACGGCTTCCCGGCTGAGTTTTATCAACACTTTGCACCCATACTGATTGACCGATTTCTGGAGGTTTATGATGAAGCACTACATGCGCAAATCTTACCGGCTTCCATGAGGGAGGCGCTGGTAATAATGATCCCAAAACAAGACAGGGACCCCCAGTTGCTGAACTCATATAGGCCCATATTGCTTTTAAATTTAGACGTGAAACTATTAACATAACATGTGTATTTGTAAAGCGCCCGTTCACCCAGAAGAGTATCTTGGTGCTGAATAACAGATGTTTATTGTTACCCAACTCAATGGTACTCATTTTATCGACCTCAGATGGATGAAAGGCTGAGTGGCCCCGCCAGGATTTGAACCTGTGACCATGAGGTCCAACGAGGTCCCTAAGGTGGACGCATTAGTCCCCTGAGCCACCAGACCCGGCTTAAGTGGCATCCTGGCGAGTAGGCTTCTCCCTAAATGACCCATCTGATTCATTCAGACCAGGCTGGTTTCATACCACAACTTAGAACCACTTACAATATAGGAGGCTGGCACATGTTTGGCACACCCCTTTCCTAGCGGAGGAGGACTATGCCTTAGCCCTCCTAGATATAGAGCAAGCATTCGATTCAGTGGCCTGGTCTTATGCATAGGCGGTATTACAATGAATGGGGGTGGGACAGACCTTTCTTAAATGGACACAAATGTTATACACGGCTCCACATGCCAGGATCAGAGCAGGGGGCAGAGTCTCTGAGGTGTTTCCGCTGGAACGGTGTACCAGGCAGGGATGTCCCCTGTCGCCCCTCATATTTGCAATGCCAATGGAACCACTGGCGGCGGCACTCAGATATCAGCGGAGTGTTTGGGGGATACCTGTGGGCAACACCAACCATGTGGTTTCCCTCTACGCGGACGATACGTTGGTGTATATACGGCAACCAGTTTACTCTGTACCTGCCCTCTTAGAGGTTCTGAGGGACTTAAGTGCCGTATCGGGTCTCCGAACAAATCATGAGAAGTCTAAACTACTCCCGCTCGGGAGATTAGCAACCCAACCAATTGCCCTGCTTCCCGGGGTGGGGCTACCCTGGACGTCCTCGGCTCCCAGATATTTGGGGATCAAGTTGGCACATACGCCCAAAAGATTTCTAGAACTTAATATAAGGGAGGGTCATGGAGGGGATTCAGGACTCCATATATTTTTGGAGGGAATTGCCCTTATCCCTTATGGGCAGGATCGCGATCACTAAGATGATCATTTTGCCAAGGTGCCTTTATGCGTTACAACACTTATTCTATAAAATCCCGGCTAGCTATTTCAAAATGCTTATTGACGGACCTTCTATGGGGCCCCAGGCATAAACGAATCTGCCTATCAACACTACAGAGACCAGGGCAGCAAGGTGGGGTAGAGGTCCCATGTATCGAATTTTATTATATGGCTGCTCAATTGCAACATGCAATTCACTGGTTAGATGATCAGGATAACTGGGAGAAAAAACTATTGGCGGGAACACATGGGGGAAATCCTAGCTGGAACTACTGATGCTTGACAGAGGTGTCCCTAGAGAATGCCCTTACATTATCTGTCATGTAGCAGAGATATGGGAGACCATAATAAGAAAAGTGGTGAGACATGCACCATACGCGCCGGACATGCCTCTATGGGTGATACCTCCATTTATTAAGATTGCTGACTCACTGTCAGTGCGAAAATGGAAAGACGGGGGATGCTTGCCGATGGGGGATCGATACAATAATAGCCAGTTTGTGACGAGGGAGAGTGCGGAGGCCTCCTTTGATTTGGGCAGAGGACAATTTTTGCAATGTGTAAAGATTTCTCGAGTGGCTGGAGAGCTCTGGCCGTCCTTCCCTGAGGAGCCTCCCATAACAAAAACACTGCAAGTAATGCTGTATATGGCCCAAGGTCGACATCTTATCACTCACCTATATCATGCGATACACAATGATTTGCCAAGGAAAACACTCCCCATACAGGCGAGGTGGGATGAGATGGTGGGAGAACACATGACGGCACAGGAATGGGGCAGAATTCATGAAGCGGTCAAATTGGCGAGCTCTAACACTCGATTTAAACTGATCCAATATAATTTTGTACATCAGGCTTACCTCACCCCCAAAGTGTTGAGCAACATATACCCAGACCGGCCCAGTGATTGCCCCCAATGTAGGAAAATGGAGACTGGCTTCCTGCACATGGTGTGGACGTGCCCACTTGTAGCCCCATTCTGGTAGGAAATCCTACAGAAACTACGAGCGGCCACGGGGTGGGAGATTCCTAGGGAGATACGTACAGTACTATTAGGACTACTGCCCACACCCAAGAATAGGATACTTAGCAGGAAATTTGTACTCTTGGGATTAATTTTAGCGAAAAGTCGTATTGCGATCGCATGGCTGAGTCTGACACCCCAGAAGTGCGAAATGTGGTTGAAGGACATGAGCGAATGGGCAACAGCAGAGAAAGTTTGGATGAAACAGGTCCGCAGAGACGATCAGCTAGAAGATGACATCAAAGCCTGAACTTCAATGATCACTGACTTAAGGATCCCCCTTAGTTAGTAAATAGCGATGAGGAAGCGTATAGACATGGCAAAACACAAGTCCCATGATAACTTACAGTTGGACAAGATCAGATACAACCTAGACACAAAGACGTGGAGTAGACATGCATTGGGGGGAGTTAAGGTATAATGCTGGCTTGCGTTAAAATCACTCAAAAAACAAGAAAAGGAAACAAGAAAAAAGGAGTTGAAATAGTGAAAATAATCCACAAAAGTTGTAGTACTAATCGAGTAATAATTCGAAATGTATTCTAAATTGAAGCGTTGCAGGTTATCAAAGTGTCTTTTGATGTAAAGAAAACAAATGTAATACTCCTGGTATTGTTAAAACAAAAAACATAAAAATGCCAATAAAGTTGTTTTTAAAAAAACTAACATAAACAGTGAATGGATACACCTTAGTGGTATCTCAGTGTAACCAGCTCTCAATACTTTGATGTGAAAATCGTTATCCTGAAACTAAACATACAAGAAATGATTATCTTAATTATATGTTCATCAAAACTTCTCTCTATGAGTAACATAACTACCTCAAGCTTCGTCACTAAGCACTCTCAGTGGGAGATGAGTTATAGTTTCTATCTGACTCTTGCACCACTGCAACATAATTAGCAAACATTAATAGTCTGTGCACCTAAATACCTTACTCATAATCATATTTTATTTATTTATTTAAACAATTTATTATACCATAGATATAGCCACTGGGTAGCAGAATGCTTTACACATAAGAATGTCATGATAACTGGGTTCAGCCTTGCGCTTTAGCAGTCTATAATCCAAACTCATATTCACTGAATCTGTCTGCATTTCGCCTATGGTTCTGCACAGCTGTCTCCTACATGAATGATCTGGAAAACTCATGTAAGCAGCTACATGAAGTGATGAGAGTATGGACGTTGATCTTTTATTTCTCAGTGAAAGATGAAGGGGCCCTGTATGGAATCCTCTCTAGCATGATGACACCATGACCTTTAGGACAACTCCATTTTACACAATATCCAAACAATCTGCCAACACACAAATATATGCATTGGCCTGATATACAAAGATTTTATTGTGAGTAGAAATAGCTTACCTTTATAGTACCTCCTGACTACTCCCTTATTCTAGGAGTAAGCCTGGACCAATGTCATGGGCACTCGAAGAGTAAATCACAGCAAATTCTTTGCCCTTTGTCCTCAAACAGTTCACACATAAACTTTATTGTAGACAATGCACTCCACAAGCTCCATATTCTGATCATGGATGTGGTTTTATGCCGAGAAGTTTGATTGGCCCTCAAGCACAGATGCTTGCTTTTAATATGCGATGTGACAATATCATGATTGGATTTCCCAAAATAGGTTTCTGGAAGCCTCTGTAGCGGCAACTGGTGAACTCCCAATGCAGGTCAAAGGTGGTTGTTAACTGCAAGTCTTAAGTTTGCAATAATCAGATGATCACTTGCTACTCATACCTGCATGCCAATGTTTGTGATCTCAAATGAGGAAGACCGTGGGACAGAAAGAGAGTGGTAACTGGGCTTTTGAAGTGGAATTGAGTGAAGAATATTTTAGGAGGCAGGAGTTGAAAAAGTGAGAATATCAAAATGTTTGACTACAATAGGGAGTGTTCCTTGCAATTACTACACATGTAATTCAGCATGAAAACCGTGGGTAAACACCACTGTCTATAGCCTTCTGATCCAATATCAGGGTCCCCTTCACACAACAAATTGCATCCCCTCCTATAGATTTCAACTAGTGCCATGTCTGATGGTAACCTTCAGACAGGCTTGGTTTTCCAAACAATAGCCCTAAAGCAAGAAATACATTGCTGGTCATTTGGCAAGTTCTGCGTTACATAATTTCTAGCCTCACATAGGTCTTATAGCATAGGGGGGCCTAATGCTCATATGGCCCCTGAAAATGGCCACCACAGTCGTCTTCTGACTGACTCCCTTATAATATTGCTGGCAAAACCCATCTTCCACATACCTAACAGCTCCTTTTTGCACTTAAGGCTTCTGCAGGCTTCTTCCTGCTTCCAACAAAATCTGCCCCTTTACCCCCTCATTGGCCATCACTATTTTGGCTTGTGGTGGTAAACCCATATTGGGTGCTCTCAGACCCTTGGACATATTGAACCTCTGCCCCCAAATTGCAGCCTCTGAGGGCAGGGCCTTCAGTATTTGTTTTACAAATAATTGTTTTCAGGTACATTAGGTCAATTGGACCAACTAAAGTGCACCAGGACATCCACTCATTATTAGGTTATTACACATATCCGTGGTGGCATTGTCCATCATATCTCATCTTTCTTAATCAACATCTAACTAATTCCCTTACCAAACATGATTATATCATTCAACCTCACCTGTTACAACTATGTTGATGATATTCTAATCATTCTAAAAATGGATGGCCCAGAACACTTCTACAAGTCAAGACTTGATGACTGCCTCTATAACTTAAATGTAGGGATAATGCATAACCACCTAAAGCTCAACACAGCAAAGACAGAGATCATAATCTGTGGTTAATGACACAAACAACAGCTTACCACCATATGGTCCAGCGAACCCAATGCACCTCCAACTCCATTAAGAAAGGTAAGAAATCTAGAGGTAACCATGACTTGAGTCCTATCTTTGATATTACATAAACAGGTCACACAGAGCACCTTCTACACTATGAAAACACTCCAATGCATCATCCCATACCTTGCATACTAACAAAACAAAACCTATAAGCTATACTCATGTTCATATTCTCCAAGCTTGACTACTCCAACAGCCTAATGCCTCAGTTCCTCTACTTTTATCTTATATAATATACAACCAATCCAAAAATGCTCCCAGAAGGCTCCTTGCCCCCCCTCTACCACTGCTAACACATAGCACCAGTACTGCTTCCAAAGCAGTATGCATTGTCCACAGAGCTTCCCAAAGAAGAGGACCACTGTACCTACAAATTAAATTCAAGCAATGTAGAGAAAATATGACACTGCGCTCCAGGCTGAATATCAGGTATTGCGCCACGTGCTTTAACCACACATGCCTTTACCACGCATGCAATACAATGTGTTGACCTGTACAATGTATTGTATTACATCATAGGATTTACCATGCATTTCCCGCCCTTGACATGCACTGCTTATAGCTCACATATTAAACCACTTGTGACATGTTCTATGACATCACTGATAGCGTGAATGTGACATGTACAATGACATAATTGATGACAACACTGTACATGGCAGAGGCATGAGTTATAGTTACTTCTGCTAAGTATAACTGGTAAATTTGTTTTTATAAAGTTTAAAATGTATCATTTTAACTGACATTTTCACCTAACTATAACATCACTTTAACTTTTGGTTTTAACAGTGAACTTCATGGACTTTGTGCATATATACAGATAGATAGATAGATAGCATTTATATAGTGCACTAGTTATGACCTCACATATCACACAACTCAAGACATGTTAATGATATCATTGAAGGCATCACTAATTACATCTCATCTCAAATGACATCACTACCATAGTACTTTCAAGGTACTGCCACACAAGCAGGACTCCAAGGTACCGCTGAAGAGAGCACTTTTAATGCTTGCACAGTCCCACTGTACTTCTGCTGGACCAAATGTGAGCCTCACTGGGTACCCTAGGAGTACCACAGGACCAGAGGCATGATTATTTTTTATTTTGGCCCTAGAGGGGTCCCTCTGGGATCCCACCACAAGGGCCAGGGGATCATTGTACGCCTACCCTGCCCCCTTCAATGTTATTTTTTTTACAATCTCAGGACACAGGGACTGAATCCCAAAGTCCTCAAATGCTGGCTGAAGCATTTCTGTCAATGTTGCAGCCAGACAAACAGATAGCTCTGTCTTGCAACACCGGTACCAGTTGCAGGACTGAAATGGGCAACAGGAAAAAAACACTCTCAGCCAATCAGTATGCTTTATCTTTTGAATCTGTGATACTGCAGGAGTACCAAGGTACTCCTGAAGGACCAACCATCCAGATGTCACTATATTTTGAACATTAGTTTCTCACCATTGGCTGAACAGATTGACACCATGTTGGAAATGTGCCGTTTCTGCAGGGTCAACCCGAATGTTTGTTGGCCTTCTAGCTAAACCCTATTTCTGCTGTCTTTAGAACTCTATGCATTTTACCCCTGCTAAACAGTTATAAGGTGCTTGTGTGTGCTCCTCCTTTCAACATGGTAAATTTGGTATCCTCATGATTGATGTATTTAACTTACATGTAAGCCCCAAGTATATGGTACTCACAGTGTACCCAGGTCCTGTAATTTAAATGTCGCCTGTGGGCTGCAGCACTCATGGTGCTAACCACTCTGTGCAGTTTTTAACTGCCAATTTGACATTTCAAAATACACCCTTTCGAGAGGCCCAAACCTTTCTTTTAAATATTCTCTCCTAAGGTAGGCCCTATAGTCCATAAGGCATGGTGCATGGTATTTAGAAGCAGGACTTGTAACAGGTTAATATTCTACATGTCCTTACATTGAAAAAACATAAATGCTGTTTTCATCTTAGCAAGACTGGCATCTTCCATATGGAAACACTGGATTACATTATAAACCTTATAAGTGCTAATTTCAGATTGGTAACAGCTGGACAAATATTTCAAGGACTATTTTTAATAGTTAAACATAATTACATTTACTGGTAAAGTTAAATCTTGTCTAATTGTTACAGAAAAAGGTACTTTAGAAAGGTTACCTTTTGTCTGCCTGAGACCTATGGGGACCTTTCTGTAAATATTCAGCTGTCAACTGGCAGCTCAATGGCTCCCATGTGGTGAGGTGTGAGCTGCTCCCAGGACAGGGACGCTGGGCCTTGGGTGTGGGGAGGTGCTGTCCTCCACTTGACATGATGGCATGAGGGCTGTGCCCAGGCCCTTGGGGCTCCTCTCACAAGGCTCTCACCTGTCATAGGCAGATATAGCTCACACCTGGGCCTGCCTCAAATGTTGTCCTTCTAATCAGCCAGGCACCAACCCCAGTGGGAAGGAGAGCTGCCCTAGAACTGGTTTAGAGTGACCACCGGGGTAGGGCTGTGAGCATTTACTTTGACATTAGTGTATTAAATTCAGTTTGAATGTCACATGCTGCTTAACAGGTCTGCTGGGGGGTTACATGTAACAGTTGTGGCACACTTTAAAGGGGGGAACAATGTGGTTACTTAAAGCCCAGATTTGATTTTACCAGACTTCTGTCTCTGAGTTTGTTGCGGATCCAGGCACTGCCTAAAACTGAATTTTAGTGTTAGATGTGGAAGTCGACTAAGATTGCCATAGTGCACCATGCCCTAGGAATTTTTGCATCATTGATTAGGGCATCCCCAGAGATCATTCCAACCGAGTAGGTTGTGTCAGTCATGAATGTTACGCCTCCAGGCACTCCTTCAGAACACTCCTGGACCTGTGGAAGATACAAAGAGGACTCAATCTGCAATATGAGACCTGACAAGAGCTTCGAAGACTAAACCTGCTCTCCTTCTTGTACCCACGACAAAGAAGTGGACTCCAAGGGTCATAAGGCTGACCTCCTTTTAAAGTTACAGGGACATTACAAGCAACAAGGGGCCATTTCCTGCAACTGTTCAGCTGACCAGTGGCAACTGGAATTGGACTGGACCGTGCTGTTTGGCCTCTGCCTGGCACCCTGTGAGCCTCTTAGTGCCTCCCCAGAGTTACTCCTGTGGTGGATTGGGACTTAAAGGACTAAACTCATGATTAGTGTATCCCTCAATCTCAGTCAGTGTTATATTGTGCCTCGGTCCTGTTCTAGTGTGACCATTGACTATCATTTCCACTTTATGGTTCTTAGCATGATTACCACTTCAAAAAAATATATCTCGGATTCCCCTTGTTGGATTTTTGTTATCTTGGTGTCAATTTGTTTATTGAGCTTTAATTTATCTTTCTAATTCATTTTGGGATTTTTATTGTTCTGCATTTCAACTTTATTTCTGTTTTAGTACTGCATAAATGCTTTGCACATTACCTCTATGTTAAGCCTGTCTGCTCTGTGCCATAGCTACCAGGGGCTAGAACTCAGGTTTATTTTGTGACTTAAGTGGTTCAACCTGACAAGCGATGTGATTATTACTTCAGTTGAGTTCGCCTCCTCTCAAATAAAAACCCAAATTTGCACACACCATATTACAAAAAACGCACTTTCCGAATAAAGATCCATCTTTCTAGCTTTTGTGTAATTCTGTTCAGCTTTTTTTTTCCTGTATAGCTTCCCAACATTCCTATGGGAAATTGCATGGGGAAAAAGTGTTTTGGCATCCCCCTACATTTTTCGTGGCCCCTGCTTGATGAATCATCCCTTAATGTTTTGTGAAGATTCATCAAACAGCTCCAAAATTATTAGAAAAATAAAACATAATCTTCCTATGGAAATGCTGACCAAACTATAACTACACAGTGGTAGCTGCCAGTGTGTAATATCGATATCTATTTGTGGATCCAGACCCCAATCCAGACCTGTGTCTTCTTATTATTTTTAAAAAACTTGAATGGTATTTTATGAAGTACCATACTTTTACTTTGCTGGTCATCAGTGATGTCATTTGAGATGTAATCAGTGATGTCATCAGTGATGTCACTGACCATGTCATGAGTGATGTAATATGTGAAGTCCTAAGCAAATCATTGCGGGGGCGTCAGTTATAGTTAGTTTAGGTAACTATAACTGCTGAACTTCTATGGCTTTGTGTGTGTAAAATCTGAGCCTAACTACAACGTCCCTGTAACCTTTGGGTGACATACTATATATCTAAATATATATATATATATATATATATATATATATATACTTGAAGATGAAGGATCACAAGAAAACAACAGCCAGCCAGGGCAAAAATCTGGATCCCAAAGGATACAATGAGTCACAAAGAAATAAAATATCCAAGAAAGAAGTGACTCAAACAGATAAATTCACCAAAGAACAAAAATATATTTCCACTACAACGTTTCAGCTTCCGCCTTCCTCAGGTAGTACAAGATGGTTTGCTCAGTGGCTGCACAGATGACACAGCTGAATTTTCAAAAAGCATCATGAGTGAAGATTCCATTTGGAATGTGGAATCAATGCAGTCCTGAGAACTCTTGAGATATGCAGTAATCAGATTGTATTATCAGTAATGTTCAGTCCATCTGGATGCAGTGATTTTAAACGGTACATCCAGAAGTTTTCTCTGGAGTCCAGTAGTTCTTCCTTTGAGACATGTTCCACGGGGAAAATCTTCAAATCTGATAGTAAATGATCCACAAGGTTAAAATGATTGGCTACAGGCTGGTCAATTTTCTTATTAATTATTGCCGATTTGTGGTTCCTGAATCGTGTACGGAGGTCATTCACTGTTTGGCCTACATATTGTTTTTTACAGCTTTGCCGTTGGCACTGAATCACATAAATAATGCATGTTGAGCGACATGTAAGATGCTGTCTTATTCCATAGGTCCTTCTTGTAACAGAACTAGTTACTGATGATGTTTGTAAAAGGTATTCACACGTGATGCACCTTTTAGAGTCACAGCAATGAACCCCTGCATTTGTTACAACTTGCTTGAGTTCAGCTCTCACAATAAGAGATCGTAAATTTGGAGCTCTGCGGTAAGCAATGACTGGCGGTTTTGGAAAAACCTTTTGCAATTTTTCACAAGTAGACAGTAAGGGAAATGTTTTTTGCATTATATTTCTGTAGTTGGGAGCTGATGGATGATAGTCAACCACAAATGGAGTTCTGTCACTTTTGTTTCTGCCGTTGGTATTCCAAATAAGTGCTTCTCTGGGTAACTGCAAAGACTTGTCAATTTGTTGCTGTATGATATGCAGAGGATAGCCTCGCCTTTTAAATAATGTAGCAAGCTCCTGTAGATGGTCTTTACAGGTTTCCTCATTGCTGCAGATGCGTCTTATTCTGAGTGCTTGGCTGTAGATGATGCTCAGTTTAGTGTGGTGTGGGTGACATGAAGTCCAGTTTAGATACAAATGAGCATCTGTAGGCTTGTGGTACAGATCAGTTGTAATTTTCTGTTCATGAATGGTGAGTAGCACATCCAGAAAAGGGAGATGATGCTTCTGTTTAGTATTGCTGCTGGTAAATTTGATGGTAGGATGGATATTGTTGATATAAGCTGTAAATTGTTCCAATGCTCTACTTCCTGCATTCCATATTATAAATATGTCATCAATGTATCTTAGCCATACCAGTGGTTTGATGCTATAAGTAGCAAGTATACAGTTCTCTAGTTTGCCCATGAAGATATTTGCATAGGATGGAGCCATCCGAGTGCCCATGGAAGTCCCTTGTATCTGCAGATAGTGTTTACCATTGAATGTAAAATTGTTGGATTTAAGGATAACTCTTGCAAAGTTGGTAAGCACATTTGTTGATGGCTTTTTCACAGTTCTTTTATTAAGAGCTTCAGATAATGCCATAAGCCCATCCTCATGTGGTATATTGGTGTATAATGATGTAACATCAAATGTAGCCAGAAGAGTATCATCATCAAATGTGTAGGTTTGGTTTAATTTTTCAATAATCTGAAGGAAGTGACTGGTATCTTTAACAAATGATGGAAGTTCCTGTACAATGGGCTGGAGGTGCAGGTCGACAAATAAAGATAGTCTCTCAGTGGCTGTGTCATTGCCAGAGATGATGGGACGGCCAGGATTGTTCATTTTGTGAATTTTGGGAAGCATATAAAATCTCCCAGGTCTTGGTTTGGGATGAACAAGTATATCTGCTGTTGTTTCATCAATGAGGTTTAAGCTCCTGTACCTTACAACCATGTTCTTAATTTCTTTGTTTAAGTCTTCTGTGGGATCAGTTTCTAAAGGTTTGTAAGTGTTGGTATCCATTAGTTGTCTCATTCCTTCCTCAATATAATCACTTACTTTCAAGGCAACCACTGCACCACCTTTGTCTGCCGGTTTTATAATGACATCCATTCTCTGTTGAAGGAGGTGGAGAGCTTTTCTCTCTTCTCGGGTAATGTTATCAAAAATCCTCTTAGGTGTTGATTCCTTGATGAGTTTGTTGATGGATAAAATGTATGTATCAAGAACAGGATTTCTACCACATTGAGGAGTCCATGATTTGGGATGGCGGAACTTCTTAAATGGATCTGGAAGGTAGCTTGGCAGACCAACATTAGAATTATTGTAAAAGTATTCTGCAAGTCTGCATCTTCTCTCGAAGGTTTTTAGGTCTCTCATCATGTTGGCCATATTATGGTCCTTCGGTACAGGACAGAAATAAAGGCCTTTGCTCAAGAGGTTCAATTCTCCTGGTGATAGGAGCCCTCCAGTCAAGTCAATAACTGGGTCGGATGTCTGGAAGGGTTGTAGCTGGCTGATGCTATGCAGCTTCTTTTGTCTTATAAATCTTCTGTTTTTTTATGCTGTTTACTCACAGGGCTTACACTGACAAGAAAATCTCCAAAAACAGAATGATTTAGAAAGTGGTGAGTTGGAAGAGGAGGTATATGAAATCTTAACATATCTCTTTTTAGTTTTGCAGATTTAATTTCAATAGCATTCCTGGCAGTCATCTTTTTTACTACTGCAACCCTCTGTAGTATGTGTGCCACTTCAGAGTCACTTTTTGTGTTCTTTAAAAGTTCCAGTTCTTTTTGTAGCTTGGCTTTAAGCATTTGCATTTTTTGAATGGTTACTTTAATAGATGGTTACTTTTATATATATATATAATACAAAAAGACTTGCCTCTAGGTGGGATGCACTCTCAGGTGGAAATTACGCCAAAGCAAGGGCACACGCCATGAACAAAGTCCTTTTCTGGTTTTCCTGCCAGACGCGTTTCGGGCCAACGCCCTCTTCAGTGGCAGACCATGTGATGTGCCGGCGTGCGGCAACCACCAGTAAATCCCCGTAATAATAATGCTCAGGTGAACCACCCGAAGCAATGCTTGCTGGGACTGGTGGTTCAGTAAAACCCAAGTGGGTCGCCGCCGGCACTCACATTCAAAAACATCTTTAAAAGGATTGCCGATGTTCGCGCCGGCATCCCTGCATATAACAGGCACCTCCTGTTCCACAGTTAGCTGCCCCAATAAAGCAGCCGCGGACCCGCAAGTGTTTCGCGGTGGTGCAATCCCGCGACCAGGCAGGCCGCTGTACAAAATACAAAAAGAGTTGCCTCTAGGTGGGATGCACTCCCAGGTGGAAATTACGCCAAAGCAAGGGCACACGCCATGAACAAAGTCCTTTTCTGGTTTTCTTGCCAGACGCGTTTCGGGCCAACGCCCTCTTCAGTGGCAGACCATGTGACGTGCCGGCGTGGGGCAACCACCAGTAAATCCCGTAATAATTATGCTCAGGTGAACCACCCGAAGCAATGCTTCCTGGGACTGGTGGTTCAGAAAACCTGAGTGGGTCGCCGCCGGCACTCACATTCAAAAATGTCTTTAAAAGGATTGCCGATGTTCGCGCCGGCACCCATGCATATAACAGGCACCTCCTGTTCCACAGTTAGCTGCCCCAATAAAGCAGCCGCGGACCCGCAAGTGATTCGCGGTGGTGCAATCCCACGACCAGGCAGGCCGCTGTACAAAATACAAAAAGAGTTGCCTCTAGGTGGGATGCACTCCCAGGTGGAAATTACGCCAAAGCAAGGGCACACGCCATGAACAAAGTCCTTTTCTGGTTTTCCTGCCAGACGCGTTTCGGGCCAATGCCCTCATCAGTGGCAGACCATGTGACGTGCCGGCGTGCGGCAACCACCAGTAAATCCCCGTAATAATTATGCTCAGGTGAACCACCCGAAGCAATGCTTCCTGGGACTGGTGGTTCAGAAAAACCCAAGTGGGTCGCCGCCGGCACTCACATTAAAAAATGTCTTTAAAAGTATTGCCGATGTTCGCGCCGGCACCCCTGCATATAACAGGCACCTCCTGTTCCACAGTTAGCTGCCCCAATAAAGCAGCCGCGGACCCGCAAGTGATTCGCGGTGGTGCAATCCCACGACCAGGCAGGCCGCTGTACAAAATACAAAAAGAGTTGCCTCTAGGTGGGATGCACTCCCAGGTGGAAATTACGCCAAAGCAAGGGCACACGCCATGAACAAAGTCCTTTTCTGGTTTTCTTGCCAGACGCGTTTCGAGCCAACGCCCTCTTCAGTGGCAGACCATGTGAGGTGCCGGCGTGCGGCAACCACCAGTAAATCCCCGTAATAATTATGCTCAGGTCAACCACCCGAAGCAATGCTTCCTGGGACTGGTGGTTCAGTAAAACCCAAGTGGGTCGCCGCCGGCACTCACATTCAAAAATGTCTTTAAAAGGATTGCCGATGTTCGGGCCGGCACCCCGGCATATAACAGGCACCTCCTGTTCCACAGTTAGCTGCCCCAATAAAGCAGCCGCGGACCCGCAAGTGTTTCGCGGTGGTGCAATGCCGTGACCAGGCAGGCCACTGTACAAAATACAAAAAGAGTTGCCTATAGGTGGGATGCACTCCCAGGTGGAAATGACGCCAAAGCAAGGGCACACGCCATGAACAAAGTCCTTTTCTGGTTTTCCTGCCAGACGCGTTTCGGGCCAACGCCCTCTTCAGTGGCAGACCATGTGACGTGCCGGCGTGCGGCAACCACCAGTAAATCCCCGTAATAATTATGCTCAGGTGGACCACCCGAAGCAATGCTTCCTGGGACTGGTGCTTCAGTAAAACCCAAGTGGGTCGCCGCCGGCACTCACATTAAAAAATGTCTTTAAAAGGATTGCCGATGTTCGCGCCGGCACCCCTGCATATAACAGGCACCTCCTGTTCCACAGTTAGCTGCCCCAATAAAGGAGCCGCGGACCCGCAAGTTTTTCGCGATGGTGCAATCCCGCGACCAGGCAGGCCGCTGTACAAAATACAAAAAGAGTTGCCTCTAGGTGGGATGCACTTCCAGGTGGAAATTACGCCAAAGCAAGGGCACACACCATGAACAAAGTCCTTTTCTGGTTTTCCTGCCAGACGCGTTTCGGGCCAACGCCCTCTTCAGTGGCAGACCATGTGACGTGCCGGCGTGCGGCAACCACCAGTAAATCCTCGTAATAATTATGCTAAGGTCAACCACCCGAAGCAATGCTTCCTGGGACTGGTGGTTCAGTAAAACCCAAGTGGGTCGCCGCCGGCACTCACATTCAAAAATGTCTTTAAAAGGATTGCCGATGTTCGCGCCGGCACCCCTGCATATAACAGGGACCTCCTGTTCCACAGTTAGCTGTCCCAATAAAGCAGCCGCGGACCCGCAAGTGTTTCGCGGTGGTGCAATCCCGCGACCATGCAGGCCGCTGTACAAAATACAAAAAGAGTTGCATCTAGGTGGGATGCACTCCCAGGTGGAAATTACGCCAAAGCAAGGGTACACGCCATGAACAAAGTCCTTTTCTGGTTTTCTTGCCAGACGCGTTTCGGGCCAACGCCCTCTTCAGTGGCAGACCATGTGACGTGCCGGCGTGCGGCAACCAGCAGTAAATCCCCGTAATAATTATGCTCAGGTGAACCACCCGAAGCAATGCTTCCTGGGACTGGTGGTTCAGTAAAACCCAAGTGGGTCGCCGCCGGCACTCACATTCAAAAATGTCTTTAAAAGGATTGCCGATGTTCGCGCCGGCACCCCTGCATATAACAGGCACCTCCTGTTCCACAGTTAGCTGCCCCAATAAAGCAGCCGCGGACCCGCAAGTGATTCGCGGTGGTGCAATCCCACGACCAGGCAGGCCGCTGTACAAAATACAAAAAGAGTTGCCTCTAGGTGGGATGCACTCCCAGGTGGAAATTACGCCAAAGCAAGGGCACACGCCATGAACAAAGTCCTTTTCTGGTTTTCCTGCCAGACGCGTTTCGAGCCAACGCCCTCTTCAGTGGCAGACCATGTGACGTGCCGGCGTGCGGCAACCACCAGTAAATCCCCGTAATAATTATGCTCAGGTGAACCACCCGAAGCAATGCTTCCTGGGACTGGTGGTTCAGTAAAACCCAAGTGGGTCGCCGCCGGCACTCACATTCAAAAATGTCTTTAAAAGGATTGCCGATGTTCGCGCCGGCACCCCTGCATATAACAGGCACCTCCTGTTCCACAGTTAGCTGCCCCAATAAAGCAGCTGCGGACCCGCAAGTGTTTCGCGGTGGTGCAATCCCGCGACCAGGCAGGCCGCTGTACAAAATACAAAAAGAGTTGCCTATAGGTGGGATGCACTCCCAGGTGGAAATGACGCCAAAGCAAGGGCACACGCCATGAACAAAGTCCTTTTCTGGTTTTCCTGCCAGACGCGTTTCGGGCCAACGCCCTCTTCAGTGGCAGACCATGTGACGTGCCGGCGTGCGGCAACCAGCAGTAAATCCCCGTAATAATTATGCTCAGGTGAACCACCCGAAGCAATGCTTCCTGGGACTGGTGGTTCAGTAAAACCCAAGTGGGTCGCCGCCGGCACTCACATTAAAAAATGTCTTTAAAAGGATTGCCGATGTTCGCGCCGGCACCCCTGCATATAACAGGCACCTCCTGTTCCACAGTTAGCTGCCCCAATAAAGCAGCCGCGGACCCGCAAGTGTTTCGCGATGGTGCAATCCCGCGACCAGGCAGGCCGCTGTACAAAATACAAAAAGAGTTGCCTCTAGGTGGGATGCACTCCCAGGTGGAAATTACGCCAAAGCAAGGGCACACGCCATGAACAAAGTCCTTTTCTGGTTTTCCTGCCAGACGCGTTTCGGGCCAACGCCCTCTTCAGTGGCAGACCATGTGACGTGCCGGCGTGCGGCAACCACCAGTAAATCCCCGTAATAATTATGCTCAGGTGAACCACCCGAAGCAATGCTTCCTGGGACTGGTGGTTCAGTAAAACCCAAGTGGGTCGCCGCCGGCACTCACATTCAAAAATGTCTTTAAAAGGATTGCCGATGTTCGCGCCGGCACCCCTGCATATAACAGGCACCTCCTGTTCCACAGTTAGCTGCCCCAATAAAGCAGCCGCGGACCCGCAAGTGTTTCGCGGTGGTGCAATCCCGCGACCAGGCAGGCCGCTGTACAAAATACAAAAAGAGTTGCCTCTAGGTGGGATGCACTCCCAGGTGGAAATTACGCCAAAGCAAGGGCACACGCCATGAACAAAGTCCTTTTCTGGTTTTCCTGCCAGACGCGTTTCGGGCCAACGCCCTCTTCAGTGGCAGACCATGTGACATGCCGGCGTGCGGCAACCACCAGTAAATCCCTGCAATAATTATGCTCAGGTGAACCACCCGAAGCAATGCTTCCTGGGACTGGTGGTTCAGTAAAACCCAAGTGGGTCGCCGCCGGCACTCACATTCAAAAATGTCTTTAAAAGGATTGCCGATGTTCGTGCCGGCACCCCTGCATATAACAGGCACCTCCTGTTCCACAGTTAGCTGCCCCAATAAAGCAGCCGCGGACCCGCAAGTGTTTCGCGGTGGTGCAATCCCGCGACCAGGCAGGCCGCTGTACAAAATACAAAAAGAGTTGCCTCTAGGTGGGATGCACTCCCAGGTGGAAATTACGCCAAAGCAAGGGCACATGCCATGAACAAAGTCCTTTTCTGGTTTTCCTGCCAGACGAGTTTCGGGCCAACGCCCTCTTCAGTGGCAGACCATGTGACGTGCCGGCGTGCGGCAACCACCAGTAAATCCCCGTAATAATTATGCTCAGGTGAACCACCCGAAGCAATGCTTCCTGGGACTGGTGGTTCAGTAAAACCCAAGTGGGTCGCCGCCGGCACTCACATTCAAAAATGTCTTTAAAAGGATTGCCGATGTTCGCGCCGGCACCCCTGCATATAACAGGCACCTCCTGTTCCACAGTTAGCTGCCCCAATAAAGCAGCCGCGGACCCGCAAGTGTTTCGCGGTGGTGCAATCCCGCGACCAGGCAGGCCGCTGTACAAATACAAAAAGAGTTGCCTCTAGGTGGGATGCACTTCCAGGTGGAAATTACGCCAAAGCAAGGGCACACGCCATGAACAAAGTCCTTTTCTGGTTTTCCTGCCAGACGTGTTTCGGGCCAACGCCCTCTTCAGTGGCAGACCATGTGACGTGCCGGTGTGCGGCAACCAGCCAGTAAATCCCCGTAATAATTATGCTCAGGTGAACCACCCGAAGCAATGCTTCCTGGGACTGGTGGTTCAGTAAAACCCAAGTGGGTCGCCGCCGGCACTCACATTCAAAAATGTCTTTAAAAGGATTGCTGATGTTCGCGCCGGCACCCCTGCATATAACAGGCACCTCCTGTTCCACAGTTAGCTGCCCCAATAAAGCAGCCGCGGACCCGCAAGTGTTTCGCGGTGGTGCAATCCCGCGACCAGGCAGGCCGCTGTACAAAATACAAAAAGAGTTGCCTCTAGGTGGGATGCACTCCCATGTGGAAATTACGCCAAAGCAATGGCACACGCCATGAACAAAGTCCTTTGCTGGTTTTCCTGCCAGACGCGTTTCGGGCCAACGCCCTCTTCAGTGGCAGACCATGTGACGTGCCGGCGTGCGGCAACCACCAGTAAATCCCCGCAATAATTATGCTCAGGTGAACCACCCAAAGCAATGCTTCCTGGGACTGGTGGTTCAGTAAAACCCAAGTGGGTCGCCGCCGGCACTCACATTCAAAAATGTCTTTAAAAGGATTGCTGATGTTCGCGCCGGCACCCCTGCATATAACAGGCACCTCCTGTTCCACAGTTAGCTGCCCCAATAAAGCAGCCGCGGACCCGCAAGTGTTTCAGCGGTGGTGCAATCCCGCGACCAGGCAGGCCGCTGTACAAAATACAAAAAGAGTTGCCTCTAGGTGGGATGCACTCCCAGGTGGAAATTACGCCAAAGCAAGGGCACACGCCATGAACAAAGTACTTTTCTGGTTTTCCTGCCAGACGCGTTTCGGGCCAACGCCCTCTTCAGTGGCAGACCATGTGACGTGCCGGCGTGCGGCAACCACCAGTAAATCCCCGTAATAATTATGCCCAGGTGAACCACCCGAAGCAATGCTTCCTGGGACTGGTGGTTCAGTAAAACCCAAGTGAGTCGCCGCCGGCACTCACATTCAAAAATGTCTTTAAGAGGATTGCCGATGTTCGCGCCGGCACCCCTGCATATAACAGGCACCTCCTGTTCCACAGTTAGCTGCCCCAATAAAGCAGCCGCGGACCCGCAAGTGTTTCGCGGTGGTGCAATCCCACGACCAGGCAGGCCGCTGTACAAAATACAAAAAGAGTTGCCTCTAGGTGGGATGCACTCCCAGGTGGAAATTACGCCAAAGCAAGGGCACACGCCATGAACAAAGTCCTTTTCTGGTTTTCCTGCCAGACGCGTTTCGGGCCAACGCCCTCTTCAGTGGCAGACCATGTGACGTGCCGGCGTGCGGCAACCACCAGTAAATCCCCGTAATAATTATGCTCAGGTGAACCACCCGAAGCAATGCTTCCTGGGACTGGTGGTTCAGTAAAACCCAAGTGGGTCGCCGCCGGCACTCACATTCAAAAATGTCTTTAAAAGGATTGCCGATGTTCGCGCCGGCACCCCTGCATATAACAGGCACCTCCTGTTCCACAGTTAGCTGCCCCAATAATAGCAGCCGCGGACCCGCAAGTGTTTCGCGGTGGTGCAATCCCGCGACCAGGCAGGCCGCTGTACAAAATACAAAAAGAGTTGCCTCTAGGTGGGATGCACTCCCAGGTGGAAATTACGCCAAAGCAAGGGCACACGCCATGAACAAAGTCCTTTTCTGGTTTTCCTGCCAGACGCGTTTCGGGCCAACGCCCTCTTCAGTGGCAGACCATGTGACGTGCCGGCGTGCGGCAACCACCAGTAAATTCCCGTAATAATTATGCTCAGGTGAACCACCCAAAGCAATGCTTCCTGGGACTGGTGGTTCAGTAAAACCCAAGTGGGTCGCCGCCGGCACTCACATTCAAAAATGTCTTTAAAAGGATTGCCGATGTTCGCGCCGGCACCCCTGCATATAACAGGGACCTCATGTTCCACAGTTAGCTGCCCCAATAAAGCAGCCGCGGACCCGCAAGTGTTTCGCGGTGGTGCAATCCCGCGACCAGGCAGGCCGCTGTACAAAATACAAAAAGAGTTGCCTCTAGGTGGGATGCACTCCCAGGTGGAAATTACGCCAAAGCAAGGGCACACGCCATGAACAAAGTACTTTTCTGGTTTTCCTGCAAGACGCGTTTCGGGCCAACGCCCTCTTTAGTGGCAGACCATGTGACGTGCCGGCATGCGGCAACCACCAGTAAATCCCCGTAATAATTATGCTCAGGTGAACCACCCGAAGCAATGCTTCCTGGGACTGGTGGTTCAGTAAAACCCAAGTGGGTCGCCGCCGGCACTCACATTCAAAAATGTCTTTAAAAGGATTGCCGATGTTCGCGCCGGCACCCCTGCATATAACAGGCACCTCCTGTTCCACAGTTAGCTGCCCCAATAAAGCAGCCGCGGACCCGCAAGTGTTTCGCGGTGGTGCAATCCCGCGACCAGGCAGGCCGCTGTACAAAATACAAAAAGAGTTGCCTCTAGGTGGGATGCACTCCCAGGTGGAAATTACGCCAAAGCAAGGGCACACGCCATGAACAAAGTCCTTTTCTGGTTTTCCTGCCAGACGCGTTTCGGGCCAACGCCCTCTTCAGTGGCAGACCATGTGACGTGCCGGCGTGCGGCAACCACCAGTAAATCCCCGTAATAATTATGCTCAGGTGAACCACCCGAAGCAATGCTTCCTGGGACTGGTGGTTCAGTAAAACCCAAGTGGGTCGCCGCCGGCACTCACATTCAAAAATGTCTTTAAAAGGATTGCCGATGTTCGCGCCGGCACCCCTGCATATAACAGGCACCTCCTGTTCCACAGTTAGCTGCCCCAATAAAGCAGCCGCGGACCCGCAAGTGTTTCGCGGTGGTGCAATCCCGCGACCAGGCAGGCCGCTGTACAAAATACAAAAAGAGTTGCCTCTAGGTGGGATGCACTCCCAGGTGGAAATTACGCCAAAGCAAGGGCACACGCCATGAACAAAGTCCTTTTCTGGTTTTCCTGCCAGACGCGTTTCGGGCCAACGCCCTCTTCAGTGGCAGACCATGTGACGTGCCGGCGTGCGGCAACCACCAGTAAATCCCCGTAATAATTATGCTCAGGTGAACCACCCGAAGCAATGCTTCCTGGGACTGGTGGTTCAGTAAAACCCAAGTGGGTCGCCGCCGGCACTCACATTCAAAAATGTCTTTAAAAGGATTGCCGATGTTCGCGCCGGCACCCGCTGCATATAACAGGCACCTCCTGTTCCACAGTTAGCTGCCCCAATAAAGCAGCCGCGGACCCGCAAGTGTTTCGCGGTGGTGCAATCCCGCGACCAGGCAGGCCGCTGTACAAAATACAAAAAGAGTTGCCTCTAGGTGGGATGCACTCCCAGGTGGAAATTACGCCAAAGCAAGGGCACACGCCATGAACAAAGTCCTTTTCTGGTTTTCCTGCCAGACGCGTTTCGGGCCAACGCCCTCTTCAGTGGCAGACCATGTGACGTGCCGGCGTGCGGCAACCACCAGTAAATCCCCGTAATAATTATGCTCAGGTGAACCACCCGAAGCAATGCTTCCTGGGACTGGTGGTTCAGTAAAACCCAAGTGGGTCGCCGCCGGCACTCACATTCAAAAATGTCTTTAAAAGGATTGCCGATGTTCGCGCCGGCACCCCTGCATATAACAGGCACCTCCTGTTCCACAGTTAGCTGCCCCACTAAAGCAGCCGCGGACCCGCAAGTGTTTCGCGGTGGTGCAATCCCGCGACCAGGCAGGCCGCTGTACAAAATACAAAAAGAGTTGCCTCTAGGTGGGATGCACTCCCAGGTGGAAATTACGCCAAAGCAAGGGCACACGCCATGAACAAAGTCCTTTTCTGGTTTTCCTGCCAGACGCGTTTCGGGCCAACGCCCTCTTCAGTGGCAGACCATGTGACGTGCCGGCGTGCGGCAACCACCAGTAAATCCCCGTAATAATTATGCTCAGGTGAACCACCCGAAGCAATGCTTCCTGGGACTGGTGGTTCAGTAAAACCCAAGTGGGTCGCCGCCGGCACTCACATTCAAAAATGTCTTTAAAAGGATTGCCGATGTTCGCGCCGGCACCCCTGCATATAACAGGCACCTCCTGTTCCACAGTTAGCTGCCCCAATAAAGCAGCCGCGGACCCGCAAGTGTTTCGCGGTGGTGCAATCCCGCGACCAGGCAGGCCGCTGTACAAAATACAAAAAGAGTTGCCTCTAGGTGGGATGCACTCCCAGGTGGAAATTACGCCAAAGCAAGGGCACACGCCATGAACAAAGTCCTTTTCTGGTTTTCCTGCCAGACGCGTTTCGGGCCAACGCCCTCTTCAGTGGCAGACCATGTGACGTGCCGGCGTGCGGCAACCACCAGTAAATCCCCGTAATAATTATGCTCAGGTGAACCACCCGAAGCAATGCTTCCTGGGACTGGTGGTTCAGTAAAACCCAAGTGGGTCGCCGCCGGCACTCACATTCAAAAATGTCTTTAAAAGGATTGCCGATGTTCGCGCCGGCACCCCTGCATATAACAGGCACCTCCTGTTCCACAGTTAGCTGCCCCAATAAAGCAGCCGCGGACCCGCAAGTGTTTCGCGGTGGTGCAATCCCGCGACCAGGCAGGCCGCTGTACAAAATACAAAAAGAGTTGCCTCTAGGTGGGATGCACTCCCAGGTGGAAATTACGCCAAAGCAAGGGCACACGCCATGAACAAAGTCCTTTTCTGGTTTTCCTGCCAGACGCGTTTCGGGCCAACGCCCTCTTCAGTGGCAGACCATGTGACGTGCCGGCGTGCGGCAACCACCAGTAAATCCCCGTAATAATTATGCTCAGGTGAACCACCCGAAGCAATGCTTCCTGGGACTGGTGGTTCAGTAAAACCCAAGTGGGTCGCCGCCGGCACTCACATTCAAAAATGTCTTTAAAAGGATTGCCGATGTTCGCGCCGGCACCCCTGCATATAACAGGCACCTCCTGTTCCACAGTTAGCTGCCCCAATAAAGCAGCCGCGGACCCGCAAGTGTTTCGCGGTGGTGCAATCCCGCGACCAGGCAGGCCGCTGTACAAAATACAAAAAGAGTTGCCTCTAGGTGGGATGCACTCCCAGGTGGAAATTACGCCAAAGCAAGGGCACACGCCATGAACAAAGTCCTTTTCTGGTTTTCCTGCCAGACGCGTTTCGGGCCAACGCCCTCTTCAGTGGCAGACCATGTGACGTGCCGGCGTGCGGCAACCACCAGTAAATCCCCGTAATAATTATGCTCAGGTGAACCACCCGAAGCAATGCTTCCTGGGACTGGTGGTTCAGTAAAACCCAAGTGGGTCGCCGCCGGCACTCACATTCAAAAATGTCTTTAAAAGGATTGCCGATGTTCGCGCCGGCACCCCTGCATATAACAGGCACCTCCTGTTCCACAGTTAGCTGCCCCAATAAAGCAGCCGCGGACCCGCAAGTGTTTCGCGGTGGTGCAATCCCGCGACCAGGCAGGCCGCTGTACAAAATACAAAAAGAGTTGCCTCTAGGTGGGATGCACTCCCAGGTGGAAATTACGCCAAAGCAAGGGCACACGCCATGAACAAAGTCCTTTTCTGGTTTTCCTGCCAGACGCGTTTCGGGCCAACGCCCTCTTCAGTGGCAGACCATGTGACGTGCCGGCGTGCGGCAACCACCAGTAAATCCCCGTAATAATTATGCTCAGGTGAACCACCCGAAGCAATGCTTCCTGGGACTGGTGGTTCAGTAAAACCCAAGTGGGTCGCCGCCGGCACTCACATTCAAAAATGTCTTTAAAAGGATTGCCGATGTTCGCGCCGGCACCCCTGCATATAACAGGCACCTCCTGTTCCACAGTTAGCTGCCCCAATAAAGCAGCCGCGGACCCGCAAGTGTTTCGCGGTGGTGCAATCCCGCGACCAGGCAGGCCGCTGTACAAAATACAAAAAGAGTTGCCTCTAGGTGGGATGCACTCCCAGGTGGAAATTACGCCAAAGCAAGGGCACACGCCATGAACAAAGTCCTTTTCTGGTTTTCCTGCCAGACGCGTTTCGGGCCAACGCCCTCTTCAGTGGCAGACCATGTGACGTGCCGGCGTGCGGCAACCACCAGTAAATCCCCGTAATAATTATGCTCAGGTGAACCACCCGAAGCAATGCTTCCTGGGACTGGTGGTTCAGTAAAACCCAAGTGGGTCGCCGCCGGCACTCACATTCAAAAATGTCTTTAAAAGGATTGCCGATGTTCGCGCCGGCACCCCTGCATATAACAGGCACCTCCTGTTCCACAGTTAGCTGCCCCAATAAAGCAGCCGCGGACCCGCAAGTGTTTCGCGGTGGTGCAATCCCGCGACCAGGCAGGCCGCTGTACAAAATACAAAAAGAGTTGCCTCTAGGTGGGATGCACTCCCAGGTGGAAATTACGCCAAAGCAAGGGCACACGCCATGAACAAAGTCCTTTTCTGGTTTTCCTGCCAGACGCGTTTCGGGCCAACGCCCTCTTCAGTGGCAGACCATGTGACGTGCCGGCGTGCGGCAACCACCAGTAAATCCCCGTAATAATTATGCTCAGGTGAACCACCCGAAGCAATGCTTCCTGGGACTGGTGGTTCAGTAAAACCCAAGTGGGTCGCCGCCGGCACTCACATTCAAAAATGTCTTTAAAAGGATTGCCGATGTTCGCGCCGGCACCCCTGCATATAACAGGCACCTCCTGTTCCACAGTTAGCTGCCCCAATAAAGCAGCCGCGGACCCGCAAGTGTTTCGCGGTGGTGCAATCCCGCGACCAGGCAGGCCGCTGTACAAAATACAAAAAGAGTTGCCTCTAGGTGGGATGCACTCCCAGGTGGAAATTACGCCAAAGCAAGGGCACACGCCATGAACAAAGTCCTTTTCTGGTTTTCCTGCCAGACGCGTTTCGGGCCAACGCCCTCTTCAGTGGCAGACCATGTGACGTGCCGGCGTGCGGCAACCACCAGTAAATCCCCGTAATAATTATGCTCAGGTGAACCACCCGAAGCAATGCTTCCTGGGACTGGTGGTTCAGTAAAACCCAAGTGGGTCGCCGCCGGCACTCACATTCAAAAATGTCTTTAAAAGGATTGCCGATGTTCGCGCCGGCACCCCTGCATATAACAGGCACCTCCTGTTCCACAGTTAGCTGCCCCAATAAAGCAGCCGCGGACCCGCAAGTGTTTCGCGGTGGTGCAATCCCGCGACCAGGCAGGCCGCTGTACAAAATACAAAAAGAGTTGCCTCTAGGTGGGATGCACTCCCAGGTGGAAATTACGCCAAAGCAAGGGCACACGCCATGAACAAAGTCCTTTTCTGGTTTTCCTGCCAGACGCGTTTCGGGCCAACGCCCTCTTCAGTGGCAGACCATGTGACGTGCCGGCGTGCGGCAACCACCAGTAAATCCCCGTAATAATTATGCTCAGGTGAACCACCCGAAGCAATGCTTCCTGGGACTGGTGGTTCAGTAAAACCCAAGTGGGTCGCCGCCGGCACTCACATTCAAAAATGTCTTTAAAAGGATTGCCGATGTTCGCGCCGGCACCCCTGCATATAACAGGCACCTCCTGTTCCACAGTTAGCTGCCCCAATAAAGCAGCCGCGGACCCGCAAGTGTTTCGCAGTGGTGCAATCCCGCGACCAGGCAGGCCGCTGTACAAAATACAAAAAGAGTTGCCTCTAGGTGGGATGCACTCCCAGGTGGAAATTACGCCAAAGCAAGGGCACACGCCATGAACAAAGTCCTTTTCTGGTTTTCCTGCCAGACGCGTTTCGGGCCAACGCCCTCTTCAGTGGCAGACCATGTGACGTGCCGGCGTGCGGCAACCACCAGTAAATCCCCGTAATAATTATGCTCAGGTGAACCACCCGAAGCAATGCTTCCTGGGACTGGTGGTTCAGTAAAACCCAAGTGGGTCGCCGCCGGCACCCACATTCAAAAATGTCTTTAAAAGGATTGCCGATGTTCGCGCCGGCACCCCTGCATATAACAGGCACCTCCTGTTCCACAGTTAGCTGCCCCAATAAAGCAGCCGCGGACCCGCAAGTGTTTCGCGGTGGTGCAATCCCGTGACCAGGCAGGCCGCTGTACAAAATACAAAAAGAGTTGCCTCTAGGTGGGATGCACTCCCAGGTGGAAATTACGCCAAAGCAAGGGCACACGCCATGAACAAAGTCCTTTTCTGGTTTTCCTGCCAGACGCGTTTCGGGCCAACGCCCTCTTCAGTGGCAGACCATGTGACGTGCCGGCGTGCGGCAACCACCAGTAAATCCCCGTAATAATTATGCTCAGGTGAACCACCCGAAGCAATGTTTCCTGGGACTGGTGGTTGAGTAAAACCCAAGTGGGTCGCCGCCGGCACTCACATTAAAAAATGTCTTTAAAAGGATTGCCGATGTTCGCGCCGGCACCCCTGCATATAACAGGCACCTCCTGTTCCACAGTTAGCTGCCCCAATAAAGCAGCCGCGGACCCGCAAGTGTTTCGCAGTGGTGCAATCCCGCGACCAGGCAGGCCGCTGTACAAAATACAAAAAGAGTTGCCTCTAGGTGGGATGCACTCCCAGGTGGAAATTACGCCAAAGCAAGGGCACACGCCATGAACAAAGTCCTTTTCTGGTTTTCCTGCCAGACGCGTTTCGGGCCAACGCCCTCTTCAGTGGCAGACCATGTGACGTGCCGGCGTGCGGCAACCACCAGTAAATCCCCGTAATAATTATGCTCAGGTGAACCACCCGAAGCAATGCTTCCTGGGACTGGTGGTTCAGTAAAACCCAAGTGGGTCGCCGCCGGCACTCACATTCAAAAATGTCTTTAAAAGGATTGCCGATGTTCGCGCCGGCACCCCTGCATATAACAGGCACCTCCTGTTCCACAGTTAGCTGCCCCAATAAAGCAGCCGCGGACCCGCAAGTGTTTCGCGGTGGTGCAATCCCGCGACCAGGCAGGCCGCTGTACAAAATACAAAAAGAGTTGCCTCTAGGTGGGATGCACTCCCAGGTGGAAATTACGCCAAAGCAAGGGCACACGCCATGAACAAAGTCCTTTTCTGGTTTTCCTGCCAGACGCGTTTCGGGCCAACGCCCTCTTCAGTGGCAGACCATGTGACGTGCCGGCGTGCGGCAACCACCAGTAAATCCCCGTAATAATTATGCTCAGGTGAACCACCCGAAGCAATGCTTCCTGGGACTGGTGGTTCAGTAAAACCCAAGTGGGTCGCCGCCGGCACTCACATTCAAAAATGTCTTTAAAAGGATTGCCGATGTTCGCGCCGGCACCCCTGCATATAACAGGCACCTCCTGTTCCACAGTTAGCTGCCCCAATAAAGCAGCCGCGGACCCGCAAGTGTTTCGCGGTGGTGCAATCCCGCGACCAGGCAGGCCGCTGTACAAAATACAAAAAGAGTTGCCTCTAGGTGGGATGCACTCCCAGGTGGAAATTACGCCAAAGCAAGGGCACACGCCATGAACAAAGTCCTTTTCTGGTTTTCCTGCCAGACGCGTTTCGGGCCAACGCCCTCTTCAGTGGCAGACCATGTGACGTGCCGGCGTGCGGCAACCACCAGTAAATCCCCGTAATAATTATGCTCAGGTGAACCACCCGAAGCAATGCTTCCTGGGACTGGTGGTTCAGTAAAACCCAAGTGGGTCGCCGCCGGCACTCACATTCAAAAATGTCTTTAAAAGGATTGCCGATGTTCGCGCCGGCACCCCTGCATATAACAGGCACCTCCTGTTCCACAGTTAGCTGCCCCAATAAAGCAGCCGCGGACCCGCAAGTGTTTCGCGGTGGTGCAATCCCGCGACCAGGCAGGCCGCTGTACAAAATACAAAAAGAGTTGCCTCTAGGTGGGATGCACTCCCAGGTGGAAATTACGCCAAAGCAAGGGCACACGCCATGAACAAAGTCCTTTTCTGGTTTTCCTGCCAGACGCGTTTCGGGCCAACGCCCTCTTCAGTGGCAGACCATGTGACGTGCCGGCGTGCGGCAACCACCAGTAAATCCCCGTAATAATTATGCTCAGGTGAACCACCCGAAGCAATGCTTCCTGGGACTGGTGGTTCAGTAAAACCCAAGTGGGTCGCCGCCGGCACTCACATTCAAAAATGTCTTTAAAAGGATTGCCGATGTTCGCGCCGGCACCCCTGCATATAACAGGCACCTCCTGTTCCACAGTTAGCTGCCCCAATAAAGCAGCCGCGGACCCGCAAGTGTTTCGCGGTGGTGCAATCCCGCGACCAGGCAGGCCGCTGTACAAAATACAAAAAGAGTTGCCTCTAGGTGGGATGCACTCCCAGGTGGAAATTACGCCAAAGCAAGGGCACACGCCATGAACAAAGTCCTTTTCTGGTTTTCCTGCCAGACGCGTTTCGGGCCAACGCCCTCTTCAGTGGCAGACCATGTGACGTGCCGGCGTGCGGCAACCACCAGTAAATCCCTGTAATAATTATGCTCAGGTGAACCACCCGAAGCAATGCTTCCTGGGACTGGTGGTTCAGTAAAACCCAAGTGGGTCGCCGCCGGCACTCACATTCAAAAATGTCTTTAAAAGGATTGCCGATGTTCGCGCCGGCACCCCTGCATATAACAGGCACCTCCTGTTCCACAGTTAGCTGCCCCAATAAAGCAGCCGCGGACCCGCAAGTGTTTCGCGGTGGTGCAATCCCGCGACCAGGCAGGCCGCTGTACAAAATACAAAAAGAGTTGCCTCTAGGTGGGATGCACTCCCAGGTGGAAATTACGCCAAAGCAAGGGCACACGCCATGAACAAAGTCCTTTTCTGGTTTTCCTGCCAGACGCGTTTCGGGCCAACGCCCTCTTCAGTGGCAGACCATGTGACGTGCCGGCGTGCGGCAACCACCAGTAAATCCCCGTAATAATTATGCTCAGGTGAACCACCCGAAGCAATGCTTCCTGGGACTGGTGGTTCAGTAAAACCCAAGTGGGTCGCCGCCGGCACTCACATTCAAAAATGTCTTTAAAAGGATTGCCGATGTTCGCGCCGGCACCCCTGCATATAACAGGCACCTCCTGTTCCACAGTTAGCTGCCCCAATAAAGCAGCCGCGGACCCGCAAGTGTTTCGCGGTGGTGCAATCCCGCGACCAGGCAGGCCGCTGTACAAAATACAAAAAGAGTTGCCTCTAGGTGGGATGCACTCCCAGGTGGAAATTACGCCAAAGCAAGGGCACACGCCATGAACAAAGTCCTTTTCTGGTTTTCCTGCCAGACGCGTTTCGGGCCAACGCCCTCTTCAGTGGCAGACCATGTGACGTGCCGGCGTGCGGCAACCACCAGTAAATCCCCGTAATAATTATGCTCAGGTGAACCACCCGAAGCAATGCTTCCTGGGACTGGTGGTTCAGTAAAACCCAAGTGGGTCGCCGCCGGCACTCACATTCAAAAATGTCTTTAAAAGGATTGCCGATGTTCGCGCCGGCACCCCTGCATATAACAGGCACCTCCTGTTCCACAGTTAGCTGCCCCAATAAAGCAGCCGCGGACCCGCAAGTGTTTCGCAGTGGTGCAATCCCGCGACCAGGCAGGCCGCTGTACAAAATACAAAAAGAGTTGCCTCTAGGTGGGATGCACTCCCAGGTGGAAATTACGCCAAAGCAAGGGCACACGCCATGAACAAAGTCCTTTTCTGGTTTTCCTGCCAGACGCGTTTCGGGCCAACGCCCTCTTCAGTGGCAGACCATGTGACGTGCCGGCGTGCGGCAACCACCAGTAAATCCCCGTAATAATTATGCTCAGGTGAACCACCCGAAGCAATGCTTCCTGGGACTGGTGGTTCAGTAAAACCCAAGTGGGTCGCCGCCGGCACTCACATTCAAAAATGTCTTTAAAAGGATTGCCGATGTTCGCGCCGGCACCCCTGCATATAACAGGCACCTCCTGTTCCACAGTTAGCTGCCCCAATAAAGCAGCCGCGGACCCGCAAGTGTTTCGCGGTGGTGCAATCCCGCGACCAGGCAGGCCGCTGTACAAAATACAAAAAGAGTTGCCTCTAGGTGGGATGCACTCCCAGGTGGAAATTACGCCAAAGCAAGGGCACACGCCATGAACAAAGTCCTTTTCTGGTTTTCCTGCCAGACGCGTTTCGGGCCAACGCCCTCTTCAGTGGCAGACCATGTGACGTGCCGGCGTGCGGCAACCACCAGTAAATCCCCGTAATAATTATGCTCAGGTGAACCACCCGAAGCAATGCTTCCTGGGACTGGTGGTTCAGTAAAACCCAAGTGGGTCGCCGCCGGCACTCACATTCAAAAATGTCTTTAAAAGGATTGCCGATGTTCGCGCCGGCACCCCTGCATATAACAGGCACCTCCTGTTCCACAGTTAGCTGCCCCAATAAAGCAGCCGCGGACCCGCAAGTGTTTCGCAGTGGTGCAATCCCGCGACCAGGCAGGCCGCTGTACAAAATACAAAAAGAGTTGCCTCTAGGTGGGATGCACTCCCAGGTGGAAATTACGCCAAAGCAAGGGCACACGCCATGAACAAAGTCCTTTTCTGGTTTTCCTGCCAGACGCGTTTCGGGCCAACGCCCTCTTCAGTGGCAGACCATGTGACGTGCCGGCGTGCGGCAACCACCAGTAAATCCCCGTAATAATTATGCTCAGGTGAACCACCCGAAGCAATGCTTCCTGGGACTGGTGGTTCAGTAAAACCCAAGTGGGTCGCCGCCGGCACTCACATTCAAAAATGTCTTTAAAAGGATTGCCGATGTTCGCGCCGGCACCCCTGCATATAACAGGCACCTCCTGTTCCACAGTTAGCTGCCCCAATAAAGCAGCCGCGGACCCGCAAGTGTTTCGCGGTGGTGCAATCCCGCGACCAGGCAGGCCGCTGTACAAAATACAAAAAGAGTTGCCTCTAGGTGGGATGCACTCCCAGGTGGAAATTACGCCAAAGCAAGGGCACACGCCATGAACAAAGTCCTTTTCTGGTTTTCCTGCCAGACGCGTTTCGGGCCAACGCCCTCTTCAGTGGCAGACCATGTGACGTGCCGGCGTGCGGCAACCACCAGTAAATCCCCGTAATAATTATGCTCAGGTGAACCACCCGAAGCAATGCTTCCTGGGACTGGTGGTTCAGTAAAACCCAAGTGGGTCGCCGCCGGCACTCACATTCAAAAATGTCTTTAAAAGGATTGCCGATGTTCGCGCCGGCACCCCTGCATATAACAGGCACCTCCTGTTCCACAGTTAGCTGCCCCAATAAAGCAGCCGCGGACCCGCAAGTGTTTCGCGGTGGTGCATCCCGCAACCAGGCAGGCCGCTGTACAAAATACAAAAAGAGTTGCCTCTAGGTGGGATGCACTCCCAGGTGGAAATTACGCCAAAGCAAGGGCACACGCCATAAACAAAGTCCTTTTCTGGTTTTCTTGCCAGACGCGTTTCGGGCCAACGCCCTCTTCAGTGGCAGACCATGTGACGTGCCGGCGTGCGGCAACCAGCAGTAAATCCCCGTAATAATTATGGTCAGGTGAACCACCCGAAGCAATGCTTCCTGGGACTGGTGGTTCAGTAAAACCCAAGTGGGTCGCCGCCGGCACTCACATTCAAAAATGTCTTTAAAAGGATTGCCGATGTTCGCGCCGGCACCCCGGCATATAACAGGCACCTCCTGTTCCACAGTTAGCTGCCCCAATAAAGGAGCCGCGGACCCGCAAGTTTTTCGTGGTGGTACAATCCCGCGAACAGGCAGGCCGCTGTACAAAATACAAAAAGAGTTGCCTCTAGGTGGGATGCACTCCCAGGTGGAAATTACACCAAAGCAAGGGCACATGCCATGAACAAAGTCCTTTTCTGGTTTTCCTGCCAGACGCGTTTCGGGCCAACGCCCTCTTCAGTGGCAGACCATGTGACGTGCCGGCGTGCGGCAACCACCAGTAAATCCCCTTAATAATTATGCTAAGGTGAACCACGCGAAGCAATGCTTCCTGGGACTGGTGGTTCAGTAAAACCCAAGTGGGTCGCCGCCGGCACTCACATTCAAAAATGTCTTTAAAAGGATTGCCGATGTTCGCGCCGGCACCCCTGCATATAACAGGGACCTCCTGTTCCACAGTTAGCTGCCCCAATAAAGCAGCCGCGGACCCGCAAGTGTTTCGCGGTGGTGCAATCCCGCGACCAGGCAGGCCGCTGTACAAAATACAAAAAGAGTTGCCTCTAGGTGGGATGCACTCCCAGGTGGAAATTACGCCAAAGCAAGGGCACACGCCATGAACAAAGTCCTTTTCTGGTTTTCCTGCCAGACGCGTTTCAGGCCAACACCCTCTTCAGTGGCAGACCATGTGACGTGCCGGCGTGCGGCAACCAGCAGTAAATCCCCGTAATAATTATGCTCAGGTGAACCACCCGAAGCAATGCTTCCTGGGACTGGTGGTTCAGTAAAACCCAAGTGGGTCGCCGCCGGCACTCACATTCAAAAATGTCTTTAAAAGGATTGCCGATGTTTGCGCCGGCACCACCTGCATATAACAGGCACCTCCTGTTCCACAGTTAGCTGCCCCAATAAAGCAGCCGCGGACCCGCAAGTGTTTCGCGGTGGTGCAATCCCGCGACCAGGCAGGCCGCTGTACAAAATACAAAAAGAGTTGCCTCTAGGTGGGATGCACTCCCAGGTGGAAATTACGCCAAAGCAAGGGCACACGCCATGAACAAAGTCCTTTTCTGGTTTTCCTGCCAGACGCGTTTCGGGCCAACGCCCTCTTCAGTGGCAGACCATGTGACGTGCCGGCGTGCGGCAACCACCAGTAAATCCCCGTAATAATTATGCTCAGGTGAACCACCCAAAGCAATGCTTCCTGGGACTGGTGGTTCAGTAAAACCCAAGTGGGTCGCCGCCGGCACTCACATTCAAAAATGTCTTTAAAAGGATTGCCGATGTTTGCGCTGGCATCCCTGCATATAACAGGCACCTCCTGTTCCACAGTTAGCTGCCCCAATAAAGCAGCCGCGGACCCGCAAGTGTTTCGCAGTGGTGCAATCCCGCGACCAGGCAGGCCGCTGTACAAAATACAAAAAGAGTTGCCTCTAGGTGGGATGCACTCCCAGGTGGAAATTACGCCAAAGCAAGGGCACACGCCATGAACAAAGTCCTTTTCTGGTTTTCCTGCCAGAAGCGTTTCGGGCCAACGCCCTCTTCAGTGGCAGACCATGTGACGTGCCGGCGTGCGGCAACCACCAGTAAAGCCCCGTAATAATTATGCTCAGGTGAACCACCCGAAGCAATGCTTCCTGGGACTGGTGGTTCAGTAAAACCCAAGTGGGTCGCCGCCGGCACTCACATTCAAAAATGTCTTTAAAAGGATTGCCGATGTTCGCGCCGGCACCCCTGCATATAACATGCACCTCCTGTTCCACAGTTAGCTGCCCCAATAAAGCAGCCGCGGACCCGCAAGTGTTTAGCGGTGGTGCAATCCCACGACCAGGCAGGCCGCTGTACAAAATACAAAAAGAGTTGCCTCTAGGTGGGATGCACTCCCAGTTGGAAATTACGCCAAAGCAAGGGCACACGCCATGAACAAAGTCCTTTTCTGGTTTTCCTGCCAGACGCGTTTCGAGCCAATGCCCTCTTCAGTGGCAGACCATGTGACTTGCCGACGTGCGGCAACCACCAGTAAATCCCCGTAATAATTATGCTCAGGTGAACCACCCAAAGCAATGCTTCCTGGGACTGGTGGTTCAGTAAAACCCAAGTGGGTCAGCGCCGGCACTCACATTCAAAAATGTCTTTAAAAGGATTGCCGATGTTCGCGCCGGCACCCCTGCATATAACAGGCACCTCCTGTTCCACAGTTAGCTGCCCCAATAAAGCAGCCGCGGACCCGCAAGTGTTTCGCAGTGGTGCAATCCCGCGACCAGGCAGGCCGCTGTACAAAATACAAAAAGAGTTGCCTCTAAGTGGGATGCACTCCCAGGTGGAAATTACGCCAAAGCAAGGGCACACGCCATGAACAAAGTACTTTTCTGGTTTTCCTGCCAGACGCGTTTTGGGCCAACGCCCTCTTCAGTGGCAGACCATGTGACGTGCCGGCGTGCGGCAACCACCAGTAAATCGCCGTAATAATTATGCTCAGGTGAATCACCCGAAGCAATGCTTCCTGGGACTGGTGGTTCAGTAAAACCCAAGTGGGTCGCCACCGGCACTCACATTCAAAAATGTCTTTAAAAGGATTGCCGATGTTCGCGCTGGCACCACTGCATATAACAGGCACCTCCTGTTCCACAGTTAGCTGCCCCAATAAAGCAGCCGCGGACCCGCAAGTGTTTCGCGGTGGTGCAATCCCACGACCAGGCAGGCCGCTGTACAAAATACAAAAAGAGTTGCCTCTAGGTGGGATGCCCTCCCAGGTGGAAATTACGCCAAAGCAAGGGCACACGCCATGAACAAAGTCCTTTTCTGGTTTTCCTGCCAGGGGTGTTTCGGGCCAACGCCCTCTTCAGTGGCAGACCATGTGACGTGCCGGCGTGCGGCAACCACCAGTAAATCCCCGTAATAATTATGCTCAGGTGAACCACGTGAAGCAATGCTTCCTGGGACTGGTGGTTCAGTAAAACCCAAGTGGGTCGCCGCCGGCACTCACATTCAAAAATGTCTTTAAAAGGATTGCCGATGTTCGCGCCGGCACCCCTGCATATAAAAGGCACCTCCTGTTCCACAGTTAGCTGCCCCAATAAAGCAGCCGCGGACCCGCAAGTGTTTCGCGGTGGTGCAATCCCGCGACCAGGCAGGCCGCAGTACAAATTACAAAAAGAGTTGCCTCTAGGTGGGATGCCCTCCCAGGTGGAAATTACGCCAAAGCAAGGGCACACGCCATGAACAAAGTCCTTTTCTGGTTTTCCTGCCAGGCGCGTTTCGGGCCAACGCCCTCTTCAGTGGCAGACCATGTGACGTGCCGGCATGCGGCAACCACCAGTAAATCCCCGTAATAATTATGCTCAGGTGAACCACCTGAAGCAATGCTTCCTGGGACTGGTGGTTCAGTATAACCCAAGTGGGTCGCCGCCGGCACTCACATTCAAAAATGTATTTAAAAGGATTGCCGATGTTCGCGCCGGCACCCCTGCATATAAAAGGCACCTCCTGTTCCACAGTTAGCTGCCCCAATAAAGGAGCCGCGGACCCGCAAGTGTTTTGCGGTGGTGCAATCCCGCGACCAGGCAGGCCGCTGTACAAAATACAAAAAGAGTTGCCTCTAGGTGGGATGCACTCGCAGGTGGAAATTACGCCAAAGCAAGGACACACGCCATGAACAAAGTCCTTTTCTGATTTTCCTGCCAGACGCGTTTCGGGCCAATGCCCTCTTCAGTGGCAGACCATGTGACGTGCCGGCGTGCGGCAACCACCAGTAAATCCCCGTAATATTTATGCTCAGGTGAACCACCCGAAGCAATGCTTCCTGGGACTGGTGGTTCAGTAAAACCCAAGTGGGTCGCCGCCGGCACTCACATTCAAAAATGTCTTTAAAAGGATTGCCGATGTTCGCGCCGGCACCCCTGCATATAACAGGCACCTCCTGTTCCACAGTTAGCTGCCCCAATAAAGCAGCCGCGGACCCGCAAGTGTTTCGCGGTGGTGCAATGCCGCGACCAGGCAGGCCGCTGTACGAAATACAAAAAGAGTTGCCTCTAGGTGGGATGCACTCCCAGGTGGAAATGACGCCAAAGCAAGGGCACACGCCATTGATGGAGCAGGATAAATGAAAATTTTTAACCTCCTAATAATTTACGTAAAATAATTAATAAACATGTTCGTTTAAGTAAATAACCAACAATGTATGTTACATGTGAAGGGTTAAAGGTAACACGCTATTTTGTGTGCAAATTAATCTACTTATAATTGTTGACGTGTCTAACATAAACGTAATATTTGCGTAATGAAATGCATGATTTGTGCTTTAAAAATAAAACGTGTAGTGGCAAAATAAAGCGATGGTAAGTAAGGGACGGCTTTATATGTTGCTTTTTGCTAGGTAATACCTAATTGGGGTACGTAGAATGATGGGAGGGAAACGAAAGGGTTTATATTCTTTATTTTAACAATATTTTGTTTATCTTTATAAATAGTGCGCTTAGGCCTGTTGAGCAGCGATATAAAATGGCCGCCATGAGCTAGAATACGCATGCGCATGTGGAAATGTAGACAAGGAGAAAGGCCGTGAACTAGAATGACACGTGATCGCTCCAAGAGCCTAGGATGAAAGCATGGTCAAGGCTATTGTGACCTTACTGAGTAAATGTGTGCCAAGATGGATCAGCACGAAGCGTGAGAAGTCGAAATGAATAAATGGACAAAAGAACTGTTGAACCTAGAATGTATCGGAAAATGATACAAGTTGGACTGATCGAAACGGATGCGTAATGTCACGAACTGTGGGAAACGATGCAAGTATGGACATTCCACAAAGAACTGGTTAGAACAAGGAAGTTTGATAAAAAGATGTATATGGACTGAAACGGACCAATTAGAGAGAATCACGCCATAAAGATGCAACATTTTTATTTAGTAAGCTAGAATTAGGGTATAAGAAGACCTACTCTTGGTGGGGAGGGAATTGATGCTGAAGGTTGATGCTGCTGGTTGCTGAGAGATGCTTTTTAGCTGTTTTTGGCTGCTGTTAGCTGCGTAAGGAGTTGCTGCTGCTGATGCTGACGAGCTGATGCTGCTGCTGCTATTTTATATTTTTTATTGAGTATAAGATGCTGCTTTTGGAGAACTTTTACTCCAGATAGATTTTCCATTTAGAACTATTAGACTTTTATTCTTAAAATACTGAAGAGGAAATGAACGAGAAGGCCTGTTTTTCCAGAACAGATAGATAGAGATTTTGGGAGTTCTTGCTGTGACGAACTTTATTTTTCCATCTAATAGGTATGCATTGCAATTTCAATTTATTCTTATAATGATGATAAATGTAATAATCTGAATAATAAACCTAAACTTATTTCTTGCTTCAAAACTTTATATAAACTTTATTACTCTTTAAACAAATGACTCAGTGGTTCTTTAGCTCAATGATTAATGTAAAATGTTAAAAGGTTATTGTGATTGAGCTGGTCTTAATCACCATCAACTGATTCCTACTAGTTGGTCCATCGACCAATGAGCGGAATACCTTAAAAGCAATGAGAAATATTATGTTGTGTTAAAAAGAGGTATCCCGTCTCCTTCCAGCGAATCGTTCTACTGTTTTTCTCCTAGGTTGATGACGGAGGAAATCCAGGGAATAAATGAGTGAGTGAATGCATATGCGGTGTTATGGGCCCCACCGTCATATGGATATAATCTGTGTATTGGAGGGATAGTTGTACCTGGATGACCGAGTCATATAGGAGAAGAATTTTTATTGTTAGCGCTGGATCAGATTTCTTGGTAGCAGAGTTATGGTTACTATAGATTAGTTTGGTGATTATTGATTATTGATTATTGATAAATTCATGTCTAACACTTTATGTTGAGTCGCGTTATGTTATATGTAAGTTTTCACGCTTCTGGGAAGTAGGAAGTGGAACACGTGTGGCAAGAGAAGTCACATGGAATAGTGCATTGTCTGAGTTCATATTGGTGATAACACAGGTTGTGTTATGATAGGGACATTTTCCGCATAAAAGGTGTGTAAGTGAAATAGTGACCGGTTTTCTTGTGAAACTCTGGCCTTAATTCTCAGGAGCAGTATAGTCTCCACATGTGTTTTATCCCCAGAGAAACGGGTTTACCGCTTGCTTGAAAGAAGGGTAAGGTAGAGGGAAGTGCTACTTTATCGGCGAAACAGAAAAATTCTGTGGTAGGGTAGAGGTAAGCGCTGCCTACTGGAAAATACAGAATTCTTGTGTAAATGGACAAAGCTATCTCTTTGGTTTAGCGAATCAGACAATGGAAATGTGTTTTAAATGTTGTAACTAACGAAGAATTGTTGAAAAAGAAATTGCCGATAAATTTTGTAAAGGAGGGGTCAAGAGCAGAACTGACGTAGACAAAAGCCGCGCTGGGATTGGACAGTGCGCTAGTCATACAGAGACAGGAGCAGAGCTGACGTAGACAAAAGCCGCGCTGGGATTGGACAGTGCGCTGTAGACAGAAACTGCTGTGATTGGAGTGTTGGTGTGAGTCGCGCTAGTATTGGTCGAATAGACTAGTGACGTGGAAGTTTGTGATTGGAGTGTTGGTGTGAGTCGCGCTAGTATTGGTTGGAATAACGCATAGAGAACAGTGTTGAATTGCGGATCGTTTGAGGAGAGAAAGCGATTGTGAATTATGTCTTATTATGAGTATGGTAGAGAGAAAACGTCATGGATGTCGAAAGTTAAGAACTTTTTTAAGAAAGACAAAAAGGTAGTGACTAGAGAGGGACAAGTAATTCCTCCGCCGAAATCACCAGCTTCGCACATGATGCTGAAATATGGATATCATACATGCATATGGTTAGAAAATTGGACAAAATATACCAAGAATGATGGAGCATTGGCTTTCCCTGAGAATGGTTCATTTAGTGTAGCGGTACTTCGGAATTTGAGAGAGAAGATGGCAATGTTAGAACCTAGACCTAGACCGACACAGTTTGAAGCTTTAAGTGAATGGGAAGATGAGATGTATGAACGAGAGAGATTCAGAGGATTAAAGAATCATGAGTTTGTGCCTGGAAGGTTATGGGGAGTAAATCATGAGGACAGAATAAAGCGTTGGAGATGTGCTAATATGACAGGAGGTTTGTTTCCAGCTTTTACAGTTGAGGAAGAAGCAAAGAAAAAGTGTACAGAGAAAAAGAAACATGTGGTTATGGAAAAGTATGGGTATGGTGGTAGTGAAACGGAAGATGAATTGCTGGAAGATATTTTAAACAGAAACCCACCTCCATACCAACAGACTTCTGCGGTGGTGACACCTAATGCACCGCCAATGGAAACTGGGAGGAATAAAATTCCCGAACGAAGAGATGAGATAAATAGGTCACAAGATCAATTAAAAACTTCACAAAATGAAGAGATAGAAAGTGACAATGCAACTGAATTAGCAAAAACCACAAGAGAATTGACTGAGAAAGATAAGAGAATTGACAAAGAATATGGAAGCTGTAACTGTACCAGTAACGATAGGTCCAGTAATGCCAGTTTTTGAGAATCAGAAAATTGATGAACGTTCTTTAGTGATTCCTATGAATTCACATTTGCAAAGAAAAAGAGAAGGGATGGAACTGGACAATGAAGGTGCACACCATTTGGTTAGTACCTATAGACCAAGCCCACCTACTAATTTGACGATAAATGAGAATGAGTTCAGGAGAATACCTATGGTAACGGAGTCTGCATCAGGGACACCAGAAAGAAGTAACAATTGGATAGAATTAAATAGTACGCCTGTAGGTCCGACTCCAGATGAGTTAAATGAATGGATGAAAACGCTAAAAACGAAAGAGACAGAAGTAAAACCATTAGATGTAATTAGGTTAAAAATAGACATGGAAGAATTGATTTTAGGAACGATTGGTACAGAAAAATTGAAAAATTATCAGGATGATGAGATTATGTTTTTGTGCAAAAGTCTAACATGGAGAGCTAGAAATTTACATGACAAATTAGAAGAGACAGCGAATGAACTAGGAGTAGAATTTGTAAAAGTGAGAACGTTGCAGAAACCATATAGAGTAGATTTTTGTGAGAAAGATATAGAGAATCTGAACACATCAGGACGATTGACCCAAATAAAAGAATTAATTGTTTTGCTGAGAAAATGGGGTGATGTGGATAGATGGAGAAGTAGATGGATGAAAAAGAATGAGAAAGTAACAGATAAAGCATCTTTGGCTTTTGCAGTGACAGATAAGGAACCAATTGTAAGGGAGTACCCGATGAGAGAAACTCCAGGAGGTAGTTATGTGCATGTTCCATGGTCTAGACAGGATATACTGTCATTTACAAATGATTTCCCAAAGTTGAGAGAGAAGCCAGTAGAATGGTACAGACAAGTGGAGAGATTTGTTAAAGTTTCAAAGGTGTTGTGGATAGACTTGGATGGATTGTTTGATATAGTAGTGCCAGCTGATTTGTGGACAGAATGTAAGATTACTATTGATTGGCCAACTGTAGAATATCCAAGGGATGCTAAAACAGGAGCGCCAGGACCAGAAGTGATGAGAAAGTACGATCAAGTAATTACCTTTTTGAAGAATAAGATTCCACCTAAAGAAACGGATTGGGTAAAAATAGACAGAACCACGCAGGAAAGTAAAGAATCAGTGCATGCTTACTATGAGAGACTGTTGTTAGTTTTCAAACAATATAGTGGTTATGAGACACTAAATGAGAAGGATATGAGTCATTTTGTATATAGATTTGTATATGGGTTGAAACCAGAGATAAGTGAGATGATTAAACAGCATATGATTTGTTGGCAGAATAGCACAGTCGATGAGGTTTTGAGATATGCTAAGTATTGCAGTGATGATATTGAGAGTAGACAGCGTAAATTGAAAGAGAAAGCCATGTGGGCACAGGTGAAAGTTGCAGAGAAGCAAGAAGCTCAATTGAGTAATACAGGTAATGAAGCAGGACAGGCTAGATTTCGACCAAATATAGGCAAAGGAAAAGGACAAATGAGCATAGATGAGGCAAAGAAAAAGTGGCCATGCCACAACTGCGGAAAGCTAGGGCATTGGAGAAACGAGTGTAAATTTCCTCCTAAACTTAATGCGGAAAATCAATCATTAAATTCACAGGTGCAGAGTGAGGTAGTTACTCCACAGAGTCAGGTGCCACAACCACCACTTCCCAAGAGTGTTAACCAACAGAAATTCAGTGCAGAAACAGGATTCTACGGAGGAGAGCAGGTAACACAGTTGCCGCGTGCAGCTGCCATTTCTCAATATTGGTTACGACAGGATGATGATGGGACGGATGAAAGCTTCTGACGGTGCCTAGGAGAGGGGGAAGAGTGCGTGCTTGGCGCAACTCTAGAGGTAGATCAAGCAGGTCCATTTGTGGATGGAGAAGTGAATGGTGCAAATGTAACATTCCTTGTGGACACTGGAGCTACCCGTTCTACTGTTAGGTCAGTGGAAATTCCAAACCTTCCTCTCTCAGGTGAACATATCCAAGTAGTTGGAGTATCGAATCAGCAAATTAAGACGCCTCTTACTAAATTAGTGGAGGTAAAGATTGGTCCATTTAGTGAAATGCACCGATTTGTGGTGTGTGATTGTAGTCCTGTGAACCTATTAGGACGCGATCTATTGTGCAAAATGAATTGCACTATCTATTGTACTCCAGATGGAATTGCATTTCAGACCCCAGATGAAGATGTATTGTATAAAATGACACTGGTAAATTTAGAACCAGAAGTAAATGATTTGTTTCCTGTATTTGATGCAGAGAAAATCCCAATTGAACTGAAAGAGACAGTGAAAGAGGAAGTGTGGGACTTTACAGGAGAAGATATAGGATTAATGAAAGAAGTAGATCCCGTTAAAATCTCCGTAAAAGAGGGAACGAGTTACCCAAATACGCCCCAGTATAAATTGACACCAGAAATAATTGAAGGAATAACGCCAGTAATAAATAAAATGGTTGAACAAGGGATTCTAAAAGAAATCATGAGCAGTCCATGTAATTCGCCAATAATGGGACTGAAAAAGCCAAACGGAACATATAGAATTGTACAGGATTTGAGGAAGGTAAACAAAATTGTAGTGCCTTGTTGCCCAATAGTACCGAACCCTGCTGTGATTCTATACCAGATTCCACGTGAAGCAGAATGGTACACAGTAATTGATTTATGTCATGCATTTTTCTCTATTCCATTGCATCCAGATAGCCAGCCATTATTTGCGTTCAGGTTTGGAGAGCGTATTTTGGCATGGTGCCGAATTCCTCAAGGGTACACAGAAAGCCCCTCGATCTTTAATCAGATTCTAAAGAAATCCTTGGAAGATTTAAAAATGCCAGAAAAGTCAGTGATGGTTCAGTATATTGATGACCTACTGGTGGCATCAAAAACGAAGGAAGCATGTGTCAATGATACAATTGCTTTGCTGAATCATTTAGCCAAAAGAGGACATAAAGTGTCCCCATCAAAATTGCAGTTTTGTCAACAAGAAGTCCAATATTTAGGGCATAAAATTGAGAAAGGAGTGCGAAAGGTAACGACTGAGAGAATAAAGATGATTCAAGGAATGAGAGCTCCAATGACGCAAAGAGAGGTAAGAATGTTTCTGGGAATGGTTGGATATTGTCGACAATGGATAAGCGGTTTTTCGTTGATCGCCAAACCGTTGCAAAAACTTACAAAGAAGGATGTTAAAGATCCTTTTGAAATGAATGATGAGGAAATGAAAGCATTCAGAGAGCTGAAAAAGAAATTGTGTGAAGCTCCAGCATTGGGAATGCCTGACTATGAGAAAGATTTTGAGTTGTATTGCAGTGAAAGAGATGGATGTGCATTTTCAGTCTTGGTACAGAGACATGGAACCATGAAAAGACCCATTGCATATTTTTCAGCTGTTTTAGACCCTGTAGCGAAAGCGTTGCCTGGATGTTTGAAAGCAGTTGCTGCTACTTGTGTGAGTCTGGAACAGAGTGAAGGCATAGTGATGGGATATCCACTGAGAGTATATGTTCCCCATTCTGTGGAAATTCTCTTGACAAGAACGAAAACCCAATACATGACACATAGTCGGCTGACTAGGTATGAAAAAGTAATTTTGAGTGCAGATAATGTGACCATTGACAGATGTATGAATGTGAATCCTTCGACATCATTGCCAGATGAAGAGAGTGTGATTGAAATGGATGAAGTAGATCACGATTGTCTGAATGTGCTTGAATATTGTACAAAACCGAGACCAGATATACGAGATGAGCCCTTAAAGGAATCAGATTATATTCTGTTCGTGGATGGCTCATGTTTGAGAACAAATGATGGAGTTCTAAGTGCAGCGTATGCAGTTTGCACAGTAGCAACTGTAATGGAAGCATCTTGTCTGAAAGGGATACGGTCTGCCCAAGTCGCAGAACTAATAGCTCTGATTCAAGCCTGCAAGTTGGGAAGAAATGTACGGGTTACAATTGTGACAGATAGCCAATACGGTTTTGGAGTTGTGCACGACTTTGGTCAGATTTGGTCACAAAGAGGTTTCTTGACGTCTGCAGGAACGCCAATTAGAAATGGAGATTTTGTGAAAAAGTTGCTTGAGGCGATACAGCTGCCTAAACAGATTGCTGTTGTGAAGTGCAATGCACATAAAAATGGGGAAGACTACATAACTGTCGGCAATAAGTATGCTGATGAGATTGCACAGTACTGTGCAAAGAACGTGGTCTCTTTGAACCGGAACCGAGAAAGAGAGCATATTTCTTGTCCTTTGCTTTTTACTAACCCTGTTGAGACATGGGATGAGGTGAGACAGTTACAGGAAGCAGCAGATGATGAGGAAAAAGATACATGGATAAAAGCAGGATGTAGAAAACATGAGGAAAATGATGTTTGGGTTTACAGAGATGAAAGACCAGTTATGCCTGATAGCATGATTTCTGACATGGCACGGATGTACCATGGACAAGCCCATATTGGGAGAGATTCAATGATCAGACTTTTTAGACAAACATGGTATAATCCAAAATTCAGAGCCATAGCTGAGAGTCTTTGTCAAAGATGTCTTATTTGTCAACAGTTAAATCCAGGAAGGAAGACAGTAGTGAGTCTAGGAACAATAGGACGAGAAGGAGGTCCGTTCACTAGAATGCAAATGGATTTCATAGAAATGCCCCCGAGCAACAGACTAAGGTATGTCCTCGTAGTCGTCTGTTTGTTTTCCCGTTGGGTGGAAGCATACCCGACCAGAAGGAATGATGGAATCACGGTAGCAAAACTTATGCTGCGAGAATTCATTCCGAGGTATGGTTTTCCAGTCACGATTGAAACAGATAGAGGAACACATTTCCAAAACGAATTAATTAAACTGATTTGTGAAGCACTTAGTATTAAACAGAAACTGCATTGTGCATACAGACCAGAGGCTTCTGGAATAGTAGAGCAAGTGAATGGAACAATTAAGAACAGGTTAGGAAAAATGTGTCAAGCCACAGGACTCAAATGGCCAGATGCCTTGCCATTAGTTTTAATGACAATCAGAAGTATTCCGGAAAGGAAAACTGGACTCAGTCCCCATGAGATAATTATGGGACGAGCAATGAGACAAGCACATGTACCTGTCAACAAACTACTGACTATAACTGATGATCTGGTGCTGGATTATTGCAAAGGATTGGCTGATGTGGTGCGTTCTGTGTTTCATCAGGTTGGACCGGATGCTACTACTCTTGAAAGAAAACCAGCTCACGACTTGAATCCAGGAGATTGGGTCCGCATAAAAGTCCACAGAAGAAGAAACTGTTTGGTTCCTCGCTGGGACGAACCACGACAGGTGATACTGGTGACAACCACTGCAGTCAAATGTGCAGGAGTAAAACACTGGGTGCATGCCAGTCACACCATCAGAGTTCCAGAACCTGAAGATCGACATGTGAGTCGACATCTGGAAGTGTTGGATAACAGTTCAGCATCAGAAGCGGAAGAAGAGACGAACAGGGTGCCAGAATCTGAAGATCGACCTGTAAGTCGACATCTGGAAGACCCAACTACAAGTGCAACGACAGAAGAAGTGGAGGAAATAGCTGAAGTTCCAGAACTTGAAGATCGACATGTGAGTCGACATCTGGAAATATCAGACACCAGTTCAGAATCTGATACAGATCATTCGGATTGTGAGGAAATTCTGAAAAGAAATTGGAAATTTGAAAGCATAAGAGAAGAAACTGAGCACGAAGATAGTAACAGTGAGCAACCAAGTACAAGTTGTGGTAAAAATCCTTCGGAGATAATATTAATAGATGAAGAAGGGAGAGTTTCAAACAGAAAGTTAGAGAAATCGGAAGATCCCCGAGGAGCAATAGGGACAGATAGCCAAACAAAAGAACAGGGAAATTTAGAAGCAGATAGAGAGATTGACACAAATTCGGAAGAACCTCGAGGAGGGACAGAAATAGGTGAACGAAGGAAGATAAGAAAAGAACCACAAGTAGAGGAAGAAAATGAAATTATAAGATTCAAAATAAGAGACAATAAAGAGAAAACTGAAACAGAGTCTGAAGAAAGTGGAGAAGAAAGAAACCAAAAACTAGAGTCAAGAAAAAGAACTTGGAAAACAGAAAGAGAGGAAAAAGGAAAAGAGGCAAAAAGGCCAAGAAAAGGAGACAATTGGCCCAACGAAGTAAGAAAATTAAGATACAGGATCATAAGGTTAGATGGAAAAAGTGCTGAACAAGTGAATGAAATAACAAGTCAGAAAGAGCAAGAAAAACAAGATGGAAAACACTTGCAGAAAACGAAAAGAGTAAAGAAGGTAATCCGAAGTATAGATCGCCTGAATGGTTGTACCTTGCTTTAACTGATATCAAAGAAGAAAAGAACACTCACGAGAACCCAGAACAAAGAAACCTAATGGGTGAAGGTGAAGTGCAACAAACTTGAAGAAATTTAAACGAATTTCTACCGGACTTGACAAAATACTGGATTTGACGAATTTCTACCGGAGTTGACAAAATACTGGATTTGACAAAGAAAGAATTCTGAAAAGAATTAAAAGAAAGTACCAAATGAAGACAAAAACATTGGAGTGCAGAGTGGCTAAGAAGTCATTTCTGAGGTGTAGTGACACAATTTTCTTGTAAATAAATAAATAGGTTATAAAACAAAATGGAGGATACTAGAGATAGAAAATGTAGATGTGAGTTTTTAAGTAGATGGTGTAAGATGTGCTTCTTTTGTACAGGATTATTAATGACAGTATGGGTGGTTTTAGCAATCACTATTCCAATTAGTTTAGCTGTAGTAGAAACGTCTAATCACACAGAGAAAGAAAAAGGAGCTAACACTCAAGAAACAGTTATATTAAAAAGTAGTGCAGAATTACATAAAGACAAATCAATAACAGATTTTTCAAAGAATGTTTTCACAAAATTATTATATGAGTATGTAGAAACAATGGATGTAAGAGATTGCTATGTTTGTATGCAATTGCCTGCGTCTGTAGCAGAGGGTGTGACTTATCATCACCTTCCTTTGACGTATGGAATAACATGTAGTGTTTTAGCAAGTTTATTTTATAAAACAGGTAGATTAGAATATTATTACACTGACATAGATAAGATTTTTGCGAAAATGTCTGTAGTTCCCGAACTAAACAAAATAAAAGAGGGAAAAACGTTTGGTGAATTTTTCATAGAAGAAAAGATTTTAACATTAGATAATATAGTTAAAAACAACCTTACCTGTGAGTTAAAGAAAGAAGAAAAGGTATTTTTAGAGATGGTTGAGGAAAGAAGAGCGAAATTTCAAAGAAAAGTGATAGAAGAGACAAAAACATCTCTTTGGGCGTTTGAGGAAGACAATCATGACAAGAAAAAGACAATTGCAGCTATGACTCTGGATTGGCCCCAACAGGGAAGGTTGTGCATTAGAAGAAATAGAACAAGATATGACAATTATTTTGTGGGTTCCAGTAATTGCCATGACAATTATCAAATTTTAGGCGGATGGGGATTCAAAGGGGGAAAAGATCCAATATTTCCAGGGATCTATTATGTTTGCGGTAATAGGGCTTATTACAGGTTGCCGGACCATTGGTATGGGTCATGTTATTTAGGCCTGGTCTTTCCAAAGATTTTTCATATGGATAGAAAAGAAAAAGGAACACACAAAATGATAAATACCTTTACACGTAGAAAAAGGGAAAGTTTTTCAGAAATAGTAGGTGATATTTTTGGTGCATTAATACCAGCAGTGGCAATATCTTTGAATGCATTTAAAATTCGGAAATTATCCACAGTGGTAGATCGTTTATCTACAGATACTGCTGGAGGGTTCTTGATGGTAAATACCGAGATGGTTGCCATGAGAGCTGTGGTAATGCAAAATCGACTTGCCCTTGACATTCTTTTGGCAAAAGAGGGTGGAGTCTGTGGAATGCTGAAAGTCCAACATTGTTGCACTTACATTCCAGATAAAAGTGAAAATATACAAAAGTATATAAAGAATATTACAAGTTTGCACAAAGAACTTGTTCCACTGGAGGTTGAAAGTGCTTTTGGAAAACTTGGTAAAGGGTTTTCTTCAGTAATAAATTGGTTTACTAGAATGAGTGGATTTATAATAGGGAAAGTTATAATAATAGCAACCATGATAATCATAATAATTTTAGTGCTGAAGCTTGTAATTACATGTATAAAGAAAAGAAGAAGACAGAATAAAATAGAAAAAGAAAACATGATAAACAAGGAGAGAGAGAGAAATGGGTGAAATAGAGCCAGAGGAGATAAAAGAGAACATGTACAAGAAGACCAAGAGACAAGTTGAAAGGGATACAGTTGTGTAAACTAACAAAAGCAAACGGATAAAAGAAATATGCTGTCTGAAAGAATTGTATAACTTGGGTTTTGTGGTGATATTAAAAATCACCAAAGGGGGGAGTTGATGGAGCAGGATAAATGAATATATTTTAACCTCCTAATAATTTACGTAAAATAATTAATAAACATGTTCGTTTAAGTAAATAACCAACAATGTATGTTACATGTGAAGGGTAAAGGTAACACGCTATTTTGTGTGCAAATTAATCTACTTATAATTGTTGACGTGTCTAACATAAACGTAATATTTGCGTAATGAAATGCATGATTTGTGCTTTAAAAATAAAACGTGTAGTGGCAAAATAAAGCGATGGTAAGTAAGGGACGGCTTTATATGTTGCTTTTTGCTAGGTAATACCTAATTGGGGTACGTAGAATGATGGGAGGGAAACGAAAGGGTTTATATTCTTTATTTTAACAATATTTTGTTTATCTTTATAAATAGTGCGCTTAGGCCTGTTGAGCAGCGATATAAAATGGCCGCCATGAGCTAGAATACGCATGCGCATGTGGAAATGTAGACAAGGAGAAAGGCCGTGAACTAGAATAACACGTGATCGCTCCAAGAGCCTAGGATGAAAGCATGGTCAAGGCTATTGTGACCTTACTGAGTAAATGTGTGCCAAGATGGATCAGCACGAAGCGTGAGAAGTCGAAATGAATAAATGGACAAAAAAACTGTTGAACCTAGAATGTATCGGAAAATGATACAAGTTGGACTGATCGAAACGGATGCGTAATGTCACGAACTGTGGGAAACGATGCAAGTATGGACATTCCACAAAGAACTGGTTAGAACAAGGAAGTTTGATAAAAAGATGTATATGGACTGAAACGGACCAATTAGAGAGAATCACGCCATAAAGATGCAACATTTTTATTTAGTAAGCTAGAATTAGGGTATAAGAAGACCTACTCTTGGTGGGGAGGGAATTGATGCTGAAGGTTGATGCTGCTGGTTGCTGAGAGATGTTTTTTGCTGTTTTTGGCTGCTATTAGCTGCGTAAGGAGTTGCTGCTGCTGATGCTGACGAGCTGATGCTGCTGCTGCTATTTTATATTTTTTATTGAGTATAAGATGCTGCTTTTGGAGAACTTTTACTCCAGATAGATTTTCCATTTAGAACTATTAGACTTTTATTCTTAAAATACTGAAGAGGAAATGAACGAGAAGGCCTGTTTTTCCAGAACAGATAGATAGAGATTTTGGGAGTTCTTGCTGTGACGAACTTTATTTTTCCATCTAATAGGTATGCATTGCAATTTCAATTTATTCTTATAATGATGATAAATGTAATAATCTGAATAATAAACCTAAACTTATTTCTTGCTTCAAAACTTTATATAAACTTTATTACTCTTTAAACAAATGACTCAGTGGTTCTTTAGCTCAATAATTAATGTAAAATGTTAAAAGGTTATTGTGATTGAGCTGGTCTTAATCACCATCAACTGATTCCTACTAGTTGGTCCATCGACCAATGAGCGGAATACCTTAAAAGCAATGAGAAATATTATGTCGTGTTAAAAAGAGGTATTCCGTCTCCTTCCAGCGAATCGTTCTACTGGTTTTCTCCTAGGTTGATGACGGAGGAAATCCATGGAATAAATGAGTGAGTGAATGCATATGCGGTGTTATGGGCCCCACCGTCATATGGATATAATCTGTGTCTTGGAGGGATAGTTGTACCTGGATGACCGAGTCATATAGGAGAAGAATTTTTATTGTTAGCGCTGGATCACCATGAACAAAGTCCTTTTCTGGTTTTTCTGCCAGACGCGTTTCAGGCCAACGCCCTCTTCTGTGGCAGACCATGTGACGTGCCGGCGTGCGGCAACCACCAGTAAATCCCCGTAATAATTATGCTCAGGTGAACCACCCGAAGCAATGCTTCCTGGGACTCGTGGTTCAGTAAAACCCAAGTGGGTCGCCGCCGGCACTCACATTCAAAAATGTCTTTAAAAGGATTGCCGATGTTCGCGCCGGCACCCCTGTATATAAAAGGCACCTCCTGTTCCACAGTTAGCTGCCCCAATAAAGCAGCCGCGGACCCGCAAGTGTTTCGCGGTGGTGCAATCCCGCGACCAGGCAGGCCGCTGTACAAAATACAAAAAGAGTTGCCTCTAGGTGGGATGCACTCCCATGTGGAAATTACGCCAAAGCAAGGGCACACGCCATGAACAAAGTCCTTTTCTGGTTTCCCTGCCAGACGCGTTTTGGGCCAACGCCCTCTTCAGTGGCAGACCATGTGACGTGCCGGCGTGCGGCAACCACCAGTAAATCCCCGTAATAATTATGCTCAGGTGAACCACCCGAAGCAATGCTTCCTGGGACTGGTGGTTCAGTAAAACCTAAGTGGTCGCCGCCGGCACTCACATTCAAAAATGTCTTTAAAAGGATTGCCGATGTTCGCGCCGGCACCCCTGCATATAACAGGCACCTCCTGTTCCACAGTTAGCTGCCCCAATAAAGCAGCCACGGACCCGCAAGTGTTTCGCGGTGGTGCAATCCCGCGACCAGGCAGGCCGCTGTACAAAATACAAAAAGAGTTGCCTCTAGGTGGGATGCACTCCCAGGTGGAAATTACGCCAAAGCAAGGGCACACGCCATGAACAAAGTCCTTTTCTGGTTTTCCTGCCAGACGCGTTTCAGGCCAACGCCCTCTTCAGTGGCAGACCATGTGAGGTGCCGGCGTGCGGCAACCACCAGTAAATCCCCGTAATAATTATGCTCAGGTGAACCACCCGAAGCAATGCTTCCTGGGACTGGTGGTTCAGTAAAACCCAAGTGGGTCGCCGCCGGCACTCACATTCAAAAATGTCTTTAAAAGGATTGCCGATGTTCGTGCCGGCACCCCTGCATATAAAAGGCACCTCCTGTTCCACAGTTAGCTGCCCCAATAAAACAGCCGCGGACCCGCAAGTGTTTCGCGGTGGTGCAATCCCGCGACCAGGCAGTCCGCTGTACAAAATACAAAAAGAGTTGCCTCTAGGTGGGATGCACTCCCAGGTGGAAATTACGCCAAAGCAAGGGCACACGCCATGAACAAAGTCCTTTTCTGGTTTTCCTGCCAGACGCGTTTTGGGCCAACGCCCTCTTCAGTGGAAGACCATGTGATGTGCCGGCGTGCGGCAACCACAAGTAAATCCCCATAATAATTATGCTCAGGTGAACCACCCGAAGCAATGCTTCCTGGGACTGATGTTTCAGTAAAACCCAAGTGGGTCGCCGCCGGCACTCACATTCAAAAATGTCTTTAAAAGGATTGCAGATGTTCGCGCCGGCACCCCTGCATATAACAGGCACCTCCTGTTCCACAGTTAGCTGCCCCAATAAAGCTGCCGCGGACCCGCAAGTGTTTCGCGGTGGTGCAATCCCGCGACCAGGCAGGTCGCTGTACAAAATACAAAAAGAGTTGCCTCTAGGTGGGATGCACTCCCATGTGGAAATTACGCCAAAGCAAGGGCACACGCCATGAACAAAGTCCTTTTCTGGTTTTCCTGCCAGACGCGTTTCGGGCCAACGCCCTCTTCAGTGGCAGACCATGTGACGTGACGGCATGCGGCAACCACCAGTAAATCCCCGTAATAATTATGCTCAGGTGAACCACCCGAAGCAATGCTTCCTGTGACTGGTGGTTCAGTAAAACCCAAGTGGGTCGCCACCGGCACTCACATTCAAAAATGTCTTTAAAAGGATTGCTGATGTTCGCGCCGGCACCCCTGCATATAACAGGCACCTCCTGTTCCACAGTTAGCGGCCCCAATAAAGCAGCCGCGGACCCGCAAGTGTTTCGCGGTGGTGCAATCCCGCGACCAGGCAGGCCGCTGTACAAAATGCAAAAAGAGTTGCCTCTAGGTGGGATGCACTCCCAGGTGGAAATTATGCCAAAGCAAGGGCACACGCCATGAACAAAGTCCTTTTCTTGTTTTCCTGCCAGATGCGTTTCGGGCCAACGCCCTCTTCAGTGGCAGACCATGTGACGTGCCGGCGTGCGGCAAACACCAGTAAATCCCCGTAATAATTATGCTCAGGTGAACCACCCGAAGCAATGCTTCCTGGGACTGGTGGTTCGGTAAAACCCAAGTGGGGGGGCGTGGCCAAGACCTTGATGGAGTAGGACGCACGCAGCTTGGGCTCCGTCCTCCGGGTTCGGCCTAGGGCTCTTTTAAGGCACTCATAAGCACGGGGGTGCAGTTTGTGCCCCCGGCTCGTCCTCCTGTAGCCCGCTGCAGCTTTGGGACCGTGTACGGGGGCTCAGAAGATAAAGACAGTCCTGAGACGGAGGAGACGGCTCGCTGACGGGACCCCGCCCGCCATCTTGTCAGGTACCGCGGAGGCGACCCCACTTACCTGGGAGCCCAGGTCCTGCCTCGCGCTGAACGGCAGGGATTGCGGAGGTGCATCTCCCCGCTCCGCTGATCCCGCTCCTGACAGCGAACTGCGCTGGAGACTCTGAGCGACGCTGGGGGCACTCCGAGGCAGCGGAGGCGGTCTGCTGTGGAGACTCTGCCCGCCATTTTGCAGGAGGCTGTGAGAGGGACCTACACCCGGCGGCGAACCTCGCTGGGGAGTGCTCTCTTACTCCGCCATCCCCCGCTCCTGACGCCTGGCTGCATCGGAGGCCCTGGGCGGTTTTGAGGCCTGGACGGTGTCCTTCCGAGGCGGCCTGCAGGGGGTCTACTCCGGCTCTGCGACACCCCCGCATCGCCCACCGCATCGGGTGGGGGGGAGACAAAGACGATCGAGGTGAGGAGGGATAAGCGCTGGCCCCGGGGGTGGGAGACACGCCGGGGTGAGCGAGAGACACTTGCCTGATGCTGAGAGCGACGGGTGACCCCCCTGAAGCCCCTCACCTCAACCCACCTGGTGGGGATCCACCGCTGGTCCCCCGTTACCTGGCCGCAGACGGAGAGGTCGAGTTGCTCCCTCCTGACACCCTGTTGGCACTGAGGCCTGTGGCTCCTGCCTTGCTGCGTGGCGACGGCCTGCCTCACAGCACTCTTCTGGCCGAATCCTAGGAGCGTTGGCGGGCCTACCTTGAACGCCTCCGCACCTCCTGCTATCTGCGTTTGGGGGCCTCGCTGCCACTGGGAGAGTGACGAAGGGCCTGGACGGCGCGCAGGCTATCGCAATACACTTCACTGGGACATTGAATGCAGACGACCCTTCCCATTAACCCTGCACCCCACTCTCACTCCGCGGCACCTATCTTCGCTTTGCTTCTTCTGGGACTGGGACGCTCGCAAGTCCGAGCTGCAAACCACCGATTGGGCTGTCAGTCACGGCCTAGGTCCGGCCCTTTTCCACGCCACACATTATTACTGCTCTCCACGGACTTCCCCTGCAGGGGGGGGGACGATACGCCTACAGATTGTGCACCTGAACAAACTCGACCACTTTGGCCTGGACTTGGGGCGCCGGGTGGCCCGGACTACCATTAGGATCAGAGCGGATGCCCGGCCCGGGAGGGAGGAGGGGCACGCTCTTGTTCTTCTGGGTGCCGCACGGCCTACCCGCCCTACCAACCATTGCAAGCTAACAGAGCCGGCTCCTGACATCTCCGGTGGGGGCACTGGACCCACCCCCTACAATCATTGACTCTCTCGCCTTACCCCTTCTTGACCATCTGTTCGGTGTTACACTGGGCCCTGCCTGGCAGAGATCCGACCTGGTGGTGCTCCCCTCTGTGTCCACTGTCCCTGAGCTGTGCTGTGGTGTGGTCGGTGGGGCCTCTTGCTTGGTCGTAGGTGACAACTCACTCGGGCGGCACCTTCTCCTCTGGAGATATGACTAAACCCAAAACAGGGAAAGCCGCTGCGCAATCAACCTCTAAAGACACTTCGGTGGCAGACCTATGGAATAAACACACTCCAGCGCCCTCACAGGAAGACCTCGCAATGGACACCAAGTTGGTGGCGTCCGATAGTGCCCCTATCACGCAAACTTTCATGTCCAACTTCCTTCAAGAAATAAAATCTGAGATCTCATCTCTCAAGCTGGAGGTCAAAACATGCCTTGCGGACCTTCGGCGGGATGTCACCGACATCGGCACCAGAGTGGACGACCTGGAACGCACCCTCGACTCGCGCACGGAAGACCAGGAGGAGCTTTGGCGTAGAGTCTCCACACTTGAAGAGCAACATATAGAACTTCAAATTAAACAGGAGGACTTAGAAAATAGGAGTCGCCGGAAGAACCTCCGCATAAGGGGCGTGCAGAGGGGCAAGACATAATGACCTAAGTCGCGGACCTCCTTCACACAGTCCGAGGGGATGATGACTCCTCTCCTCCAACTTTGGACCGCGCTCATCGGGTGGCTCCCCCGCGCGGAAACACCAACCTGGTCCCTGACATCCTGACCAGGGTCCACTTCTATACAGAGAAAGAGGCAATCCTTCGAGCATCTCGAACAGTTGAGAAACTGATATACGAAGGACATAACATTCAAATATTCCAGGATCTGTCCCCCCTTACCCTACGCCGCCGTAGGGATTTCAAGCCAGTGACTGATAAACTGAAAGAGTCCAATGTCAAATACCAGTGGGGCCACCCCTTTGCTTTGATTTTCCACTGGGAGGGGAAACGTAGATCCATGAGAACCCTTAAGGAAGCCCTCCAACTACTCCGCATTTCGCCTGCAACTCCGCCCCCCTCTCCCACGCGTGCCGACTCAGACTCCCGGATTTCCTTCGCCCCGAATGGTCGAGGGTGCGGCCTCCTCGCACTAGATCCTCCAAGGCCAATACGACGTCCCTCCAAGATAAACAGGACATCATTCACCATTTGAAGACAGTTGAAGCCTCACAATCCTCAGCCGGGGGTGCCCCACGATCCGGTCCCCCCTCCTTCTCTGGCTCGGGCACTGGGGACTGAATCATTAACAGCTGAGATTCCCTTGCAGTGGAAGAGACTCTCCACTTTCGCCCTGCTGAACTAGACCTGATATTTCACATGCATAATTGTCCTAGTACCTACTGTTAAGAAATTTGTTTATCTGAAATGCATGCTTCCGTGGCTAAAGGCTACTACCGAAATTACTTATCTGTTGAGACTTTCTAGCGGCACACACATCCATATCTCCCCCTACCCCTGTCGTGGCCCCCGGCTCCTGCCCTGCCTTGCATCCCACGAGCCTAGGTTTATGCCCAGTTGAGGGGCTTTGGAAATGTTTCTACAGAGGGCCCTGTACCCCCCCATTACTGGTAATGCGGTCCGACCACTGGAGGACGGACGCTGAATATCCCGAGCAATTCCACGGCCCACCCCGCCACTTCCTTAGTCCCCAAGAGGAGTGACTTCCTCAGAGCCACCCTGGTTCTCACCAATGGGCCACTCCTGGACTGGAATGGCTTTTTCTGGCCCAGTTGGCCTTTTTGTAGTTCGATATTCTTTGTCTTTTCTGTTTATCTCTCTCCTATACTTTTTTCTTTCCTCCTTTTCTTTCCTTGGACTCTTGGGGAGAGGGTCCACATTCGCTGTGATGACCCAGCTCTCTGGCCGGACCTCCTGGGACGCTCCGGGACAGCCCCCCTCCTTCCTTGTTGGGACAGACATACCCATTTCCTCTGCTTCCTACTACGATTATCACTAGCATATTGGACCCAGAATCCAGAGAGGGAGGAAAGCGATGTCCCGCAACCCTGCAAACGCTTGTTCCACCCTGAAGTGACCAATGGCTCCTCTTAAGTGTATTTCCCTTAACGTTAAAGGTCTAAACACCCCAAACAAAAGGCGGCAAATTTGGCGATACCTTCTCTTGCACGACCCCGATATTATCTTTTTCCAAGAAACCCATCTTTTACGCACAGACACTTCGCGCATGTCCCATCCTAAGTTCCCTTTACAATCCTGGGCCTCTGCACACACCAAGACGGCGGGGGTAGCTATTCTTTTTAAAGCAGGTCTTTCCATGCAGATCACACACGCCACACGGGACAAGGAGGGTTGGTTCCTCAAGCTGGCGGTCACATTGCAGGGTAAACCACTTACCTTGCTTAACGTATACGCGCCTAATCAAGCGCAGGATGCCTTTCTCCGTGACCTACTCCGGTCCCTACTCTCTTGGGAACCCAATCCCATCATTCTTGGGGGCGATTTCAATTTAGTATGGGACCCTGGCCTGGACCGCACTACCTCTTCTTTCCAGGGAACCGGGGCTATGTCTGCAATACTTAAACACGACATAGAAGCTCTGGGCCTCATAGACGCTTGGCGCTATCGGGAACCGGAAACACGGGATTATACTTTTTACTCACATGTTCACCGCTCTTATTCCCGTATTGATTATTTCTTTATATCCCAATCGCTCATTCGCTCCTTGGAGTCTGCGGAGATTTTGGACATATCATCTCCGACCATGCGCACTTAGAAATCACCCTATCCGCTGTGGGCAGACAACCGAGCTCTGCTCCCAGATGGCGCCTTCCCTCCCATGTCCTCCGCGACCCAGTAGACGTAGCAGAACTAAGACAGGCCATACAATCCTATTTTACCACTAACGATCTTCCGGAAACTCCCATACACATTTTGTCGGGACGATTTCAAGGCCACGATTCGGGGCACCATTACCTCTATTTCTATAGCCCGCAACCGGGAATCCCGCCTGGTGGAAGATAACCTCACTCGCGATATTAAAGAGTTAGAACGGCAAAGCCATCGGACGCCTTCCCTCCCAACGCGAAAGAGGCTTGCATCACTTCGGGGCCAGCTTAAAGTCCTTCGAGTGAATAAAGCGGAACACTCCCTTCTGGCCCTCAAACAAAAATGTTATGGAGGGAGTAATAAGGTGGGTTCCATTCTAGCGCGTCGCCTCCGCCTCCAAATTTCCCGTGGCCACATCTCTAAGATTTCCCTGCCGGGAGGAGGGTGGGCCATCTCAGAACGAGCTAAACAGGTGGAATTTAGCAGGTTTTTTTCTACCCTATATAGCAAGGGAGATACTTGCGTGGATCAGATAGATCCTTTCCTGACCACTTGCTCCTGGACGCCAATAACCTCCTTTTGTAAGCAGCAGCTAGAAGAACCCATCACGGCAACTGAGCTTCAAAAAGCTTTGAAAAGCATGCCAATGGGGAAATCGCCAGGCCCCGATGGTCTAACGCTGGCATTTTATCGCCTCTTTCTTCCGGAGATCCAGGCCCCTCTGGTGCGCCTCTTTAATTCCTTTGCAGAGACTGGATCTGTAGCCCCGACGATGGCCGAGGCGGAGATCGCACTCATCCCTAAACCGGGAAAAGACCCCACCGCATGTGCCTCGTATAGGCCGATTTCCCTATTAAATGTAGATGCTATACACCAAAATCCTAGCACAACGTCTGGCTCCTCTTCTCCCAGGCCTCATTGAGCCTGACCAGGTAGGCTTCATACAAGAGCGACAGGGAGCGGATAATATTCGCCGAGTGGCCCATCTGGTGCAAAAGGCTCGCCGCCGCCATATACCTGCCTTCCTTCTCTCCCTTGACGCCGAAAAGGCCTTTGACCGGGTCGACTGGTCATTTCTCAGGGCGGTCCTCCATCGCATAGGTCTCGGACCGCTTATGAACGCCTGTATTATGGCCCCATATGCGGCGCCCACCGCACGTATCCGCATCAATGGTCTCCTGACTCCCTCCTTCTCCATTCGCAGGGGCACGCGCCAGGGGTGTCCGCTCTCACCGCTCTTTTTTGCACTCGCGGTGGAGCCTCTGGCGATTGCCATCCGGCGGTCGGAGGACATCCGGGGCGTTCGAATGGGGGGGGTCGACCACAAGATTGCCCTCTTCGCCGATGACGCTCAGGTGAACCACCTGAAGCAATGCTTCCTGGGACTGGTGGTTCAGTAAAACCCAAGTGGGTCGCCGCCGGCACTCACATTAAAAAATGTCTTAAAAAGGATTGCCGATGTTCGCGCCGGCACCCCCGCGGCTGCTTTATTGGGGCAGCTAACTGTGGAACAGGAGGTGCCTGTTATATGCAGGGGTGCCGGCGCGAACATCGGCAATCCTTTTAAAGACATTTTTGAATGTGAGTGCCGGCGGCGACCCACTTGGGTTTTACTGAACCACCAGTCCCAGGAAGCATTGCTTCAGGTGGTTCACCTGAGCGTTATTATTATGGGGATTTACTGGTGGTTGTCGCATGCCGGCACGTCACATGGTCTGCCACTGAAGAGGGCGTTGGCCCGAAACGCGTCTGGCAGGTAAATCAGAAAAGGACTTTGTTTATGGCGTGTGCCCTTGCTTTGGCGTAATTTCCACCTGGGAGTGCATCCCACCTAGAGGCAACTCTTTTTTTGTATTTTGTACAGTGGTCTGCCTGGTCGCGGGAATGCACCACCGCGAAACACTTGCGGGTCCGCGGCTGCTTTATTGGGGCAGCTAACTGTGGAACAGGAGATGCCTGTTATATGCAGGGGTGCCGGCGCGAACATCGGCAATCCTTTTTAAGACATTTTTGAATGTGAGTGCCGGCGGCGACCCACTTGGGTTTTACTGAACCACCAGTCCCAGGAAGCATTGCTTCAGGTGGTTCACCTGAGCGTTATTATTATGGGGATTTACTGGTGGTTGTCGCATGCCGGCACGTCACATGGTCCGCCACTGAAGAGGGCGTTTGCCCGAAACGCGTCTGGCAGGTAAATCAGAAAAGGACTTTGTTCATGGCGTGTGCCCTTGCTTTGGCGTAATTTCCACCTGGGAGTGCATCCCACCTAGAGGCAACTCTTTTTTTGTATTTTGTACAGCGGCCTGCCAGGTCGCGGGATTGCATCACCGTGAAACACTTGCGGGTCCGCGGCTGCTTTATTGGGGCAGCTAACTGTGGAACAGGAGGTGCCTGTTATATGCAGGGGTGCCGGCGCGAACATCGGCAATCCTTTTTAAGACATTTTTTAATGTGAGTGTCGGCGGCGACCCACTTGGGTCTTACTGAACCACCAGTCCCAGGAAGCATTGCTTCAGGTGGTTCACCTGAGCGTTATTATTATGGGGATTTACTGGTGGTTGTCGCATGCCGGCACGTCACATGGTCTGCCACTGAAGAGGGTGTTGGCCCGAAACGCGTCTGGCAGGTAAATCAGAAAAGGACTTTGTTCATGGCGTGTGCCCTTGCTTTGGCGTAATTTCCACCTGGGAGTGCATCCCACCTAGAGGCAACTCTATTTTTGTATTTTGTACAGCGGCCTGCCTGGTCGTGGGATTGCACCACTGCGAAACACTTGCGGGTCCGCGGCTGCTTTATTGGGGCAGCTAACTGTGGAACAGGAGGTGCCTGTTATATGCAGGGGTGCCGGCGCGAACATCGGCAATCCTTTTTAAGATATTTTTTAATGTGAGTGCCGGCGGCGACCCACTTGGGTTTTACTGAACCACCAGTCCCAGGAAGCATTGCTTCAGGTGGTTCACCTGAGCGTTATTATTATGGGGATTTACTGGTGGTTGTCGCATGCCGGCACGTCATATGGTCTGCCACTGAAGAGGGCGTTGGCCCGAAACGCGTCTGGCAGGTAAATCAGAAAAGGACTTTGTTCATGGCGTGTGCCCTTGCTTTGGCGTAATTTCCACCTGGGAGTGCATCCCACCTAGAGGCAACTCTTTTTTTGTATATATATATATATATATATAATGTCATTTAAAAAAGTACATACACTTATCTGCAGTAGTGAGGATCTTGGAAAGAGAGAGCCTTAAACCAATTGCAAAGATCTTTAAAATGGACTCTATGATTATATGCCTTATTGGGAGCCAGTAAATTATCTACAATGCGGGTCTCATGGGAGCCCGCCTGGGAACCTGCAACAGTGCCCGAGCCGTCACATTCTGGACCCGTTGCAATATATTAAGGTGGGTCTTGGCCATGCCCAGATATAGAATATTGCAATAACCCAGTCTGGATATCACCAGTGCTAGGACCACAGTCTTCTGGGCTGCCTCTGGAAGGAAACGGAGGAGTTTTCTTAGGGATCTCAATATCCCAACATATTTCCCAGAAAGGGAGGTGATCTGGGCATCAAAGTATAACTTGGCATCAAACCAGATGCCTAGGTGTTTTACCTTATCCTTGATTATGGGTAGGGGACCAGGCATTTGACCAGATGTTAATGGGCTAGCCTAAAACTACTACCCCAGTCTTCCCTGAAATTAAGTTTAAGACAATTGGAGTCTATCGCTTCCGCTACTTCCAATAAACATTCACGGAGAGAGGATGCCACAATATCGCTATTCTTTGACAGGGTGATCACAATTTGTGTGTCATCGGCATATGAAATAATTGAAAACCCATACCGCTTGATGACCTCAGCTAAATGGCGGACATACACATTAAAAAGTGTTGGGCTAAGTGAGGAGCCTTGTGGGACTCCCTTCTGCAGAGGGCACACCCTGGATCTGAATGGTTTCTGAGGGACCTGAAAGGTGCGTCCTGAAAGGAATGGAGACAGCCAAAGCAACGCAATGCCACAGATTCCACAATCCCTGAGTCTCCTCGACAGAATATTATGTGACACCATATCAAAGGCGGCACTGAGGTCCAGCATCAGAATATGCGCAGTGTCCCCCTCATCCATAATCCAATCGACTGATTCAGAAGCCAAAAAAGGGAGGAACAGTGCTATGTAGAGGACGAAAACCTGATTGGGTCCCATGCAATAGGTTATTGGCCTCCAGAAATTCAGACAACTGCCTATTCATATACTTCTCTGCAATTTTTGCAAATAGAGGTAGCAATGACATGGGCCAACAATTCTCCACTTTGGAAGGATTCAGTAGTGGTTTTTTAAGAAGCGGTACCACCACGGCATGCTTCCATTGCTGGGGAACATATCCGGAAGCCAGGGATAGATTAATAAGTTCACATAGCGCTAGGTAAATAGTTTCACTTCCCTGCTCCAAAATGGCAGGAGAGATGAGGTCATCTGGAGACCCCGGTATAATGCGAGCAAAGAGAAGTGAGTTCCTCAATTTGAATGGTGCAAACATGCTGAAACTTAACATTGTTGCCATTTGGATCAAGCAAATTCTCCAATAGAGGATGATTTGAAGTATCCAGGAGCAGTGGCGGCTCGCATAGGGCGTGCTGCGGGGCGGTGGGGTAGTAAACTCAGACATACGACAGAACGGAGGAAAGTAATTATTACGTTCCTCCGTTCTGTCGTATGTCAGAGTTTACTACCCCCTACCCTGCCCCTCCCCCGCCCCACCCACCGCCCCCCAGCACACCCTATGCGAGCCGCCACTGTCCAGGAGCACACAGGGGCATATTCTCAAGGACTTATCTCCGAGTTAGCGGCACTTTATCGCAGCCAAAGTGGCGATAAATTTACCGCACCATTCACAAGCTGGTGTTAACAGCCCATAACACCAGTTTACCCGCGATAGCATCCGCAAAAAACATCGCCACAGAGGACCCCGTCAACTATCACTAATGAGATGCAGAGTAGGCGTTTCCGTGCAAAAAGCTGCGACAACACCACTCCTCAACATTCTCAACGACCAGCCAGTTCCGAGATAAGATCACAAAACATGCGATAAGGCGCGTTAGCAGCAGGAAATTAACACCTGCTCTGACCTGGTGTAAAGTTGGACCACAGCCTGCACCACAAAATGGAGCCCAGCCCACAGCCACACCTGAAGAACAACAGATGCCATGGAGCCACTAAACCCAAGAGGGCCCCAACACCCACCACCACCACCCCCAGGACCACCGCCACCCCCCGGACACCCCCAGCCCCCCCCCCCGGACCAACACTGAGGCAGCGCAGACAAAGACAGCGACCCTCCGAAAAAGCACCAACCTCACAGACCCAACACCAGAGAATGTCATTGCCCACTATATGCCCAAAGGGACAACCCTCCTCCGCACCCTGACCACCATTGCCCACAGGCTGACGGTACCAACACAACGGACAACCAACATTCCACCCACAGACAAAGCTGCTGGCCATGCTGCACGTGTTGGCCTCTGGTACCCTCCAACCAACATCCGCCTGAGACGGAGGAGTCACACAGCCAGGCCAATCCAAGTCCCCCACAACGGTCATGGATGACACCATCAGCTTGGTACCCCACTATCTATACTTCACACACACTGCGCAGGAACAGCCGGAGGCCAAGCAAGGCGTGTACGCCACAGCTGGCTTCCCGCACGTGTCAGGGGGCAATTGACTGCACACATGTCCTACTAGTGGTCCCTGGCGACACTGCACACAATAAGCGCAACAGAAAGCGCACGTATCCCACCAATGTGCAGGCAACAGTGGACCACCGTGGAATCCCCGCCAATGCCGCTGCCAACCACCCAGGCAGTGTGCATGATACTTGCACCTCCCGACAGTCCATCATCAACCTGTGCCACCAGGATGGCACCCACGGAAATGCACTGCTCGTTGGCCAATACCAAATGCACACACCACACACCTCAACTCCACAATCATGCAACACACAATACAGGAAATGCACACGTCACAAGCTCACCTACAACATGCACACCCACCAGACACGACAGCACAACTCACTGTGGGACCCTGGGCCAGCCATGTACATGAGCCATCAACGGCATGGCACCTCGGACACACAATAGCAGAATGTCGGAAGAGGTGGGGACCAGGCATGTGCGAAGGAGGCAAGGGACCGTTGAATGAGAATGTACACAATGCCAAGTGTGGCGTGGATGTGCTGGCCAGAGTGCAGTATGCAGACCACACACATATCCATGTCGACACACACCGCTGGTGTTTGGAGTGTAGTGGACAGTGGACGCAACCATGTCACCCCAGCCAGTGGGGAAGATCGCGGAAATGTAGCTTGTGACGTCCCCCCCGTAAGCGTGAGCGGAGTGGGCTGACCCGGCGTATGCCAGGCTAGCGTAGGGGTGTGAATAAAAGGCACGTAACTCTGGGCGTGGTCCTCTTCCCGAATGCCCAACGTCTCTGCCAGGGCGGCCCCTCTCACCCCGCCACGAGGCCGACGCCGTGAGCGGTGTTGCCAGCGATCCTGTGCGCCTGCTGCACGCCGGGACGCTGGTCCCCGAACCAGTCCTGCCTGCCCCTGCACACCCAGGCCACAATGCCCACCTCCCGACACCGGCGTGTGTCGAAGAGGGCCCACCACGTGCCGGTGCAATCTCCAAGCCCGAGGCCTGCGACCTTGGCAGCCTCCTCAGACCATCACGGCCTCCGCAACACAGGCCTGCAGTACTCCATTCATGTTGACGTACTCCACCGGCATGCACAGGGGACAAGTAGGTCACACATTTGGAACTGAGTCTTGATTACACCATGGCAGAGCACATAAATCATGGCTGAGTGTATGTCACTATACACCCTTCGATGTGGTGCCAACAGGTCTTAGTGTTACATCACAGCCGCAAGATTCTGTGGGCCCACGCGGACTACTGCTCTCGGCCTCACGCTGCGCTCGAGTACGTCACAGTATTGGAACTGAACATCGATTATTCAAAGGCAGAGTACGAATCATTGCACGCAAGGAGAGGCATAAGAGGATGACGCGTTGCATTTGGGAGGAAAAAAGGATCATTGTTACGCAGGTGATCGAACACTCCAGACAACTGCCCTGATGTCACTAACTCTGTGGATCGCGAGCCTATGACACGTGGCTGTGGCCCACTGCTGACCACTGCCTCCGGCCTACACTGCGGTCCAGTAGGTCACAGAGTCTTGATTCGGCAATGCCGGAGTACATATCAGTGTACCGGCATCATCGCAGACTGCATCCCCTCTCAGCCCCGGTGCCACTAAGTCTGTTCCCGGACATTCATGGACACTCTCTGGTCGTACATTGGTGGCGTCTGAGTCTATGGGCTAGGGGATAGCTTTCATCCTCATGCAGCTGATACCGAATTGGTGGTGGCAACGAGGCAGTCGCTTTCCACTCCTCCATTTGCTGCTTCCAGATAGCTTCTGCCCTCTGCATCATGCCCTGGAGGACACCTTCCACTGTAACCCCGCAACCCTCCGCCACATTCACCTTCGACATGGACGAGGACCCGCTCAGTCTGCGTGGCCCTACTTCAGTGGACCGCAAGTCACCGTCCCGTGGCGGTGTGCCTGTGCCTGCCACTGTGCATCCAGGGCCACCAACTCTGTGCAGCTCAGGTCAGGGACCCTGTCTGAATGAATATTGGATGACCTCTGTGACGTTGGTCTTGGGGTCATCGACGCCATGTGCATGTGGCCCTGCGCTGTCCGCTGCCTCCGGCCTCAACTGCAGACCACCAGGGCTCACACATGAAATCCAGTCCTGACCGGCCCGGACGTCGCATCACCGCAGGAGGCACTCGCCACCACGCCAGGGCCAACTCCAACCACCATCTGCCAGAGTCGAAACAGTGGTACTGGCAGACTAACGGAGTTGTTCAGACCTGTTGTGGATGCCATCATCTGCCTGATCCCCTGCTCAGCACACCAGGTGCCACTGACTCAGTGCACCGCAACCCATGGACCGTTACTGATTGAGTTTTGTGCTGTGGAGAGGTTGCGCAGCAATGTCACCTCAGGCAGTGTGGGGGACTTGGGACGTTGATGGGGAGGTTGATGCAGGTCTAACACACCCCACTGCATCTGCATCAGGAATATCCCGAATGGACACAATCCTAGTCATTTTCATCACATGAGCGTGCTCAGCTCTAGTGCCCTAACCTCAGTGCACTGCGACTCACGGACACTTCTGTTTGTATGTTGGGTGACCTCTGTACTTGCTCCGGCTCCCTCCATGTTGCTCAGCAGTTGACTCTGTAATGTAGGTGTTTTCTGTTTCCATTGCACTGGTGTCCCACTGTTCAAGTTGTTGCCAGCACCAAGCACTCCGTGCGGGCTGGCTTATGCTCACCCCACACACATCCAGCACAGGCGTCACTGTACATGTGGCCCTGCCAATAAAGGGGCCGGGCGCACGTGCCTGTAGCCAGTTCAACATAACATCTGCATGTGTCTCTGTGGTCTTGTTGTATGCATGAGGGCCCTGGGCCCTACGACATTACATTGTGCTGTGTACAGCAGACGCAGACATGTCACTGTAGGCAGCGGGTTAGAGCTTGGACATGTGGCTTTGTCGTCACCCACTCAATTCGTAAAGGGAGTGGACTGTGCCGTCGCATGCAGAGCAAACGTGGGTGTGTGACTGATATGTGCGTGCCCCTGGGCATGGTCCTGTACTGGGAATGTGCATCTGCATGTGTCTCTATGGCAGTGTGGGTCTCCTTTGTGGGGTGTAGGTGGTCCCTGAAGGGTAATTGACACCCACGTATGTGATCTAGTTCGCCTTGCATGGGTTCGGACCACACACGCACCTGTTCGGCCACATCCTTTTGGCATTCTGACACCTGGCATTGGGGTGCCATGTGTGGGTAGGTGAAGTGTTGTGAGCCAGCCGTGCTTGCGGGTGCTTCATGCTGTGTGGTCTGTTGCAGGGGCTGGGTTCTCCTCTGAGTAGCTTGTCTGCCCTGGTCCTGGTGGTGGGTTGCGTGGGATGTCCATGGGCTGTTGTAGGGCATCGGTGTCGAAGGTGTGTTGGTCGTCTCCTGCATCACTTATGGGTTATCTGGTCTGACCTGCTGGAGGTGTTGTTTGTCCCTCTGCAATGTGAAGGGGAGATGCATGTTGACATTGTGTTGACATATATGTTGGTGCATTGTTCTTGTAGACATGCAGACTGTGTGACAATGTACATTGTGACTGGGTGGTGCTGGCAATTTGAGGGGGGACAGTGGACATTTGGACTACGTGACTGATGTGAGGTTGTACCCATACATATGCATCTCACAGTTCCCTGCTCTGTCAGATGTGATTGGCCGGTTTCTGCGCATGGGCGGACCCAGTTGTGTCCCCTGTTCTTCAGTGTCGGTGTTGCACTTTGTGCCACATTGTCATGGGATGTGCTGTGATTGCCATGTGTGTGTGCTGCAGTGTGCCACGGGGATGGGGGACATGACCCTGGGTAATTGTGGGTGTGCAGTGTGCTACACATCGTTGTGCATGTGTGCCATTGTGCCCATCTCCCCCCGTCCCCCAGTCCCTGTTGGTTACTCACCCTTTTGTTGTTGTGTCAGGTCCTCTCGAGCTGTGTCCGTACTCCCACCTCCTTGCACCGTCTCCACACTGATGACTGGCCTCCATTTCCTCCGGTTCCTCCTGTGGCGCAGGACTCCTGTCGCCGTTGCTGCCTTCCTGTTGGCAGCGGCTTTGGGCCTGGTTTAGGTTTTCACGTCATGCCAGCGCCTCTTGGCCTCCTCGATTGGCCTCCTCGACACTCCGGCTGCATTCAAGGTAGTCTGATTGTGGGTCAGTTGCTGGTAGTGTTCTGTCACATCCGTGACGCTGGTCTTGTTTTCCTACGGACTGCACCCCGTCTTCCTCTCCCTCTTCTCCTTGGCTCCCCGACCCGGTTGGTCCTTGCTGGTGGTCTGTGGGGCTTGTGGGGTTCGCGTTGGCCTTGGCCTCGCGTTGGCCTCTGCGTCGGTCAGGGTGCATCCATATTGCTACGCACTTTGGATTGTTTCTGGTGTGTTGTTTTTGTTGCTTTCATAGTGCATTTTCCCGCCAGACGCGTGGGATTTGCAGGCCTGCCGCTAGTTTTGTATCGCGATTGGCCTCATCGCAGCTTTTTTGCGTTCGTGTTTTGCATTTCTGCGGCATGGCGTTGATTTTTACACAGCCATTTGACGCGTTATCTGGTGACTATCGCATGGTACCGCCATGTTGTGAATACTTGGTTAACAAGGCGTAAATTTCCCGCGATAGACTGCGATGTTGGAGGTTGCGTTAAGTAACTTTTGCGATGGTTATCACACGTTCTTGAGAATATGCCCCACAGAGTTCAAAAGAGTGCTGAAAACACGAATGTTTCCAACATAGCTGCACCATCCCATAATCATGAGATAGAATTCAGAACAATGATCACTCTTTCAGTACAATCTAAAGTCCACAAATAACTAACAGCTTAACCAGCACACCCTCCTTATGTTCACAAACACTCTAACAACTTTATCTGTCTAGGTAAATTACGAAGGGCTGACCTATGTCTAGACTGGATATTATATAGTAAAGCAAATTCTCATGAATACAAATACAAAGGCACTCAGTGGTGGTGCAGTCGAGGGCTGCATAATAACTTCCTTACACTGCTTGGCTCTTCTACACTACAATAAGACAGAAGCAGTACAGGGCATGTCTTTAGCGAATACAGTACCAGTCCAAAGTATCAAACTGCTATAATCATTTGAACAGGCATGGACTCCCTGAAGAGATCTGTCACATACAGCTGTGCACAGGGCTCTATCTAGTATACCATGGCAGGCCCCAACTAACTACGTACTATGATCACTTCTTGACATCTCATAATAATATTCATGTAGGGTATGATTGTAACAAAGTCAATCCCTGCAGATCTTCTGACCATCCCGCCCGCTAACCTATGCCTGCACAAGGCCATAAACATAAACAAAAATCTTACAATAGACAACGGTGTGCAGAAACCAGCTTAGAAGACCTCTGTGAGCATAAGGAATTCCATAAACAACTTGCAGAGCTGATCAAAGCTGCCAACTTCCCAAAAAACATACATTGCTATCCTGTCTCTAACACTTCTTCACTACAAAGTATTACACCTGCACCTCAGTGGTCATCATGCACAATATGGAAACACATCCGACAAAGGTTAAAAAAAAGACATCGACCTTCCAACCACATCAATCAATCAATTAATCAATCAGGGGTTTGTTAAAGCGCGACTACTCACCCGTAAGGGTCTCAAGGCGCTAGGGGGGGGGTGCAGGTTCCATCCATCAAGGAGGGGGTCTGTCGAAGAGCCAGGTTTTGAGGTTTCTTGCGAAGATGGGGAGCGATGTTGTCTGTCTGAGGTAAAGCGGAAGGGCGTTCCATGCTTTGGCCGCGAGGAAGGAGAAGGAGCGGCCTCCCGATCTGGTCTTTCTGGTGCGGGGGACCACGGCGTAGGAGAGCTGGGCTGATCGTAGGGTCCTTTGGGGTGCGTGGAATTTGAGTCGGCTGTTCAGGTATGCTGGTCCGGTGCCGTGGAGGGCCTTGTGTGCTACCCATAGAGGCAAGCACTTCAGTGCCCCACACGGGTATTAAGCACTATATAAATGTTAAAGTAAAATGCAATACAATACACAAGGTCATATGTGCCATCTGATGTAACCTCTGTGCAGTTTGTCTTTAAATCTACACATTAATAACTTGTATGAAGCAGACACACCGGGAACATTGATGTCTTTTTTTGCACAGCGCCGCCTGCAGTGTAAGGGCAATAAAACAAAGAATGTTGGACATGTTTTCTTTGCTTAATCATGTGATGACATTGCAAACTAACACCCTCCCATGTTAACAATGTTCCACCTTAATATATGCACGTGTTAAGTGTATGTTTAGAAAAGCACAGAAGACGATCACGTGTGTGACTCACTTAGGAATCAGGACGGTGTGAGCCTCAAACGCAGTGTCTCGAGCTATAATTTGATAATCTGAAAATGGCCACTAATTATTAAATTCCTGAGCAAGGTGCACTGTGGAGCTCTGGGACAGTTCCTACGAGGACATATTAGTTTTATTTTTATAGAACAAACAGTGTTCTGACTTTATACCTTAAACGGATTTCTGAAATAGGCCTTCAGTGACTATCAACTAACTGAGTGAGTATTGTATAAGTCTTTTTCTCGGTTTTTCTAATTCCGAAATGATTCCTTGTAAATAAGTGTGAGGATGCTAGCTGAGCCGGCTACCGAGTGGGTAAGTTTTCCCCTACACACTTAAAGATAAGCAAAGGCCTTCATGAGGAGGTACCAGCAGTTACCCACTCCATCAAAAGTCTTAGGTCCGTACAAATACTATGGATATATTTACTTTCATCCTATGATTTCATGTGATAGTATGAGTGGAAATGGGGAATCCGACCGGCATTACCAATTACTTGGTAATTAATAATTTCTAAAGGTCCAACTTCTAATGGACAGGATTGTCACCATCTCCAGAGTTACTGGTATTCCCAGTATAGGTATCCTGGGAACGGGGAGAATTCAGCCCATTCAGCCCATTTGTTGGGCCACTCATAGTGAGGCACTAAGGTGGTGGGCAGATCCATTCTGCAGATCCTGAAACAGATTGCTCAAGAGTGCACTCTGTCGTTCCAAGAACGAAAGTTTTTCCTTGGCCTAGTATTTTTGCACATTCTACGCATGCAAAGTTTTAGCTCTTTAGTACATTTTTCAAAGATTGCCTTCTACGATACCACGCACTGACGTTGTATATAAACTAAACAGAACAAAGTTGGCTCCAATCCACAGTTTACAGAGGGCCCATGCAAACCAATGTACATTATTACAGTTATGTGCAGCTTTTGCTAAATGTATTTTATGTGACAAATATCTGTTCATTGCTTCATTGACGATTCGAGATAGGACTAAAGATGGGCTAAAATATAACCCCTTCAGACAATTTCACAAAAACATCTTCTAGAGTTTATAAACTGGCCATGGCTCTGGTGTACTGCTAGAGAGACGCCATGCTTCCGAACTTCTCACAACAGAATTTCTTTAAATGAGGAGCTATATTTTTAACCCCTCACAGATACCCTCTTGGGCCAAGGTCGTCAAAAATCTTAAAAGAAACAACTTCTGTGCCTATAAGGGGTGTGTTGTTTCCAGTAATCTCTCTGGGTGTCTTGTTTGAGAGACAGTGGGGCATATTCACAAGAACGTGCGATAAACATCGCCAAAATAGGTTAACACAAGTTCACATATCGCCGTCCATCGCGGGAAAATAACCCCGTGTTAACGTGGCATTCCCAACACGGCGGTAACATGCAATAGTGTCTTGATAACGCGAAAAATGACCGCGATGAACCCACGGGGACGGCGATAAAATTGCAACGGCGAACATGAAAAAAGGTGCGATGGGCCCAATCGCGATAAGACAATCAGCGAAAAGCAGCGCCAGGCCTGCAAATCACACACGTCAGGCGGGAAAAATCACCATAAAAGCAGAAAAAAAAAAAAAACTGTAACCAAACCACAGCGAGACACAATGGAGGCAGCCGGAGCTGGCACAGAGGACGGCCAGAACCCCACAAGCCCCACGGAGGACCAGCCTGGGACCCCGGTGACAGGGAAGGGCAGTGACAAGAAGAAGAGGAAGACGAAGTTCAGTCCGCAGGAAAACAGGATCCTGATCACGGAGGTGATAGAACACCATCAACAACTGTTTGTCACCTCCACTGTGTCATTGGCAACAAAAAATGCAACATGGCAGTCCATCGTGGACAAGGTGAATGCAGTCGGAGTGCTGAGGAGGACAATAAACAAGGTCAAGAGGCGCTGGAATGATGTGAAGCGCAAGACCAAGCAGAAACTCGCCAACAACTAGAAGGCAGCAATGCAGACTGGAGGTGGGAGTCCAGCGCCACTGGAGGAGCTGGATGAGATGGAGGAAATGGTGTCCACAGTCATCAGTGGGGAGACGGTGGCAGGAGTTGGGGGACCGGACACTGCTCAACATGACCCGACACAACAGCAACAGGGTGAGTAACCACCAGGGACTGGGGGGACTGGGGAGATGGGCACAATGAAACACATGCACAATCAAGCAGAGCACAGTGCACACCCACAATGACTCTGGATCATGTCCCTGATCCCCTTGGCACACTGCAGCACACATAGCAACAGCACGTAGGCCCCGTCGACTATGTGCCCAGAGGAGGCCCGCCCACACATCACTTATCTCACAACCAACCCATGCACATGTGCTGAACCCAGCAAAGCTGCGGGTCCATGAGCCACACTGACAATGCAAGTGACACTGCATGACGATTAGCATGGCTGCAGTCCGAACATCATGACATGGTGCACGCCACCACACTGAGGTGGCTGAGTGTGGACCACATCCGTAAAGGAGCAGGTCACACTCTGACACATCCACCTGCACAAGCAACTCCTGAGCTCAACAACACACCTGCGGACAAACCATGCCCCACAGCTCCAACCCCCACCAAGAGCCCAATTTACCTAAGAATGCAACATCTCAGCACTGTAGAAGCACAGAAGTCAAGGCACACCGCCTGTAAGGGATAAGGGCCAGGCACATCAGAGCTGCAGGGGCGACTCACCCAAAATGCGGCACACACACATGATATGCAGTGCACATCAACATTGAATACAATGTGGTATGAACTGCAACACGTTCACAACAGAACAGAGCACCCAAGTGGTGCCGCTTGTGTGTAGAAACTGGCCAATCACATTTGGCATAGCAGGGAAACATGGGATGAAAATATACGAGTACAAACACACATCCGTGATGATGTCGGAATGTCCACTGTCCCGCATCAAGTAGGCAGCTCCTCCCAAACAGTAACAATGTACATTGTCATGCAGTCTGTATGTAAATGTGTACAATCCGTCAACATACATGTGTACACAATGTAAAACTGCATCTACCCTTCACATTGCAGAGGGAGAACCAACACCTCCTGCAGAGCAGACCCAACCTCTCTTCACTGATGACGAAGAGGACCACACCACCATCAACCCCGACGCCCTCCAACAGCTCATGGACGCCCTCAGGACCCCACGCCCAGGATCAGGGCAGCCCAGCTGCATCGAGGAAACCCCACCCCCTGCACAGACCACACAGCAGGAGGCACCTACCACCACGGCTGACTCCCAGGACCCCCACGACCAACTCATGGCCTTCCAACACCATGTGTTGGAGTGCCAGCAGAAGGTGGCTGATCAGGTGCAGGTGGGGTTCGACCGCATGGCAGCCATACTTGATGCCATACATGGGTGTCTAATTCCCATCAGGGACCACTTTCAGTCCCTAACGGACACCCACAGTCCGCTCCATGCTCTCCAGCGATCCATGGCTGACATCGCTGGAGTCATGATACTGAGACAAGAACAACTGTCCAGTCAGAGTGGCTCCAGCGAGGTCTGCCGGGAGTTGGGACAGATGCGGGGGCTCATGGAGACCGTGGTGCGGATGACGGTGGACAGGATGGCTGCCATGGCTGCACACCAGCGGGATGTGGCTGGGGCCTTCAATGCCCTGCAGCACATCGTCATGGCATTGCTGCCTCAAGGCCTTGCTCAGATGGGTGCTGCTGCAGCTTCTACATCCACATCTTCGCCCCCTGTTGTCTCAGTGCCTCACAGTGCGGCAGGCAATCCACCACCACCCACGTGTGAGGCGCATGTGCCATCAGAGGACGAAGATGCGGGTGAACCAACCTTACTGGTAAGGAGGAGGCAGTAGCATCCATCTCCGCCATATGGCCTGTTTTTGCTTGGTTCTGCCCTTTGCATCATCACCTTCCACTGTCCCCCGATACACTCTACGACACACACCTTGGCCTCGACATGGTCTGCCATGTTCCGTTTGGTTACCAATGACACAGCGATCAGACTGCGGACTGAACTCTTCCTCTTCCGATGTACTTGTCATTCCCTGTGGGACTCTGGCTGGCCCTCCACGGGCCAATAATGTGAAGTGGGGTTTGCAAGGCCCTGTACTGCTCCAGCTGCAACACTCCACTGGATGTGTAATAAACATTCAGAATCGCACAGATGTGTCATGCCTTTGATCATTCACGTATGTGCGTATGGTTGAATGTAGGGTGGGAGATTCCCCCTAACGTCCATGTTGCTCATGTCGTGGAACTTGTGTGACAGGGTGCAACAGTGCCGATAGCGGTCCGGGTGGCGTAATCACTACAACAGGGACACACGCATCAGTAACTTCCATGTCCAGCCCAGAACTGGAGCACACCCAGAGCCCCGGGTTCATTGTTCCCACCCCTACGCTGGCCTGCCATATGCCAGGCCAGTCCACTCTGCTTACGCATACAGGGGACGACGACAATGCTAAGTGTCCCAGGTCGTCCCTCTAGTGATCTGCTGATCACTGTTCTAGTCGTCAGCATGCCACAGCCACTCCCTGAGGGCTCGTTCAGACCCACAACAAACCCATCCAGCACAGGCGTCATAGGACATGTGACCCGGCCAATCAAAGGGGCCTTGCACGTCACATACCCCACTGCCGGTGTGGTAGTCCAGGGGGGGGCTCCTGGGGGGAGTGGCAGTGGGTGTTGTGGCCCTCTTGGGGCTCCGAGCTGCATGATCAGTGGCTCCATGGCATCTGTTGGTCTTCTGGTGTGGCTGTGGACTGGGCTCCCTTTTATGGTGCAGGTTGTCGTCCGACTTAACACCAGGTAGGAGCAGGTGTTAAATCCCTGCGGCTAACGCGCCTTATCGCATGTTTTTGATTCTTATCGCCGATCTGGCTGGTCGATGGGAATGTTGCGTAGTGATGTTTCCGCGGTTTTTTGCACGGGAACGCCTACTCTGCATCTCATTAGCGTTAGTTGCCGGTGTCATCCGTGGCGATGTTTTTTGCGGCTGCTATCGCAGGTTAACTGGCGATATCGGCTGTTGGCACCAGCTTGTGAATGGTGCGATGAATTTATCGCCACTTTGGCTGAGATAAAGTGCCGCTAACTCGGCGATAGGTCCTTGAGAATATGCCCCAGTGTTTTTTATTTTCACTGATTTCACGAGAGAGAGAGAGTGTGTGTGAGAGAGAGAGAGCAGGAGAGAGAAGGAGGGAATACATAATAAAAAACTGTTTGAATGTATAGTTTTTCACCACCCCAGTACTATTTGTGGATGGACTCTCCTGATTAATATTGTGTGAGCAGTGTGAGGCAGTCTTACAGACAGGGTGAAAGAGTGAAACGCATTCGTAAAGGTCGGTGAATCCTCAGGTCGGTGAAGGTGTAGAATTCTTAGATGTGCTAAAGTTGGTTTTGGGTGAACAGCTCAGGCTTTGTCTCCTTTCTGAATTATAAGAAGGGAGGGACTGCGTCTAGTGCTGAGTGATTGGTTGTGGTGGTGTCATTTGCTTCAGACGTGTTGAGTTATTCTGACAGGTAAGCGGAATAATGTGTTTATAGTAGGCGTTGCCACTGAAAGGCAATCGATGCTGGGGTGATGCAATCACACTTGCCTTTCTGCATTAATGAGTTGTGCATTGGTGTAGAGTGCAATGTAGACTGGGCCGAAGAGGAGTCTTCTGTGCCAATGAAATGAACAGTGCCAGTACCTGGAGTGTTGTTTGAAAGTTAGATTATGAAAGTAAGAATAGACTTATTTACAAACTTTGTGGGATTTCATCCATGATCAAGAAGCACCTCAAGGCACACACAGAAAATAAGTTGCCATTTGGTTGCCTTGACTGGCCTCCAGTCTTGACCTTAGGAGAGTTAATAGTGTGACATTTCCTGTCCCTTCCCTTATATATCATGGTTGATATCTGTATGTATATAAACGTTACCATGGCATTCCACTTTACAATGATGTTTACACTGCTGCATTCGTAGTTATCAGCACAATTCAAAGTAACAGGAAGGGTTATCATGTGCATTTAATAGCCAATAAGAAAGATTGTGGAAAGACATATTAGCGTGGTGATGAGTTCTTTGCAAAGAAATAAACTGACAAGAATGGTTTATGTTTCATTTCGTTCTCAACAAGTTTACACAATGTTGAAGCTAAAACATTGACAAAGACTTTTCATGGCATGCGCTAAGGTTTAGGAACGTTGTAACTGAGACTATAACATTGGCCTTGACTTTAATGCCCTAAATAAAGACCCTAAAATGGCATCTGTTACAGGCTTTCCATACTTTGAACTGTTGTTCCTCCTCTCTGTTTTCTACATTATCTGTTTCTGTTTACACTACAGATTTGCCACAATAACATTGTCACTATACAATGTATACCACTTGGAAGCCTAGAGACAACAACTGCACTAAAGAAATATAGAAAATAAAATAATGAAAGAAATACACTACTGCAAGCACCTGGGAGTAACGAGAGGGCATGTTAGTTGCTGCATTTATGTACGTAGACATCATACTGAAGGTATGATGTCTATCTATGCTCTGCAGAGTACAGAGCCATAAGCCATTATTCATGACAATTAATTCGTAATGCCTAAATGCATTATGTTTAGTGACTTGGCTTAAAGTAATATTTTACATGATTTTCGGTATTGTTATTTAAAATGTATATATATTTGTTTAAGTTATGTTCAAATATGTATGTATTATTTTTCCTCTCTCTACTCATTTTTCTTTCCATCCCGCTACTGTGGATGGTGAACTTTTTCAGACTCTTTTTGTTGCATACAGTTTTTATTGTTGTCAGAATAAGGCCATTGTATCTTAGTGAAAGGTAAGATGCTCTTTTCCTGGTTCATGATGCTTTTCATTCCTTATTACCTTATACTATAAAGTTTTTATTCAGCTAGCCTGGCTGATGAGTGGTGATACTACGAAACTGTTTCCAGGATGCTGTTTCTGGTCCAGGGAGGACCTGGCTTGGCAGTTTGGGCTGAACTGTTCCCATGAGGAGCAGGGTCAAGACTGATTTGCATATGGCTGGGTCTAAACTGGGGGGCATGGTAAGCAAAAGAACAATGGATTTAACCCAGATTTCTTGACTGGGGGTAATTGTTTGATTTGTTCCGCATTCCGTCCATCATTTGTGTGTCTTTTGATTTACCATTTACATAGTATGATTTAAGGCAGCTTCTGAGGATTGTATTAATTAAGTTTGACTTTAAAAAGGTAGAACACCAAGTTGAATAAATCTTTCACTAAGTTAAAATATGTCAAACGTTAGAACATAAATCGTGTACATTTAAGAGTAAAGCTTCATTAGCTTCTTAAAGCTAAAATAGAGTTCCAGAAGAAAGCAAGTGAAAGTTCATGTTATGTCTACCATAAGGTAATGCACATTATTATAATGGGCAAAATAAGTCAGGGAAACTATTGATTTATTCTTTAAAAACTAAAAAGGAAAGTTTTACTATCAAGTGTGTTATTGCGGATAATTAAATTTTACTTACAATTCTCTATAATGTATTTCTTAGAATGTTTAAATTGTCTAAATATTTCAGTGACAATGATAAATCTGATGGAAAAATGTTTGGAAGCTATTGTATGTGTGATACCTAAAAAGGAAGAGATATTACAGGACTAAAAATTATAGGCCAATTTCTCTGATTACTTTAGCACAAGCTTTGATAAAATATTGGCATTATGAGTAGAAAGCTTTCTCCCTAGACTGCTTGGTTTAGCGTATAATGGTTTTGTTATAGGCAGATTCATTACTGATAATGTCAGAATATTTCTAAATAATATACATAAGTTTACTAACTCCAAATTGCCTGTGACAATAAATATTGAGAATTTTGATGTGGCATAAGGGTGGTCCACATTTTGTTACATTAATATCTTTATTATACAGCAAACCTAAACCTTCTACATTAGCAAACACTATAGTTTCTTATTATTTCTATACAGGCAAAGCCATTAGATAAGGTTGCTTTTTTAATGCTTCTCCTTTTTGTCTTAGCAATCAAAATTCTTCTTTGTAGGATAAGATGTAGTAATTCTATCACACACCATAAATGTGGTAATAAAGAAATTACATTTTCTGCAGATTCTAGGTTCCTTTATTTCTCTAATTCTAATACTCCTTTGCCTGATTTTGATGAAATAGGAACATTTTTAAGAATTCAGGGTTTTAGCTTAATAATGTGAAATCTGAGCTTTTGCCACCAGTTCATTTTATCCTGTCATGTTTTGATCCATATGGTCAAAAATGGAAATCACTGAATTCTTTTCTAAGCTGATGGAAGTTTTTGATTCGATTTTTCTAAAGAACAATGAAAACTATAAAATATATTAAGCAAATTTGGTAGCTTTTTGAAAAGCTTAGTTAAGGGTTGCTAATGAGGATATGCAAACTAATCCCATTTGTGTGGACCTATAAAAAGAAAACGTATCTCCTTTCTTCACAGAGACATCAGTTTGAGCTTTACTTTATTTCTGTACGACAGTCCCTCGTGTAGCACCTTGACGCCTCTGGGCTAAGTTTGCACTTTAGAAGTCTAATATTCATTCATTCATTAATTCTTTGTTAAAGAGGTTTTATTTAATGACTCACACCACTTTTCTTGTCTTCTCTTATTGTCAGGAGCACATTTACTAGTTTTAGATCTGCATTTTTAAAAAATAGTTTGATTAATCAGATATTTCTGTATTCTGCTATATAAATACAATTAGAATTAATATTAAAGTATTAAACTTGGATAAGTGGAAGGATAATGAATATGCAAAATCACATGATAAATAATTCTACTTTCCTCATTTCAGTATTAACTAAAGAATATTTACCCATTACCAAACTTTACCCATTTCCTTTTTGGCATAGTATGCTGATGTGATTTTACTTATGGATTTAGCTGTTGAGTGGTTTGTTATAGCAGGAAAGTCAAGATATTGATGTTGGACCTATTTATAGCAATAGCTTTACAGTGCATCACCAATAACTGGAAGTTTGCCACTAGAATAGCTGATATTGCTTGGTAGAGCTGTATTTTTAGTAGTTCTAGGATAGACATGGTTCATATCTCTGTCCTTTCTTTGGCTTTTAAAAGATATTTAATCAAGTCTCCCTTGGATCATACCTATTTAATGGTTCTAGAGTTAATAGCCTAAATGTTTCTATAATCTCCCCAATGATGAAGTATCTAAGCCACAGTGAAATATTATCTTTGTCTACAATTTGCTATTGTAAGCACATTTTAATCACACTTTTATATGTATATATATGTATATATATGTATGTGTCTGTCATTTGCGATGTCATTAGTGATGTCACTAACCATGTGATGCGTGATGTGATATGTGAGGCCATAAGCTGTATGGGGGTGTAAGTTATTGTTAGCTCAGGTAACTATAGCTGCTGAATTTGTATGGTTTTGTACAAATGAAATGTTAGACTAACTATATATATATATATATATATATATATCTATATATAATATATATATATAATATATAGATAGATAGATAGATAGATAGATACATAGCAAGATATATAAACAGATATATATTCACTAAAAAAAACAAAGGTTTGGGGAATGTTATGATTAGGAAATAGAATTAAAAAAAACCTTTGAAGTTCACTGAAAAAATCAAAGGTTACAGTGACGTTATAGTTAGACTCAGATTTCACTCATACAACACCATTAAAATTCAGTAGTTCTATTTACCTGAGCTAACTACAACTTACGCCCCGGCAAAGCACTACTTATGACCTCACATATTACATCACTCATGACATAGTCAATGATATCACTGATGACATCTCAAATGACATCACTCATGACATCATCTAGTGAGTGTAAGTGTTTCATAAACCTATCTGAGAGTTAAAGATCTATCCTAAGCTACTGCATAAGTTAAATTACTATTTTTTTGTACTGCTAATGAGTGATACTGTTTCTAATATATGTCATCTGAGTGGCACTGTGACTAAACCAGTGTGGTAGTGGGTGTCTGAGTAGCTGTTTGGCTGTGTAAGTGGGTGTGTGAGTGGCTGTATGGGTGAATAAGTGGGTGTGTGAGTAGCTGTATGGGTGAGTGAGTGACTGTGTGAGTGCCTGTATGAGTGGATGAGTGTGTGTGGGAGTAGCTGACTGAGTGGCTGTGTGAATGACTCTATGGGTGAGTGACTGGGTGTGTAAGTGGATGTATGGGTAAGTGAGTGGCTGTTTGACTGGGTGTATAGGTAAGTAAGTGGGTGTGTGAGTGGCTGTTTTGTATAGTAAGTATTTGTATGAGTGGCTGTATAGATGAGTGAGTGGGCACGTGAGCGATTGTATTGATGTGTGAATGGGCATGTAAGTGGTTTTGTGTCTTATATATTCCAAAGTACAATTCTCCCAACTCCGGCAGAAAATCAAGCCCACCAGACGGAGTGTAATCCAATATCCTTTATTTCAGAGAGTAATCCCAAGACACGTTTTGACCCACTATACAGTTTTAGTATATGGATAGCAGAGTGGTCACATGCACGCATTTTAAACACCAATGTATGAACATAAACAAAGGGCTTCCAATAAAGTAGGCCCAATTTAACTATGGTAACTTCACCATGATGGAGTATTTCCAAACTCCACAAGCGTCAGTGCATTCAGATGTTCTTAATGAACATTGCAAAAGGGAAACAATGTTTTTAAATACCCTCTTTTATGGACTCCATAATCAATAATACCTTGCAAATGCATATTTATTCCAGCCATCAAATTAGTGTTCTTTTCTTGACCTTCAGCAGAATCAAGCTCCCCTTCTATGTCAAAAGTACATATCCTCATTTTTGCCTTTAAAGAAGTCAATTTCATCTGCGACAGAGTAATATACACGGGCAGGCCTCCTGCTGACAGGACGCCCAGCCTCCCAGGTCGGGTGATGACTACTACTAGGGATCCCTAGACATCATTCAGCTAAATATGCTCTAAAATCGCTCCACTGGCTCCCTGTGGAGAAAAGGATTGACTTTAAAGCCCTGTGTATTGCTTTTAAAGAACTCCACAATCACGGACCAGAATACCTAAAGCACCAGTTCCACTGTTATGTTCCGCCGAGAAATCTCCGGTTATCATCTCTAAAGCTGGTGGAGTTTCCCAGATTTCGGCTTGTAAATTGGGGGGGGCAAAAGTTTTGTTACTAACGCCTCTAGATTATGGAACTGTCTTCCTACCAATTTATGTATGTTTCGCGTGAAATCTGATGCCATTTGTTGTCTGGAGGGGCATGTTGCAGCATCTCTATGTGATTGTCACCATATTTGTGCCTCTGATCATTCCTCTGACTTGCTTTCTTTTAGGAAGAGCCTTAAGACCTGGCTTGTCTCCCGTTAGTCCATCTTCTATAACATGAGGATTGAGTGCCACTAGCTTTTGGTTTTCACCCTTGGGTTTCAGCGCCTAGACACCTTCGGGTATTAGTTTGCACTTTATAAATAAATAAATTAATTAATAAATGCCCACTGGCGAGCCCCGACCCGGGTGGCTGGGCGACCTGTCAGCATCAAATGCCTTTTGAATTGATATTTAACGCATTCCTGCCAGCTGCACACTGGAGTGAGGAGATAGTGAATTCTCGAGGTGAGGCCACTGTGAATTAGCGGGAGGCCTGCCTGTGGATATTAACTTTTGAAAGTTTTCAAAGCGGCCAGGGTTCGCGTGGGTAATTACCGTTTCACTGTTCGGATTGACACTATTGTTGATTTTCAGAGAGAGTGTGAACACAAGCATAAATAACATTCACAAAGTGGCAGAGTCAGGGCTTTCTATTTTGTGAAAAGAAGATATTACTCTGATTACTCATATGAGACCTATACAAAACTCACTCATTCATGTATACAGTCTCTCACATATGCACTTTCTCTTTTATACACCACTTACACACCCAATCACCCACCCATACAGACACTTCCACAGGCACTTGCCTTAGCATATATGTTTAACACTCAGTAACTTTTAGAAAACAAAAACAATCACTGGATGATGTAATCAGTGATGTTATCAGTGATGAAATTTGAGATGTCATCAGTGATGACTTCGGTGATGGCATTTGAGATGTTATCAGTGTCCATGTCATGAGTGATGCAATATATGAGGTTGTAAGCAGTGCATTGTGGAGGCGTAAGTTATGCTGAATTTCTCTGGTTTTGTATGAGTGAAATGTGAGCCTAACTATAACGTCCATGTAACCTTTAGCTTTGTCACTTAATTTCTAAGGTTTTTTTAATTCTATTTCCTAACTACAACTTCCCTGTAACTTTTGTTTTTTTTCAGTGAATTTCGATTTCTTTTTAACGTTTAGTAATCTCAATGACTTTACGTTAATCCAACCTCTGCTGAAGGCTGTGTGCGGTGGGGGTTAGTTGCAAGGTCTGCGGCCAACCCCCTATTAGCCCCGAACCCTGTGCCTTTCACAGCCTTCGGGGGTGCGTGGCGGGGGTTGGCTGCAGGACCTGAGCTACAGCCAGGCTCTGCAGCCTACCTCCTATAAGCACCCAACCCCACACCATGGGGGTTCTTTAAGTAAGCTATCCATCATCCTGGGAAAAGGGCAGGAAGACGTTGCATACTGCTAATGTATATGGGGCAGGACCAAACAGGTGGGGCTTGTAGGCTAGTTTAAACAAATCTAGTTTGTATAAAGTTTAGAACACCATCTCTGGTCTCAGCAGCACATGTAAAGAAAGAGCCCCTTTGTCACAGACACTATATAAGATTTAGCGCTCGAGAAAAGCAAGGATGCAAACACCTCCATCAAGGATTACAAAAACGTTTTCACAGTAGAAATGCAGACAAAGCACACTTGTTTTGCCTTGGCTATGCCCACGAAGTTAGGATGATTAGTACCTTACAGAAGTGGGGCTTCAACTCGGGCACTTACTTTGTTATACTATAGGGACGGGGGCTGCGTAGCCTCCCTGCCTGTGCCAATTTATGCCCTGATGAAATTCAGCAGTTATTAGTTATTACCTGAGCTAACTATAAATTACTAGGGTGGGCAATGAACTCCGCTCCGCTAGCGGAGTTTGCAGAGAATTGTTAACTACGCATTCCTTTACAAACACGGAATTCAAGCAAAAACTCCATCCCTCCGCGTAGTGGAATCAGCTACTAAACTGCACCCACAAATGCTTTGATAAAGCAACTTTACCTGCTAAAAAGCATATAACCAATTCACAAATATCAGCCAATGAGAGAGGTGATGATTTTGGGATCCCCCCTAACCTAGGGGGAGGACCAAGCAGATGCCTTGAACACAAAGAGCACATCATGCTGAACGATTCAGTGGTGGTCCCTCCCATCCTGTTAGGACCACCCCAAGCACAGTTATGGGCAAAAATACAATCCCAACCAAAGGCTCTGAAAAGCATTATGGATGAGATTAGCAGTGGGCAGTGAATATTATAGTATCCAATATCAAAATAATTCTACAAAGAGCTGCAGTTCAACTCGTCGTTACTAGGTGTCCCTCACGAGTCAAATGCAAAAGTTTTAAAATTATTACATCAAGCTACAGTTCCACTAGTCGTTACTAGATGTCCCTCACGAGTCAAATGCAAAAGCATTGAAACCCTTTCATGAAGCTGCAGTTCCACTAGTCGTTACTAGGTGTCCCTCACGAGTCAAATGCAGAAGCATTGAAACCCTGAGCTGACAGCTAATACTATAAATTCTACAAAGAGCTGAACTGCAGCTTCATGAAAGGGTTTCAATGCTTTTGCATTTGACTCGTGAGGGACATCTAGTAATTCCGCTAAGCAGTTCGGGCTTTAGTTGTGTCTAAATTCTCTAAGGGATGTAACATGGGGAAAACGCGTTTTGGGACCCCCCCTTTTTTCTCGGTCCCCCCGCTTGACGGATCACCACGAAACTTTCAAGACAGCAGCTGGAGTGAGCGTCATACTAGTTTTAAAAAATTTGCAAGGATTCGTAAAACAACGTCAAAGTTATTAGCAAATAAAAAACGCTCCTCCGATGGAAACTAGGTCGTAACTATAACTACCTACTGGCAATCACCAGTAGGTAACATATATATATTTATATTACCTACTGGCGGTCACCAGTAGGCACTTATAGTCAGGACCTCATTTCTATTCAAATAGCATTTTTTCTTTTGCCAATATCTTTGTCGCCGTTTGACGAATCTTCGTGAAATTTTCAAAACTAGTGGCGCGCTCCGGTCAGCTCCTCTCTTGTAAGTTTCGGGGTGATTCGTCAAGCAGGGGCCGAGAAAAAAAGAGGGTCCCAAAACGCGTTTTCCCCATGTTAATTTCCATAGGAAACTTTAGACAAAGCTACAGCTCGAACTGCTGAACGGAATTACACCAAATTTGGCAAAAAGGTGTAAATCCGCTCAGTAGTTCCTGAGAAATTAGAAAAAGAAAAATATCGATATCTGAGCACCGAGGAGCGACTCCTCCCGGGCACGAGCTTCACTCTGATTGGCTGCCAACACTCTAAACCAGAATGTGTTGGCAGCCATCTTGTGACTCGGTAACCGAGTCACAAGACAAGAGTACAAAAAAGGTAAAAAAACAAGAAAAGGGGGCAGGGTAGAAAGACCCTGACCCCCAGGGCCAAAAAAAGCATTTTTTTTTAAAAAATCGGCAGAATTTGCGCTGGGTGCGCGAATCCTGCCCCCACAGCCCCGGGGACCGCCACCTCCCCGGGGCTTATTAATTTGAATGTGGGGGGCACGTGGCCCCCCGTAGCCCCGGGGACCGCCACCTCCCCGGGGCTTTCTTCATAAATGTGTGGGGGGGTCCCAACCCCCCCATGCTGCCCTGGGGACCGCCACCTCCCCGGGGCATTTATGTTAAAGGGCGGGGGGCCTCGCGGGCTCCCCCGCCCCCCGGGGACCACCACCTCCCCGGGGCTATAAATAATAATTAGTGTGGGGGGGCTCAAGCCCCCCGACACTGCCCCAGGGACCACCACCTCCCCAGGGCATTTAATATTCAAATTCGGGGGTCCGTTACAGACCCCCGACCCCAGGCACCACCACCTCCCCGGGGCTTTGAAAATGGAGGGAGGGGGCTGCGCGGCCCCCCTCCTGGAGCTCTTGATGGCCCTGGGGACCGCCACCCCCCAGGGCCGGCTCCTGCAATGTCCCGGGGTGCCCACCCCCAGGACATTGCTGTTTGCTATGACAGGGGTCATAGCAAACTCTGCTTTGCTTCCTTCAAGCGAGAGCAGGAAAACCTGCTCTCACTTCAACGAAGCAAAGCAGGATTGCTTTTGAGCAAGGGGAGCTGCATGTCAGCAGCTCCCCTTGCTCAAAAGCAATGCCGGCTCCCGCAGGAGGCGGGGGACAGGCGGGACCGTGGGGGCATTCGGGCTCCCCCCACGGTCCCCTATGGGATGTGGTCCCCGGGGCCAGAAGTGGCCTGGAAGGAGGGCCACGTGGCCCCCCTCCCCAATAAATTAAATGTTTTTTTTTTTAATTATACGGAAAGGCCGGCCCCGGGGGCTGGGGTCCCCGGGGCCACAATTGGCCTGAGGAGGGAGAAAATAAAATAAAAGGGCTGCCAGTCCCCGGGGGATGGGGTCCCAGGGGCCAATAATGGCCTCAGGAGGGGGGCCACACAGCCCCCTCCTTTAAAAAAAGTATTAAACATGTGGCCATGCCCCGGGGGATGGGGTCCCCGGGGCCAAAATTGGCCTCGGAAGGGGGGCCTCGCGGCCCCCTTCCCGTTTTTTTAATTTTTATTTTTATAAAAACGGGTCAGGCCCTGGGGGATGGGGTCCCCAGGGCCCCAAATATTGTAAAAGAAGGGAGGCCACACAGCCCCCCTTCTAAAAAATTTTTTTTTTTTAAAAAGCTGGCATCTCGGCCCTGCCCCTCCCTGCAGCACTCTGCAAACGCACCCCCTGGTGCGTTCTAAGTTGGGGTATTAAGTCCCTTTCATTCCTGAGGGTCCCTAGGGGCCAACTAGCCCACCAGGTACCTCCAGTATGCGCCACAGAGCTGTGTTGCAGAGAGGTGGTCCGAGGCCACGCCCCTTTTTACACCACTCTGCAAACGCACCTCTTGGCGCACTGGTGTGAGAAGATGCATCAAATTTTCATGTGGATGATGTCATCAGTGATGTCATCAGTGATGTCATTTGAGATGTCATGAGTGATGTCATCAGTAATGTCACTGACCATGTCATGAGTGATGTAATATGTGATGTCATCAGCAGTGCATTGCGGGGGCGCGAGTTATAGTTAGCTGAACTAACTACAACGGCCAAATTTCACTGGTTTTTTTACGAGTGAAATGTCCAACTAACTATAACGGCCCTGAAACCTGTGTTTTTTTTAGTGAATATATATATATATATATATACATGTATACGTATATATACACGTGGCGGTTGACACTGTGTAGTTATAGATAGGTCAGAGCTCACATAGGAAAAGCAATTTTGTTTCCATAACTACTTGGGTGCAGTTTCTCCTGCTGCATGGAAAACTTTGTGGAATAACATGCTTTTGTGATTTGGTGTTAGTCCGTTCTGTCGTTTTTGAGAAATTAGCGTTTAAATTGGGGCTAGGTTGGGCATGAAGGGTTTAAAAAGTTAAGTATATCTGGTCTGTTGGTGTGCAGATAGTGCACTGATTGGCCAATCTAAAGGGGACTCGTGAATTCTGATTGGCTGGCCACAACATGGACAACAGGTTGTGGCAGCCATTACAGGACTCGGAGCATGGTCCTCTTTGAAATGCTTTATAACGAATGCAGATTTTGATGGCCACAAAATGAACCATATATACATAAATGGTTCTAACATATTTTAATCACAACATAAATCATGGTGTTATACTTTGTTTAGAAATTCTGGTGAGTTCAGTGGTGATTTTGCCTTGTGCAAAATTCAGACTCTTTGCTTGGTTTTGATTAACCATATCGGAGAGAAAAACTGTTTCTATCATGATTTTCTCATGCAGGTTGCAGAAGGTGCTCCAGAACCAAAAATGAGAGCATATTTTCAAAAAGTTCACACTGTGTTTCTCCTCTGTGTGAGAATAAAGTCTGATGTTCTGAGTAAAACATCTTATTCCAGCAGCAACAGCAGCTTGTCAGTTGATTCCTCAGTGTTCTACTGTAGCTTCACCACACTGTTCTAATGAGCAACTAGACCACAAACATTCTGTATTCATGGCAAAAGTGAGGCATACTTGAACACCGTTTTCATGAAAAAAAAAAAAAACCTAATTTCACCATATCTATGTTCAAAATTGTGTACATGCTTTGTACGAAAATACGTTTTAAAAAAGCGATTGAGAGAAAAGACATCTCTAAAAAATGTGTAGAAAAATTAGATATTTTCTTTGGTGCTGAAAGTTTTTAGAAGACTCCTGTTGGATGATTCAAAGTGTCTTGCCCAATATATCTTGCAACAAACATGAACTCTGATCCTCTTCTGCTTCCTTTCTAGGCAGTCGAAACAATATTATTTGATGGCTAGACTTTCACAACTACTAGACATGCAATAGGGCACGCACGCAATGCAAAAACCAAATGCACAAGCACGGGAAAAATATAACGTCAACTTCAGTTTTTCCCCCTAGGCAGATGTTTACTAAGTTCTTGGTTCTGAGTTGTATTCGTATTTTGATGTAGACATTCCGGCATCTGGACAGCAAGCCTGCTTAACGATTATTGGTACTTAATGACAAACACTGTTTATGCGATTGCAAACCCAGATGGTTGCTAGGTGGGAAGGGTGTGTTTGGCAGCTGGCCAGGATCTTGTCAGTCTGAATACGTGAGCCAGCTGGTTTCCTCTCTCGGGTCCCGTGGCTAGTTTCACTCCATTGTACTTGTAACAGACAACTTACCATGCCTTTCTGTGGCTATTCATCTGGCAGCTATCTTACCAGTCAAAGGTGCTGATCATGTTACTTCAATGAATATGGGAGTACTATTTTGCGGAGCGTGTTTGGCTGGGTTTCTTCTTGATTCTGTTTGTACGAGAGGTGCAATCTGATATCCACCACATAATAATGCACATCTGACAAGGGAAAGGAGAATCTTAACCAACTATTGGTAATTCAGTTTGTCTCTTTGCTGTAAAAAGAGGCTTTTAAGTCCGGTTTATTTTGGTATTGTTGAAGCACGTTATGGTGCCAGGAAATTGTATTCAGAATATCATCTGACATACATATCATGTCTTAGCTATTGTTTACAAACATATCATCCCATTACAGAGGATGTGGCCTAAGGGCTAGAGCAGTCGCCCTTAAAGCTAGGGACCCGGGTTTGAGTCTCGGCAGGGCCGCTCAACATCCTGTGATTCTGGGCAAATCACTTAGTCTCACCGTGCCTGACAAAATGAATGTGTCCGTCTTTAACGCAACTGGTGCTCGTGTAAAGCGCTCTGATACCTTCGGGTTGAGTTCGAGCTATATAAAACAAAACAACAAAAAAAATGAGATAACTATAGAAAATCTACACCCAATGTGACATTATTTTTGTGTGTGATATTTAGGTGACGGTATTTATATGAGACCATATTTTTTTTGAAGATTTTATGACAAATAACTTGGACTACAAGTTTCTTAAAGTCTGACTATCTACCACAAACGTAATAGAGCAAAATACCAGACAGGGGCTCTGTTTTAGCCCCCTTCAGTTGTTGATGGCTTTCAGCCAGTCCCCTTTAAATGTTGCATGAGAAAATTATTATTCATATCACAGGTGTAAGAAATTGGATTACTGGTTAAGGGGGGGGGGGTGGAAACCCTACTCAAGCAGGAACCACAATCCTTGTCAAGGTGAAGCCACAAGTAAACCCCAAATTAACCTGTGTTCAACCCTCGGGTAGCTTGGCACAGAGTAGTCAGGCTTAAATAAGAGGCAATGATTAAGGTATTTGTACAGCAGTTCAAATAGTAATAAAGTAAAAACACAACACAAGAAGGATTCAGCACCAAATCAGAAAAATAAAGTACATTTTAAGAAATAAATCAAGACTAAAATGTCAAAAATCCAATTAGTAGAATCACACATTTGCAAGTTTAATCATTTCAGTGAAAATAGCGCCAAAAAGCAGAAAGAGCCAACTGTGGTTATCTGGTCACACTGGACCGGGAAAAAGTTACAAGTCCAGGCTGACCACAATGGAGTGTTGACCAGCTACAGGGATCCAGTTAGGCCCGCTGAACACTATACCTTATTCCTAGTTGCGAAGAAATGTGGAGTCTTGTGTCGAGGATGCGTCGAGCAGCAGAGGCGATGTGTGGTTCAGGTGAAGATATGTGACTCGCTGCGGTGGTTCTGTTGATCTACGAAGTACAAGGAGATGTCCTTGCATGGAGATGCGCCGGTACCAATGGTCTGCAATGGGCAATGCAAAGTCTTTGAGTCAAGAAGTCCATGCAGTAGAGGCAATCATAACATTTGTAAAGCGCACTACTCACCCGTGAGGGTCTCAAGGCGCTGAGGGGAGGGGTGCTGCTACTGCTCGAATAGCCAGGTCTTGAGTAGCCTCCTGAAGGTGAGTAGGTCCTGGTTCTGCCGTAGGAGGATGGGGAGGGTGTTCCAGGTTTTGGCGGCGAGGTGGGAGAACGATCTGCCGCCGGTGTTCGCTCTTCGGATGCAGGGGACGGTGGAGAGGGCGAGGTCGGCGGAGCGGAGCTGGCGGTTCGGGGTGTAGAAGGTGAGTCGTCTGTTGAGGTATGTCGGTCCAGTGTTGTGGAGTGCTTTGTGTGCGTGGGTGAGGAGCTTGAAGGTGATCCTCTTGTTGACGGGCAGCCAATGCAGGTCTTTTAGGTGGGGTGTGATGTGGCTGTGGCAAGGGATGTCGAGGATCAGGCGTGCGGAGGCATTCTGTATGCGTTGTAGTCGTTTCAGGAGTTTGGCTGAGGATCCTGCGTAGAGGGCGTTACCGTAGTCTAGCCTGCTGCTGACGAGGGCCTGGGTGACCGTTCTTCTTGTTTCGGTGGGGATCCACCTGTAGATCTTGCGGAGCATGCGGAGGGTGTTGAAGCAGGAGGACGAGACGACGTTGACTTGCTTGGTCATGGAGAGTGTTGAGTCGAGGATGAACCCTAAGTTGCGTGCGTGGTCGGTGGGTGTTGGTGCTGCTCCCAGTGCGGTCGGCCACCAGGAGTCGTCCCAGGCCGAGGGAGTGGAGCCGAGGATGAGGACTTCCGTCTTGTCTGAGTTCAGCTTCAGGCAGCTGATCTTCATCGACTCGGCGACGGCTTTCATTCCTTCGTGAAGGTGGTTTTGGCGGTGAGGGGGTCCTTGGTGAGGGAGAGGATCAGCTGGGTGTCGTCGGCGTAGGAGATGATGTTGAGGTTGTGCAGTCGGGCGACGTGAGCGAGTGGTGCCATGTAGATGTTGAACAATGTCGGGCTCAGGGATGATCCTTGGGGTACGCCGCAGATGATCTCGGTGGCTTCGGATTGGAAAGGGGGGAGGCGGACGCTCTGGGTTCTGCCGGAGAGGAAGGAGGTGGTCCAGTCCAGTGCTTTGTCTCGGATCCCAGCGTTGTGGAGGCGTGTGCGTAGGGTGCGGTGGCAAACAGTGTTGAAGGCGGCTGACAGGTCCAGGAGGATGAGGGCCGTGGTTTCGCCGTTGTCCAGTAGGATCCTGATGTCATCAGTGGCAGTGATGAGGGCAGTTTCGGTGCTGTGGTTGCTGCGGAACCCGGACTGGGACGGGTTCAGGATGCTGTTCTCCTCGAGGTAGCGGGTCAGTTGTCTGTTGACGGTCTTCTCGATGACCTTCGCTGGGAACGGAAGCAGGGAGATAGGTCGGAAGTTCTTGAGGTCCTTGGGGTCCGCCTTGGGTTTTTTGAGTAAGGCGTTGATCTCGGCGTGCTTCCAGCTTTTCGGGAAGGTCGCGGTCTCGAAGGAGATGTTGATGGCCTTGCGGAGATGGGGTGCGATGGTGGAGCTGGATTTGTTGAAGATGTTGTGTGGGCATGGGTCTGATGGAGAGCCGGAGTGGATGGTGTTCATGATTTTGATGGTGTCGTCGTCGTTTATGTTGGTCCAGGTGAGCAGGGGATCGGTGAGGATGGTGGTCGTGAGGTTGGAGGTCTCGGTGATTGTCGGGGCGGTCAGGGTGTTGAAGCTGTCGTGGATGTCTGCGATCTTGCGATGGAAGAAGGTGGCGAGGGCATCGCACAGGTCTTGCGAAGGTGGGATGTCGTTGGTGTTGGAGCTGGCCTTGGAGAGCTCCTTCACGATGTTGAAGAGCTCTTTGCTGTTGTGTGCGTTGTTGTCTAGGCGGTCTTTGAAGGAGGCCTTTTTGGCGGATGTGATGAGGTGATGGTGTCTTGGGATGGCGTTCTTGTGGGCTGCGTAGCTGTCCGGTGTCTGTTCGTGTTGCCATTTCTTCTCTAGTTTCTGGCAGGTTTGCTTGGATGCCTGGAGGTCCGTGGTGAACCAACTGGCTTTCTTATTGGTGTGTCTGTTGGAGGGTTTCTTGAGCGAGGCGAGGGTGTTGGCGCAGTCGTCGATCCACTGTCTAAGGTTGCGGGCGGCGGTGTCGGGGTCAGTGGGGTCGACGGGTGAGCTTCGGGCGAGGGTGGTGTTTAGCTGGTCTTCGGTGACTTTGCTCCAGCATCGGCGAGGGATCTGTTGAGTGCGGTGGTGCATGGTGGGTTTCCGGAAGGTGAAGTCGATGCAGCGATGGTCGGTCCAGTGGAGGTCAGTGGTGTGGCTGAAGGAGACGTGGGAGCTTGCAGAGAAGATGGGGTCAAGCGTGTGGCCGGCAGAGTGGGTGGGTGTTGTGACGAGCTGTCTGAGTCCGAGGTTGGCGAGGTTGTCAATCAGGGTGGTGGAGTTGGTGTCGTTGTTGTTCTCGAGGTGGAAGTTCAGGTCCCCGAGGAGGATGTAGTCTGTGGAGGCAAGGGTGTACGTGCTGACGAAGTCGGCGATGGCGTCGCTGAACTGTGGCCGTGGTCCGGGGGGTCTGTAGATGAGGGTTCCTCTGAGGGTGGTGTTGGGATCAGTGTGGATCTGGAAGTGCAAGTGTTCGGCGGTGCTGAGGGTGTCGTCGGTGCTGGTCAAGACTCTGAGGGTGTTCCTGTGGACGATGGCGATTCCTCCTCCTGTTCCGTTGGTGCGGTCCCTGCGGGTGATCTTGTAGCCGTCGGGGATGGCTATGGCGATGTCGGGTGCCGAGGAGGGGTTCAACCAGGTCTCCGTCAGGAAGGCGACGTCTGGGGAGGTGGAGTCGAGTAGGTCCCAGAGTTCGATGGAGTGTTTCCTGGCGGAGCGGGTGTTGAGTAGAATGCATCTGAGGTGGTTGCATCCTTTCTCGGTGGGTGGTTTGGTGGCTCGGAGGCTGGTGAAGCTGCAGCTCCGGCAGGAGAAGGGTCCTTGGGTTCGCTTCGGGCGGCCAGGAAGCAGGTGTGTGATCGTCCGGTGTTGAGTGCGTGGAGGGTGCTGGCATCATAGCGGAGATGGGCGTCGTGGCGTACGCAGGGGCCAGGGGTTCTTGTGCTGGGCGCTGTACAGGCGCGGACGGGCGCAGACAGGCTTGCCTTAGGCGCGCCAGCGGCGTGCCCGCTGCGCGCGGCCGCGCAGCGGCCGCCATAAGAAAGGGAGGTGGGAGGTTGGAGCAGCTGGGAGGTGGGAGCGGACGAATGGGCGAGCGGGGGGGCGGGGCCGCAGGGGACACAGCGGTGGGAAAAACGGGAGGGAGGAACGGCGAAGGATACAGAAGGCAAAAAAGGGCAGAGGGCACAGTAATGGTACGAGAGGGAAAGGAGGAATAAAACGATAAAGCCAATAAGAAACAAATAAAAACAAATTACAATACAATTACAATTACAGTGCAAAAGAGCAGAACATACGGCCTACCACTGGCCACCAGGGATGAGGCGCAGGTGGTAGCCTGCGGGTGGAGGAGGGCCTCGAACTCCGTCAGCAGCGGCATCTGGGGCTCAGGACACAGGCACACAGGTGGTGCTGTGCGGCGTGGGGAGCGACCTGCCAGAAAAAGGGTCAAGGCAATGCGTTGGTTCCTAGGGCGATGCATCGAGTAGGAAAGGTGATGCGTTGTTTCTGAAGGCGATGCGCCAAGGAGAAAATATGTCAGTTTTTGCTGGATCCACCGATGGGCTGGCATAGCACCTTCAGGCCCACTTCCAAGGGTCCAGGATTGGGGTGGCACCACTTGGGAGGGCAGGAATCACAGATGGTGGGATCAAGCTTGTTGAAAGTCTGTTATGTTTCTGAGGCTTCTGATGAGGAGGCCAGCCATCTTCCCTTGGAGTCACTCTGGGGTCCTGGGTTCAGAGATGCAGGTTCAGTCCTTCTCACTCAAGCAAAAGGGCAGCAGGCAGCAGGACAGCACAGCAGTGCTTCAGAGCAGCAGTCCAACACAGTGGCAGTCCTTTCAGCAGCACAGCAGTCCTTTTTACTGGCAGAGTCCACAAGTCCAGACTTTTACTGAAGAGTTCGTTCTGAGGTCCAATAATTAAACCTGGTGCCCACTTTGAAGTGGAGGAAGCTTCTAGAGGTTCCCTCCTCCCACCTGAGAGCAGCCCATCCGAGGAGACAGGGATCCGCTTCCTCCCTGTCCTGGCCCCAGCTTGTCTGGAGTCACAAATGACTAGTGACAAACCCTTTGTGAGAATGAGACAGAGCCTTTGTGATGTGCAAGAGTGATAGGTGACAGCTCACCCCCCCACCCTCCCCTCATTTAACTCAGAGTGGCCCATCATGCCAACACCTATCTTCCATTTGTCTCACTGTCTGGGAGCAATACTCAAAGACCAACTTCCAGCTACACCTAGTCATGTGACCCGGGATCAGGCTGCAGGCACTAAATGGTTAGGACTAGGCCTGGGCGGTGAACTTCGCTCCGTTCGCGGAGTTTGCAGAGTTTTCTGCACTCCGCACTCCGCGGAGCTCACGGAGTGCAGAAAACTCCGCTTCGCTATGTGCAGCGGAGTTTTTTCCCCGCTCGCGATCGCGAACGGTAAGTTCGCGAGCGCGAGTTGCCGCTCGGGTAGAATTTCTACCCGAGCTGCAGGAATACCAGTACAAACTGCAGTTCGCACTGCATTACACCACTCGGGGAACTTTGCAGAGTTTTTTTGTAACTTCGTGGAGTTCCGCGTAGCAAAACTCTGCGAACTACGCCCAGGCCTAGACAAGGAAATGCCAACTTTCTAAAAGCGGAAAAACTAAGACAATAGTCGTAGCCTTCAAGTGCACTACTCATAAGCACTCCAGTGGAGTGCATTACATATTTCTATACTGGTAATCAAATACTACAAATAGGTGAATACAAAAAGACAAAAGTAGAAACCCAAAAATCACATCCAAAAGTGAACACATCCAAATAATATTGCGAGAGGTGCTGATGGTGGCTCAAAGAATTTTTCTTCTTTTATTGAGCAAACTTCATATATCTCCCGAAGGGAACTTCAATCAAATGCGATGAGTGGCGGTTGCATACATCCCACAAATTATAGTTAAGTCCCAATACATTTCGGGCATGAACAGCTGCCCTTCTTCAGGGGAATCTACAAATAAATGAATGCAATTTCATAATTTTTACATTACTGTCAATGCACTAGTGTGAATTCAAAAAGGTAGAAATGAGGAAAGCACATGACCAAGGAAAATGAAGAAAATGGCAATTGTGACCAGATGAAGATCATGAGGAAGGGACTCCACGGCCTTAAGGCAGTATATAATAAGGTAAGTGCAACCCATAAAGATGATAAAAAAACAGAAAGAAAGAAAGACAACCAACAACAAGTGCAATGCGCCTGAGTTGCTTTAGTTGTGAAAGTAATGTGTAGATGGATATCCCTACTATAAGCGCTATCACCAGTGCTATGAAGAATTAAAGATAGTGAGCAAAACTCAACAATGCCATGCAAATCACCTTGTATGTTACTTCTAAGTAACTCTGGGCGAAGTACTACGCTACGCTCGCGTAGTTTGCGAAGTTTGCGCTACTTCGCACTACGCGAATTGCACATAGCACAGTGCAAACACGCGTAGCGTAGCGGTCATTTTTTGCTTGCTCGCGGTCCTCAACGTCAAGTTGGCGACCGCGAGCAAGCAAAATGACAACCCGGCGAGACTTTTTCCTCGTTCGCGATCAGCAACATCAAGTTGCCGATCACGAGCGTGGAAAATAAACCTCCCGGCGAGATTCTCAACGCGGGGAGGTCAGGTGACTCATTGCGAGTGGTCGCGTATGCTCGCGACCGCTCGCGATGAGAAACTACCAGTCCGCGTTGAGAAAGCTGCCGCTTGAGTAGAAATCTACTCGAGCGGCAGAAAACAACCGCTTGCACTGTGCAAGATGCGGTTTGCACTGATTGCACAGTCCGGACAAACATCCGGCACTGTGCAATCAGTGCGAACAGCATTTTGCACAGTGCACTACGCAGTTCGCGTAGCTACGCGAAGCTCGCGTAGTGCGAAGTGCACTTCGCGTAGCTACGCGTAGCGCTACTACGCAAACTACGCCCAGGGTTACTTCTAAGGTGTCGTGCAGCCCAAATTAACAAGCCCCCAGAGAAGCATATGTTACCTAGCGACTGTAGGAAAAAGCAACCTGCAGTAATCCAATCACAAGTAACAGCCACGCTAAAGAAAAAAAGACAAGCGTAATAAACCACGGGTGTCCTGCCGTATGAAAGCGGGCAAAGGGACTCCTGGTACGAAAGAACTCACCAAGTACTAAACCACGGTACACGGTGTTTCCAAATGCGTAAAGCAGTAAAGTTCTAAAACCCACGTGGTCGGTGTAATACGAAATCCACAACCCAGGCAAACATAAAGGATACCCGTATCAGCATGCCGGAATCTAACTCGACAATAGTAGCGAACCAACAATGTAAAATAATCAAACCCTTACTCGCCGAAACGTGGCACCAAGCCACACTGTCCATGTAACCGAGTTAAAGACTCTGAGTTCGACCCAAGCGCGACGTCATTAGTGAACGCGTTCGGAAACGTTCAGTTAGATAAAGTGACTCCGTGCGTGAGCGCGCTACCCGGAAGTTGAGCGCTGAGCCAGTCTTAAAGGCGCAGTGCATATTGCGTGCTGAATAGTGAACCATATTGACAATAGAGGTTGCATGCAAGTTAGTGAAATGAAACCAGGTTTAAAATATTACGAGCAAAAGAGAAAACAGTAGAAATTAGAACATTGTTGCAGACATAATCGTATAGCTCATGAATGAAGATGCGAGGTAACCAGCATAATTGAGTAGAATATACAAAACACTGCAAAACAGGAAGTTGAATAAAGATATATGGCGAACAACAAGTTAAAAAAACAAGCATTGATACATGAATCTCAGTGCATAAGTGGCTGCACACGGCATCATAAACAATTAATGTACTCGAATCACAGCATAACATCAAGAGGCACATATCTGTCCTGTATATGAGGAAACCAGTGTAGGGGGCACAAGAAACATACATTCAATGACTGTAGTGAATAAATATATAATAGGCTACATGTATAATAATGCGATAAACTCATTATCATCCCTGATTAATATGCTCAACACAAATAAAAAACATAGGAAAAAAACAAATATAGGGAGAAGTGCAAATAAGTGTAAGACCTGGAGACAAAGTCATGGTTACAATAGCCGTAGAGGGTCAGAGAAAACAGGAGAATTCAAGTTTGTCATTTAGCCCTTTGGGCATGAGGGTGTCCAAGCAGCGTATCCAATAGGTCTCACGTTGAGACAAATATTTAGACATGTCCCTATCAGCATGTATCATCACTGCTTCTAGAATGGTGAATCACAACTGAACTATCGTGTGGTGGTTGTCGTGCCAGTGAGCTGCGAGTGGTGAGGTGGTGGTTTTAGTCCTTATGCGACTCTTGTGCTCAGTAATGCTTGGGCGTAGAGATCTCTCCGTTTATCCTACATAGTATAACCCACATGGACAGCGTATCATGTAGATAACGAAACGGCTATTGCAATCTGCAGTAAAATTCAATTTAATTTTTTTACCAGACCAAGGTTGGGAAATACAATCCCCAATGAGCACATTGTTGCAGTGTGAACAATTGAAGCATTTACGCATTCCCTTGCGCGTCACTTTAGTTTCAAATTCGGGTTTGTTGAGAAGTTCGCTCAAATTCTGAGACCGCTTGTATGCGAAGATTGGAGGATTCACAAATATTCCTCGAAAATCTGGCTCCGACTGTAAAAGTTCCCATCGTTTGAGAATCACTTGTTTGATGGCAGCCGATGAGGTGGAGTAAGTAGATACTTCTCTCTTAGATGGTTGCTTAATCTGCACTCGTTTCTCAGCTTCCTCAATAATCTCTGCTGGATATCCACGAGTTAAAAATCTTTTTCTGGTTTCCTGCATGGAAATTTCAATTTTAGACGTGTCAGAAGTGATGTGTTTAACACGAAGAAACTGTGAATAAGGGAGATGACGTGTGAGAGATGGTGGATGGAAGCTAGAATATAATAGTGAATTGTTGCAGTCGGTAGGTTTCTTGTACATGGAGGTCATGATATTCATGCCGTCCACATCAATGTTGACATCCAAGTAGGAAATGTGATGTTGATCCATGACATAAGTGAACTGAATCCTGGGATGCCTGGTGTTCTATAGATTCAAATTCTCTCCCAACTCATCATGCTTAGTGCCCTGCCATGCAATAAGAATGTCATCTATGTATCTTCTGTAGAGAATCAGGTGGTCAGTCCACCTTGAGTCTGATAAAATGTGCGTGGATTCAAACTGCATTTGAAGAAAGTATTTGTCCTTCCATCAAAAGTAATTGTGAAACAATGAGAATTGGAGAAGCTCCAGCAAAAACACTTTATTGGCTTGCATATCATCCTGACGCAGGAGTGCCCATTCCACTGATGCCCTCCGAATGAGGGATAGATGTGTATAAGGCTGTCACGTCAACAGTGCATAACCAAATCTCAGTCATAGCAGGTAATACAATTTCTTGAAGAAGCTGCAACAGGTGTGTGGTGTCCTGTAGATAAGTGTTGCCAGTTTGTACGATGGTCTGTAAAAATGTATCCAAATTGTGGCCTAAAGGTTCATGCAGTGATCCGCAACCTGATACAATGGGCCTCAGTGGCGGATCCCTCAAGAATTTATGTATTTTAGGGAGCATGTATATAGATGGGCGCTGTGGGTGCCGTTTATAAAGAAAATCCCTAGTCTTGTCAGTGATCCAGGCCATATCCTTCGCATGTGCCAGAATCTCCGTAAGAATGCCTTGAAACTCCTCTGTGGGGTCTTGAGATAGAGGTAAGTAAGTAGCTTCATCTTGCAACATGGTTACAACCTTCGATTCGTAAAAACAACGGTCCATAACAACCCAGGCTCCTCCTTTGTCAGCTGGAGAGAAAAACAAAGAGGTATCTCTTCTGAGAGTTTTAAGGGCCAATTTGTTGGGTTTGGACATGTTCAAGTGTTTGGATGAAGATGCAGTCAATTTCAGAATGTCCTACTTGACAAGCGTCTCAAATGAGTCGATGACCTTGTGGGACACAGGTGAAATGAAAGTACTTTTGGGTTTAAATTCACGGTAATCCAATGGATCATGAGCAATTTGACTGCTCTCAAGGTTCGAAAAAAATTAGCGTAAACGCAATTTTCTCATGAATTTATAAAGGGCCACTTCAGACTCAAAAGGTTTAGTATGAAAAGTAGGGACAAACGAGGTACCCTTGTTCAACAATGCCAACTGAGCTTGTGATAATGAGGTGGATGAAATATTAACCCCTTCGCTGCTAGGCCTTTCCGCCCCCTGTGCTAAGCCTTTTTTGGGCTATTTGGGGTAGTTCGCGCTTAGGCCCCTGTAACTTTTTGACCACATAAGGTATCCACGCCAAATTTGCGTCCTTTTCTTCCAACATCATGGGAATTCTAAAGGTACCCAGGGTTTGTGGATTCCCCTGGAGGGGTCCCAGAAATTAGCCAAAATACAGTTACATTTTGTTTTTGGGGGGAAAAAAGTGCTGCAAATGAAAGCGTCTGGGTTTTTCCCTGCAAATGGTATCAAACAAGTGTTTGTGGGGCTGAAATCACCATTTTCCAAGATTTTAGGGAATGACAAACTTTTGTCAGAAAACCAACATTTTTTACACAGTTTTGGCATTTTTCTGGGACATAGCCTATTTTTGCTATTTTTTGTGCTTTCAACCTCCTTCCAGTTAATGGTAGAAATGAGTATTAAAGCAATAATGGATCCTGGAAAGCTATACATTTTAGAAAAGTAGACAAAACGCTGAATTCAGCAAGGGGTCATTTGTGTAAATCCATCAAGGTTTCTTTATAGAAACTAACAGTTAAATATAGGAAAAATTGAAAATTAGTTGAAAAAAACAGCCTTTTGTGTCAACGTTTTCACCTGTAACTTCTTCTAATTATGACAGCTCTTTGAAAGCAATATACCGTTACATCCACTGGACTTTACTGGTTGTGCGGATATATAGGACTTGTAGGTTCACCAAGAACCCGACGAACCCAGAGCCAAAAACTGAGCAGCGTCTTGCAATGGTTTTTTATTATGTACCGGGTATATAGCAATTATTCTGGGAAAATGTATACATGGAAAATTTGGTATGAAAGACTCCTATGTATTTCTGAAATGGGAACAAAATGTAGAGTTTAGAAACAGTATTTATTTGCACATTTCCGAAATTGGGAATACTCATACTTGCATAAGAATTATCGGTCATTTTTCAAAATGACTTCTTTTTTACACATTGTCTTTCATTTGGAAGGCAGAAATGCATCGCAAGTCAATAGGTAATAACAGTTGCTTTACAAATCTGAATTACCCTAAGTCTCCCGATAAAAATGGTACCTCACTTGTGTGGGTAGGCATAGTGCCCACGACAGGAAACGGCTCAAAACCCAACGTGAACACACCACATTTTCACAATGAAAAATGACCCTTTTTTTGCAAAGTGCCTAGCTGTAGTTTTTGAACCCTACTCTGCCGGCACCTAAGGAAACCTAGCAAACCTATACATTTTTGAAAACTAGACACCCAGGGCAATCCAGGACGGGGTGACTTGACTGGCTCTCACCAGGTTCTGTTACCCAGAATCCCTTGCAAACCTAAAATTTTGTCCAAAAAAACACATTTTTCTCACATTTCTGTGGTGCAAAGTTCTGGAATTTGCGTGGATCCACAAATTTCCACCCACCCCGCGTTCCCCAAAGTCTTCCGAGAAAAATGGTACCTCACTTGTGTGGGTAGGCCTTGTGCCCGCGACAGGAAACGGTGCAAAACACAACGTGGACACACCCCAATTTCGCAGTGAAAAATGACCCTTTTTTGGCAAAGTGCCTAGCTGTAGTTTTCGAACACTAGCTCTGCCGGCACCTAGGGAAACCTAGCAAACCTATACATTTTTGAAAACTAGACACCCAGGGGAATCCAGGATGGGGTGACTTGACTGGTTCCAACCAGGTTCTGTTACCCAGAATCCCTTGCAAACCTAAGTAAAAAAAACACATTTTCCTCACATTTCTGTGGTGGAAAGTTCTGGAATCTGCATGGATCCACAAATTTCCACCCACCCCGCGTTCCCCAAAGGCTTCCGATAAAAATGGTACCTCACTTGTGTGGGTAGGCCTAGTGACCGTGACAGGAAACGGCGCAAAACGCAACGTGGACACACTCCAATTTCACAGTGAAAAATGACCCTTTTTTGGCAAAGTGCCTAGCTGTAGTTTTTGAACCCTAGCTCTGCCGGCACCTAGGGAAACCTAGCAAACCTATACATTTTTGAAAACTAGACACCCAGGTGAATCCAGGATGGGGTGACTTGACTGGCTCCCACCAGGTTCTGTTACCCAGAATCCCTTGCAAACCTAAACAATTGTCAAAAAACCACATTTTCCTCACATTTCTGTGGTGGAAAGTTCTGGAATCTGCGTGGGTCCACATATTTCTACCCACCCCGCATTCCCCAAAGTCTTCCGAGAAAAATGGTACCTCACTTGTGTGGGTAGGTCTAGTGCCCGTGACAGGAAAAGGCGCAAAACGCAACGTGGACACACCCCAATTTCACAGTGAAAAATGACCCTTTTTTGGCAAAGTGCCTAGCTGTAGTTTTTTAACCCTAGCTCTGCCGGCACCTAGGGAAACTTAGCAAACCTATACATTTTTGAAAACTAGACACCCAGCTGAATCCAAGATGCGGTGACTTGACTGGTTACCACCAGGTTCTGTTACCCAGAATCCCTTGCAAACCTAAACAATTGTCAAAAAAAACACATTTTCCTCACATTTCTGTGGTGGAAAGTTCTGTAATCTGCGTGGATCCAGAAATTTCCACCCACCCCGCGTTCCTCAAAGTCTTCCGAGAAGAATGGTACCTCACTTGTGTGGGTAGGCCTAGTACCGCAACAGGAAATGGTGCAAAACGCAACGTGGACACACCCCAATTTCACAGTGAAAAATGACCCTTTTTTGGCAAAGTGCCTAGCTGTAGTTTTTGAACCATAGCTCTGCCGGCACCTAGGGAAACCTAGCAAACCTACACATTTTTGAAAACCAGACACCCAGGGGAATCCAGGATGGGGTGACTTGACTGGTTCCCATCAGGTTCTGTTACCCAGAATCCCTTGGAAACCTAAACAATTGTCAAAAAAAACACATTTTCCTCACATTTCTGTGGTGGAAAGTTCTGGAATCTGCGTGGATCCACAAATTTCCACACACACCGCATCCCCCAAAGTCTTCCGAGAAGAATGGTACCTCACTTGTGAGGGTAGGCCTAGTGCCCGCGACAGGAAATGGCGCAAAACTCAACGTGGACACACCCCAATTTCACAGTGAAAAATTACCCTTTTTTGGCAAAGTGCCTAGCTGTAGTTTTTGAACCCTAGCTCTGCCGGCACTTAGGGAAACCTAGCAAACCTATACATTTTTTAAAACTAGACACCCAGGGGAATCCAGGATGGGGTGACTTGACTGGTTCCCACCAGGTTCTGTTACCCAGAATCCCTTGCAAACCTAAAAAAATTGTCAAAACAACCACATTTTCCTCACATTTCTGTGGTGGAAAGTTCTGGAATTTGCGTGGATCCACAAATTTCCACCCACCCCGCGTTCCCCAAAGTCTTCCGAGAAAAATGGTACCTCACTTGTGTGGGTAGGCCTAGTGCCCGCAACAGGAAACGGCGCAAAACGCAACGTGGACACACCCCAATTTCGCAGTGAAAAATGACCCTTTTTTGGCAAAGTGCCTAGCTGTAGTTTTCGAACACTAGCTCTGCCGGCACCTAGGGAAACCTAGCAAACCTATACATTTTTGAAAACTAGACACCCAGGGGAATCCAGGATGGGGTGACTTGACTGGTTCCCACCAGGTTCTGTTACCCAGAATCCCTTGCAAACCTAAAAAATTGTCAAAAAACCACATTTTCCTCACATTTCTGTGGTGGAAAGTTCTGGAATCTGCGTGGATCCACATATTTCCACCCACCCCGCATTCCCCAAAGTCTTCCGAGAAAAATGGTACCTCACTTGTGTGGGTAGGTCTAGTGCCCGTGACAGGAAACGGCGCAAAACGCAACGTGGACAAACCCCAATTTCACAGTGAAAAATGACCCTTTTTTGGCAAAAGTGCCTAGCTGTAGTTTTTTAACCCTAGCTCTGCCGGCACCTAGGGAAACCTAGCAAACCTATACATTTTTGAAAACTAGACACCCAGGTGAATCCAAGATGGGGTGACTTGACTGGTTCCCACCAGGTTCTGTTACCCAGAATCCCTTGCAAACCTAAAAAATTGTCAAACAAAAACACATTTTCCTCACATTTCTGTGGTGGAAAGTTCTGGAATCTGCGTGGATCCACATATTTCCACTCACCCCGCATTCCCCAAAGTCTTCCGAGAAAAATGGTACCTCACTTGTGTGGGTAGGTCTAGTACCGCAACAGGAAATGGTGCAAAACGCAACGTGGACACACCCCAATTTCACAGTGAAAAATGACCCTTTTTTGGCAAAGTGCCTAGCTGTAGTTTTTGAACCATAGCTCTGCCGGCACCTAGGGAAACCTAGCAAACCTACACGTTTTTGAAAACCAGACACCCAGGGGAATCCAGGATGGGGTGACTTGACTGGTTCCCACCAGGTTCTGTTACCCAGAATCCCTTGGAAACCTAAACAATTGTAAAAAAAAACACATTTTCCTCACATTTCTGTGGTGGAAAGTTCTGGAATCTGCGTGGATCCACAAATTTCCACACACCCCGCATTCCCTAAAGTCTTCTGAGAAGAATGGTAGCTCACTTGTGAGGGTAGGCCTAGTGCCCGCGACAGGAAATGGCGCAAAAGTCAACATGGACACACCCCAATTTCACAGTGAAAAATGACCCTTTTTTGGCAAAGTGCCTAGCTGTTGTTTTTGAACCCTAGCTCTGCCGTCACCTAGGGAAACCTAGCAAACCTATACATTTTTTTAAACTAGACACCCAGGGGAATCCAGGATGGGGTGAATTGACTGCCTCTCACCAGGTTCTGTTACCCAGAATCCCTTGCAAACCTAAAAAAGTGTCCAAAAAAACATATTTTCCTCACATTTCTGTGGTGGAAAGTTCTGGAACCTGCGTGGATCCACAAATTTCCACCCACCCCGCGTTCCCCAAAGTCTTCTGAGAAAATTGGTACCTCACTTGTGTGGTTCGGCCTAGCGCCCGCAACAGGAAACGGCACAAAACGCAACGTGGACACACCTCAATTTCGCAGTGAAAAATGACCCTTTTTTGGCAAAGTGCCTAGCTGTAGTTTTCGAACCCTAGCTCTGCCGGCACCTAGGGAAACCTAGCAAACCTATACATTTTTGAAAACTAGACACCCAGGGGAATCCAGGATGGGGTGACTTGACTGGTTCCCCCCAGGTTCTGTTACCCAGAATCCCTTGCAAACCTAAAAAATTGTCAAAACAACCACATTTTCCTCACATTTCTGTGGTGGAAAGTTCTGGAATTTGCGTGGATCCACAAATTTCCACCCACCAGGCATTCCCCAAAGTCTTCCGAGAAAAATGGTACCTCACTTGTGTGGGTAGGCCTTGTGCCCGCGACAGGAAACGGCGCAAAACGCAACGTGGACACACCCCAATTTTGCAGTGAAAAATGACCCTTTTTTGGCAAAGTGCCTAGCTGTAGTTTTTGAAGCCTAGCTCTGCCGGCACCTAGGGAAACCTAGCAAACCTATACATTTTAGAAAACTAGACACCCAGGGGAATCCAGGATGGGGTGACTTGACTGGTTCCCACCAGGTTCTGTTACCCAGAATCCCTTGTAAACCTAAAAAATTGTCAAAAAAACAACATTTTCCTCACATTTCTGTGGTAGAAAGTTCTGGAATCTGCATGGATCCACAAATTTCCACCCACCCCGCGATCCACAAAAGCTTCCGAGAAAAATGGTACCTCATTTGTGTGGGTAGGCCTAGTGCCCGTGACAGGAAACGGCGCAAAACGCAACGTGGACACACCCCAATTTCACAGTGAAAAATGACCCTTTTTGGCAAAGTGCCTAGCTGTAGTTTTTGAACCCTAGCTCTGCCGGCACCTAGGGAAACCTAGCAAACCTCTACATTTTTGAAAACTAGACACTCAGGTGAATCTAGGATGGGGTGACTTGACTGGCTCCCAGCAGGTTCTGTTACCCAGAATCCCTTGCAAACCTAAAAAATTGTCCAAAAAAACAAATTTTCCTCACATTTCTGTGGTGGAAAGTTCTGGTATCTGCGTGGATCTACATATTTCCACCCACCCCGCGTTCCCCAAAGTCTTCCGAGAAAAATGGTACCTCACTTGTGTGGGTAGGCCTAGTGCCCGTGACAGGAAACGGCGCAAAACGCAACGTGGACACACTCCAATTTCACAGTGAAAAATGACACTTTTTTGGCAAAGTGCCTAGCTGTAGTTTTTGAACCCTAGCTCTGCCGGCACCTAGGGAAACCTAGCAAACCTATACATTTTTTAAAAATAGACACCCAGGTGAATCCAGGATGGGGTGACTTGACTGGCTCCCACCAGGTTCTGTTACCCAGAATCCCTTGCAAACCTAAAACATTTTTTTAAAAAACACATTTTCCTCACATTTCTGTGGTGGAAAGTTCTGGAATCTGCGTGGTTCCACAAATTTCCACCCACCCCGCGTTTCCCAAAGTCTTCCAAGAAGAATGGTACCTCACTTGTGTGGGTAGGCCTAGTGCCCGCGACAAGAAATGGCGCAAAACACAACGTGGACACACCCCAATTTCACAGTAAAAAATGACCCTTTTTTGGCAAAGTGCCTAGCTGTAGTTTTTTAACCCTAGCTCTGCCGGCACCTAGGGAAACCTAGCAAACCTACACATTTTTGAAAACTAGACACTCAGGGGAATCCAGGATGGGGTGACTTGACTGGTTCCCACCAGGTTCTGTTACCCAGAATCCCTTGGAAACCTAAAGAATTGTCAAAAAAAACACATTTTCCTCACATTTCTGTGGTGGAAAGTTCTGGAACCTGCATGGATCCACAAATTTCCACCCACCCCGCGTTCCCCAAAGTCTTACGAGAAAAATGGTACCACACTTGTGTGGGTCGGCCTAGTGCTCGCGACAGGAAACGGCGCAAAACGCAACGTGGACACACCTCAATTTCGCAGTGAATAATGACCCTTTTTTGGCAAAGTGCCTTGCTGTAGTTTTTGAACCCTAGCTCTGCCGGCACCTAGGGAAACCTAGCAAACCTATACATTTTTTAAAACTAGACACCCAGGGGAATCCAGGATGGGGTAACTTTATTGGTTCCCACCAGGTTCTGTTACCCAGAATCCCTTGCAAACCTAAAAAATTGTCCAAAAAAACACATTTTCCTCACATTTCTGTGTTGGAAAGTTCTGGAATCTGCGTGGATCCACACATTTCCACCCACCCCGCGTTCCCCCAGGTCTCACAATAAAAATGGTACCTCACTCCTGTGGGTGGGTCAAGGACCCGCGACAGGCAAGGGCCCAAAACCTATTGAGGCGACATCAAAATTACCTATCACAAACCAACCTGGTTTTGCAAGGGGGGTCCCATGAGTTTTTGGCCCGGGGCTTGGCAGCCATCTAGGGAAACCTACCAAACCCACACATTTCTGGAAACTAGAGACCCGGGGGAGTCCAGCGAGGTATGGCTTGCGTGGGTCCCCCAACATTCTCCTACCCAGAATCCCCTGCAAACCTCAGATTTTGCTGAAAAAATCACTTTTTTCTCAAATTTCTGTGTGGAAAGTTTTGGAATCTGCGTGGATCCACAAATTTCCTCCCATCCAGCGTTCCCCCAGGTCTCCCAATAAAAATGGTACCTCACTCCTGTGGGTGGGTCAAGGACCCGCGACAGGCAAGGGCCCAAAACCTATTGAGGCAACATCAAAATTTCCTATCACAAACCAACCTGGTTTTGCAAGGGGCGTCCCATGAGTTTTGGCCCGGGGCTTGGCAGCCATCTAGGGAAACCTACCAAACCCACACATTTCTGGAAACTAGACACCCGGGGAGACCAGCGAGGTATGGCTTGCGTGGGTCCCCCAACATTCTCCTACCCAGAATCCCTTGCAAACCTCAAATTTTGCTGAAAAAATCACGTTTTTCTCACATTTCTGTGTGGGAAAGTTCTGGAATCTGCGTGGATCCACAAATTTCCTCCCACCCAGTGTTCCCCCAGGTCTCCCGATAAAAATGGTACCTCACTTGCGTGGGTGGGTCAAGGACCCGTGACAGGCAAGGGCCCAAAACCTATTGAGGCGACATCAAAATTACCTATCACAAACCAACCTGGTTTTGCAAAGGGGGTGCCATGAGTTTTTGGCCCGGGGCTTGGCAGCCATCTAGGGAAACCTACCAAACCCACACATTTCTGGAAAGTAGACACCCGGGGGAGTCCAGCGAGGTATGGCTTGCGTGGGTCCCTCAACATTCTCCTACCCAGAATCCCCTGCAAACCTCAAATTTTGCTGAAAAAATCACTTTTTTCTCAAATTTCTGTGTGGGAAAGTTCTGGAATCTGCGTGGATCCACAAATTTCCTCCCACCCAGTGTTCCCCCAGGTCTCCCGATGAAAATGGTACCTCACTTGCGGGGGTAGGCATACTGCCCGCGACAGGAAATGGCGCACAACGCAACGTGGACACACCTCAAATTCACTGTGAAAAATGACCCTTTTTTGGCAAAGTGCCCAGCTGTAGTTTTTGAACCCTAGCTGCTCTGCCGGCACCTAGGGAAACCTAGCAAACTTATACATTTTTGAAAACTAGACACCCAGGGGAATCCAGGATGGGGTGACTTCACTGGTTCCCACCAGGTTCTGTTACCCAGAATCCCTTGCAAACCTAAAAAATTGTCCAAAAAAACACATTTTCCTCACATTTCTGTGTTGGAAAGTTCTGGAATCTGCGTGGATCCACAAATTTCCACCCACCCCGCGTTCCCCCAGGTCTCCCGATAAAAATGGTACCTCACTCCTGTGGGTGGGTCAAGGACCCACGACAGGCAAGGGCCCAAAACCTATTGAGGCGACATCAAAATTACCTATCACAAACCAACCTGGTTTTGCAAGGGGTGTCCCATGAGTTTTTGGCCCGGAGCTTGGCAGCCATCTAGGGAAACTTACCAAACCCACACATTTCTGGAAACTAGAGACCCGGGGGAGTCCAGTGAGGTATGGCTTGCGTGGGTCCCCCAACATTCTCCTACCCAGAATCCCCTGCAAACCTAAAACTTTGCTGAAGAAATCACTTTTTTCTCAAATTTCTGTGTGGGAAAGTTCTGGAATCTGCGTGGATCCACAAATTTCCTCCCACCCAGCGTTCCCCCAGTTCTCCCAATAAAAATGGTACCTCACTCCTGTGGGTGGGTCAAGGACCCGCGACAGGCAAGGGCCCAAAACCTATTGAGGCAACATCAAAATTACCTATCACAAACCAACCTGGTTTTGCAAGGGGCGTCCCATGAGTTTTTGGCCTGGGGCTTGGCAGCCATCTAGGGAAACCTACCAAACCCACACATTTCTGGAAACTAGACACCCGGGGGAGACCAGCGAGGTATGGCTTGCGTGGGTCCCCCAACATTCTCCTACCCAGAATCCCTTGCAAACCCTAAATGTTGCTGAAAAAATCACTTTTTTCTCACATTTCTGTGTGGGAAAGTTCTGGAATCTGCGTGGATCCACAAATTTCCTCCCACCCAGCGTTCCCCCAGGTCTCCCGATAAAAATGGTACCTCACTTGCGTGGGTGGGTCAAGGACCCGCGTCAGACAAGGGCCCAAAACCTATTGAGGCGACATCAAAATTACCTATCACAAACCAACCTGGTTTTGCAAAGGGGGTGCCATGAGTTTTTGGCCCGGGGCTTGGCAGCCATCTAGGGAAACCTACCAAACCCACACATTTCTGGAAAGTAGACACCCGGGGAGTCCAGCGAGGTATGGCTTGCGTGGGTCCCTCAACATTCTCCTACCCAGAATCCCCTGCAAACCTCAAATTTTGCTGAAAAAATCACTTTTTTCTCAAATTTCTGTGTGGGAAAGTTCTGGAATCTGCGTGGATCCACAAATTTCCTCCCACCCAGTGTTCCCCCAGGTCTCCCGATGAAAATGGTACCTCACTTGCGGGGGTAGGCATAGTGCCCGCGACAGGAAATGGCGCACAACGCAACGTGGACACACCTCAAATTCACTGTGAAAAATTACCCTTTTTTGGCAAAGTGCCCAGCTGTAGTTTTTGAACCCTAGCTGCTCTGCCGGCACCTAGGGAAACCTAGCAAACCTATACATTTTTGAAAACTAGACACCCAGGGGAATCCAGTATGGGGTGACTTTACTGGTTCCCACCAGGTTCTGTTACCCAGAATCCCTTGCAAACCTAAAAAATTGTCCAAAAAAACACATTTTCCTCACATTTCTGTGTTGGAAAGTTCTGGAATCTGCGTGGATCCACAAATTTCCACCCACCCCGCGTTCCCCCAGGTCTCCCGATAAAAATGGTACCTCACTCCTGTGGGTGGGTCAAGGACCCACGACAGGCAAGGGCCCAAAACCTATTGAGGCGACATCAAAATTACCTATCACAAACCAACCTGGTTTTGCAAGGGGTGTCCCATGAGTTTTTGGCCCGGAGCTTGGCAGCCATCTAGGGAAACCTACCAAACCCACACATTTCTGGAAACTAGAGACCCGGGGGAGTCCAGTGAGGTATGGCTTGCGTGGGTCCCCCAACATTCTCCTACCCAGAATCCCCTGCAAACCTAAAATATTGCTGAAAAAATCACTTTTTTCTCAAATTTCTGTGTGGGAAAGTTCTGGAATCTGCGTGGATCCACAAATTTCCTCCCACCCAGCGTTCCCCCAGGTCTCCCAATAAAAATGGTACCTCACTCCTGTGGGTGGGTCAAGGACCCACGAAAGGCAAGGGCCCAAAACCTATTTTGGGCGGACGTTAGAAGGGTCTTACCTGTGGGGGACGATCAGGTCTTTCTCCCGCTCGCTCTTTCTTTTAAATTGGTTCCCATTGCTGCTATTTGTTTTTAACCTAATTGTTTTAAAACTTGCCCAAATGTGATTGTTGTTCTAATTCTTTGTACGGGGGAGCTGTGTTATAGCTCGGGGAGGGCTTGAGTGCGCCTGCGCTGGGTTAGCGCTCTAGCTGCTGGGTCACGGGTCACGTCAGGGGCATAAAAACGCCAGATGACGCGACCGCGCAGCGGACGTTAGAAGGGTCTTACCTGTGGGGGACGATCAGGTCTTTCTCCCGCTCGCTCTTTCTTTTAAATTGGTTCCCATTGCTGCTATTTGTTTTTAACCTAATTGTTTTAAAACTTGCCCAAATGTGATTGTTGTTCTAATTCTTTGTACGGGGGAGCTGTGTTATAGCTCGGGGAGGGCTTGAGTGCGCCTGCGCTGGGTTAGCGCTCTAGCTGCTGGGTCACGGGTCACGTCAGGGGCATAAAAATGCCAGATGAGGCGACCGCGCAGCGGACGTTAGAAGGGTCTTACCTGTGGGGGACGATCAGGTCTTTCTCCCGGTCGCTCTTTCTTTTAAATTGGTTCCCATTGCTGCTATTTGTTTTTAACCTAGTTGTTTTAAAACTTGCCCAAATGTGATTGTTGTTCTAATTCTTTGTACGGGGGAGCTGTGTTATAGCTCGGGGAGGGCTTGAGTGCGCCTGCGCTGGGTTAGCGCTCTAGCTGCTGGGTCACGGGTCACGTCAGGGGCATAAAAACGCCAGATGACGCGACCGCGCAGCGGACGTTAGAAGGGTCTTACCTGTGGGGGACGATCAGGTCTTTCTCCCGCTCGCTCTTTCTTTTAAATTGGTTCCCATTGCTGCTATTTGTTTTTAACCTAATTGTTTTAAAACTTGCCCAAATGTGATTGTTGTTCTAATTCTTTGTACGGGGGAGCTGTGTTATAGCTCGGGGAGGGCTTGAGTGCGCCTGCGCTGGGTTAGCGCTCTAGCTGCTGGGTCACGGGTCACGTCAGGGGCATAAAAACGCCAGATGACGCGACCGCGCAGCGGACGTTAGAAGGGTCTTACCTGTGGGGGACGATCAGGTCTTTCTCCCGCTCGCAGATGACGCGACCGCGCAGCGGACGCGCGCAGCGGGCGCGCCGAAGGCGCGCCTAAGGCAAGCCCGTCTGCGCCCGTCCGCGCCCATCCGGGCCCAGGGGCCAGAGCCCCTGTCTCTACACTTTTAACTCATTATGGTTACACTTCTTCACAGTTGAGAGGGCTGAATAAACCCTTGGAACCACAATGTTCTCACTCAATAATGTTAGAGGATGGACAGAAGAAGTGCTTACATTGTTTTTTTGAGCCCCCAATGGATATCCATACCCCAGTCCACTCAAAGAAACAGTTTAACTTATTGCTGCTAAACTGCAGATCACTACCAAAACATGCGACTGAGATTTCATTACTGCTATCTGATTATGATCCTGAAGTGCTATTCCTTACGGAGACTTGGCTCTCCTCAAGCTCAGAACCTGATATTGTTAGAGCCCTCCCCTGGGCTATTCAATACAAAGACTAGATAGAAAGATGGGTAAGGGGGCGGCATTGCCATCATTTTTAAAAATTATTTGATCTGTCGTCTTTTAGGCAGCCCTATAGCTGATTGTGAGAATGTCCATTTTTCCATTGAAGTCTCCCCTTCTCTTTCTCTCTCTGGAATTCTTATCTATCGCCCGCCCGGGGCGCTGGGTCAATTTTGTAATTCCCTGTTAGAAGCCACTTGTAACCTAGCTAATATCAATGCTAATTTTACGCTTTTGGGAGATCTCAATTTGCATTTTGATGACCCTTATGCACTAACTGCTATGGACTTGGTTCAAGACCTTGCGTCCTACCAACTTCAACAAAAGGTCTCACAACCTACACATTTTAAAGGACATCTTCTTGATCCTTTTTTCTCCACTTTGAAAGACGTTGTAGGAAAATCCCCTATTCCCCTCCCATGGTCGGATCATTTTCTTGTCCCCTTTCTATGGTCCCCTGTTATTACCGAGGCTCACACTCAGGTCTCCCGAATGTTGAATCGGCAGTGGTCTAAGGTTCCAGTGGAGAAATGGTCTCAAGAATTGAGTAGGACCGTCCCCGTCTCTTATACTAATCCGGCTACTGCATACAATTATTTTACATCATGGATTGAAGACACCCTTAACCTGGTGCTCCCAAAAAAACTGATAGAGAAAAAACTAGGAACCCTTAAATCAGGTTGGTTCTCACCTGAACTACGCCTCCTTAAAAAACAATGTAAAAGGTTGGAGAGGAGTTGGAGGAGAGATTTTTCCGCCAATAAGAGATTAGAATACAAGTCTGCTCTTCGGATGTATAAAGTTGAGATCAAAAAAGTCCAAGCCTCATACTTTGAGGAAAAGATTCTCCTGGCAGCTAACTCGCACAGAGAAATGTTCCAGATTGCCAAGAATTTGCTAAGAGTGTCCGACCCTCCACCAATTCCTGATTCTTCTGGACAACGGTGCAAAGATCTTGCACAGTTCTTTTTCTCCAAAGTGCAAAATATCCTAAAAACCCTTCCTGTGAAGGACAATGCATACATTACTAATGCCAACACCCCTCTTCGAGATAAATCTGCACCCAGTCTGGAGGCCCTAGAACCCTTGTCCCTGGATTCTTTGTTGTCTATTTTAGCTTCTATTAAAAGTGGATCGCCTCTTGATCCGGCGCCGTTTAACACTTTGAAATTAGTAGCCTCTACTATTGCTCCCTACCTTCTTAGTGTGATTAACACTTCTCTTATCTCAGGTGTGGTTCCCTGTGAATGGAAAAGAGCCATGGTTAAAGCTCTATTGAAAAAACCTCATCTGGATCAGAAGGATCTTACAAACTATCGACCCATCTCGCTCCTTCCTGGAGTGAGCAAGATCACAGAGAAACATGTTAATAACATCCTTTCTGCGTTTCTCGAGTCACATGATTTGCTCCACCCCTCCCAGACAGGTTTTCGCCCTCGCCAGGGAGTCGAAACTGCTCTGTTGGTGGTAGTGGAGGAATCAAGAAAGATTCTTGACTCAGGAGGTTCTTTGGCTATTATTCTTCTTGATCTTAGTGCCGCATTTGACACGGTGAACCATCAGATTTTGGTTCACCGTCTCAGGAACTACGGGAGTGTCAGGTTCGGCTCTAGCTTGGCTCCAATCTTTTCTGGAAGGCAGGACTTTCCAGGTGTTCGAAGAGGATATCTCTTCGGACCCTCTACCCCTGATATGTGGAGTGCCTCAGGGCTCTTCCCTGAGTCCAACCCTTTTAATGTTTATATGGCCCCTTTGGCGGACTTGGTTGCCCCCTTTGGAGTCCATATTGTGTCTTACGCTGATGACACACAGTTAGTGGTGGCATTGAATCAAGCTGACAAGTCACCCACTGACCTCCACGCTTGTTTGGAGGAAGTGGCAAAATGGATGAGTTTGTCTCATCTCAAACTGAACGGTGCAAAAACCGAAATTATGATGCTTGGTAATTCTCAAAGTGTTAATCTGAATGCCCTTTGGCCATCTTGTATGGGTCCAGTTCCGGTTTTTAAATCAGAGTTAAAAAGCCTTGGTATCTGGCTGGACCAAGACCTGTCTTTCAAAATCCAAGCTAGGAAGACGGTCGCCTCTTGTTATGGTCAGCTAAAAATGATTCGAAAAATTTTGTCTGTGTTGCCTCACTCAGCAAAAAAACTAGTGATTCAAGCCCTGATCCTTTCTAGGATTGATTTTGGCAATGCTCTCTATCTGGGGGCCCCTAAGGCAGTGATTGGGCGACTTCAGATTGTCCAGAATTTTGCAGCAAGACTGCTTACCGGCACTAGCCGGCGATGCTCGGCGCAACCTGCATTGCGCTCTTTGCATTGGCTTCCTGTCCAGGAGAGGATACACTTTAAGGCTCTTTGCGTGGCCCACAAATCTTTGAGAGGGGAAGGACCTCCCATAATCAAGGATCTCATCTATCCATATAAAGCTCCTAGACACCTTCGCTCTAACTCTCTTCACTTGGCGAAAATTCCGAGAATCCAGAAAGCGAGAAGGGAGGTAGGCTTTTTTCATACAATGCCTCTAGGTTGTGGAATACCCTCCCACTTCATCTTCGAAGCGAAGTGAATTACCTTAGCTTCCGTAAACAGTTGAAAACTTGGCTATTTCCATAACCCCTTCTGTGTTTTTCCTTTTTAACGCCCGCTAGCGCTGGGATGCTCCCGGGTAACCATGCGCTCTATAAATCCTCATTCATTCATTCCTCATTCATTGAGGCAACATCAAAATTACCTATCACAAACCAACCTGGTTTTGCAAGGGGCGTCCCATGAGTTTTTGGCCTGGGACTTGGCAGCCATCTAGGGAAACCTACCAAACCCACACATTTCTGGAAACTAGACACCCGGGGGAGACCATCGAGGTATGGCTTGCGTGGGTCCCCCAACATTCTCCTACCCAGAATCCCTTGCAAACCTCAAATTTTGCTGAAAAAAATCACTTTTTTCTCACATTTCTGTGTGGGAAAGTTCTGGAATCTGCGTGGATCCACAAATTTCCTCCCACCCAGTGTTCCCCCAGATCTCCCGATAAAAATGGTACCTCACTTGCGTGGGTGGGTCAAGGACCCGCGACAGGCAAGGGCCCAAAACCTATTGAGGCGACATCAAAATTACCTATCACAAACCAACCTGGTTTTGCAAAGGGGGTGCCATGAGTTTTTGGCCCGGGGCTTGGCAGCCATCTAGGGAAACCTACCAAACTCACACATTTCTGGAAACTAGAGACCCGGGGGAGTCCAGTGAGGTATGGCTTGCGTGGGTCCCCCAACATTCTCCTACCCAGAATCCCCTGCAAACCTAAAATATTGCTGAAAAAATCACTTTTTTCTCAAATTTCTGTGTGGGAAAGTTCTGGAATCTGCGTGGATCCATAAATTTCCTCCCACCCAGCGTTCCCCCAGGTCTCCCAATAAAAATGGTACCTCACTCCTGTGGGTGGGTCAAGGACCCGCGACAGGCAAGGGCCCAAAACCTATTGAGGCAACATCAAAATTACCTATCACAAACCAACCTGGTTTTGCAAGGGGCGTCCCATGAGTTTTTGGCCCGGGGCTTGGCAGCCATCTAGGGAAACCTACCAAACCCACACATTTCTGGAAACTAGATACCCGGGGGAGACCAGCGAGGTATGGCTTGCGTGGGTCCCCCAACATTCTCCTACCCAGAATCCCTTGCAACCCTCAAATTTTGCTGAAAAAAATCACTTTTTTCTCACATTTCTGTGTGGGAAAGTTCTGGAATCTGCGTGGATGCACAAATTTCCTCCCACCCAGCGTTCCCCCAGGTCTCCCAATAAAAATGGTACCTCACTTGCGTGGGTGGGTCAAGGACCCGCGACAGGCAAGGGCCCAAAACCTATTGAGGCGACATCAAAATTACCTATCACAAACCAACCTGGTTTTGCAAAGGGGGTGCCATGAGTTTTTGGCCCGGGGCTTGGCAGCCATCTAGGGAAACCTACCAAACCCACACATTTCTGGAAAGTAGACACCCGGGGGAGTCCAGCGAGGTATGGCTTGCGTGGGTCCCCCAACATTCTACTACCCAGAATCCCCTGCAAACCTCAAATTTTGCTGAAAAAATCACTTTTTTCTCAAATTTCTGTGTGGGAAAGTTCTGGAATCTGCGTGGATCCACAAATTTCCTCCCACCCAGCGTTTCTCCAGGTCTCCTGATAAAAATGGTACCTCACTTGCGTGGATAGGCATAGTGGCTGCAACAGGAAATGGCCCAAATCGTACTGTGGAGACTTCAAAATTATCTATAGCAAAACCACCTGGTTTGGGGGGACACCTGAGATTTTGGCCCCGGGCTCGGCGGCCATCTTGGGAAAGTACAGAACCCAAACATTTCTGAAAACTAGACACCCGGGGGAGTCCAATGAGGTATGGCTTGCGTGGATCCCCCAACGTTTTCCTACCCAGAATGCCATGCAAACCTCAAATTTAGCTTTTGTGTGGAATCACCGTGCCGGCACAAATGTCCTACCCCACAGCGTTTCCCTGATTGTCCCGAGTAAAATGATACCTCACATGTGTGGGTGGGACAACGGCCTGTGACTGGGAAGAGCCCAAAACATAGGGAATAAGGGTATAGCACCGAGAATTCTAAGCGCTACATTTTATTAAAAATGTGTTTTTAGCCAATTCTGCATTGGACAGCCACCAAAGTGAGGTATCATTTTACTCGGGACACTAAGGAGAACGCTGTGGGGTAGGACATTTGTGCCGGCACAGTGATTCCACACAAAAATATGTGGAAAATTTGATTTTTTTCAGCTAAATTTGAGGTTTGCATGGCATTCTGGGTAGTAAAACATTGGGGGATCCACGCAAGCCATACCTCATTGGACTTCCCCAGGTGTCTAGTTTTCAGAAATGTTTGGGTTTGGTACTTTCCCAAGATGGCGGCTGAGCCCCGGGCCAAAATCTCAGGTGCCCCCCCCCCAAAACCAGGTGGTTTTGCTATAGGTAATTTTGAAGTCTCCAGAGTACGATTTGGGCCATTTCCTGTTGCAGCCACTAAGCCTACCCACAATAGTGAGGTACCATTTTAATCGGGAGACCTGGGGGAACGCTGGGTGAGAGGAAATTTGTGGGTCCACGCAGATTCCAGAACTTTCCCACACAGAAATTTGAGAAAAAAAGTGATTTTTTTCAGCAAAATTTGAGGTTTGCAGGGGATTCTGGGTAGGAGAATGTTGGGGGACCCACGCAAGCCATACCTCGCTGGACTCCCCCGGGTGTCTAGTTTCCAGAAATGTGTGGGTTTGGTAGGTTTCCCTAGATGGCTGCCAAGCCCCGGGCCAAAAACTCATGGGACACCCCTTGCAAAACCAGGTTGGTTTGTGTAGGTAATTTTGATGTCGCCTCAATAGGTTTTGGGCCCTTGCCTGTCGCGGGTCCTTGACCCACCCACGGAAGTGAGGTACTATTTTTATCGGGAGACCTGGGGGAACGCTGGGTGGGATGAAATTTGTGGATCCACGCAGATTCCAGAACTTTCCCACACAGAAATTTGAGAAAAAAGTGATTTTTTCAGCAAAATTTGAGGTTTGCAGGGGATTCTGGGTAGTAGAATGTTGGGGGACCCACGCAAGCCAGACCTCGCTCCCCCGGGTGTCTAGTTTCCAGAAATGTGTGGGTTTGGTAGGTTTCCCTAGATGGCTGCCAAGCCCCGGGCCAAAAACTTATGGGACCCCCTTGCAAAACCAGGTTGGTTTGTGATAGGTAATTTTGATGTCGCCTCAACAGGTTTTGGGCCCTTGCCTGTCGCGGGTCCTTGACCCACCCACGCACGTGAGGTACCATTTTTATCGGGGGAACGCTGGGTGGGATGAAATTTGTGGATCCACACAGATTCCAGAACTTTCCCACACAGAAATTTGAGAAAAAAGTGATTTTTTCAGCTAAATTTGAGGTTTGCAGGGGATTCTGGGTAGGAGAATGTTGGGGGACCCACGCAAGCCATACCTCGCTGAACTCCCCTGGGTGTCTAGTTTCCAGAAATGTGTGGGTTTGGTAGGTTTCCCTAGATGGCTGCCGAGCCACGGGCCAAAAACTCAAGGGACCCCCCTTGCAAAACCAGGTTGGTTTGTGATAGGTAATTTTGATGTCGCCTCAATAGGTTTTGGGCCCTTCCCTGCCGCGGGTACTTGGCCCACCCATACAAGTGAGGTACCATTTCTATTGGGATACTTGGAGAAATGCTGGGGTGTTGGAAATTTGTTGTTACTTTCTACAGTGTGAAAATATGAGCACAATAATGCAAGGAAAATGTCACAGTCACATTTTGAGGTTTGCAGGACATTGTGGGTAAGATAACTTGTTGGGATCCACAAGAGAGACATCACCATGTACTCCCCTGGGTGTTTAGTTTACGACAAAAACTACAGTTGTTAAGTTATTCTTAGATGAAATGTACAGCTTGGCAGAGAGACAAAACAGACAAAGATTATTGCACAGCCATCTATTCCTCAAGCACACACACATACTGGTTGGATTTGGCACGAGGGCGAGTAATGGTTCAGTATATAAAATTTTATTAACAAAAGATTTCACAAAAATGAAATGCACTGTCAATAATTGAAAGGACAAAAAACTGAACCAGTGACTCGCAGCTCGTGCGCTGTAAAGCCACGTCAAGGCCCCAACCGCTTTACAGGCCATTCACACACCTTTCATACGTGATACACACAAGACCATTCACACCACCAGGCACGAAACCAACACATTAGAACATTCACAAAAAGGGACAAGGTACACCCTGCTTGAGAAAGACAAAAAAGACAAATATTACTGCACAGCCATCTAATCCTCAAGCACACACACATACTGGTTGGATTTGGCATGAGGGTGAGTGATGGTTCAGTATATACAATTGTATTAACAAGTGATTTCACAAAAATGAAATGCACTGTTAATAATTGAAAGGACGAGAAACTGAACCATTGACTCACAGCTCGTGAGCTGTAAAGCCACGACAAGGCACCAACCTCTTTACAGGCCATTCATACACCTTTCATACGTGTGACACATACAAAACCATTCACACAGCCAGCCGCAGGCCCATCACATTACAACACTCACACCAGCAGACAGTGCCATTCAAGGGCCCATCACTTTCACACGTCCACATTCCTGACACAGCAACCACACAAGCTGATGGATTGCGTGGAGTGGCGCTCGGCTAGCAGTGTGTGTAATGACCAGCAGCAAGTCACTACTCACACACCGCCAGCCGAGCGCCAGTCCACGCACACCACCAGCCAAGCACCAGTCCACGCACACCGCCAGCCAAGCGCCAGTCCACGCACACCGCCAGCCAAGCGCCAGTCCACACACACCGCCAGCCAAGCGCCAGTCCACGCACACCGCCAGCCAAGCGCCAGTCAACACACCGCCAGCCAAGCGCCAGTCCACGCACACCGCCAGCCAAGCGCCAGTCCACGCACACCGCCAGCCAAGTGCCAGTCCACGCACACCACTAGCCAAGCGCCAGCCTACACACACCGCCATCACATTTAGGATTTTTTTATACAAAAAAGAAAACACAAACAAATTGCAAATAGATACAAATCTACTAACACAAAATCTGAAATTAAATACATTGCACTAATGCCAACCTTGAAACAGAACAACATTTTTTAAACAATACAGACCAGGCAGTTCACTTTACCACTCATGGATGCTCCCAAAAATTCTTTTGCATGTGGTACGTTCTAAAACAAGCAGGCACACACAGCCCAGGGTTAGAAGGACACTCGGGGCAGTACATACGAGTCTCCTTCCGCATACCTTTTCGCCAACAGACTCTACATCTCCTAGTGGGAAAGTCTTTTGAGGGTGTGGGAGGAATGTGATCAGGAAAGTGGCGATCTTTCAATCTAGCCACATCCTCCACCACTCCAACTCTAGGAACACTTGCCTGTTCCACTACAACAAGGCTGCCTATTACAGACTCCTGAAACTTAGCAAAAGTCATCTTTGACTCAGGACAAGAATCCTTGCACACAACAAAAGCATTAAAGGTTGCCAAGTGGAAAAGATGGATAGCCAACTTCTTATACCAAATGTAAGCCTTACGAAGAGCAGTGTAAGGTTCCAACCTCTGATCTACTCTATCAACACCACCCATGTGCCTATTATAGTCTAAAATGCACACAGGTTTGCGCGCTTCAGCAACCTGACCCCAAACAGTCACAGGTGAAGTGCTTTCATCATGGATGGTAGTCAGCATGTAGACATCTCTCCTGTCTGAAAACTTCACAGCTAGAAGTTCCTCGCAACGCAACGCACTGCACTGTCCCCGCACAAGCTTTTGACAAACAAGTTCTTTTGGGAAACCTTTACGGTTAGAGCGGATTGTGCCACAAGCAACGGTGTCCACTTTGGCCAATTCCCTGAACAACCGCACACCAGTGTAGAAGTTATCTGCATATAAATGGTGGCCTTTGTTAAAAAGTCCTCTACCAAGTTCCCACACAATTTTCTCAGTCACTCCAAAAGTGGACGGACAACCAGGGGGGTTAATCCTGGATTCCTTACCAGTGTACACCCTGAAATTAGAGACAGATCCAGTCCTACTGTCACACAGCATATACAGCTTAATTCCATAGCGTGCCCTCTTACTAGGAATGTATTGCCTAAAAACCAAGCGGCCATTGAACAACACCAAAGACTCATCCACTGCTATTTCTTTCCCTGGAGCAGAGATCTCAGAAAATCGATCAACAAAGTGATCAAGGACAGGCCGAATCTTAAAAAGACGGTCACAATCAGGGTGATCTCGTGGCAACGCTAAACCATTATCGACAAAATGCAGCATCCGAAGCAGAAGCAAATACCTATCACGACTCATGACTGCCAGAAATATAGCCGTTGCCATCAAGGGACTAGTAGACCAATATGAAGACATTGATGGCTTCCTTAGCAAGCCCATCAAAAAAGTTAAACCCAAGAACTTCTTCATCTCTTCCAGATTTGTGGGAGTCCACCGGGTAGCTCTAGAGTGGGGCTTAAGGCTGGCACTGTTGTCCCTCAAAAACTGTTCGGCATACAAATTAGTCTGCTCAACAATCTCTGCCAAAAATACATCGTCCATAAACAACTGAAAAAAATGTATTGGCAAAAAGTTTTCAGTATTCACTCTACACCCTGGAACACCAGTAAAGTCTGGCAATGCCGGCTGCACCATGCCTGGGGCAACCCAGAGGTCAGCACTTTCAACGGGAAGCCTTGCAGCCCCAGGCTGCAGCCCAGATGCCTCTTGCCGCACTATACCAACGGGAAGCCTTGCAGCCCCAGGCTGCAGCCCAGATGCCTCTTGCCGCACTATCGGCACATCAATGTCCTCCTCTAACACAGGCACTTCATCCGCACTAAGAGTAGCTTCATCCGCACTGAGAGTAGCTTCATCATCCGATGATTCCATGTGGAGAGAAAACTCACTGCCTGAATCTTCCCCTGCCTCCTCTGCCTCAGATGCAGAGTCAGTCTCTGAACCATGGTCAGAGGAAGACTCAAAAAGCATACCAACAACCTGCTGAGCAGTAATCCTGCGGCTAGCCATTATCCTTACTAAGAAAGGAGACTGCACAAACAAGTCAACAACAACCAACACTGTGCAAAATAAGTAATAAACAAAGTGTGGCTTTAGCACAAAGATCTATATACTCAAAAACAATATAACTCTCTTGCCAAAGATAGCTACACTCACCAGCACCTACTCTGCACAGACACAGCAAAAAGCAATGATATCCCACTAGAAAGAAAAAACAAAACCAATTACTCATAAGACAACAAAGTACACATCGAGCACTAATGCAAAAAGATTTTGACACTCAAAACACAGAAGCCAAACATACTACTATTATTACACCATTTGCAAAAAACACATTCATGTAGGGGGCAGAAAAAACATCCAAACATTTTGCTCTACTTTGGAAGCGACCCTTGCCCAAGGGGTCGCTTCCATTTAAAAATAAATGACATCCCTGGTGCCTAGTGGGGTTTTATGCTGGGGGCAGAAAGGCCAAAAAAATGGGCCGATCTGCACCCAGGGGGGGAGGGGGGGCAGAAAAACATCCAGAAAAAAATGCTCCCCTTTGGAAGCGACCCTTGCCCAAGGGTTCGCTTCCATATACATTTAATGCCCCCAAAACAAACCCTGGTGGCTAGTGGTGTTTTCTGCCCCCCTGGGGGCAAAACGGCTGAAAAAACAGGCCGAGTTGCCCCCAAAGAGGGGCAGAAAAACATCAACAAAAAATGCTCCCCTTTGGAAGCGACCCTTGCCCAAGGGGTCGCTTCCATCTACATTTAAATGCCCCCAAAAGAAACCCTGGTGGCTAGTGGGGTTTTCTACCCCCCCCCCCCCTGGGGGGCAAAACGGCCGAAAAAACGGGCCGATTTGCCCCCAGGGTGGGGGGGGGCAGAAAAACATCACCCAAAAAATGCTCCCCTTTGGAAGCGAACCTTGCCCAAGGGGTCGCTTCCATTGAAATAAGAAGAATCCCTGGTGCTAGTGGGGGCATTTCCGCTGCACGATCGTGACGCTGTGCGCGATCGTGAAGCAGAAATGCCCTGCAAAGAGACATCAGGGGAGAGGAAAATCTCTTTCCTCTCCCCCGATGCCTCGATGCATTGCGCAAACCCCCCCAGGAACAAGGAAACCTACCTTGTTCTCTCCGACGCCTGGAAGCAAATGGCTTCCAGAGCGTCTGGGACTTCCTGATGACGTCAGCGCGCGCTGTGCGCGCTGACGTCATGGGATTCTCATGGGGTGGTCGGGGGTGGCAGCGGAAACTCTTCCGCTGCCATCCCCCTTGTGGGGGTGAAATCGGACACCCGTGGGGGGAGCGCCAGCGCTTCCCCCGTGGGTGGGTGCCATGACGGCCTGGAGCCGTCATGAGCACAGGCCCACTGTGTATCATGACGGCTCCAGGCCGTCATGAGCACCGAAAGGGTTAATCACGGTTGTTTCTTCTGTCTCCTGCCTGTTCCTGCCGGCTTTATTGTATCTGTGGCCTCTGCGGGTTTTGCTGCGTCTGGGTGAACCATCAAGGAACTTGTTGGTGGATTGTTGGCAGCAGGGCTGGTCTCTAAAAAAGAAACCTTGGATGTGGAGGTGGTACCTGGAGTAGCCTCACTCATTGTGGAAGTCGTGATTGATGGAACAGGTGCCCGGGGAAGGCTATGACTATTGTCTTAGTTTTTCCACTTTTCAAGTAGGAGGTGGGCTGTACCTCCTCTTCAGGTGCACACCAAACTGAATATTTTGATGTCATTTATTAACTTTGTTGTTTCAATTGTTTACACTGAGTGCATATCAGCTGTTCATATTTTCAACTTTCTAAAAGCACCACTTTAATTGTGATTAAACATTCGACTTTACCAGGAAAGAGGGCTTTTGGTCACAATTCTTTAGACACCAACCTTGGCCTGTTTAGCTGCTCCCAATTAGAAGTTACAGCTTATTCAACGTAATAAGGTAACTCCAATGCTATCTATGGGAGAGGTAGGCCTTGCACCTATCTTCCCTTTGTGTCACTGTCTGGGAGCAATACACAAAGACCAGCTTCCAGCTACACCTAGTCATGCAATCCAGGATCAGGCTGCAGGCACTGAATGTTTAGGACAAGAAAATGCCAACTTTCTAAAAGTGGCATTTTCAGAATTGTGATTAAACTCCAATTTTACCATTAAAGAGGGATTTTAATTACAGTTCTTCAGACACAAAACTCGATCTGCCTACCTGCTCCCTATTGGAAGTTACAGCTTATTAAATGCAATAAGGTAACTCCAATGTTGTCCTATGGGAGAGTTAGGCCTTGCAGTAGTGAAAAACGAATTTAGGAGTTTTTTACTACAAGGACATGTAAAACTTAAAAGTACATGTCCGACTTTTTAAATACACTGCACCCTGCCCTCTAGCTGTTCAAGGCCTACCCTAGGGGTGACTTATATGCATTAAAAAGGAAGGTTTGGGCCTGGCGAAAGGCTTATTCTGCCAAGTCAAAATACTAGTTTAAAAGTGCACACACAGACTGCAATGGAAGGCCAGAGACATGTTAAAAAGGCTGCTTAAGTGGGTAGCACAATCAGAGCTGCAGGCCCACTGGCAGCATTTTATTTACAGGTCCTGGGCACAGGTAGTATCACTTTACTAGGGACTTACAGGTAAATTAAATAGGCCAATTTGATGTAAGCCAATTCTACCATGTTTTAAAGAGAGAGCACAAGCACTTTAGCACTGGTTAGCAGTGGTTAAAGTGTGCAAAGTCCTAAAGCCAGTAAAAACGAAGGGGCATATTATCAAGAAGGGCGTTAAAAATTATCGCCGCTTTAGCGGCAGAAAACTGCCGCTAAAGCGGCGATAATGGGCTTGATAATATGCCCTTGAGAATTGCAATAGAAGTCCATGTTCTGGTGTCAACCTGGGCTTCTATTGGAATTCTCCAGGGCTAAAGCGGCGATAATTTTATCGCCGTTCTTGATAATATGCCCCTATGTCAGCAAAACAGGAGGGTTGGAGGCAAAAGAATACGGGACAACCACACCAAGGATGCCAGGTCTAACAACAGGCAAACCTACAGAAGTATTTCCTTTTCACAAGCCTTTATCTATACCATTGGTACATTAAGTATCTGAGCCTGCTAATGCAAAGCTGCCATCGCAATGCATGAACTGCGGTGAGTCCAAGCACTGAAACAGAGGTGCACTGACTGAGCAGTGGAATATCAACACCCACAACATACCTGGCCAGAGCCACACTCTAAACCGAGACAGGCAGAAGAAACCCCTTGCTGTCCTGGTGCCTTGTCACCATCTTTGAACTGTTGATTGTACAACTTCTAATGTTTCCCTTCTGAACATGCACAATACATAAAGTCTCTCTGCTATTCTAAATCAGACAGCCAATGGAAGCATTACCCCTTTTCCATCATGTGCTATAAAAACCTGCCGCACAGTCCTGTGAAGCTTCAAAAGCTGACACGTTAAACATCATGTCCAAATTCTATTATGACAGAATTAGGGTGGCAACCACTAACCTTCAAGGGTCGATCGAACACCAAGGGCTGTATTACACAGGGTGCCCCAGGGGCTCAACGGGTGTTTGCACCTGCTTTGCACGCCGCCGAGGCACTTTGGTGATATAGAAGGGGGTGCAGATGCTTGTGCGTCCACTTCTATAATACCGATAATGCTGGCGCACTTAAAGCGCCAGCGCTATCTTCAGAGGGTGTTCCCTTATTAGCACAGGGGCGTGCCCTATGCAAATAAGGGAATTCCTTTGACTCTGCGCCCACGCCATATTACAGATGCGGGCGCAGCATCAAAGAAGTCCTCAGGAGGCGCACTGACAGTGCACCATTTAAAAGGTGGTGCACTGTCAGTGCGCCCCCTGAGACCAGCCCTCTGCAGGGGGTAAAGGGGGTACCATGGACCCCCAGACATCCCTTGCAGGCGGGTGCAGTCACTGACTGCACCCGCTTGCAAGGGGACCTCTAATCCCTTTGAAAGTGCAGGCGGGTGTCGCCTGCACTGTGAAAACAAGGAGCAGCTGCTCCGTGTTTTCACATGAATGCGCTGCCCTGGGGGCAGCACGAGTTCGCTGCTGCCCTGGGGGCAGCGCATACATCATAATACGGCGCATTGTCATAGTTTGTGCCTAGCGCACCTTTTGAAAGGTGCGCCGGGCGCAAACAATGATAATGTGTAATACGGCCCCAGATTACAACTGCTACCTCTCCCCTCCGTGGAACTGCTATGTGCTGGTGGGTACTCACTCAGTACCAGCCCTGAAAAAACTACAATGAAGGTTGAGGTGTTTAAACACGCAGGCCTCATTGGATTGCAAGTGGAAGCCCCACTATTAAGATTATCCTTGTTTCAGGTCACTAAGGCATGAAGGAGAGATGATAGTATTGTTACAAGTCAATATGGTATGAAGCAGTTTTCAGATAATTTTGTTAGAAAGTTACTAAGGTGTGAAGCAGTGTGGGGATAGTATGTCTATATGTAAGTATGTATGCATAAGAGGCAGCAGAGTTCTGCACAGGGTAAGAAATAAACATAAAGACAATGAGTGGTAAAGGAGATAGTTGGGTTATGAATATTATTGTTGTAGGTCACTAAGGCATGAAGAAATGTATGGAATAGTATCGATGCAGGTCATTAAGGAAGAAACAGTGGGTGGATAGCATTGGTATAGGTCATAAGGAGTGAAGCAGTGTGTAGATAGTATTGTTAGAGGCCACTAACGAGTGAAGCATTGTGTGGATATCATCACCCAGATACTTTTTAAATACCTAGATCCCTTTTCCACTTGTGACTTTCTCCATCAGTGCAAGGTAAGTCAATAAAGTTGTTTCTACTTTTCCAGCATGTCAGAAGCTGCTGCCCCGTGGTAAGCTGGTAGATTTGGCCCCCATCTCATCTGAGTGTGGGATCTTAAGGGATCTCTGCCGTTGAAGCCCCCAAAGGAATGGTAGGAGCTTCCAGTTACTCCTCTAGGAGTCTGCCCAGTGGCATCATCAGATTCACATAGGGAGTTAACAGATAAATACCAGACAAGGGATCAAACTGCTTCTGCCCACAATGTAGTGCACTGTTTCAAACAAGTACAGGTGACACAGAAGTACAGAGGCCCTGGTAACCCAGAGTCAAGTCATGAACTTTCTTACCAGTAGAAAGGAGACCACAGGGATAGGGATTGTGACTCCAGAGACATCTTCCAACCAAGGGTGCACCGGGATGTGCACTCTTTACTCAGCGATGGTATTATGAGAAAGCCCGTTGCAAATGGGAAGATGCAAAGACTGAGGGCTAGTTGGAGGCTCGGTTGACTCGTACAATTGCAATTCAAAGCTGAATCATGTTTCTAACTCACACAGGACTACGTAGTGGCCTCAAAGTAAACACTGCTTTAATCACCAGTTACTGAAAGCATAGTCTCTAAAGAAATCTGTGTGTTCTGATGTTTTTTTGGGGTGAGTATATGACCCCCGCTCACAGGTCAGCCATTTTCTTTCTTGAGCTACCTTTTTACCAAGTTGTTGTAAGTCGTGTTGGTCCAATCATTTCTCTATATCTGTATCTTTAGAAAAGAGGCATGATTCACCAAGATTTTGCTGTAAGTAGTAGTGAGTTACTCTTGTAGTACCCCTTGCTAACTCTTGGATTTCAGGAGTAGTACAAGAGTAAGCAACAGGAAGTTTTTTGAGTCGAACCTGCAATGGTGAATCAAGGTGCACATAACATAAACTGCAGCAACAAATAATTGCTCGGTCTACACAGTGTTGGCCCTGAAGTCAGTAGTGGCTGGATGAACCGCAGAGATTTTGAAAATGTAGACATTTTTAAAACACATTTGTAAAATGTGACACACTGTGATAAGACTTTATGAAGTATGTACCCTGTTGTGCTATGTTGCTATTTTTATGCCACTGGCCCATTTTAAGAACTCAAGAATAAATAATGTGGCACGGTACTGTGCCCTAATAAAAGACTCAGGGGCCGATTCCGATCTCGGCCGGTAGGGCACCGAATCGGATTCGGCTTAACCGGATCAGATTCGGAGCCCTCTTTCCCGACCGATTCGAACGTGCTTCCGGGAAGTACGATGCGAGCGCACGGGAAATCGCCGACCGACTCATTCGTGGGTCCGAACGACTCACACCGCGCAATGGAGACGTTCCCCGGCCGGGCAAGTACGATGCGCGCCTCGAGCAGTCCGACCGACTCGCGCCGTCCGGCTCAAAATGGCAGTCGGAGCCGGACTTTGGGGGTTTGTGTCGGACCCCCCTGTACGCGTAGCCGCGCGAGTCCAACAGGGGGGACCCATGGGTCCCCCCTACCTGTGCATGTACGGCGCGAGTCGCATCGACGCGTACCCGCTGTGGGGGGCAACCTTGTTCGCCTCGCACCCATTGAGTCAATGGGAGCCCGCGTACGCGTTGTACGACCGGCTCCCATTGACTTCAATGGGAGTCTGACCAAATCGAGTCCGATTGCATGCGTACGCATCGTACTCGTTCGGTCGGGCTGCTAGAGTCCGATTCGGTCGGAAATCTCTCCGGGTCCGACTCGGTCGGAGTGATTTCCGGCCTGAATCGGAATCGGCCCCTCAGTGTGAAAGGCGATAAAAATATCCTTGGATGTGGTAAGGAATAATGTTGTGCGTAACACTTGCGCCCTAATACAAGCAAGAAATGTGGGGTCTCAAGCAACAGGATGGAACAGCCATAAACATATGGGCACAATAAAGTATACAATATCTTTTCTTGGGGGCGTGGCCAGCTATAATGGCCGTGTGGATGTGATCCACGGAGGCTCGACACAGTGCCCTACAGAACATCCGGAATCTGATGCCATCCACTCAAATTTGACCCCCTACAGAGCAGGGGTGGCAAGCTGGTTTAATACACTTAATACACGGGGCAAGCGGCCTGCCTCAACCCTCCCGATTCGCCAGAAAGCCTAGTTGGTGGCCAAAGAGCATCCTGGCGGCAACATTGTGGCAGCGGGTTCGGGGAGGCACCAGCAATGCTAAAGTGACTTCCTGCCCAGCTCAACATTATCAAAGGAAGCATACCTCGCAACTGAACGACCCACAGCAGTAAGGAGAGCGGGGACCATCCCATAACGGGGAAAGCTGCAGTTCAGCACCTGCCTGGTTCCTGTGGCCTGCTGCAACATGGCAGCCATCGCCTTCCGTTCATGTTCTCACTTGTAAACTGCTGAGTGGGGAGACCCTGGCTGACGCGAGGTGAAGATGCGATTCCCCCTAAAAGCATCTGCAGCTTTGGGGGACACAGAGCGAGGGAAAACGACCGCGATGGATCCTGGACCTGCATTGCCTGACCTTGATTTGGCGCATGCAACCAAAAGTGGCCCACGTGCCTCCATGCCCGAGTACTGAGAGACCCGCTTCCACTTCAATGAGACTGGTAAGAAGACAACTCCTATCTGGTCTGTTCTGCGACCAGCCCTGAGCCTGCCAATTCTTTTCTTTTTGATTGTTTCACCCGTCAGACCACCAGTAGCTGCTTCCCGGTCACTGACAGAATATAGATATAAAAAATATCGATGAAAAAATATAGAATGCAAAAATATCGGCTCCCCATACTTAAACAGGTAAGTGCAGAAATATTTTTTTAAATATCGATGTTAAAAATATAGTTGTACTAAATATCGATTTTTATATATATATAAAATAAAATGATAAATATTAAATATTTTAATTAATCAAATGAATTTTAAAATAAAGTAGATTTAATATACATTTTAACAAATATAACAAATAAACTTAATAAAAAATATCGATGAAAAAATATAGAATGCAAAAATATCGGCTCCCCATACTTAAACAGGTAAGTGCAGGAATATTTTTTTAAATATCGATGTTAAAAATATAGTTGTACTAAATATCGATTTTTATATATATATAAAATAAAATGATAAATATTAAATATTTTAATTAATCAAATGAATTTTAAAATAAAGTAGATTTAATATACATTTTAACAAATATAACAAATAAACTTAATAAAAATAATACATAATAACACATACATAATAATTTATATATATATATATATTCACTGAAAAAACCATAGGTTTCAGACACGTTATAGTTACAAATTAGCATTTAAAAAACCTTTGAAATTCACTGAAAAAACCATAGGTTTTAGGGACAGTTTTAGTTACTTGGACATTGCACTCGTACAAAACCCGTGAAATTCCCCCGTTATAGTTAGTTCAGCTAACTATAACTCGCGCCCTACAATGCACTGCTGATGACGTCACATATTACATCACTCATGACATGGTCAGTGACATCACTGATGACATCACTGATGACATCTCAAATGACATCACTGATGACATCACTGATGACATCATCCAGTGACTGTGTGTTTCTGTAAAGTTTAAATATGTTTAATATATATAGGGAAAGGCATATTGAAGAATGAGTGGGTGTATAAGTGTCTGAATGGATGATTTAGTAGGTGCGTGACTGACTCTATGAGTGAGTGATTAAACGTATCTTACTGAATGCATGGGTTAATGACTAAACTGTGTGAATGTCTGTATCTGTCTGTCTGTTGGTGTGTAAGCGGCTGCATGGGTTTGCGAATAGCTACATGAGTGTCTATATGGGTTATTGATTTGTTGTCTGAGTATCTGTATGGGTGCCTGAGTGTTTGTGTGGGTGGGGTGTGTGTGACTCTGTGCATAGATGTGTGAGTGGGTGATTCACTGGGTGCATGTTTTCAAGAGTGCATCTGTGATGGACTGTATGGGTGGGTGAGTGTGTGTATGGCTGTGTTAGTGAGTAAATGTATATCTCAGTGGTACATGTGTGAGTAACTACATATGTGAAAGGCAGTATATATGTGTGTTGGAGTATATAAATGGCTATAAGTGAGAGTGTGTGATTGTGAGAGTGGCTGTATGGATGAGTGTGTGCTTGTATCAGTGATTGTGTAAGAGCGTAAGAATGTGCTAGTATTTGTATGAGTAAGTGAGCTGGTGTGTGTATAACTGTATAGGTAAGTAAATGGGAGTGTGATTAATTATTTGCATGACTGACTAGGTGTGTGAGTACCTCTATGGATGAGTGGAGGTGTGTGAGTGTGTATATAGGTGTATGAGTGCATATGATAGTCCTGTACTGAGTGACCATAAGTATGAGTGATTGTACTGGTGAGAGAGTAAATGTGTGTGTAGACCTAATAATCAGTGAGTGGGTATGTAGTTTTTGGTGTTGGAGTGTCTATGGTTTTGAGAATGGCAGTCTGTAATTTAGAGTGGGTATATCAAAGGTTATATTAGGGTGTGAGAAGATGCATGAAATTATCACATGGATGATGTCATCAGTGATGTCATCAGTGATGTCATTTGAGATGTCATCAGTGATGTCATCAGTGATGTCACTGACCATGTCATGAGTGATGTAATATGTGACGTCATCAGCAGTGCATTGCAGGGCGCGAGTTATAGTTAGCTGAACTAACTATAACGGGGGAATTTCACGGGTTTTGTACGAGTGCAATGTCCAAGTAACTAAAACTGTCCCTAAAACCTATGGTTTTTTCAGTGAATTTCAAAGGTTTTTTAAATGCTAATTTGTAACTATAACGTGTCTGAAACCTATGGTTTTTTCAGTGAATTTCAAAGGTTTTTTAAATGCTAATTTGTAACTATAACGTGTCTGAAACCTATGGTTTTTTCAGTGAATTTCAAAGGTTTTTTAAATGCTAATTTCTAACTATAACGTGTCTGAAACCTATGGTTTTTTCAGTGAATTTCAAAGGTTTTTTAAATGCTAATTTCTAACTATAACGTGCCTGAAACCTACGGTTTTTTCAGTGAATTTCAAAGGTTTTGTAAATGACAATTTTTAAATGTATTAATTGTTATATTAATTTTTTTCATACTGATTTACTACATTTTTAGAAACAATTTTTTTTTACATATTTTATTTTTTAAATTACATTGTAATTACATTATACATTACATTACAAAAAATACTTTCTCAGAATGAATTACTTTAGTTTAAATACTTTGCAGATAGGCAATAGACTTTTAAGTACAGTAGTTACAGTTGTTGCAATGGGCAACACATTTTCAAACACAATGCAACATTCAGCTCAATGTGAATTTCTAGTTAAATGCAATTAGTTACTTTATGGATTACTTTTGTAACCACAGGACTGGATCCTAGATTCAGTCCTGGTACATCTCCTGTAAACAGTTGAGTAAAAGCGTTTTGGTTACAGTCGTGATTTTTAAGGAATATTATTGTATTTTAAAAGTTGACACTTAGAAACTTTTTCTCATAGAATCACCAATGTTATCCTATGGAAGGAAATTCACTTAGCAGGTAAAAACTGTTATCGTTACTTTTTCTTACTCAGTGTTGGATCCTGGATCCAGCACTGGTGCATCTCCTGTAAACAGTTGAAAAAATGCGTTTAAGTCATACAGGCGATTTTTAAGGAATATTTGTAGTTTGTGAAAATCAACACTTTGAAACTTTTTGCTGAAAACCAGTCAATCTTAGCCTATGAAGGAAATTCAAGTTACCGGTAAGTACGGTTAAAATTACTTTTGAGGATCAGTACTGGGCTGAAAGATGCAGCACTGAGGTCTCTCCTGATAACAGGTGAGTAAATCGGAATTCGTATTTCGGCTCATTTTAGAGGAATATTTTAAAGTTCCAAAACTCCACACTTAGAAGAATTTCCAAGTGAAACCAGTCAGTGTTAGCCTATGGAAGGAAATTCAAGTTACTGGTAAGTACGGTTAAAATTACTTTTCAGGACCAGTACTGGGCTGAAAGATGCAGCACTGAGGTCTCTCCTGATAACAGGTGAGTAAATCAGAATTTGGATTTCGGCTGATTTTAGAGGAATATTTGTATGTTTCAAAAATCAACACTTAGAAACTTTTTCAGCAAAAAGCAGGCAATGATATCCTATGGAAGGAAATTCAAGTTACTGGTAAGTACGGTTAAAATTACTTTTGAGGATCAGTACTGGGCTGAAAGATGCAGCACTGAGGTCTCTCCTGATAACAGGTGAGTAAATCGGAATTCGTATTTCGGCTGATTTTAGAGGAATATTTTAAAGTTCCAAAACTCCACACTTAGAAGAATTTCCAAGTGAAACCAGTCAATGTTAGCCTATGAAGGAAATTCAAGTTACCGGTAAGTACGGTTAAAATTACTTTTCGAGATCAGTACTGGGCTGAAAGATGCAGCACTGAGGTCTCTCCTGATAACAGGTGAGTAAATCGGAATTCGTATTGCGGCTGATTTTAGAGGAATATTTTAAAGTTCCAAAACTCCACACTTAGAAGAATTTCCAAGTGAAACCAGTCAATGTTAGCCTATGAAGGAAATTCAAGTTACCGGTAAGTACGGCTAAAATTACTTTTCAGGACCAGTACTGGGCTGAAAGATGCAGCACTGAGGTCTCTCCTGATAACAGGTGAGTAAATCGGAATTCGTATTTCGGCTGATTTTAGAGGAATATTTTAAAGTTCCAAAACTCCACTCTTAGAAGAATTTCCAAGTGAAACCAGTCAATGTTAGCCTATGGAAGGAAATTCAAGTTACAGGTAAGTATGGTTAGAATTACTTTTCAGGACCAGTACTGGGCTGAAAGATACAGCACTGAGGTCTCTCCTGATAACAGGTGAGTAAATCGGAATTCGTATTTTGGCTGATTTTAGAGGAATATTTGCACAATGGTGAAGGGAGGGGCGGGGCCTGAGGTTACATCTGTGCAAACGCGCCCCGTGGCGCGTTTTAAGTTGGGGATTAAGTCCCCTTGAATCCTGAGGGTCCCTATGGGCCAACTAGACCACCAGGAACCTCCAATATGCGCCAGGGGCTGCGTTGCAGAGACGTGTAGAGAGGCCACACCCCTTTTACACCTCTCTGCAACGCAGCTCTGTGGCGCTTTCTGGATGTACCTGTTGGGCTAGTTGGCCCCCAGGGACCCTCAGGATTGAAGGGATTTAATTCCCCATCTTAAAACGCGCCACGGGGCCTGTTTGCACACATGTCACCTGAAGCCCCGCCCCTCCCTTCACCACTGTGCAAACGCGCCCCGTGGTGCGTTTTAAGTTGGGGGATTAAGTCCCCTTGAATCCTGAGGGTCCCCGGAGTCCAACTAGCCCACCATATACCTCCAAAAGCGCCACAGAGCTGCGTTGCAGAGAGGTGTAAAAGGGGCGTGGCCTCTGTACACCTCTCTGCAAGGCAGCTCCCTGGCGCATACTGGAGGTTCCTGGTGGGCTAGTTGGCCCCCAGGGACCCCCAGTATTCAAGGGGAATCGTTCCCTCTCTGCAAACGCGCCAGGGGCGCGTTTGCAGAGTGGTGAAGGAAGGGGCGGGGCCTGCGGGCCCGATCGTTTTTTTTTGTTTTTGTTTTTTTGTCCCCTGAAGGGGGGCTGTGTGGCCCCTCTTCCTTTTTTTCTGTTTTTGGGCCCTGGGGACCCCATCCCCCAGGGCCTTACCCCTTTTTAAATTTAAAAAAAAAAAAAACGGGAAGGGGGCCGCGTGGCCCCCTTCCCTGGGCCTGTATTGGCCCCGGGGACCCCATCTCCCGGGGCATGGCCTCTATTTTTATTTTTAATATTTTGAGGGGGCTGCGTGGCCCCCCTCCTCTGGCCATTTTAGGCCCGGGGACCCCATCCTCCGGGCCGGCCATACCCTTTTTTTATTTTTTATAATTTTTCAAAACTTTGGGGAGGGGGTCCCCAAACCCCCCACAGTCCCGCCGGCTCCCCGTGTCCTACGGGAGCCGGCATTGCTACACATGGGGAGCAGCTAACATGCTGCTCCCCATGTGGAAAGCTGTCGGCTTTGGATATTGGAAGAGAGAGCAGGTTTCCTGCTCTCTCTTCCAATATCCAAAGCAAGTTTGCAATGACAGGACGGGAGCCGCGAGGCTCCCGTCCTGTCATTGCAAACAGCAGTGTCCCGGGGGTAGGCACCCGGGACACTGCAGGAGCCGGCCCTGGGGGTGGCGGTCCCCAGGGCCACCACAGGCTCCAGGAGGGGGGCCGCGCGGCCCCCTCCCATCGTGTGCACAGCCCCGGGGAGGTGGTGGTCCCGGGGCTCTGGGGTCCGTAACGGACCCCCATATTTAAATGTTTAGTGCCCCGGGAGGTGGCGGTCCCGGGCGTGTGGGGGCTGGAGCCCCCCACACAGGTTTTAAAAAAGAAGCCCCGGGGAGGTGGCGGTCCCCGGGGCTTGGGGGCCCTTAGAGGCCCCCACACATAAAATTAACCCCCCCAGCATGCCCCCGGGACTTGGCCCACCCGGGGCCAATAGCATCGAGCGCGGGAGACCGCGCTTCGATTTTTCCGGCAGGATTCGCGCACCCTGAGCGCATCCTGCCGATTTTTTTTTTTTTAAATGCTTTTTTGCCCAGGGGGTCCTTGTGGGACCCCTGAGCAGACCTAGGGGGTTAGGGTGTTTCTACCCTGCCCCCTTTGTGCGTTTTGCGCACTTGTTTCTTTTTTTTTTCTCGGCGGGATACGCGCACCCTAAGCGCATCCCGCCGATTTAAAAAAAAAAAAAAATCTTTTTTCTGCCCAGGGGGTCCTTGTGGGACCCCCTGAGCAGACCTAGGGGGTTAGGGTGTTTCTACCCTGCCCCCTTTTTGCGCTTTCCGCACTTGTTTCTGTCCCTCGGTTCTACCGAGGGACAAAATGGCTGCCAACACTTCCTGAATCGGAATGTTGACAGCCAGCTGACAGCCAATTAGCATGCAGCTCGTGATCGGGACGGTGCGCGCAGGGTGCGCTGAGGGTACGCGTATCCGACGCGCCCATAGATATATATGTACTTTTACTTTTGATTTTCTCAGGAACTACTGAACGGATTTACACCATTTAAGCAAAAGGCACCAGTCTGAACCAAGGACTACCTCTTTGCCAAATTTGGTGTAATTCCGTTCAGCAGTTCGGGCTGTAGCTGCGACTAAAGGTTCCTATGGAAAAATGAATGGGGAAAACGTGTTTTGGGACCCCCTTTTTCTCGGCCCCCGCTTCACGTATCACCCCGAGACTTTCAGGGTAGGAGCGGAGCGGAGCGCCCCAACAAGTTGGAAACTTTCACGAAGATTCGTCAACCGGCGCCAACGTTATTTCAAATAGAATGTCGCGGATTTCCTATGGATAATAGGTTGTAACTATATCTACTGGCGACCGCCAGTAGATAATATATATATATATATATATATATATATATTTACTTTAAAACAATTATAAACTATTAATTTTAATTTATTTTATAAATTTACAATTATATACAAATATATATATATATATATATATATATACATACATCCTCACAGAACGGCACCTCCTTACGTCGCACCGAACAGAGACACGGTGACACCAACAGAGTTGAGTCCAAATCTTTATTTCATTACTTTATCGGGCTATGACGCGTTTCGGCAGGATCCCCTGCCTTGTTCACACAACATATGTACCAATAACATAAAATCCAATAAAAAAAACATTCTATTATAAATTAAAACATTAAACTATTTAAAATTCTTTAAACTTAAATTTACCACTCCAATCAGTGCAACAGTAGAGAAAGTGTTGGATAGCGGAGGGGTAAAAATTACTATTCCCACTCCAGGGAGTGCAACAATAGGGAAAGTGTTGGATAGCGAAGGGGTACAAATTCCTATTCCCACTCCAGTGTGTGTAACAGTAGGGAAAGTGTTGGATAGCGGGCGGGTAAAAATTACTATTCCCACTCCAATGAGTGCAACAGTAGGGAAAGTGTTGGATAGCGGAGGGGTAAAAGTTACTACTCCCGCTCCAGTGAGTGCAAAGGAAGGGAAAGTGTTGGATAGCGGAGGGATAAAATGTACTATTCTCACTCCAGTCAGTGCAATAGTAGGGGAAGTGTTAGATAGCGGAGGGGTAAAAATTACTATTCCCACTCCAGTGAGTGCAACAATAGGGAAAGTGTTGGATAGTGGAGGGGTAAAAATTACTATTCCCACTCCAATGAGTGCAACAGTAGGGAAAGTGTTGGATAGCGGAGGGGTAAAAGTTACTATTCCCACTCCAGTGAGTGCAACAGTAGGGAAAGTGTTGGATTGCAGAGGGGTAACAATTAATATTCTCACTCCAGTCAGTTCAAAATTAAAAACAAACAAAATACTAACAACAAAAATATTTAAAAACAAAATAAAATAAAAAATATATAAATATGTTAAAAATTAAAAAACAAATATATTGAATATAATTTTTTTTTTAAAACATATTATAATGTTAAATACTTATGACAAATACCTACACATATTATTTTAAATAAAATAAAAAATAATTTGCAAATAAATATTTTTAGTTAGAAATTATTTAGAAACAAAAACATTAATTATTACATACATTTCCTTTTTTTATTTCCAACCCTAAAACACTACACAATTCACAACCCACATCTAAATTAAAAAGAATGTACTTCCATAACTAACATATTAAAAAAAATTATAAACCATTACCTTAATTAAATATCAATTAATTAATTAATAATAATGATCAACTAATTATTAATTAATTAAATATAAATGACTTCCCACCCTTTACCCCTATAAACCCCACAACCCACACCTAAAATTAATTACACATTTTCCATATTTAATTTTCAATTAATTAATTAATATTAATTAACAACTAATTATTAATTAATTAAACATAAATTACTTCCCATCCTTTACCCCTATAAACCCCACAACCCGCACCCAAAACAAATTACACAATTACCATCATTAATTATCAATGAATTAATATTAATTAACAACCACTTAATTAATTACAAACAAATTACTACTCACAATTAACACTATAAAATCTCAATTAAATAAACATTAATAAATAAAAAATAATCATTAATTTATTATAATTAAATTACTTCCCACCCTATTCCCCTATAAACCCACAACCCGCTACGAAACTAAAAAACGCAATATTTAATTAAAATAAAATTGATAACTACTAAAAATTTAACACATATATTTAAAAACATAAACAATACTTATACAAAAAAACGTACATCACATACATTTAAAATATAAACTAAAATACATAACACTAATTAAAAAATTGATATTTTAAACAACTATATTTTTGCAAACGATATTAATGACTTCTATATTTTTTAAAACAATATTTCTTACCTTAAATTGGATATTCTTGACCACGATATTCTTGCTGTCGATATTTCTGTGTCACGGTATTTCCAACTCGATATTTGTGTAAGTCGACATTTCCCACTCGATATTCGGTCTGAATACCCTGATACCAATAGCCTTACATATAGCGGTCCCAAGCCTACGCACCCTAAGCAATGCAGCCAGCACATTAGGCCACTATTCCTGCCCCCAGACCCGGAGAGACTCACAGGGAGCATTGTAATAGTCCAGGGCAACGACGCAGTACCATGCAGCAAAGGGGGCAATGTGGACAGTAAGGACATTTGAGCTTCCTCTCACTGCGGCTCCCGCGGGAGCCCCGTATAACACGTATGCGGAATAAAGCCACCCTCCATGTGGTAGGTGCGGTGAGAACCCACTGAATTTTCCTGCTCTGCTTGCCATGCGACCAGGCATTCTTTATGCCGCCAAAGAGGGTTCGCGCCAAGAGGGTATCTAGCTATTTTACCCCGGTGGAAACAAGGTAACTGGGGATACACTCAAACACTGACAGAGAAATGACCTTAACTAAAGAAGGCCTCCACTAATCCCTGCGAGACTTCAAGAAAGAACTTCGGGAAGAGCTAAATTTGGACATCGCCGCCTTATTCGAAATCTTTAAGGCGGAGGTTAATTCCCACCTGGTCTCCCTCCAGGCCGATGTTGACACCGCTGGCATGTTTACACTGGACCTCGAGATGAAACATCAAGACCTGGAACAACAACTAAGTCCAGTGGAGCGCACCATGAAACAACTCAAATCCCAGCTCCACTTCCACTCCCTTCTAAAGTGCAAAGACCTAGAAAAACGATCCAGATGGGATAGTATACGAGTGAGGGGTCTGAAGGAGGGAAGCGAGATGCCTGATCTAGAGACTTTCATAGTAGGTATGTTCTCTGAACTACTAGGTAAAGATCGACTGGTGGTACAGCTGGAAAAAGTCCATAGAGTGGGCCCACACCTCATGGGCAGAGAGAAGAGACCTAGAGATATCCTCGCTAAGTTGCACTCATTTAAGACTAAAGAAATTATCCTTCAGGCTGCCCGAAAGCGAGATTCTATCTCCTTCCAGGGAGTGACATGTTCCCTATTCCAGGATATCGCCCCCGCGAGTCTGGGACAACATCTATAATTTAAGCCAATGACAGACGCCCTGTGTCGAGATCATATTAAATATCGCTGGTCATACCCCTTTGGCATCGCTTTCGAATTCCCGAACAAGGTGCACCACTTTACAGAGCATGAAGATGCTGTCGTTCTCCTGAGACTGACTCTCACTACCCCTGATGATGGTGGGGATATCTCTTCAGGTTCCACTGCCAAATCTGCTACGGGACCATGGCACTTGCAGAAAAGAGGGAATTGCAGTGGCAAAATATGACTTCCAAGAAGTCTTTCCCTCGCACCTCCCCCCTTTTGACCTCTCTGACAACACTTTAGGACTCACGGACTGGGTCCTACTTCATACCCTGAACTTGCCTTACTACCACTTGGAGAAACTGTAAGACTCCATGTCTGAGAGAAACGAGATTGACTCTCATAGGTTACTCGTTCTGACTATTTACCCCACCTCCTAACCATCAATCGTCACAAAGTATGCTTATCTAATACATAGACATCAGAATATTATGCCACCCAAAGACAACCTATAGAGCGCATTGGCGGGTTTGTGTCCATGATGCCCGCTCTATTTGAGTTTCTCATGGAACTGTTTGTTAACAAGGAGTTTAGACTCTGCAGTTCACATTGTTTGCTTTTTTTAAATGTGTTGCACAAATGGAATTGTATTATCCAGAGTAAAGGGGAGAGATCGGGTGGTGGAGGGGGAAGATGAGGTGGGGGAGACTATGGGATGGATGGGGGGGCTGCTAGTTTCCTGCCTTAGCCCTTCTGAGAGGGGAACTTTTGAATCCACACATACTAAACCCCTATTATTATGCTTGACGCCATATCATGAAATGTGAAGGAGCTAAATTCCTCAACTAAACGCAAGCAACTTTGGAAGTATATTCTTGACAGGTGCCCAGACATCAGATGTGTTTCCCTGCAGGAAACACATCTAAAGCGCAGTGAAGATTATAGGCTGTGGCTCAAATCATACCCTGTAATATAGAAGTCCTCGGCCACCACTAAACATATTGGGGTAACACTCCTCTTTCACTACTCCCTGAAATTTCAAATTACTGGTAGCAAAACCGATAAGGAAGGGATGATCTTGATGGTCCAGGGCAATATCAAAGGCTGCCTCTGCGCTGTAGCCACTATTTATGCCCTCAACTCGGGCCAATCTAAATTTCTTCTTTCCTTCCTCTCCTTGCTGGGCGGGTTCACTGAGGGGGACATCGTCCTAATGGGTGACTTCAACCTGGTTTGGGACCCCACTTTAGACAGTACACACACCCACAGGACACAGACCAGAGTATTTGCTAAAAAGGAGAAATTAGCATTTCGACAATTGGGCCTGGTGGACACCTGGAGGGTCATCCACCCCACCACCCGAGACTACACTTTTTCTCTCATTTCCACCATATATATTTCAGACTGGACCACATTTTCCTCAGCCAACTTTTACAACACACTATTTCGGCCACCGCTATACATCCCATCACTCTCTCGCACCTTGATCTGGTATTAAATTGGCACGCCCCAAAGTCCACTTTCCGCAGATGGTTCTTCCCTAACACCCTTACGCGTGATCGTCTCTTTCAGGATGAACTCCGTGAAACAATGAGAGAATACTTCCAAATGAACGATCCACAGGACAATAACCCCTCCACAACCTGGAATGCCTGTAAGGCAGTTATGAGGGGGAAATGCATCTCTCTGATGACAACCCTAACTCAACAGAAATCGAGAGAGAGATAGAGAGAGAGAGAGAGAGAGAGAGAGAGAGAGAGAAGCAAGCACTGGAAGTTGAACTCCAACTCACAGGAAAAGCTCACAAGGCCTCACCCTCTCTCACCCTTCAGAAGAAGGGAAGATCAGGGCCATATACACTAACAGAGCAGAATTTACTCTTATCCGCCTTAAAGAGACCACAAACGAAAAAGTCAATAAAGTGAGTTCCCAACTAGTGAGACAACTGAGAACCAAGCAGGAGAAGAAATACATATGTCAGATACAAGTAGACTCAGGAGAAATACTGCAGACGGAAGAGGGAAAGGCTCGAGTATTTCAAGACTTCTATAAATGTCTCTACACTTTAGATTCCACTGAAGAACAATTAGCTTACCTAGAGGGATTGACCTGCCCCAAGTCCCCACAGCCCTCAATGAAACACTAGATGGCCGCATAACGAATGAGGAAGTTCAAGCTGCTACAGACACCCTCAAATTACATAAATCACCTGGCCCTGACGGATTCACTGCCCAATTGTATATAGTCCCCCACCTGACAGCTCTCTTTAACTATATCGCAGGTACACAGGTGGTGACCTCTTCTATGGGGGAAGTCTTAATTTCGATTATCCCACAACCTGGGAAATATTCCCTACTGTGCCCGTCCTACCGACCAATTGCCTTGCTTAACCTAAATGCCAAATTATATAATAAAATATTAGCCACCAGATTAGAGGACATTATGCCAGAGTTAATTCACCAAGACTAGTCTGACTTTATCAAACGCAGGCAAACCCTCGATAACTTGAGACATGTGGTCCACGTGGTCGAAAAAGCAACTAAGAAGAATATTCCAATGGTCCCACTGGCGCTAGAAGCTTTCGACCGAGTGGGTTGGTTCCTTCTCTCCCACACACTGCATCGATTTGGAAGCAGCTTTATTGCTTTGGTCAAGGCCAATTATGCATGCCCACGATCTAGGGTATTAGTAAATTGGACGGCTTCCGACTATTTCTTTTTTTGTAAAGTAAATCTGTTTATTAAGATAACGCTAATCATACAGTGTAAGACAAATAGAAGTATTGCTATGTACATAATGTGAAATATCGTTAAGGAACACATCCTTTGGATAATTTTGCCTGTAATCAAAAACATCATTAATAGTGTCACGGCCTAGAGAATTGCATATAGGAATTATGGTAGTATACACATCAAATTTTAAGTTACACAACCGTGGATCCACCATCTGAGCTGGCCCCTTCCCCAAAACCTCTGAATTCCCTCCAGGCTGCCCATATATTTTCCCATTTCCTGGGGCAGTTACGACTTTGATATATCACCTCTTCCGCTCTCTGACACCAATCAAGATTGCATTCCCAATCTGTAACGCTCGGGGACATCTGACTATTTTGAGCTGACACAGGGAACGAGACAGGGGTGTCCTCTTCCCCGTAATTCTTTGCCCTTAGCATTGAACCCAAAGTTGATAAAATACATGCATTTCCAACTATCCATGGGCTATGTTTTAGCTCAGGTGAGCACAAACTTTCAATGTTCACTGATGATTTTCTCCTATCTCTTACTTCCCCCCGGACTTCACTGCCGGCACTACAAACCAAACTCCGGCACTACGAATCAGTTGCTTGGTTCCGTATTAATCTCCATAAATCCTTCTTTCTTAACCTGACAGTCCCTGCAGGAGAAATGGAAGGAATTGCGGCCACATCCCCCTTCCAATGGGCGAAGAAGGAGATTACCTACTTAGGAATAAAAATTACTTCCAAAATAACTGACTTATACAAAGCAAACTACTCTCCCCTATTGCGGCAGTTAATAGCAGTCCTTAAACGTTGGGCCCCGCTATAACTGACTTTGATTGGCTGCATCAATACAGTAAAGATGACAGTCCTACCGCACCTCCTGCACCTCTTTCAAGGGCTCCCATTGACGGTGATAGGGACTTTTTCTCTTCCACACGCTCACTAATCACAAACTTTATTTGGCAAAATCGGAGACCCTGACTGTTGCACACATTGTTGGCTCTCCCTGGAAATGCAAGAGGCCTGGCCTTGCCAGACATGTTGCTATATAAGTAAGGCAGCGCAACTATAAGTTGTCTCTGAATGGTCCCTTAGGGAATCCGATCAACGCTGGCTCCATATGGACAGAGTGATAGTGGGAAGGACACTTTGGGATGTCCTGTGGAAGCCCAAACACGACCGACCGCCTAACGTCTACTTGAGCACGCAACTGCTACCGCTCTGAAAGTATGGGACAGCGTGACCCGTTTGCAGGGTTTAGTGATGTGTTCCTCTCCCTACACCCCTATTCACTATGATGCAGCCTTCCAACCTGCCTTGCTGTGAGGACCCTTCAACTTGTGGCGAGAGGGGGGCTGCCTCACTATCTCGGATCTATTTCAAGGGTGGGACATAATGACTATTGAGAATTGCTGCCGTGACTTTTACTTACCTGCATCAGAGATTTACCATTAGACCCAACTGGGTACAAACAGCCCTACGATTAGCTGCCACCAGAGACCTACCGCCTATTGAGAAGTTTGTGCGGAGATCAGTTGTGACCAGGGGGTGCATTTCCTTTCTTTACTCACTTCTAACATCCTCTGCTTACACCTTCACTCCCCTATACACAACACTCTGGGGACAAACATTGGGCTCACCTATCACTGCACAAGAATAGTGCAAACTCTGGACTGACATTCCCAGATTTAATCCCTCATTAGGCCTAAGAGAAGCACACTAAAAAGTACCTTACGACTGGTATGTACACTCGGCAAAGCTTAAAAAATATTTCTTAACACATTGGATCATTGCTGGAGAGGTTGTGGGCTTTTAGGGGACTTTCGGCATATCTGGTGGGACTGCCCAACGATACAACCCTACTGGACCAAGATTCTAGCACAGGTAAAGGCTATTCTGGGCTATCCCATTCCATTCACTCCAGAGTTTGTGCTTTTGGGTCTCTGGGACACATCAAACTTTGGGGTACTGTTCTATCCTTTGGCTCTGTCTGGGGGCAGCCAAAATGGACCTGGCTTCAGCATAGAAGAAACCTGAAGCACCATGCCTGTCTCAGTGGCATGACCTTATTTGACAAGCCCTAACTATGGACCACAAGGCTGACATCCTAGCAGACTCTAGGAAGAGTTTTGACTTTATCTGGGGTCCGCTGCTGCAATTTCTTTAGGTGGGCCTCCCGCTTTTCTAATTCCCTACCCGTACGAGAGCGCTTCACCTGTTTCAGGTTTGACACCCCCGACCTTACAGCTCCCTTATGTCTCTCTTAAATATAATACATACTGAGACCCCCACTTGCCCAGTGCAGTAGTCCCTCCCCCTACTACTTGTCTTAGGCATTCCACCCATGCATGTTATCTTGTTCTTTTTCTCTTTTTTGTTTTATTTTCCTTATCTTTCTCCTTTGTTCTTGGATGTTTAGGAGATAAGCAGTTACTGGGGACTTTAAATGATATATATGCTCAATGCGAATGATGGTGTTTTTTCACTCTCCTTCTTATTTAATTTAACCCCTGTTTTCATGTGGAATTGTGACCTACATACTATGACACTGAACCTTTTTTGACTGTTGTTAAGATTTCTGGAGTAGCAATGGGTACAGATAAAGGGCAGGACAAGCACTTTCCTCACCTTGATCAACAAAAATTGTTCCCCACTCTTCACTCCTACCATCTACCAAACAGAAGTGCTCAGGAAGAAACTATTTAGCACTCCTTTGCTAACAAAGATAATGGAATTGCTTAAAGCAGCCCTATACCCACCTCACTCTGTTGTCTGAGTCTCCACATTCCAGGCACAGGAATGTAGGCAATTCATATCACATGGCAAATGGCGGCAACATTTCATCGGGCAGGGGGCTCCTCATGTATTGATTTTATTTTGTTTCCTATGTCCTCAAGCAGAAATGTTAAGAATTTCGAGGTCATACAGTCTGAATTCAGCGATCACTCTTTTTGCACTTTACGTTTAGCTGGCATTCACCCAAAAAATTGGGCACTAACTGCTTACCCAAACCAATATTAGCCAGGAAAAACGGCAATACTTTAAAATGGGGAAATATTGACCCCACAAAATTGTTACCGAAAATAGTGTCCTCCTCTTATAAGGATATCTGTTTATGCTTAAACTTACCCTCCAAGGTTAACCAAACCATGGAAGCATTTAGCAGTATTTTAACTTCCATAAAGGCCTTACTTGTCAAATATCCCAAAAAACATCTTCACAACAAAAGTGGTTTGGGAAAAATTGCTCATAAGCACTAGCGGATCTTCACAAAGCACTTAAATCGCGACCTAGAGATCAAAATCTTATCAGAAGTTTCAGGTCTGCTTATAAATCCGCAAGGCAGGAGAGAAAAAGGGTGATTACTAATGAAGCCTGGGAAAATCTGAGATTAGCTTCCATTTCTAAAGACAGCAAATCTTTTTGGAAAATAGTAAATAGCCCCCATTTCCAGGAGGAGAGTGGGCCATCACTGGACCTCCACATAGATGAGGCCATGTGGATAAACCATTTCCCAAAAATATTCCAGGAACAACCAGCCAAAACGTCAGAGATATCCGAGCCATACCAGAGGATTCTACCAGCACTGGAGTTCTCCATAGATGAAGTAGAACTTGCATTAAATCACTCACCAGCGCTGAAGGCACCCGGGCCAGATGGGGTTCCACTGGATGTCTTTACAACTAATAAACCTCTCTGGGTACCGGTTCTCACAATAGTATGTACCGGTTTTCACAATAGTATGTAACGTCATAGCTAAAGCCCACCCTCTGCCATCCTGGAGACAGTCCGTCATAGTCCCAATCCATAAGAAGGGGAGTGGCGCAGATCTGGCTAACTATCGCCCGATCTCTCTATTGGACAGCACAGCAAAGCTAATGGGCAGACTGCTGCTAAATAGGCTGGAGGAGTGGGCATCTGAGAACAGAATCCTCGCTGAAGCCCAATATGGCTTCAGGAAGGGGAGGGACACAATAGACCAGTGCCTCAACCTTGCCCTAATCGCCGCAAAATACTCCGTTGCTAAACAGGGCAGTTATTTTTGGCGTTTATGGATTTGTCTGCGGCCTTTGACTGCGTGAGCCACAACAAACTGTGGTCCATCATGGAGTCATTGGCCGTGAACCCATCCATAATCTCTTTCATCAGGGACCTATACAGACACGCAGAGACAGTAGTCCTATACGGAAAACAAGGGGAGTGCACAAAACCTTTCAGGATTGATAAAGGGGTAAGACAGTGTTGTGTTCTTGCCCCCTTCCTCTTCTCCCTTTACACAAATAAACTCTCTGAAGTCCTGACTGAAAAATGCAAGGACGTTCCACTGGTAGGCAAAAACCCTTTACCCGTTATGCTTTACGCAGGGGACGCCGTCCTACTGGCCAGAACTCCAATGGCCTTACAGCTTTTGATTGAGACATACTCTACCTGTATGGCAGAGCTAAGCCTTCATGCCAATAAAACAAAATCCTATGTGATGGCCATGGGCAGGAACAAGAAGCAGAAACTAATGGGCTTCCATATTAACGGCAGAAGACTGAATAGAGTGGACAACTTTATATACCTGGGAATTTTCTTTGACGAAAGACTAAAATGGTCCACTATGGTGAGGAATAGGGCGCTCTTGATGACCAAAAGTATAGCAGGTATCTGGAAGGTTGCAGCAAATATAGGGAACAAACCAGCAAAAGAAATGCTAGAAATCTATCATGCACAAACAAGATCCATAGCATCATACGGTGCAGCCGTTTGGGGAATAGCAAATATTGACTCTCTACAAGCAATAGAAGATACATTTCTAAAGAGACTATTAGCCATCCCAACCTCCTGCCCAAGCATTTTAACCCATAAGGAATTAGATTTTCCGTTAATATCTGACACCCTGAAAATTGCCCCGCTTCTAGCCTGGCTCTCAATCTGGAAAAGGGAATCGGTCCCTCTGAACCACTTAGCACTAAAGGATATCCTAACCTTGGATCGTGCTTCTTCGATTAGTTGGCTAGTTTATGTGAAACAGTCCCTCAGAGAATTAGACCTGGAGTGCCTGTTTAATTCACCGTCTGAGTGTATATCTTTTTCTAAATCGCGTCTAAAAGAACTTTTTGACACTAAATGCAACTCAGACAGGTGGCAAAAATAACAAAATAAAATCACAGTGACCACATATCTAGCATCACCAACTGCGAGCACTGGTCATTTATCCTACATTTCATTTGTCACGAACATCAGAGACTGATTCGTACTGACCAGATTTAGACTGAATTATATATCACTAATGGCCGCTTATCCGGCACAAGTATACTCGGCAAACCAGCTATCTCTGTGCCCCTGTAATGGCCTCTCCCACCAATCTATCTCACACCTTTTATTTTTTTGCTCATTCTATAAGGTAAAGAGGAAACAATTCATCATCCCACTGCTTAAAAACTTTGTTTCCGCTTGCATAAACAAGCCCTCGAAACCTTTTGATTATTGGAAACCCCGTACGTATGTTTTATGCTTGTGAATTTTTTACTTGCCGTCCTTAAAATTAGAAAGATGCATTTTAATCCACATGGGGCACATTTTTCGAATTTGTACTATTACCTATTAGTGGGTGCAATCGATGTTCATGCATATGGTTTTGTTGATTTCTTAACCTATTTTTACAGCTGTTTTATGAACTTGACACCATCTTTTTTAATAGTTACTGCAGCTGAATTGCTGTGTTACATGATGTATATTTAATTTTGTGCAGGCCTGATTCACAGAACTAACTTACGTGAAATACGTAAAGTTAGTAATTTTCGGTATTCACAGAATACACTTACCACTACTAATTTTATGTCCGCTCCCGGGCCGGAGATTCCGGCCCTGTGGCGGAATTTCCGCCTCTGGGCCGGAATCTCCGCCTCCGGACCGGAATACTCTCATTTAGGCCGTTTCAATGCTCAAACGGCCTAAATGAGGGTATTCCGGACCTTCAGAGCTGTCAAAAGCTTCCAGCTTACTGAATCCCATAAATTGCTCGCCTGTCCCTCTCATTTCTCTATCCATCACACTGCTAAGTGATGCATCATATAACATGATAATCGGTCCTTGGTGGTCATCATGCATGACTTGTAAACACTTCCCACATAGGATCAAAACAAAGACAACACACTTTCAACCACACACCTTACACAGTGTAGCATGCTATCCATAGAGCCAAGCACTTTAGCACCTCACATGAGGGTAGTAAGTGCTACATAAATGCTAAAAAACATACATAAATAGTACCTGGCTGCTGCAGTCTTATGTGTTCCACCAGCCTTCATCAGTGTCTGCAGCGTCCAGTGGCGTACATCTACCGCTTCCTCAGAGTAATAAAAGCAATCAAATTTATATAATGTTTTCAGCTCTGTGACGTTGTAATCATGCAATACCAAGACTACTTCCTCAATGCAACCATAGTTTATTGGTAACACAAGATCTCTGGTGAGGGTAGTCAGCATAACCACCTCCTCCAGCTCCTCGGTACTTCTCCCCTCCATTCTGAAGGGTGACCAGTTTAGGGCCACCCGGGTCACTCGTGACCACCTCTCAGCCTTCCATACAAATGAAGAGTCAGTCAGACAGTAGAGAATACAAACCAAAGTATTTTATTAGTATACGCTCGAGCGGAGTCCGGTCTGACCAGCCACCTCAGATTGCGCCAGAGGGACTGACTCCCGATCACATGGTAAAGTCAGATATACATTTCCAACACCCCTAGAGACCCGCCCAGACTGGAATTTTCCAGCCTGGTCACTGATGAACAATGGAGGTACAGAAGGATGGGCTATCATCTTGAGACTGGGTACACGCTATCTTAGTTTCAAGGTTATTCTGCCCGTGCTCGTCTCTCTGAAAGTGGGAGCAGGCCTACCTACGGGGAAAGGCATGCAGTTACAGAATGATCTATTTATTAGTGCAGCGATACTTAACCTTGGATGGTTCAAGAGAAACAATCGTGGCTGCTTTCTGCTGAGGCAGACAGTATGAGACAGAAGCTTCATTTCGATCTTGGTACAAAATGGCAGCTGGATACAAAATGGTGCCGCAAATGCTAACTTTACTTGCACAATGCTACAAGGAGTCAGCTAGACACATTTTCAGTCCAACTGACCCTCCTTTTAGCATTTGCTAACAATTTGTCTAATGCTAGGAAATCAACAACTGCTCGCATAGTAAGAAAACGACTACTGTTACATTTTCATTCACACATTATCAATATTCAAAAATACCCTCGTCAATAGACATGAGGTCGTGGACAGCCTGCATCATCATGGCCGAGGACTTAGCATCATGTTTTGGGGCCTTCGGTGTGGGTGTCAACGTCCCAACACAGTAAGTACAACAGGCAGGAAGGCAATGCACGCACAGACAACAAGTGAAAATAACACCTGCAATTACTATCAGAAAGATAAGAATCTTCCAACCCCAGGATGCTATTAAACCCCAGAACCAACCAGAAAGAATCCAGGTACCGTTCTCTTGGTGAATGTCAGATGCAAGCCTATCCAACTTCTGTATAGCAGCGTATACATTCGGAGCGTGGTCCGGTATGTATACACAACAGCTGCTGCCGATGACGCGGCAGGCCCCTCCCCGATCAGCAAGGATGACGTCTAACACCATCCCGTTTTGAAGAGCAACGAGTCTCGTAGCCGGGAGCTCAGGCATAATATTTGTCAGTATTCCAGACGTGGTATTAATGACTCCTTCGACAACCCTGGTGAGCGGTCGAATGTTGAAGCTATTGGACATAGGGCCCCAAAAGGGAATAATACCCTTCATAGCATCAGTAAACTGCTGTAGAGTAGTATCTGTCTGATCAACGTCCTCTGTGTTGATAACCCTTCTAATACGGGATAGATGGACACCCCTACGCTGCAATCGGTGATCTCTATGGTAGTTGGATGATGCTATATACACCGGGGAAGGAGGAAAGAGAGATAACATATGCCAGACCACCCCCTCGGAAGCCACACATAAGACTGGGACCCGCAAACAAAATAAACATAATGGGGGGAAGCAAAGGTGGGCTACTGCTTGTGCTCAACATGTAAGTATAATTACAATTACTCTCACCCACTTTAACATTCCCAAGACCCCGAACACAAAACCCAGCTGTCGTGTTGACTACCAGCACCGGCATTGCTTCATCCTGAGTAATATTGCATATCTGAAAAGACTTAAAATATTCAGTGACGTTGAACCCCTGGAAATCCAACATTTTATTTCGAAGCCATGTTGCATTTATTTCATTCTCATATACGTTCATGCAAACTGTTAGGGACAATGTATCAGGGGCCCCTTGTTCTCCTGGAGGAAACCCTTGGTGAACACGTATGTATTCTAACACAGTATCATAATCAGCATATGTCATAGTCATAGCATCAGAATGGAAATGAGTATATACCATGGTAAACAGTTGAAACCAGGCCTCACAGCTCCCAAGATAGGAAAATGGCATGGACAGTAATATATCGTTCTTATGGGTCACGGAAGGGAGCAGTCCACAGATCCAGCAATTAGTAACATTAGATGTATCATGTGCCTGGTGGAGCATTTGCAAGAAAACATTATCTACGTATGTTTTTCTGTGCTCACCCTTATGAGGGGCCAAAGTAACAAACATGTGTTCAGGGGGAACAGGCGTTGTACCAATCAAAGAATGCACAGGATATGCCTCTCCTCAAGGAACCACACTATTCCAAGTACTGTTATCAGAAAGATCAGAGCAATTACTACGAAAACTATTTTACTCTTAGTAGACCAACTAGACCAACCAGACCCATCCTGCCTGAAACGCCGGGCTGCAAAGGGCTGTTCCTCTTCCATAATGGGGCAACCAAATGGGTACATTTTAACCAGAGGAAAGGACATGCAATGGAGCCAATAACAAGAAGACAAGAGAGGGGCAAATGTCCCCAGCGTCCGTCAGAGCCTCGGTGGTAGACTCCTATTGTTCATCAATTGTTGGCGCTGTTGAGCACCGGCGGTGGAGCTAGGCGATCCTAGCTCTTTCAAGAAATCCCACGTCGCACAGGATATGGCACTCCCCTCCTCAGGGGAGCACACTCAAGCAATCCTGTCCAATGTCCGAACAATGCACCAATTTCACCTCTCCCTATTCTACTGTGGCCTGACTTGTCAACTCCATCCCTGCTAATCTGACTTTTCCTTTGGTGCACTCTTCCTCTGTCGGGGCGCAAATCGTACCTAGCTACTCCAGGGACAGAGGGGTCTGCAAACAGGGGCTCAGGGACAGAGGGGCCAATGGACTGGGGCTCAAGCACAAATGTGCCAGCAGGCTGGGGCTCCCGGATGGCCTAGATCTCAGGTGGCACTGCCTCATTCAACACTGCGTCGCTTTTCTCCTCCGTTTGTGCCCACGTCAGCCGAGCATCCGAAAAAGGAACAAAACGGGGCACTTGCTCTGTTTCAGAGTCTTCTAATCCATCAAGCACCCACTGATCGTAGGGTAAAGGGAGGGGCAGCTTTTTGCAATGTTGGGAGTGGATCCGGTTCTTTCTGCCGGTCACCTTCACAGCCGAGTGAGTAGCGAGGAGGACTTGCGTAGGCCCCCTCCAGCACGGCTCCAAACTGCCTTTCCTCTGAAAATGCCTGGTCAGCACATAATCCCCAGGATATCATGGCCTGGTCCCTCAGGAGCTGGTGGCAGGACCTCATGGATCTGTTGGTGAATAGAACACAAGTTTTTAGTCAACTCATACAGGTAGTCCACAAGCAAAGGATATTCAATCTCGGAAAACCTACGAGGTCACGGGACACCCCAGACATTCATGGGGCGCCCGAACTCGACCTCGTAAGGTGACAACCCTGTCCTAGAGTGAGCCGTAGCTCTTGTAGACAAAAGGGCTAATGGTAAAGCATCTGGCCACTGCAATCCTGTGCTCTCTTGAATTTTCGCCAATTTCAGTTTGAGAGTACCATTGTACTTCTCAACCAGGCCTGCTGACTGGGGGTGGTTTGCAGAATGAAATTTCTGCTTGATGTGCAGGCCGTCGCACACCAGCTGTATAACTTTTGAATTGAAGTGACTCCCGTTGTCACTCCAAATCAAACGGGGCAAACCAAAACATGGGAAGAACTCCTTTAGGAGAGCCTTCGCCATGGCTGTGTTCTCTTTAGTGGGGTAAGCCTCCACCCATTTACTGAATGCGCAAACAACTACTAACACATATTTCAGATTGTTGACTTGTTCCATTTCGATAAAATCCATCTGAAGGACCTCAAAAGGGAAGGAAGGCAGTGCAAAATTACCAGGAGGTGTAGGGGTGCCTTTTCCAGGGTTATACATCATGCATACCATACAGTACTTTACTAAGTGAGCAGCAACCTTGGGGATATTGTCATTCTGCCATACAGGATCTAATAATTTACAGATGCCCTTCGCACTAATATGAGCTGGCCCGTGTGCCATAGTAACCACAGGGAGGACATATGCATCTGGTAATATCCATCTCTGCTTTCCTGACTTATCTGTCCAACACCCATCCTCATTTAAACATGCTTTACTTTCCTGCCATACCGCTAACTCCTCAATCGTTGCCTCACTCTGAATTTCTTTCACATTGTCTAGAGTGTCCTCGAACAAAGTGACCTCGGGCACCCACCTGGCAGGACCCGCTACAAACATCTTTTTCATTCTTGTTCGAGCTGTCTGGTCTGCAAACGCATTTCCTTTTCCAACATCATCAGTAATTGCCTTGTGGGCACTGCACTTGCTTATGGCCAATTTCTTAAGAAGTGTCAGGGCAGACAGAGGCCTATGTATAAGGGGGCCATTCTGGATGCGTGTTCCATGGGAGGTGAGAAACCCTCTCTCTGCCCAGAGCCGTCCAAAATTATGGGCGACCCCGAAGGCGTACTGGCTGTCAGTATAAATATTATCAGCCAATCCCTCGCTCAATTCACAGGCTCTAATAAGGGTGACTAGTTCAGCTGCCTGAGTGGACTGCTCGTGATGTCTCAACTACCGTATGCAGTGTAGTAAGTGCATATGCGGCGGTGGTGGTGCCATCTGGTAATTTAAAACAGCCATCAACATATAGTTCCCCTTGGGGGTCAGATAAGGGAACATCCATCAGGTCTACCCGTCTCTTCGTCTCTTCCTCCATCCGAAAAAGACAATCATGTATGTCTCTTTCCTCACTCTCAGAAGGAAGGGGCAGTAACGTGGCAGGGTTCAGAGTGGCACATCTTTTGATCGCGATATGCGGGGCAAAAAGAGTTAGCTCATAACCGGTCAGACGTGCACTGGTGAGGTGCTGTGTCTTGGTCTTATTCAATAGAGTATCCACAGCATTAGGCACCATGACTGTGAGGTCAGTATCAAGTACGAGCCCAGCCGATTGCCTTATAGAGATGGCCACAGCCGCAACCGCTCTTAGACAGCTTGGGAAGGCTCTTGCGACAGGGTCAAGCAAAGCAGAAAAATAAGCACACAGCCGTTGCTTACCTCCAAAGGCCTGTGTTAAAACAGAGAGTGCACAACCAGCCGTCTTGTGTACATACAGCATGAACGGCTTCCCATAATCAGGCGTGCCAAGCACAGGAGCAGAGCAAATCGCAACTTTTAATTGCTCAAAAGACTGCTGACATTCAGGCGTCCAAGGCAGGGGCTCATGCACCTCTTTAGTGGTTAGTGCAAGCAAAGGCTTTATTAGTAATAAATAATTAGGGATCCAATGGCGACAGTAGGAAGTGATGCCAATAAAAGCAGGCACATCCCTCTGGGTTTTAGGGATAGGCATTTTAACAATGGCGCTACTGTGCTCAGGGGTCAATCTCCTACCCTCCTTCAACAGTAGGTGACCTAAATAGGTGACCTCCTGTCGACAATATTGAAATTTAGAAAGGGACACTTTATGTCCATGGTGAGCCAAATGTAGCAACAACTTAACCATACTGTCTTTGCATCCCTGTTCAGTGTCGGAAGCTATCAGTATGTCATCCACATACTGAAGCAATACATTACCTGGGGAAAGCGCGAGGGAGTCCAATTGAGCTTTCAGAGCTTGGCTATATATACTAGGGCTTTCAGTATAGCCCTGAGGAGCGCAAAAGAATCGAAAGCTTCTGCCGGCCAGGGTAAAGCCGAACAGATGGTGGCTATCAGGATGAATTGGGATACTTAAGAAGGCATTTTTCAAATCAATGACAGAGAAGAATTTTGCAGAAGAAGAAATCATTGTCAGAATGGCAGTAATGTCAGGGACCACCGGGAACTGAGGGGCCACTATTTTATTAACTGCGTGCAAATCAATCACAAAACGATAAACATCTGGGTGATCATCAAAGGAACCTGAAGGTGCCCTCTTAAGAATGGGAAGAATAGGGCTATTACACACATTTGCAGTCGTCTCTTCAACAACCCCTGACTCAATCAGGTCCTGTATAATCCGCAACAGAGCTCGCTCCCCTGCTGGTGGTATTTTGTACTGGGGAATACGAGGCAAAATGGCATGGTCTTTAACTTTAATGGAAATTGGGGGAATTTGCAATAGTCCCACATCCGTGTCACCGGTTGCCCACAAAGTGAGCGGCACAGCCTTAAACTCAGCAGGAAGGTGCGCATCTTTGGACAGACACTGCTTAGAGCTGATCACATTCGGTCCCATTGTCATGTAAACACCTTCCGGAGTCAAAAAATGGTCGCATGCAACTTCTTTAATAAATCCAAACCCATTAAGTTTTCTCCACAATTTCGTGTCACTGAGAATTGTGAATCCACAGTAAAAGGACCAATAGTCAAAGCAAGAGGTTGGAAATGGGGCTTACAACCGGTACGCCAGAAAATCCTACCAAAACATTGTTTTGGCCAGACACAGCTGCCCCGGGGACCAGCGAACGAGAAACAGAGATATTCATTGCGCCTGTATCCACTAAGAATTTCTTAACTGAGCCTTGCAAATCAGCGGTGACATAAGGACCGCGTTGATCGATAGGTATCTGGACTGGTCCCTTACCCTGTCCCTGGCTGTCCCAGCTGTGGGATATCCCTGTCACCTCATCCAGATCATAATCGTCGTGATAATACTGTCTTCCTTGAGGGTCGTCAAAATAGTTCTGGTCAGAGCTACCCTGTGATGTCCCATCCTCCCAAACCCCAGCCTTATCACTTGCTCCACGGCCCCGTCCACGAGAACCTCGTCCTCTGGGTGTCTCAACCTTTTGCAATAACACCGGACACTCGCTACGCCAGTGCCCCTCCTCCTTACAATACGCTCACTGATTCGGCCCCACAGGCGCAGTGCTCCTACTAGTACGGGAAAGCTGCTGGGCCAGACCAGCTCCACGCCCACTACCGTTACCCATAGACGTCTGCTGTAACAACACCTTCGTCTTCAACTCCTTATGCTTCTTTTCCACTTTCTCCTTCTCCTCGTTCTCCCTATGTTCATAATACTGTGCCATACTCAATACAACGGAAAAGGGAGGATGTCCTCCAAGTGCTCTCTGAAGCCTGCAATCGAGCCGCAATCTCTGGGAGCAGGTTCGTAACAAATCTATTGACGAACAACCGGACACCCCCTTCCACTGACAAATCCTGTCCCCTAAAATCCAAAAACTCACCCTCGAACCGTGTGAAAAAAATCTGACACACTTTCATCTTTCTTCTGACGACATGCCGTTAACTTGTCCCAATCTACCCTTCTCGGTGGAATAAGAGAGTGCATGTAGGTAACAATTCGGCCGGGTAAAGATAGTATCTCAGCCGTAGGCTTTTCTCCAGGCTTCCTTTCCTTATCCCATGCTTCAATCTGGTCCCATGTACCACCCAATTCCACAACATGGTCCTGCGTGTGGATCTGCCTCCAAATGTCGACAGGCACCAGCAGACCAAAGAACATTTCAATATCTGCAAGCGTCATTACTGTTGATGAAGCAGCTTCCGTCAATTCCTTATAGTCTGAAGTAGGATTTTTCCTAGGATCAGGTAACTGAGTCTTAAGGGATAACACCTCACTCCTCTTCCATAGGGTATAAACCCACTGTTCTTGAAAATGGGCCTCTACCTTTGGTCTAATAACAGCATCATGCTGATCTCGAAGCTCTGGCAACTCAGGGTGATATATGGGATGGACTTCCCTCATCAGAAACTGGGACATTGTCTTCGGGCTCTTCTCAAACAGCCTACCCCGGTAAGCTACCAATGTTGCAACATTTCCAAAAACCTCCTCAGGTGCCATACCAGCAGCATATACATTATCTTTGATATTGTAAATAATCTGGGGCGCTATAGCATTGAAGCACTGTTCCCACAATCCAATCAGTGTAGCCGACATGTGCTTAAGGGCATGCGGCTCATAATCCCTCATCACACTCCACACATCTTCAGTACTATAAATGGGATGACGGGCCCACTGAGCGGCCTGATTTGCTACCGCCCTTTTCTCTTCCTCCCCCACGTCGGATCGTATTAAGATCCATCCCAGTCACTCCCTAGCAGTTGCCCAGTCCCCGTCCCCCATCCCACGTACCGGCGTACCTCTACCCAGTACTGTCGGTGAATAAGGGAAGAGTGAAGGAGTAGCAACAGAAGAAACAGGCACCAATGTCGTTAATGGCTGTGTTGTGGGTGTAAGGGCTGGAGAAAAAGAAGACATTGACACGATAGGCATAGCAGGGAGACTAGCAGTTATCGCAGGCGCAGAAGGCGAAGCCACAGAATTGACAGAAGGCACAGCGGATAAAGCAGCTGAGTCGGTAACAGAAGAAACAGAAGCGGCCGGGACAGAAGAGACATACGACTGGGGCTGTGGCACAGCAGGGTATATCCTCTGCGGGGTGTATGGAGGCGGAGGTCGGGTGTCTAACAATTCCTCCACAAATGTATCATTGTTTTCCTGAACCACATAAGACTTTTCACATAGCAATCGAAACTTCCTATCGGCACACTCTATCCCCTTCTCAATCTTCTCTTTATCATAAGCAACAGCTTTTTGAGTCACTGTCTGCATCCTTCCCTTTCGGGCCTCCTTTTCTGCTTTCATTCGTCTCTGTTTAGCTTCCTTTTGCCACGTTCTAAGGGAATCAAACATTGACTGCCTACTCCTTTTGGCAAACAATTTATCCTGCAGGAAATTATGCTTTTGCTCATCAAAAGTGCCTGTCAACGGCCACTGCAACTCAGCGTTGTCCCTCGTATATTTGTGCCATAGTGTACTAAACATAATAGGGCCAAGGCCATGTTTGACGTACATCTCGAAGTTTGGGGTGCCTTCTGGAGGCGCAGGCTGACTCTCTTCCAATCGAGCATCAGTAGAACAACAACGACAACTCACACAACATAGTTTGCTAAAACAGGGCATTTTAAAATGAAAACGTTATCACTATTTATGCCAAGCAGATATTTGCAAATATCTTACCAAAGTTGGTCCTCAGACCTCACCAAATCCAGATCAAAACAATACCATGTTCACAAAGAACTCAAACAAATTCAAGCGCCTGTCCAAAAACGATCCTCAGACCGTACCAAACACAAACCAAAGTGGCGCCATAGCCACGGGACAAATCGAAAACAAACTCACCTGGTGCACACATGTCAAACGAAGTTATTCTCCACTGCTGACTCTTCGGACCAAATGGTCAGATCCAAGAGTTTTGCCGTTGAAGACCCCAGGCGGGATGACCACTGGCCGAGGCACCGCCTGGTCAGACAGACGGGGCAGCTGTGAGTACTAGACTCTCTCGTGCAGGGATCCCCGTTCTGCCCGTCCGACCTGACGTGGCCCCATCCCCCTCACCCTTCTGCGGGCAAGGAAGGGTCACTCACCCGATGGGGTCCCTGTTCGGGCGCCAACTGAAGGAAGTGATGCGTTTAAGGTCCCCCGGGTCACTCGCGACCACCTCTCAGCCTTCCATACAAATGAAGAGTCGGTCAGACAGTAGAGAATACAAACCAAAGTATTTTATTAGTATACGCTCCAACAATTCCAATCTCTGTCATCGCATTCTGGATCACAGAATGCAATGAAATAGGACACCACCCCTCTCCTCCCTTTAATAAAAAACTTAAAATGTCTACAACAACAGATGATAAAAATGTAACAACAATTAAAATTACATTACATATCATATTCAAAATTATACATTTTAGAAAATGACACAATAACGTGAACAACCTTTAGGACTGGTGTACAAATAACTATTGTACCTGCACAACATAATGTTGCCACTTTTTGGGGCGTTGTAACACACGTCCAGAACTGAACACTTTTTCCTCATTCATAGGTACATTCCTCTCACTCCTACTCATTATATTCCTCTCACCATCATCATCCATCAACCAACGCTGTTTATCTTTAGGGACCACATCTCTGTCCCTTTTAGCATTATCATTACATTTAGCCAATTTGCTAAATAGCCTCATTTTGCCATCATTGAGCTAGGCTGCATTATTATAAATCTCCACCACTCTGTAGGGCCCAATACATGTCCTACTACCTTTCTCTATTTTCCTTTGATGTTTCACTTTCACGTAGTCACCTAACTTCTGTCACACCATGTTTACCCTCATACTGACTATTGTAAATATTCCTTACTTTATTAATGTTTTCTCTAACTATTTTCCACAATACCTGTTCTTGCCTTCCTTCATTCATCCAAGCTTGACTGTCTTTAGTTATAGGATCTCTTCATCTCAATATTTTAAAGGGAGAAAATCATGTAACTATAGGTGTGATGTAGTAAGCCCAAATTAATTTATTTCTAACCTCCAAACCTAATGACTTTTAACAGTCATCTGTATATTTCCTAGGAGACCTCTATTAAAGCACTCCACTGCACCATTTCCTGTAGAATGATATAATGCCATATGTTTCCAAATGATATTGTTTTTAGATAAATATCCCTGAAACACCTTAGAAAACAAATTGGGTACTGTTGTCACTCAACACCGTTTTCAGTATCCCTTTTCTCTGGAACAATTCATCCAAGAATTTGACTATAGCCGTGGAATCCGCTTTCTCCCTTATTTTTATTTCAGCCCATTTTGAGAATAAGTCTACTAAAACAATAATGTACTCTGCTACTCCAGAATAATCTTGTACTGGTCCCAAAATATCTATACTTAAAGCCTCGCAAGGATTGTTGGGACACTGTAACTGAGATAATGGTGGTCTGAAAGTTTTCAAACTTTTGTCTGCATTCAGGCATTCAACACACTCTTTCATTACGTTTTCCATATTTTTATTTACTCACAACCACCACTAATGCAATTTGACCATTCTTTTGCTTATTACAATGCCCAAATGTCCCTCGTGGGATATTTCCAACACTCTCGTCCTTAGATTGCACAGTGGCACCACTTTCACACTTCTAAGAAGAGACCCTTCATCTTCCCAGGACGATTCATCATGAATCTCCCAAAAAGGTCACTTGTCTCCCTCTAAAAATGTCATCTTCGGCCACCAATTTAACATGAATGCCTTAATACAAACCAGGGTTATATCAGCAGCATAACCCTCCATCCATTGTTTTTTGGTTATAATGTCAGTTTTATTTTCTTCCAAATTTGCAACACACAGATCTTTCCACCAGTCATCCACTACAAAACTTACTTCTAATGGAGCTCTACTTAAGTAATAAGTCACTCTGTTTTTTGACCTGCGTAAATATTGTACTTTGTACATATAATCTGACAGCCTCAGATATAACCTAGCTAATCTGGGAGTTGCTTTTTCCATCCCTTCCATTGTAAGAAGTTTTATTCAGAGGCTTGTGATCAGTGCGGACTAAGAATCTTGAGCCCCACACATATTGCCTTTACTTTTTGATCCCCCATACAAAAGCCAACATTTCCCTTTCAATAGTTAAGAATTTTTCTTCTGCTAACATAAGGGACCATGAAGCACATGAAATGATATACTCCTGGTTATGTTCTCCAAATTGAGCAAGAACTACTCCCAACGCTCGCCCACTTGCGTCAGTTGTTACAATGGTTGTAGCTCTAGGGTCAAAATCTTGCAATGGTAAAGCTGTACAAATATCCTTTCTTATGCTTTCAAAACATATTTGTAAACTGACGTTCCACTCAAATTTACACAACTTTTCTTCAAAGTTCTTCACAAATTTTGGATAAAAATCAGCCAACCTTAAAAAGGACCTTGCTTCATCCCTTGAGGTAGGTGAGGGTGCATTCTGGGTGGTTTCAACCAATTCTTTTTTTGGGACGTATACCAGACACTGAGATCTCATCCCCTAGATACGTAATACATTTGGTTGCAAAACGACATTTAAAATATTTCTGCACTTAACCTTTGTTATTTAAAACATTCAGCACACTTCTTACTCTTTGGTCATTGTTGGGACGGGAAGTCTTCTGCGTGTCTCTGGAAAGAGTGCTTCCCCTGCCTTATGCTGATCTCCAGGCAAGTCACTTAAAAGCTACTATATGGTTTCTAGATCCCTACCTCAGTGAGCATGACAATCATACATGTCCACTGAGGGTCTCCCTGATTACATGGATTGAGACCCTAGAGCTTGGCTCTGAGGGCGAGGGGGCATGCCTAGTGCACCTCTATTTTTCAGAGAGTGGCTACTGTCCTCTCTACCCAGGCTATGGTAGACTGACAGTGGTGGCAGCAATAAATCTATAGTCAGGAGGGGTGCGTCACTAGCCACCCTCCTGATCAAGTCTGTGCAGTCTATCCCTTGCCTGGGGTCCTGTTGCCTTTGTCTACCTGAAGTGTGTTTGAGAGCCAGTGGGTGTACTGGGGCGGGATGGTGAGTTGAGCCATTGTGTATAATGCAAGCTGTTCTGCTGGACATCCAAGCTCCCCCGTGCCCCTCCCCATTTCCTTGGAGAGGCCTGGTGGGCTGGGGTAGACACTCAGCTCTTACATGGGTTTCGCTGCACTAACTCTGCTAAGAGGATCCCCCCCCCCCCCCCGGTCAGTGCCTCCCGGTCTGTAGTAAATTAAAATTCCTCTTTAGGGAATAGCCCGGGCTGGTACAAGACAAGGCAATAGGTCATCCTGTGCAAGCTTTGGTCAGGCATTCAACACGCCATGAATGGTTTGTGACTGGAGATGTAATCAGGATTCAAAAGTAGCAGACCCTCTGATTGGATCAGCCTATCAATCAGAGGTGATAAAAGTCTGCCCTTAGTGGTCAGCGGTTTTTGAAGACTGGTCTATGACTGAAGAGGCGGCTCACACCAGGTCCGTCCAAAGGAAGCCAGCTGCGACCCGCAGTGTGAAGGCAAGATAAGACACTTGCTCACTGCCTCTGGAACTTGAGGAAGTTTTCTCTATGACAGGTGAATTCTACTGCCACGAGTTCAATGAGGAGCCAGGGCATCAACAGCATGGGAGAAGACCAGCTGTTTCTGTGAGACTTGTTGAGCGGGCACTTTGAACAAGGAAATTGCAGACAGCTGCGCAAGGAGAAAAGGAAGCTTGCATCACATCAAGGGAGACAGAGAAGGCGAAGCTTGATCCCAGTTCTTGAAGGTGAGATCGCTTTGCTTAGACTCCTCCCCTGCGCTCTGGGAGCCTGTACAGTAGCTAAGAAATAGAGGCCAGTGAAACAGGCCCCCACCTTTCTTTTTGTGATATCTGAGGGTATCAGGGTGAACTGGCACTCTGTCCAGCACTACCCTCCTACAGCTAGCCAGTGGATACTGGACTAGTGGGACTCCAGTAAACTCTCCCAAGACATCAGGCACCTGTGATCAGATCCCTGACACCACTAGAGCAGTGTCCTCACTCAGCACGGGAGGGTACTTCTGTTGCTTTGGGTGGGGGTTATTGAGCTGATCAAAAACCTTTGACTTCACATCATATGCTGAAACTATATCCTTTCAATCCAAAGATTGGTATCAAGGCTCTAGCGAATGAGAGCAACCCTGTGCAACATGCTCTGTAATATGCATGCAAGTTGTGTGTTTTCATGTTAACTGTGTTTTTATAGTGCTTGGCGTCTAGGCGCTATAATACTGTTTGGGGTCAGAACTCTGGCCCAGAGGGTTGTAGAGACATCTGTTTTTCACTGTTTAACCTAGTTTTATGTGTAGTACAATTCTCTAGTGTGTATTAAAGTACTTTTCTTTTATAAAAAGTAAAGCACTGTCTGGACATTGATTTTATCATCTGGTAGTACGGTGTGCACTGTATTCTGAATGTCTAACTCCACCTCACCTCCTTGAGTAAGCCTTAAACTGCTCTGTCTCGCTACCCTGAGAGAGTCAAGTGCTGGAGAGGAGTACTTGGTTATTCAGTTTTGGGTCCATTAGTACTGAGGCCCCAGGACACCAGTGGGGAACACTCCAGTTGATGCGTTTGGAGCGCAGTAACCCCTAGTGCCCTGGTGCCCAGGAAGTCGGGTGTAACAGTCATGTTCCCAAAGATCAATATGCTGTGAAATTCCTAGGGCTACTTCATAACAAATTATAAAACCATAATAATATAAATGATGAAAGTGACATTGAAATTAGAAAATTACAAAAAGTTTTTTTGTTTGTTTTTTTTTATTAGAAAAATACTTCATTAAAATGCAAAGGCCTAGTATGCGTTTTTACTAGATACATAATTTACATGGCCTGCATGAGGAAGTTAATCACTTTCACATATTTTATCTTTTCTTCTATTTCCTAATGTCTATATGACATAATATAAATCAAATTAGTTAAAAAGACTGGGTGATTTCCAAGATGTCTCAACGCGCGTTTCGGCAGTAGAACTGCCTTCTTCAGGAGAGCCACCTCCACTTACAATTTCATCGTGAGAAATACGAAAGCCTGATAGCAGGTTTACAAGGGATCCCCAACTCTTGGATTAACGTATCCCAAACAATGGTTAAAAAACCATTGTTTGGGATACGTTAATCCAAGAGTTAAAAACCATAAGGTTCAGTCCCAGCAAAATTAATACTGATAAGATGGTCCAATAAGGTCACATGAGAAGTCCCCTATGTGTACCTTGAGTAATGATGGGGTACGATAATTGGACGGGCTGGAATTCTTAGAATATCAAATATGAAAGTTCTTGAACTTGTCATGGAAAAGGTGCCGGGCGGACTGTAATTCCCTCGATATAACAGTACGAATTCTTCACGTCGATAAAGCTATACAGACAGCCCAAACGATGTCTTGCCTTGACGGGATGGTCAGGAAAATGAACCGACAAGATCAATATGTCATCTCGGAAGAACATGACCCCAGGATGGTGTTCGAAAAGTTGGAACATCAAACGTTGAAAGACTGCTGCCACGGACAAAAGTCCAAAAGGTATCCGTTTGTACTGGTAAAAGCCAAATGGCGTTATAAATGCGGTCAAATGTTTGCTCATGAGATGTAATGGTATTTGGTGATAAGCTGACATTAGGTCGAGTGACGTGAACCATCTTGCATCCTTTCTAATACCAAGCATTTCACAAACTTTTGGGAGTGGGAACTTATCAACCATAATGTTCTGATTGAGACTCCTTAGATCTATACATAGGGCCTAATTTAGATCTTAGCTGCCTTTCTGCTGTGGCGGCGGGACTGAGTACTCCGCTGAGCTGATGGTCTTCCACCCGCTGTATTTAGATGTATACGCAATACGCAGAGGACCGCCGCAGAGGCGGTCTTATGTGCTGGTGAACCGCCCACAGGTCGCTGTCTCGACGGCGGGGTCCCGCTGAGCAGATTTGGATGTTCCAGTTGGGCTGGCGGTGTACCCTCAGCAGAGTACTCAGGGAGGGCGACCAGGGTGGTGGGGAGAGAGGTAAGTAATAATGTTTTAGTTACATAAAACACATATATGTTGTGTATGTGTACATATGTGTATGTAGGTTATGTGTAGTGAGCATATTTTGTACATTCTGCATTGCACCCCACTAACCTACACACACCATGCAATGTATACCCACACACAACAAGAACACCTACCTTCGGGTCCTTTAAAACGGGGTGCTGGTCTGTCACAGTCAAAGTGCAGCAGGTAAAGGGGGAGATGGGAGAAGGAGTAGAGGATGAAATCGCAGGTTGTACCCCAAAAAAAGGTGAGTTTTTACCCCTTTTTGTCCTATTCCACAGACTCAAAGTAGGGGGGATTCCCTCTAGAATTCCCTTCGAAACAGATCACATCCGAATCTGGAGGGCGGGAAGCCTGGCTGGAGTCCCACTGCCACCTGCTACAGCCCATCCCGCTGTAAGGGAGGGGAGCGAAGTTCTGGTCTTCTCTCCCATTGCCAGCCAGCATCTAAATCGGGCAGGCGGACCACCAGGCCAGCGGACGGTAAGACCGCCAAAAAAGCCAATTCTGTTGTGGTCCCACCAACATCTAAATCAGGCCCATAGTCTCACCTTCCCATTGGCTCTATGAGCAACTACCAGAGGTGCCATCCACTCACTTGCCTCATTACTTTCTATTATCCCAATTTTTTCTAATTTGTCTAACTCTTCCCTGTCCTCGTCTTTTATGCAGAATGGTATGTTTCTAACCTTGAGAGGCACAGGTTTGTTGTATTCTTTCAACCTGATTCTGCGTTGGAAGCCCATTAATTCTCCAAACTACCCTGAAAATACCTTGGGGTATTCTTCCTTCAAATGTTGTGCAAAAAAAAAAATATATATCAAGTAGTAGCAAAATTTGCTCTTGGCTATTGGGGTCTAGTATGATATCCAATTTCCTCTAATCTTTCTGCCCTAAAACTGATGGCCCCTTTTCTGCTACGTATAAGTTCCCCATGACTTCTCTTCCTCCATTCCAATCTCTGTCATCACATTTTGGATCACAGAATGCAATGACATAGGACACCACAAACTCTGCTAATGGTAGATTACAGAATGTTCTTAATTGTACAGCTGGGCCACTGCCAGTCTACATGAATGTATCCAATCATTACTCTGGTTCCAAATTTGCATATAACGTTGCAGTTTCATAAGGTTAATCTGTATAAAAAATACTGTCATTGTGGTCCAAATAATGGCCACACTATCATTCGGATCGTATGCTACTACTGGTGACAATCCACGTTTCTAAAGCACCTTTGAGTCTAGAGATGGGGTGGAGTCTTGTATCAGAGGGGGTGTTGATGCATAGGTGCAAACTATTTCTTCGAGTATTGACAACAATAGTGCCACACGAATGGCAAGTTTTACAGAAAGCAAGAACTGGAAACCAATGAAGTACGACTTGGCCAATACAGTTTTGATTCATTTTATTGGGGAAACATAGGCAATATGCTGTAGACAAATGAAGTGTGTGCCTATTATTTTTAAATCCTCTCATTGTATTGGAAGAACAAACACATTAAGAGAAAAGTGCCATCTGATCATGACAAAGCTCAAAAATTTTCAGACTTCACCAAAACAGTCTGGTTTTCAGTTGCTGTGTCTTGGTCAAATGAACATCTGTTGCAGAGAGAATGTCTCTGAGTGCGAAAATAATATGTTTACTTCTGCAGGGCATCGTAAATACATGTTTTTGTATGGGCTGGCCTAAGCCAGTGATGGCAATCCTGAGATGCGCAGATATATTCACACCCACATTCACTCAGACATGCACACACAGACATACTTACGCAAATGCACACATATACATAAGCACATAAAAACAGACATGCAAAAAGACACACATGCACACTCACTAGCTCAGACACACGCACACACAAACTCACCCATAAACACACACACACTCACATTTTCCTTCCTTGCCCTAATGTTGCAGACTGATAAGGCACTGCATTGTGTCTCATGGTGACTCATGGTAGGAATAAGAGAGTGCTAATGGGCTTCACCACAAAACATATGAAATCGCTATAAAAGAGCAGATTCTTATGTGGAAACTGTCATGTTTTTTTAGATTATATTACCATTTCAATTTATTTATAGCCGTCAGATGATATTGGACTAAAATATGTTCTAAACGACCCTAACTTGAACTCAGTAGTGGGAGGAGGAAAATAGGACGATGAATTGAGGTCATCGTGTTTAGAAATTAATTTTCCAGTGGTGATGGCTTTCCCAGGCTCTGACTGAAACTTTGCCAATGCACAACTTCTCTATGCGAGAATGTAAGATTCTATTGAATAGAGTACAAGGAAACCAGTTCAGCATCACAAAATCATTGGTTTGTTCTTCAGTTGGCTTCTTTGTGTTATCATGTTTTTGTAAAGTTTATTCCTGCGAAGTCAACAAGCACCGGCAAAGCCAGTAGTTCTTTGTGATCTATTGGCCTTGCCAATAGTTTTTAGTCAGACTGCACAGAATGCCCTGGCTAAAGTTTAGAAATAAAAAAAGGCTTTGCCATAAATGCTGTGTCATGTTGTAGGCATGAGCACCACGCATGTGGGTGCCTACAAAATGATGCAGACTCTTTTTTTTTTGTTACCGATCCTTACTGGATGAGTAATTAAAAATAAACAAATAAAACGTGCAAAGTATTTTTTTTAAAGCAAGGGGGCGGGGTCAGCTAAAAGTATCATGGGGAGAGTGGGAGGGATTTGGGAAAGCAAAAGAAACATGGGGGAGGATGCGCGGGGATATAGCAACACATAAAGCAACACAGGAGATGGTGGGAGGGTTGTATGACACAACCACACATGCCTAAGCCACACATGCCTTAACCAAGCGGTCTTTACAATGACTGCGTCTTTACCATGCATACCTTTACTACGCATGCCTTTACAATGAATTTCGTTGTAAAGGCATGATTGGTAAAGGCATATGTGTGGTAAAGATTCCACCCCAGCCCCCCGTCCTGACCCCTAAAATCCGGCCCTCCTGCGTTGTAATCTACCTGCCCCAGCCAATTAACTACCCTGACCCCCTACCCTGAGCCCTAAAATCCAGCCCCCTAGCCCAAAAAAACTACCCGACCCCAGCACCTCTGCCCTGATCCCTAAAAACAGCCCTGAAAACTGCCCCTTCCCCCGCCCTGAGCCCTAAAACTCGGCCCCCTGCCCTAAAAACTAACCCAACCCCAGCCCCCCGCCCTGAGCCCTAAAACCAGCCCCATCCCTAAAACCTACCCCCACTTCCTCCCTGCCCCAGTCAAACTTGCCAAGCCGCGTCCCGGTACTTCCTGCAGTGATCCTTCCGATTCCTCTCCCCGCCTATCCGCTCAGACAGCTAGAACGCCGACTGCCTTAACCATGCATATGCATGGTTAAGGCATATGCGTGACTAAGGCATGCGTTGTTCAGCCTCTGGGGAAACGGCACGCGTGCTTAAGGCCATGTTGTAAAGGCCGTTTCCCAACGGGAGGGATGGGTAGTCAACACAAAGGGTGACAGTAGTGAAAAGCAACACGGAAGGTGAATGGAGGAAATGGAGGGAAGCACAGCAGCAGGCAAAACGAGGGGGGGCAGGGAAAAGCACTCAAGCAACAGAGAGACAGACGTACGGAGAGGGCAACAGCTCAAAAACACAAGCACTCTCATGAAATGCTTTACACAAACAAAATAAGTAGTGCTTAAACAGCACACAATGTGAGCAGCATTGCAAGACAATCAATGTGCTGGTGAAAAAGAAATGCTTCTTGGGAGAGACAAACACAAGACTGACAAACTAGACATGAATAAGAAGCAGGCACACAAAAGTTACAAAGAAAGTCAACCAATTGTAAGCAATGGGCGGACTCCAAGTCCCTCTATATTGTTAGTAAGTCATGATGCACCTTGCAACAGACAGAGCATGCACAGTCTAGAGGCTCAAACTACAAATGAGAAAACCATACTAAGCAATCCTTACTAAAAAAGAAACTTATATATACTTACCTTCCAATACTATTGCATTTGATATTCTCAATATTTCAAGACGGACAATATTTTAGTTGTTGATGTTCTAACAAGCAACTGTTCAGAGATGTAGGGCTGACACTGGCTTCAACTAGTTGGGGGAAGAGTTTGAGTTGAAAAGGAGTTTTATTTGATGATTATGTATAGAGGTCTAAACCCTAGAGTGGGGGCTGTCACATTATTGCTTTGATTCACTTAGTTAGCATCTCAAGGTTGCAGCACGTTTTGTTCCATAAATGGAATCCAGGACTTTAGGATTCCTCCTCCTAGCTCTTCCACTTCTATGTGACATGCACATTCAAGAAACATGGATAAATGTTGGGACAGAAAGTTAGCTTGTTAGGTAAAGGTAGCCTATTTTCCAGAACATTTTGTGAATTGTGCACTAGGGAGTCAATGGACTGATTCCAAGCAGAAGGTCAAATGTTAATTCTCTTTCAGATTCAGACACATCCTTGATGCTTGATTCTGGATCTTTTGCAGATGTGCACCTGTGTCGTGGTAAAGTCCAGCATATACCAAAACCCATAAGATGATTGCCCTACCTCAGTTGGTCCAGGAATCTTGTTAATCTAGCTTTGTGATGGGAATGTGGCAGCAGAAACAATATATTTATCAGAGAGGATAGAAGCATGTTAGCTCAGTCACGAAAATGGGACCAAGAAGAGAACTTGATGCCCAATATGACTGATAAAAGTATGATCATCTGCTAAGATAATTATCTCTTTTGAATCCCCATTCAATCAGATGAAGCTTTCTGTCATCTTCTTTGGCCCTCTTACGAGCTGAACAACAAATTGGATGTGGTAAAATTGCAAAGCGGACAAAAACAAAGTCTGTAAGAGCAGCAAGTGTTACTATAGTTGTCATATAGTGACACTGCCGGTAACAGCAGCAACTTCTTTCCCTCTTGCTTCCTTGTCAAAACTGCCAAACGCGTTTCGAGCACTGTATGCTCTTGATCACTGGCTGACCACTTGATCACTGGCCTCAATAGGCGCATGGCATCTTGGTTAAGGTAGTCCATATAATAGTTGCCCAGAATTCCCATTCCATAAATGCCATGCGCCTATTGAGGCGGGACTTTGTAGTTGAATAAATTGGTGATTCCGCTAAACACCGCTTTCTCCGTATTTTGTGTCAGCCAGTGATCAAGAGCATACAGTGCTCGAAACGCGTTTGGCAGTTTTGACAAGGAAGCAAGAGGGAAAGCTGTTGCTGCTGTTACCGGCAGTGTGTGTGCGGTAACCCCTTCAGGTGTGATATCTTCAGTGGGACAACCTTTCTGTTTTGATGTTTAGCGGCGTGTCCGGCCGCGAAGATGTCCCGCCGCTTGTTAGGCGGTTTCATGGTGCTCGCAACCTCGTGCACTTTCCGGAGTGAAGGGGGCCTCACTGCCGGGATATATTGGACAACAGGATAGTGTTTTTCCTATTTGCTTCCACCCAGGGGGACAAGACATAGTGAATATAACATTTTTCCCATTATTGGTACATTTTAAACGGAGCTTGCGGTACCCACCGGGGTTTTTATGGACTGGGAAGTCTGGGCAACTATTATATGGACTACCTTAACCAAGATGCCATGCGTCTATTGAGGCGGGACTTTGTAGTTGAATAAATTGGTGATTTCGCTAAACACCGCCTTCTCCGTATTTTGTGTCAGCCAGTGATCATGAGCATACAGTGCTCGAAACGCGTTTGGCAGTTTTGACAAGGAAGCAAGAGGGAAAGCTGTTGTTGCTGTTACCGGCAGTGTGTGTGCGGTAACCCCTTCAGGTGTGATATCTCCAGTGGGACAACCTTTCTGTATATATATATATATATATATATATATATATATATATATATATATATATATATATATATACGCGCACACACACACACACGGGCTAAAACAATTAAAATGTATTTTAAATTGTATATGTGTATGTTAAATAAAACATGTTTAAATACTAATGCTAACAAGATATATATTTATTCATAATAATAAAAGCAACTTGTTAGCATTAGTATTTAAAAATGTATTATTTCATATATACAATATAAAATGCATTTTAAGTGAATTCGTTTTACCTGTTTTTTAAAACACTATTACACATGTGAATTATGTTTACCACCTGCCATAGGCAGGCTGTAAATTCTCCATGTCCACTGGCTTACCACTCAACTTATATAGCCATTTCACATTTATCTCATGCAATTTTATCATGCGGCAAATCCAATTTTGTTTCCACATCTGATTTTTTTGCATGTGATTTTAATGATCAATATTCCTGCAGTTCCAAGAGGAACTCCAGATTAGGAAATATGTCTAGAAGAAGGATTCAGAGAAGGAGAATAATTCAAGTAGAATGTTCAATTCAGTATTACTCCTGGACTTGAGAGTGTATTTGCCAATTCAAACAGTTGGAAGTTAGTTCCTTACTAGTGTTTTTCTCTCTTAACAAATTACCCTTTCCCCTCCTGGGATTAACGCAACACTTGCACAAAGGAGGCACTACTTAATTTGAAAAGGAATAAGTGCCGGCACAAGGTTTTCCTCAGAAGCCCACAGCTGGTGTCATCGAATGTCGGGCTGTGTAAACATTTCCACCTTATGCCTCTTTACTCCCCACAAACACTCCCTACATCTTGATCTCACTTTTGCAAGTTCTTTTTCATCCCTGCTTTCTCCCTTTGTCACTGTTTTCCTGTCTTTCTCTTCCCCCTTCACTACCCCTTTTTTGTGTTTCTTTCTCTTGCTCAGAATCAAAGTCTGATGAGTGAGAGTGGGCCCCACCTACAATCACCAGCTGAAAGAAGGAGTTATGTGAGTTTGTGAACAGAATAAGGAAACAGGAATCAGGGTCACTGAGCATTCCCACAGTAACAGTAAGTGTGTTGAATCATGACAGGTATATAGATATTATATCTGTACTATTTTTGCAATACTTTGGATTGTCACTCTTTACTCTATTGCTATTTAATTTGTAGTTGCAAGAAACTCTCATATCTATTAGAGAGCAAATCGTGATTATGGGCTATGCTACAAAAGGGTCAGCCAAGTAATACTTTTTGAAGCTTTTGATTTATCTTAGTGAGGTCCTGATGATGAGGTTGTGGTGGGAGCTTTCCCTTGTCAAAGAATATTGCAATCTTCCCCCTGAGCCTACTAAGTTGGTATAGTACAAAGACTAAACCTTAGTTGGTATGTTTGTGTTTTTAGCCTTATTTAGCATTTAATGTAGTCTGTAAGAAATTGAGGTATTAGTTGAGAGGGGTGAGAGCCTCACTTAACTAATAAACACAATCCTTGTCAGGGTGAACCACAAAAAGTCATTCAATAAACCTGTGCTTAACCCTCTTGTAGCTTGGCACAAAAGCACTCGGGCTAAACATAGAGGCCATGTGTAAAGTATGTATGCAGTAATCAAACAGTAATAAAGTGAAAACGCAACACCAGAAAAATCCCAAACATTTTAGTAAATAAAATGACACCAAATTGACAAAGCTCCAATCAGTAGAATCAGAGTTCTGAGATAATAAAGTTTAAGGTAAAAATAGTGCCAGCAGTGGGTATCTGGTTGTGCCAGACTGGGACAAAGTCACAAGTTCAAACCAACCGCTATGGACCACCGGTCGGGTACAGGACCAGGTGCAGCCCACTGGGAGTTGTACCTTTTGTCCTAGATGCGGAAACTGTGCGGTGCTGTGATGTGAGACTTTGTGTCATTCTGCGCTAGATCTAGTGATGCTGCCACTAAGTAAATGCATGGTGCTCTGATGCAAGGTCCTGGATCGTTCTGCGGCATGCTGTGTCAGGTCAGGTGATTCTTCTGTTCAGGAGCTGCGAGCAGCTGCAATGGAAGAACCTAGCATTGTCCGGTGTTTGTTGTGGTGAAGCTGCCGATCAGGTGCTGCGTGGTACTGCGATGCAAGCCCCTGCATTGTTCTGCACCACGCTGCATCAGATCTGGTGAAACCATCAGTTGAGCAGAGAGGAGTAAAATCTGACTCCAGCCAATGGTTCAGGGCTTTAAACATAGCTCTTAGGGTTGCCAGGACTCACTCCCACAGAGGCCAGCAGAGGGGGCTGGGTCAGTTCTACTTAGGTCTGGTCTGCTGGAAAGCTGGAGAAGCCTCTAGAAGCTTTTTGTGTCCCTGCAGCTCAAACAGGAGGTCAGCCAACTGACCCTGGGAGCCACTTCTGGGGTCCTGGCTACAAGGAAAGCAGATTCACTCTTCCTTCTTCAGACAGCAGGCCAGTCGTTCTTCTGAATCTTCTCAGGTCCAGGAGTGTTTCGATGAGAGTTTCTGAGGGTGCCACTTTTATACCTGTGTGTATGGGATGCCCCCTTTATCTAACCTTCACCTTCACTGGGTTTGGCTCTTACCTGTCTATTGGGCATAAACGTAGACAAGCACAGGTGTGAACTGCATTTGACAGTGACAGGAAAGGACTGGGCACAGCCCTTAGGCTACCCTTTGAAGTTAGGAAGGACTAAGTACAACCCCCAGGCCATCCTGTCCAGGGGAGAAACACCCTGCCCATGTCTGGAAGCAATACACATAACAGGACAGCCATTCAGTCATGTGACCCTGGACACTGACAGAAAGACACATTTGATTTGGGAAGAAAAATGCCAACTTTCTTAAAAGGATAGTAATTTTAAATCTGACTTTACCATTGAAAAGTATTTTTAATTACAATCCAAATGAGCGGTGGACGTATTTCTCTACCTGCTCACAAACTAATTATGGGTAAGAAGGTAAACCATTGTTAGTCTATGGAAGAGGTAGCCTTGTTACATTGCAAAACGACTTTGGGAGTTTTTCACTGACAAGCCCTTTTAAAACTAAAGTACACATGTCCTACTTTTTAAATGCCATGCATCCTGCCCTATGAGCCTTTAGGGCCTACTTTAGGAGTGACTTATAAGTATTAAAAAGGAAGGTTCAGGCCTGGCTAAAAGTTTATTTTTCAGATTTGAAATGGCAGTTTAAAAAAAAACTCAATTACAGGTTTTAGTGGCAGGCCTGAGACATGTTTTACAGTACTACTTTAGTGGGTGGCACAATGAGTGCTAACAAAAAATAAAAAGGAGTGAAGGCAAAATGTCTGGGAGAACACCACACCAAGTGTGGTCAGGTCTACCAAAGTCTATACTAAATCTGGTCAACTATGCATTTATTGCTGATCATACAGACCACTTCAGGAGGCAAAGGTCGACGTCTTCATATTTGGCAAAAACAAAGAGAAGGAAAATTTTAATGCTGCAGTTTTTTCCTGACATTACCTTGCTATATTTATTGCTTCTGTAATAAATGCTTGCATACATACAAAAGGTGGCATTTATCAATTACCAGTGGGGTTATGACCACTGCTCTTTCTCAAATAAGACCCACGGTATGTCCTTTCTCCCCTTTTTTGATGCCCTACTTATTTTTTTCACGTCTACCTACCTTTAACCTACCTTTTCCAGTGTAGTAGTCTTTTACCATAAAACTGATTTATTTAATCGGTGTTTATCTTATGACATTTCGAGCTCAGACCCATTGACTCCATCTGCAAGGTCATATCTCTCTTCGAGGTTAAACATATAGCTGAAGAAGGATTCTACCCACTCATACATTGTGTGGTTCTGTTCAACATAGGAAAATCTGTAGATAAACTAAAGAAATTGACACACTTCTTATGGGGGTACCCACATTCATGGCTGAAAGAATGCCAATTTTTTGGTATGGTGTTCTACAGCTTACATGCCAATTAATAAGTATACATATACGGAGTATTACTAATTAATAAGTAGTCCCCTGTGCCCTATTTCAAGGCATGATAAATTAACTAAACCACTATTATGCATGCTAGGAATTAATTTAGCCGGCCATGCTCAAAGCAAAAATAGCTGTTCTCTCATCTACAACAATCTCAATAGCTTCCTCAGATCAACAAGGAAGACCAAAACACTGAAATTACACAAACATTAATTTGAAACGATGAGATGGTGAAAACGACTCTGCTGGATTCTTTCTAGGAGACCTCGGCAGGTCTGCTGGCAGCTTCAGGGAGACAGAGGTTACCGCCTAGCAAAGGGACAGACTACAGGGCAGATTTACTAACATTTGATGCAACGCAATGAATGAAGACAACTTGCTGCACTGCGTCAAATGTAAAGCTCAGGAATGCAGTATATCTAAGATGATATGGTGCATTTCTGCTCTCTCTCTGCGCTGTTACATTATTGGCTGCCAAGCACCAACATAGGCATCCTTGCACCATCATGCATGGTGCCTGTGTTGCAGGGAGGATTTTTTTTTGCGCTGCTTTGCGTTGCTGCAGTGTTACTATGACACACAGAGCCATGCAAGGTGGCTCTGCGTGGCATAGTAAATCTCACAGTAAATCAATTCCTCATAGTAAATTAAGGGCTTGCGTGGCCCGTGAGTCATCTTATGTGATGCAAGGGCAACGCAAGCCCTTAGTAATCGGAGACTATATATCTGTACACCCGCACCCAACATCATTCAGCCTGCATGTTAGCCAAAGAATTATTAAACAAACTACCTTTCTTGCTTGCTTAAAGCATCTATCCTGAAACCTAGCCTCCGTACAACGTGGAGTAACTAATCCTAAGTGTAAAATGTATTTTAACTGTTCTTATGTAAAGTGTAAAATCACACATTCGGGTCTTCTTCGCTCTATTTATAGCTGAAAATAAATAAACCACTCAACAAATAAACAGCCAAATTTCCAAATGTCTAGCATTGTGGCGCCAAACATTAGAAAGTGTGTTCACCCTTATAAATGTTAGTCTTTCTGTGAGGGGCAGAGGATTTGTTGGTGAAGATCAGGGTGGCAGACGAGAGGAGAATTTGATACACTCGGCGGCTGAGACCACAGCAGCTCAGGGTGTGCAGGGAATGGACTGTGTTACTGCTTTCAACAGTACACCACGAACAGATGTTGCCAGAGGTAGCAGGAAGCCAAGTAGGGAAACCTAATCTGCTGGCATATAGTAAACAGGATGCGTGGGAGCAGAGACGCATGATTTAAACTGAGTATGGCAAGGATTGCTTCCTGATGCAGAAACTGAGGTCTGGGCGGGAAGGCTTATTCACTCCTACATACAGTTAATGTGTAACAACGCATGTCAAGAGGACTCCTTCAGTTGTTTCATTTTATAAAGCCGAACAACAGGTGCAGCATGTTCGATAGATAAACCAGGAAGTTGCTTGGTTTCCTTCTCAATATGCAATGGATTTCATATGAGAGAGATAAGGTACTGCGGCACCCAATCTATTGAAACTTACAACTATGAAAGAAATATTGTAGCGTGGGCTGAGCCCTAAGTAAATCTGTAAAACATACACATCTCCTTTGGAATGAGCTTTCACCAAAATAGCCACACATGGGATGAAGGATTCTTAGACTTTATTGAAATGTGCAAATTAGGCATGCATCAAGATCTATTATGCGCCCAGTTGCATAGTGTGCATGGAAGATGACCGAAAACACAACCCCTAGGCTGTCATCAGAAGTCTGGTGCCTGTCAAAGCAACTTTGATACCCTCAACCTTCAAATGAGCTGCCTTGGTCTCTGGCTCAAGTGGGAGAAAGGCTAAATGTATATTTTGTCCCTCTTTCCCTCCTGCAAAATACATCCAGGAACTGATATGCCATATGGACACCTTCTGTAGCGCACACATAATCCAGCATTTCTACCAGGCAAATACATGTATTTCCTAAAGAATATGAATAATACTTGTGGGTATATTGGCAAACCTCAAGTCAGTATTTTCCAAACTGTGCGTTCGTTGAGAGCTGGAGACGCTTTTTGGTGGGTCACGAAAGTCCAAGCGATGCCTCTAAATTCTGTATTTATCTTGTCACATTTGCTGCCTTCAAGAAGGAAGGTCAAATGTCAGGCTATGACTTCTGTCAAATTGCTGCTTATTTTTTAGGTCAAAGCCTACCAGACAGTGAAGCTGTCTGGTTTGCTAACAACTTCTTGTGGGTAGAAGCCAACCAGAAAGCGCAACTGTCTGGTTTGCTAACAACTTCTTGTGGCCATTCTGAAAGCTTCCCTGGGAATGCATTCGACCAATTGCCTACCATTGGCTTTGTGGTTTGCAACTCACATTTGCTTGATTTCTATTTGCAGCCTTCATTTGTTTTAGGCTCTCCAGCTTGAGTTCGTCCCTCTGTGGAGCATCACCTGTTTACTGAATCCTTCCAAGTACTCGCTTTCTGTAAACAGGCCTTTAAATTGTGCTCTTATCTTGTCACATTTGCTGTGCATTCAAAGACGGATGTCAAATGTCAGGCTCTCTCTTCCGAGTGAGCTTTGTGTTGACTTTTCTTTCTCTGACTTCAGAGTGAGAAACTTTATGTGACAATCTTGCTGTGAAACAAGGCTTTCTTCTAGCACACAACAAAAATGAACTTTGCTGCTATTTCAGAATGTATCAGAATTAGGAAAGTACAAACTAAGCACATTTTTTGTAATTATGAAGTGTGGTGGAAACAAATATTTTAATACGACCAAAACATATAAATACACTAGGTGATGACATTTCCACATATTGTTTGTGCACAGTAAAACTGTATGTCTGTGCAAATGTAATGGGCATTTCAATTGCAAATGTGTTGTTTGTAATGGTAGTGGGCTACCACACCATGCATACTCCACACTACGCCACAACACTCTACACCACTCCACTCTACCGCACTCCAGTCCACTCTACCCCAACCTACCCTACTCCACTTCACCCCAATCTACCCCACTCTACTTTATCCCAATCTACCCCACTTCACACCACTCCACTCTACCCCACTCCATTCTACCTTACTCCACTCGATCTCCCCAATCTACCCCACTCCACTCTACCCCAATCTACCACACTCCACTCCAATGTACCCCTCTCCATTCCAATCTACCACAATCTACCTCACTCAAATCTACCCCACTCCACTCTAATCTACCCATTCCAATCCAATCTACCCCTATCACCCCGCTCCAAACTACCCTCCCACGCCAATCTATCCAACTCTATTCCGATCTACCCCATTCCACTCCAATCTACTCCAGTCTACCAGACTGCACTCAAATCTACCCCAATGTTCCCAGCTCCACTCCAATCTACCCCACTCCACCCCAATCTACCCCACTCCACTCCCCACTCCACTCCAATCTATCCTACTCCACCCCACTCCACTTTAATCTACCCCACTCCAATCTACAAAAACTTATCCCACTTCAATCTACCACAATCTACCCTAATCCACTCCAGTCTACCCGACTGCAATCCTCTGAATCAACTCAATTTCACTCTACCCCACTACAATCTACCCAACTTTAATCTACCCCACTCACTGCAATCTAACTCACTCCACACCATTTAACTACAATCCACCCCATCCAATTTACCCCAGCCCACTCTACTCCAACCCAATCTAGCCCACTCAAATCTACCCCACCCACTCCAATCTACCCCATTCCACTTCACTCCAATCTACCACACTCCACACCACTCTACCCAATCTACCCCACCCCACTACAATCTGCAGCAATCTACTCCACTTTAATCTACCTCAATGAACCCCACTCCACCCCAATTTACACCACTTCACCCCACTCCACTCCAATCTACCCCACCCTACTTTAATCTACCCTACCCCACCCTACTAATTTCTATTACTTCAATCTTGAAGCAGGGGTGATTGGGGTAGATTGGATCAGAGTGGAGTGGATTGGGGTAGATGGAGTGAAGTGGGGTGGACTGGAGTGGGGTAGTTAGGAGTAGAGTGGGGTAGGGTAGGGTAGATTAGAGTGGGGTAGGGTGGTGTAGATTGGAGTGGAGGTGAATTGGTGTACATTGGGGCAGATCCAATCCACTCCAATCTTCCCCACTCCATTCCAATCTACCCCACTCCACTTCATTCTACCCCAATCAACCCCACTACACTCCAATTTACTCCACTCCAATCTACCCCACTCCACTCCAATCTACCCCACTCCACTCAATATAACCCAGTCTACCGCACTCCACTCCAATCTACCCCACGTCACTCTTCCCCAAACTACCTCACTCCAGCCCACTCTATCCCAATCTACTCTAATTTACTATACTCCAATTTACCCCACTCCTTTCCATTCTACCCCACTCCACTCCCCTATTCTATCCCACTCCAATTTACCCTATCCCCTCAGCCCACTCCACACCACACCACTAAATCTTAGCCATGCTGAACAGTTTGTGTACAACATGGTTAACACACATTGCCGTAGCCAATAGCTCTTGCATAGGTGAGACCTATTGGTCTCCTCAGAGAAGGGAAAGTAAGGTGAATTAAGCAACAATATTGCTGGGGTACATGGAGTGTGAACGGAAAGGCTGTAAGATGTTATTTTTTGTAACACACATAAAAATGTAAATACCTGTAAATGAACTGAATGCATTCAGCAGGCAGGGACGCAAAAATGAAGCATATTTTTTTTTTTATAATTCAGAAGTGTGATGGAAATAAAGATTTTTTAGGATCAAAACAAATCAAGACATTTTACTTGGTAATGCACAAATGATAAATATTCACTGAAACCCGATTTCCACACATTATCCTTTGTGTGCAATATAAATTTATCAGTAAAACTGTATGTCTGTGCAAAATTGGAGGCCATTTCAATTGATAATGTGCTGTCTGTAAATGATAGTGTGTTACCACACGACGCTTTAGTTACATTTAAAAAAATTGCCCAACTCATGTATGTTAAAGCTAGGTGGGTCGCAAACGTTTGTTGTTCAAAAAACTGGGTCATGGTTCTAAAACGTTTGGGAATCACTGCCTTAAGCAAGTGTTGACCTTCAGAGACACCTTTAAAACCTATGATTTATGAAACAATACATTTTTTAAATTGCCTTTTAAATTGACTCCTTTAGCATTGTTTTTCAAGTTTTCTTTAGATGGTAGAATCCTCCTCACCACTACCGTTTTAAAGGTCTCAGTGGAAAGATTTGCCCATCACACAAAGCTAGATCTCCATCTGGCTCGGTGAGTGGGTGCCATCCCTACAGTTCTGGGGAAATGACGCCAAAGATCTTTTGGTAATTCATACACAGAATTGATTAGAATCAACATTTGTGCTCTTAGGACATTTTAGCTGGTTTATTTTTCAAGCCTATCTTTCAAGGTACTCTACATAAATCCAGATGGAGTATCAAATTGTACTCTCAACAATAAAAATGACAAGACCTTTTCCAGAAAACAATCTCATCATTATCATGGGTGCAGATCCGACCATCTAATCAGCTTAACTTGTGCTGGTGGTTACAGTGGGTTGCACCGCCACTTAATTCAGGAAACCTGCACTCATTTAGCACCTGTTGGACCTGGCCCTTTCTGCAGGGTCACCCCAGATTTTTACTTTTCTCTGCCTACGTTTGCTAAACTTGTTTTTGTTGGCTTTTAGGACTCTGTTCACTTTTCCCCTGCTAATCTTTGGTAAAGTGCTTGTGCTCTCCCCTTAAAACATGTCAAATTGACCTACATCTGATTGCGTTATTTAATTTACTTGTAAATCCCTAGTATATGGTACTACATGTACCCAGGGCCTGTAAATTAAATGCTACTAGTGGGCTGCAGCTCTCATTGTGCCGCCCACTAAAGTAACTTTTAAAATGTCTCAAGCCTGCAACTGCAGCTTGTAGTGTAGTTTTTAACTGCCATTTCGACCTGGCAAAATAAACCTTTTGCCAGGCCTAAAGCTTCCTTTTTAATACTTACAAGTCAGACCTAAGGTATGCCCTAAGGGCTCATAGGGCAGGGTGCTTGGTATTTAAAAAGTAGGACATGTGTGTTTACGTTTCACATGTCCTGGCAGTGAAAAACTTTTGAAGTCGTTTTCCTTGCTGTAAGGCCTGTCTCTCCCACAGCCTATCTCCCATTACTCTGGGTTACCTTATTACATTTAATAAGTGATACAATTACAAGAATTTGTGACTGCACCCTATTGGCTGCACATCTATCACAAAGTCATGGATGAGTTGAAATCACACAGTGTCCAATATTCAAGCATGCTGTGGTGCTGTTGTGCTGCGCACCGAGCCACCTAAGGTGCCAATTAGCCTGCACCTTGTTAACAAAGAGCAGGACTGTATCCACAGAGAAATAATGCACTCCAGCACACACACTCCAGTTTATGACATTAAGTCCATTCTTGATAAAGTTATATAGAAAAAGATCAGATCCAATCCACAGGAGTCGAGTTCTTCCACAACGTTTTTATTCTGAAGATGGAATTTCAAATAGTATTTGTCCAAATCAACGCAACTGACACGTGTTTCATCCTCGTGGACTTTTTCAAGGTTTTCAAGGCTAAGAAAAAATGAAGTATAAAGTATTTCTAAGGTCCCTTCTGGAATTAAGTACAAACTGAAGTTGTCCCAGTAATGGTCTGAGTCATGAATAAAGTCCCCAGTGCGCGTGATCCTCTGACTATCCAGGGAAAGTATAAGGCGTGACCCTGATAAGCCTGCCGTTCTGCCGTGTCCGGGGAATGTAGAACGCCACGTCTATATAACTTTATCAAGAATGGACTTAATGTCATAAACTGGAGTGTGTGTGCTGGAGTGCATTATTTCTCCTTACATTTAATAAGTGCTAACGTCAGATTTGGAGCAGATAGAGAAATACTGTTTACACTCAAATAAATTGTAATTTAAAATCCTCTTTATTGATAAAGTCGGATTTTAAATAATAATTTCAAAAATGCCACTTTTAGAAAGCTGGCATTTTCCTTCCCAAAGTTTATGAGGTCTTTCTAGGAGTTTCCAGCTGCCTCGGCCTGATAATTATGCCTGGGCAGAATTTAGATTATGCCAGAGTAAGCAGAGTAATTTCGCATTACTCTTTGAGGCAGAATTACCGATAATTACATGATTACTCCTGCTAACGTCATACCTCTACTGTTACTGGTTCCCCCACTAAGAATGTGTATTGGGCCCAGACAGTGAACAATGGGCCTGGGTGTAGCTGGGAGAAGGTCTACCTGGCAGGAAGGCTGGGGAGGAGCTGTACCACCCTGATTACATTTCAAAGGACCTTGCCTGCAGCCTACACAAAGGAACCTGACACCAGGCCACTTTTGCCTTTGTCATCCTAGACAGTTTGGAGCCAGGACCAGGGGAAGGGCAAGAACTGACCAGAATCAGTTTCAAGGGAAGGCCAGGGAATTTCCCCTCACAAAGACTGGCACTTTTTATGAGAAGAGGACTTCAGAATTACTGATCAGAGCACTTCTGTACTTGTGGAAGATTCAGAAGAGCTTGGAGGACTACCTTGCTGTCTGAAGAAGGAAAGGAGGACCTGCTTGCCTTGATCCCAGACTACCCAGAGTAACTCCAAGGATCAGTTGGCTGACCTCCTGTGTGAGCTACAGGGACACAACAAGCTTCCAGAGGCCTCCCAATTGGGCCTATCTGGATTTGCCGGAGCCATCCTGCTGGCCTATCCTGAAGTGAGTCCTGATCCCCAAGAGGTGCCCCCCACGTACTGGACCCTTGGCTGGCATTAGAAGGGGCTCCTCCACAAGAAGAAGATGAAAATGCTGAAGTTTGGGCTCTTCACGACTATGAACTGACTCGTTTGCGCCAAAACTCAGCTGTCCCTGACGTCCTCTAACACGAAGCTCCCGTGAGACCTTCTCCACACGCCGAATGTGACTGCCCACGACGGCCAGCGATGCTCAACCTGCACTTTGCATTACAGCAGTGACAACCAGCAACGACTGCCAACGCAAAGCTCCAGAGACGCTGGCTCTTTGCACTACAACTACAACCACCTGCAATGCTCTACTTTCTCTTTGCGCCAAAAGCCTCCGGCTGGCGGCCTTCTCCAACGTGAACAGAACTCTTCACACCAGACTTGAGAAGGTAATTCTTCAATGGAACTAACCTGATCCCTGCATTCGACCCATGCCCCATCACAATCGGCCTGAACTTTTCCCTGGTCTAGCTCATCCAGATACCCACTGATTCTTGGTGCTATTTTCACACAAATAAAATGAAATTCAGTATCTTTTGTTCTACTGGTTGGAATTTTGTCATTCTGGTATCATTTTATTTATTAAAATGTAATCTATTTTTCTAAATTGGTTAAGGACTTTTCTTGTGTTGTGTTTTTACTTTATTACTGTCTGTGAGGTACATAAATTCTTTACAAGTTTACATTTTGTTTTTGTTAATATCGTGCTGTAAGAAATTGGGTAATTCATTGACGAAGGTTCTAGGACCTTTTTTAACGAATAACCCAATTTCTTACAGCACCATATTTAAAAAAAATACAAATAAGACACCAGTGCTAAAAATTTGAGTTTGTATAGTCAGTGCAGTTGATCCCAGTTTCTCACAGTGACCTTTGCCACCTTGCTCTATTTGTTTCACCCAATGTTTTTAAGAAATGCAAAACAAAAACTGAAATAAATTGATCATGGTGGCAGAGGGTACTAAAACTGTCCAAAGCAACATTGCCTCTACTAAGTCTCATCTCAGCATATCAAGATTATCACTGTGACCATGATAAACGTAATAACTTAAGCCACAATTTGTATAGGGCCAATGAATTCAGTACATTCAGTTTTTGATTTACCAAAGAATAATTTAAGCTTCCTTGAAACTGAGCACAGACAGCAACAATGCAATCTTCTGTTAGACAGAGAACATATACATTGTTTGCAATATCTGTGCAAGATGTGCCAAAGCATAGAACGTAGACCTATCATTAGTGCAGTATACCTAGGGGTGGGCCCATTTTTCTGTTGTATACTTTTTAAAAAAAAAAATATTCTAGGAAAACCAATTGAAGTCACCTTCAGGAGGGTGGGCTCTCTAGCAACTCAGGTCCGGTAATGCATCCATCTTTTAGAGGCAGTGCTTAATTAGAGCTGGAGACTGCAGGTGGGGTCCCCTCTGCGCTCATTTTTCGGGACCAGCACAAGAGAGTTAAAAACACACAAGGGAGAAAGAAGGGGGAAGAAAAAGATGGTAAACTGTGACAAAGGAAGACAGCAGTAACCTGCAAGAGTGAGATAAAGGGGAAGGAAGTGTCTGGTGGTGGTTTAATGAGGCATGAGGTGGAATCAAGACCATGCATCCTTGGTTTACTGCATGCCAACATTCAGCAGCATCGGCCGAGGGCTTCCGAGCAAAACTTTAGGCCCTGGCACTTATTCTTTTACAAATTAAGCAATGTTTAGAGGTGCAAGTGGTGGAAGTGGGCAGCAAGGGCATATGAGGCATTTATTTTTAATACATTATTTACAGGAAGTGATCTCAGTGGCATAAGGTACAATGGGAAACCAAAGAAGTTGTTCGTAAAGAGAAATTTTCTTTGTAGAAGTCAGGTGCAGAACTATCAGCATGTGGACATGGCAGTGAGGAGATGTCAGTGACCCCAAGTCACATCATTTAGTCATAACTCTGTCTCTTAACGTTTTCTTTATTTACTCTTTTCTTTGACATCACATTGTACCTACTCATTGATTTGCTTAAAGAGTTGCTTATCAGATCCAAGGCCCACGAGGTCCCATTTAAGCAATATTCATGAAATTAATAATTAGTATTAAAGGTGTTTTTAAAATCATCCAGATACTATGATATGATCGAACATCGTCAGATAAAAATAGCTTAACTGTGTTTTTTTATTCCATTTGTTAGATGGGAGTGCGTCAATACTTGAGCACCCATCGCAAGTCACCTAGCAGATAAAACCTACACACTGGATATTTGCACGTTTTAGGCTGGAAGGTTTCAAGCCTCACCCCCTTCTAAAGAACACATGCATAAGGGTTACCCAACACCATCCATCCACCCACTCACACCAGCGTCGTTCAAGAATTCCTCAGTGGAGAAGCTGTGCCGGATGCGTCATAGCAGCAGGCCAATGTCTGCACAAAGCAGCCAAAGTCCAAGAAAGAGGCGAGGGCTGAACTTTAGGCACATAACATGGATAGCTCTGTCCGCAAGGCAATGCCCTCGAGACATTCTTCCTCACCACAGGTCGCGCGAGCCACCTGCCTTCAAGCGTGAATGCTTGTCGCGCTCTCAATATGGTCTTCTCTTCCCTGCTGTGCATTCAAACCACTCTGACCCGTGACTCATCACTCAAACAAGATTCACTCACTGCAGCCCCTCTTTGCCCTCCTGCTCACTGTAGCTCTTCGAGAAAGAATGGTTCGATAAAGTGAGGTTTTCTAATGTTCGAGGCGGCGCTCTTACAAGAAACAGTGTGACTTCTGTTAAAAGCAAAACGCAGCCAAGCAGCGTTGCAGGTAAAGCATGTGCCTGCTGGTACGCCGGAGCGCTTCTGGGAATTCACGCCGGTGTTGGGAACGCGTCCAGTTATTCACGTGACTCAGCAGCCGAGGTCTTCGTGTGGTCACATGACAATGCGCTGACTCAGAGGGCCGGCGCTGTGCGCAGTGTAAGCACCACCTTGTCAAAGGAAAAGTCCGTCGCAGACGCCTCTTCGCTAATACTTTGAAGCTTACGGCCCTTTAACACTTTGCTGTATGTCCGATTAACACGTTGTTGTATGTGGAACCGCGCACCATGAAATTACATTCTAAAGTGTATTCACGTCACGTATGGTGCATGAATCATTCTGACTTTTCACGCTGTATGCCCTTTAGTGAGGCGCTCTCTATAACATATTTTTAAATGTGGACTGTCCTCCGAGGCATGTGGTATTAAGAAACGTGGTGGTTATTTAGCTGACCACTTTCTCTGTTATTTGGTCAGCAGCTGGCTAAATGGCATTGGTGATGTGGGAAATGGCCTGTGACCATGCAAAGAGCAAAGAAGTGTTTCACCTGCACCGGCTAAATAGGAGATTATACACAAGTCTGTGCAACACATATATTAGTCGGAGTATTTTCCCAGCTGATTAATAGGTTAAATAGCAAATATTATGTACTTTTTTTTAGCTGGAAGCAGGGCAAACAACAAGACCTTACTGTTTACCTGGCTGCAGGGGCGGCTCCTCCGTTGAAGTGGAGGAAGGTCACCCCACTTAAAATCCCCCCAAAACCCCAGAGATTAAAAATATAATGGTAGTTCATTACCATTTTATTTTTCATCCCCCTGTCCCGAGCCGAGCGTCAGGTCGGGGGCGGGCCGCAGCTGACTGACAGCAGCAGTGAGGAGGGTGGGCTGTCTAGTACAGTTAAAAGTGCGCATTTCTTTCTGGTCGGCAGTCTTGCGATTGCCAGTCACTCATGCACACTTTAAACATCTCAACCCAGGTGGCTTAAGACAGCTGGACTGAGAGTAAGTGCAGGCCTCCAAAGCGCTGTGGAGCACCGAGTAAGCCTGTTCCCTCCAATAAGGGAGCTGCACACATGCTGCATGTGAGCAGCGCCAGGATTAGGCAAGGGAGTTCCACCATCTGGTTCCAGTTCCTGCAAAGAAGAGGTCCGGAGCGAGGATGCTGCGTTAGGTAAGCTTTATTTTTTTATAATATTTTGTGCACCAGCGCCACCGCCTCCCCCTTCCCATAGATGCCAGCCGCCACTGGTTGTCTAAATAGCAGCGAGTATGTACTCTTTAGCTATGGCTTGCCTAATAGCCCTAATACACACAAAAAGTGATGGGAGGAATGCTTGCAAATAGTTTAATCACTGGCAATTGCTCGGGTTAGCATTCCAACCCAGCGTTTTTCACCCATTGTGCCACTCTTGAAAAAGCACTGATTAATGCAAATCAGTCCTGACCCTGCTCCTCACGAGAACACTCCATTGCAAACTGCCAGAGAAGGCCTCCTCCAGCCAGAAGGGACCACAAGCAACCCCACACTGGTTTCAGGAAATTAGGCCTTGTCAGTGAGGTATAGCTTGCATCCTACGGCACAGTGAGCAAAGGACCGACATCTGTGCATGCCCTTGGGCACTTAGAGTGTTACATAATATACTGAAAAGGTGATCGGAGGAATGCTTTCAAATGCTCTAACCACTGAAAATCTTGCAGGGTACAATTCCAACAGAGCGTTTTTAACCTTTTGTGCCATTCTAGACAAAGCCACCCCCCCCCACACCTTTCCAAATCTGTACTGACCCTGCTCCTCATGGGAACATTCCATTCAGAAATGTCATGAAGGGATCACCAGCAACCCTAGAATGGTTTCAGCCTACTTAGGCCTCGTCTCCTCAGTGAGGTGTAGCTTGGATTTATCGCTCAGTGAAAAAAGGAACCCACATTTGGGTATACCCTTGACCGGTCTTGGGTTGCTTGTGTTCTGGTTGAGAAAGGACCTGGCTAGGCAGTTCAGGCTGGATTGTTACTATTGGAGCAGGACCAAGGCTGATTTGCATATGGCTGGGTTTAATATGAGGTGGCATAGTGGGAAAAAAAACACTAAGTTGGAATGCTACACCTAGCAATTACCAGTGGGTAGACTATTTGCAAGCATTGTGTATTTGGTGTAACACCCTAAATGGTCAAGGGTATGCCCAGACATGGTTGTGTGACGGAACCATGCATGCGATTACCACGCATGCCGGTTCCACGCGGTCTTAACCACAAGAGTCTTAGCCACACATATGCCTTTACCACGCATGCCTTTACAATGAAATATGCATTGTTAAGGCATGTATGGCAAAAACATATGCATGGTTAAGACTTATCAGGTAAGTGTAACCCCCTGATGCCTGCCCCGCCCGAAAAAGTACCCCAATCCCTGCCCCCGCTGTGAGCCCTAAAATGGCCCTCCAAGCCCCCACCCTAGGACATAAAATTACCCCCTCCCTCCTAAAAACCAACCCCTTCCCCGAGCACTAAAATGTCCCTGCCCCCCCAGCCTTAAAAAGTACCTCTATCCATGCCCCCCACCCTGAGCACTAAAACGGCCCCCCAAACCCCTGCCCTGAGACCTAAAACTACCCCCCTCCCTCTTGAAAACCAACCCCCTCTCCCCGAGCACTAAAAACTTCTGTGCCCCCTCTAAGTCCTAAAAACTACACCACCCTCCCCTGAGCCCTAAAAACTACCCGACCCCCCCGAGCCCTAAAAACTTCCCCAACCCCTCCAGCCCTAAAAACTACCCAACCCCACTGAGCCCTAAAAACGACCCAACCCCAAAAAACTTCCCGACCCCCAGCCCTGAAAACTACCCCAACCCTTAAAAACCCAGCCCCTCTTACCTCACCGCGTTCCTCCTAATCCTTCCTCTTCCTTCTTCTTCTTCGGCCCACCCATTCCAGCAGCTAGACCATGCACTGCCTTAACCACGCATTTGCGTGGTTAAGGCATATGTGTGGTTAAGGCAAGCGTGGTTGCTCTTACATGGTTCAGACACGCGTGGCTGAGCCCGCGTTGTTCCGACTGTTTCCCCCAGACATGGACCTCGTGCTCACTGTGCAATTGGGACCAAGCTGCACCCGACTGAAGAGACCAAAACCAGTCTTGGTTTGCTTGTGTTCCGGTTCGAAGAGGACCAGTCTTGGTAGTTTGGATTGAGTGGTTCCTATTGGAGCAGGAACAAGGCTGATTTGCATATTGCTGGGTCTAATCTGAGGTGGCATAGTGGCCACAAAAACCATTGGTTGCAACACTATTCAGAGTGATTGCCAATTGTTAGACCTTTGGCAAACATTCCTCCTATCACCTTTTGTGTGTTTGGCTAAATAGCCAACTATATTAATCAATTATCCAGCTGCAGTTAAATAGCAGAGATTCTTTACTGCTTGGTCAGTGACCAGGCAAATAGACACATTTCTATTTATACTAATCCACTGGGTAATCCACAGAGACTCTGTTTAGCATTATTTTAACAGCTGAAAAACCCTGCTGAGTGTCTCACATGCCTACCGGTGTTTGTGCCCAGAAGAGAGTCATACACAATTGATTAAGAGTTGAGTTAACATTACAGAGGGCAAGAGTGAAAAGGAGGCAAAGGGTCTACGCATTTAATTGTGTATTTTGTTCAGACCCATACAAGTCGGTTCTGCACCTCAGCAGCATCACAGAAAAAGACAAAAGACACAGACAGCAGAAGCCCCTATATTTCTTCTTTCACCAATTCTGCCTCCGCCATTGTCTGTGGGTGGGGAGGCAAAGCATGGATCCACGCTGTTCCCACAGGATTCCTGCACAACACTTGAGGTTAGTGCTTGTGCCAATCTGTATTTTGAAAACATAAGTTGATGGAAAGACTGGACCAAGCACCTATTTTGGGAGGTGTCCCCTTTTTGTGCATTATTGCATCCTTACTTTATCTTCACTGTCACCAGCAAATACATCCCTGCATTGCCAATTCCACTAGGGTCAGTGGTAGCAGAGACTGGGCCCATTCCCTAAGCAAACGGACGCATGTGCAATGCATGCCACTCTGCTCCTCACGGCTATCAAGGATTAAGGCAGGGTTCTCCAAAGTCGGTCCTGGAGGGCTGGATCCATGCCAGATTTTTAAGATAACTACATTTATCTAAATGGGGATATGCTAAAACTCTGGCATGGATCCGGCCCTCCATGACCGACTTCGGAGCAACCTGGATGAAGGGATCGGATATCCCAGTCATGTGCAGCTGTAGTTAGGATGAGCAGTTCCTTGTCTCGTTCTTGTTTCGTCCTCCCCACTGGTTCTCATCTTATACAGTGACAGAAGCTCCACATTCCACTCAAGAAAGTTCACTACACATTCCGCCAGCTCACTACTGCCACCGGTCTCTGTTGGGAAGCGGTTGGAAAAAGTAGGGTCTTATTTTGTACTTTTAACTTCCCTCCCCACTTGCTCCCTATTTACACCACAGCACTAGCCCACCAATGCACAGTGAATGTCTCCACACTTCCCTCAGGGATCATGACCACAGATAAGCCTGTTTCGGGATCTAATTAGGAGAGCAGCCACGGCCCGTGCAGGTAAGAGGGGTCTGGCAGTGGGGGGGATTTCGATGGACGATGAAGAGGGAAAATTAAATAAATAATAAATTTTCCCTCGTCATCGTCCGTCGAAATCCCCCCACTCAGCCCCACCGATCCTACCTGCACGGGGTGCAGCTGTAGGAGAGTCTTTTTATGTTCTCTTCTACTTATCATTTTACTGGTTATTGTGTTTGCATACAACATAAAAAGGGCAGCCAATGCTAACCCTATGTTCTCTTTATTTTATTTGTCCCTTCTCAGTGTCTGCAATAATGGCCTGATGTGTGAAGAAAGTGGGGTTGTAAACCAGTTAGTGTTTTTGAAGACTCGCTGGTATCCAACCCTATCATTAAATTGCAATGTGACTGATGCTGATCAGTTACATCATAAAATGCCCATTCATAAGAGGTTGTAACAACTCCTGTGTCATTAATATGCGGCAACAGCCCATTTGTGACCATCCCTATATGGATGGAGATATGTAAGAGACAGCTGAAGCCTGTCTCTACATTCACCTTTCAGTATGATGTAATCATATTCACTGATGCTGATATTTTTTTTTTAAAGCAGCCCCTGTTGCTTAAAGGGACAGGAGCCACTTTTAAAAGGCATGCTGTGAATGACATCAGGGAAAGCAGGCAGTGGTACATTCGACAGCTGTCTGCTCCCCTCAATACTAGCAGCGACCAATCACAAGGTGTAAATGGCCGCATTGGGACAGCTTCCACTTTCCAAATGTGTTATCGCCCCATGTCTCCGTAACAGATCAATGGTTTGCGACTCCAATTGTGGTTGCAAATTCTTGCTACAGTGCATACCAACTTTGCAAATGAGATTTGGACGTCCTCGCATGCTGCATTTCCTTTGTGAGCTGGGAGTCAGTCACAAGAGGCACTATGTGAGTCAGAAAGACTTTTTCAACTCGCAGTGTGTCTTTACAGAATTGCGACACACTGTTCTGCGGTTGCCAAGCCTGTGACCTTGCAAATTGCAGGCTTCACAACTGCAAAACCATTTAATACCTCAGACCGTAACTTGTTCTTTCTTCCGTTATAGAGTAGAGTGTCAAATAAAGCTTCCCGAATATTCTCCTTGCTTATTATCCCTTCTCTTGCTTAGTGAGTACTCCCACATCATGTTATCAGTGTGGCTTTTTTCATTCCTTGACATTAGCACTACCACTTTGCTTGTTCTTTCTTGTTGCGTTTTTGAATTTCTTTGCTAGATCAAGAACCATTGTATCATCAATGTAGCTTTTTTATGCATTGACAATGGTCAAGTCGCATTGTATCACTTAAAGTCACACATTGCTTTTGTTATTCGTTCTTGCACTTTTTTTTAGTTCCTTTGCTCTATTTAAGTCACACTGTATCACAGAAGTGGCTTTAAAAAAAATATTTTTGACATTGGCCAAGTCACACTGTATCACTTCAAGAACCACTTTGCTTTAGTGTAGTCTTCTCGTCCCTTTGTGAGGTCCATGTAGCACTGAATCAATGAATGTTTCTTTTTTATTCCATCAGCCTGCCAAGTCACACTGTATGACTTACTTGGTCCTCCTGGCTTTTGTTTTTCCTTAGTGTTCACTTTGTCAGTGTCTTTGACCTGGAAAGTTACATTGTATCATCAATGTACCTTTTTCAATCTTTAGCAGTGACCAGATCACATTGGGTGACACACAAAAAAGGGACACCAGGAGACAGGAGCCTTTCAGCTCGAACATAGCACACAAATAGGACCAATGACTACCCGAACAATGCAACATTAGTAAATAGGAGCTTTCTGCATCACAGTCTTCTTAGCAAGAGTAATGAGTCAGGTCTTAACCAACAGATGTATATACATTCGGGAGTACTACAATTCTTTGGGGAAGACTCATGGAATACCAAATTTAGCAGCACAGCAAAAGAATATTTGACCTGCTGCTTTGGCGGTTAAGGTGATCCAATGTGATCTGGCCAGTAATAAAGAATAACATTGCCAAATTGGTGATGATAATTAGACAGATTGTGTAGTGGAGAACAGTTGATAGAAGATAGGAAAAGTTAAAAAAGAAGAAGAAAATAGAAGAGAAGAGAAGGCAAGGAATTAAGCCAAAGATGTGGCCTGTGCAGAGTGAGTTTTCCAGTAAGCCTTAGCATAGGAAATTGGAGTGGGATGAAGACGAGCCAATTCACAATGAAAGTGCCACAAAGGAGAAGTGTGAGAAGTTGGCCTGGTATATGCTGTTCACTAGTTAAAGTGGACACCTTGCACCAGTACAATTCGACTCTTATGGTAGGTAGGTTTAAGACAACCTTTACAGAAAGCTATCCTAGTGGTAGGTGTGGAGAGCAGCCTTCAGGCTAAGTCTTGGAGGAATGTAAAGCAGCTTGTTTTACCACACAATCTCTTGAATCACCAAATGAAAAGACACCACACAGGTATATATATCAAATATATATGTATTTATTACTAAACAACTCTCTACTAATCTCTTGTGAGATTAGAAGTCAGGAACATATGCACAAATCAACGTTTCACAACAAATTGAGCACAAATATGGCTGGGGCCCTAGGGGCGTACCAGACCATATACTAAAAAAGAGACTTAAGAACAACGACTTGCAAAGGGACAAGGCCCAGGGCCTTCAGAAGTGCTGGGGCCTCACGAAACCACCCAAGGCAGGTAAGTAAAGGACCCACGGGGGACGCGTGCAGTGAGGGAACACAGGCGCGGATCGCCGTAGACTTCAATGGGGCAAGTCGCGGTTGGAAATTAAGAGTTTAAGGGCACTTCGGGAGTAGCTACAAGCAAGTCACTTACAGGGTAAGTAGTTCTAGGGCCAACACCCACAGGAGCACCGTAGTGCTGGAGTTACCTCACCCAGGGAAGCCGGGTGCATAGGTGTCCTTTGGTGTCGGGTCGCGGCGTCGTTTTCAATGGGAGCCAATGAAGACTTGCTGCTTGTGAAGCCAGAAGAAGTGTCCGGTGGAATCCAAGCCTGGATTCGGAAGGAGGAAGACCTGAAAGCAGAGGGGACAGTGTTCAAAGTCACTTGGCAGTGACCCGGGGCAAGGAAGATGAATGCCCACCGTCGTCGACAGATTCAGGTCGTTCACGGGTGTCTTGACTCTTCGTCCACGAGGTCCAGGAGGCGTCGAGGATGACCAGGAGCTGGATTCAGCGTGTTCCATGAAGTCTGCAGCTGACTGCGGTGTCGGCGACCCGATTGGAGCCAACAAGCCTTGGTAGCAGCAAGTCTTGTGGAAAGAACAAAAAGTCAATGGTGCAGACCAGCAAGGTCTGGGGGACTCACCCAGCGAGGGTAAGTCAGGGCAGGCCTGGAGCAACCAGGGGAGCCATTTGGATTTGTAGAAAAGTCTTCAGGGGACCCACAAGCCGGCTGGCAAGGGATCGCGAAGATGCCTCGGGAGGATTCCTTCAACAGGGGCCCACGGTCACTCGGGACGGGGTAGGCCTCTGACCTTGAGAGGGATCTCTGCTAGAGGCTGGGACCACACGTGGTCCAAAGCACAGGTTCGTAGAACGTCGTGAAGGGGTTGCACTCGAAAATAGTGCACGGTACCCAGGGACTGCGATTCCTCATCACTCGTGGGGTCCACTTGCCTCAGCTTCGCTGGGGACTCACGATGGCCTTGGAGAAGTCAGGAAATCCTCTTCCTGGGCTGCAGGGACTTCGGGCTCCGGCGGGAGCGGCGTAGTTTGCGACCGTCGTTGCAGTTTTTGGTGCCTGCCAAGCAGGGGAGTCACTCCTTGACTCCAAGGAGATTCTTCAGTCTTCCAGAGGTAGTGGAACGTCGAAGGTCCGGGATTCTTCTTTAGAGCGTCGTCCAGGGATATCTAGTTTGCAAGGTCAAGGGTTCCCTATCTTATACTAAAAGGAAGGGAGGGACTAGCTCTATGACCCCACCTATGGGAGGGTCAGGGGAGTAGGTGGCTACACCCACTTCCCTTTGTCCAGTTTCGCGCCAGAGCAGGGGCAGGTAGCCCCTGAGCCGGTTTGAACTGGTGTATGCACAGAGGAGCCTTCTGCTCCCCCAGTGCAGGACTTCAAAGCACTCTAGGAGTGCACCCACCCAGCCCCAATACACTAAACCCTGTCTGGGAGGTGGTCACACCTCCCTGTGACAGGATACCTATTGTTGGGCCTCCTCCACTGCGAGTTTCGGTCATCAGCAGGAGGGCAGCCCAGTGTCTGTGACTGGTGGCATCCATTTTGTGATGCCAGGGCTCTTCAGGATTCTACCGCGTTTCCACAGTAGGTACATGTCTATCCCTCTAGAAGGGTGGGATCATACTCCCACACCAGGTACTGGTGTGGGGGTATGATTCCAAGGTGTTTGACACCAAACACGACATGTTTTGATGCAGCCATTCCAAAGTTAGCATTTACCGCGAGATTATAATGCACTTAAGAGTATATGGTTTGACCGCATTCACAAACAGCCCCAGAGAATGGACTCTGAGAGCTGCAGAGGGGCCCTGCTCAGGCAGAGGCACCCTCTCAGATAGAAACTAAGCACCCTGCCCTCAGGATTGATAGGGCCTGCCTTAGGGGTGACTGATAGGTTTAAATGTGTGTGCAGGGGAGATATAGGGAACCTATATCTCAGTGAGGGGTGCTAGCACCTCCTCACCCAGGCTGCAGTAGCAGGCCTGTGGTGTCAGATTTAGTCTGCTTCCCAGGGGTGGCATAATACATGCTTCAGCCCCTGGTAGGCCTGTGAAGTACCTATGCCCTTGGTACCTAAGGTACCATATACTAGGGACTCATAAGGTACCACAGTATCCAATCACTAGTGCACCTAGAGTGCACTCCAAGTCGTTTAGCGAGAACAGAGAGGCTGGGGCCCTGATTGGCAGGGTCCCAGCCAGACTATAGCCAGAAACCAGTGTAAACATCAGAAAAAAAGTGGGGGCAACATAAGAGGCAGATCCTACTCTCCTACACAACCCCCCCAAACGCAGGGACACTAAACTAACCTTGACCAGTTGAGTCTTCGTGCTCTAAGTGGAAATACCTTGAGAGTCCATCTGCATTGGCATGTTGGGTCCCAGGCCTATGTTCCACTGTATAGTCCATCCCCTGTAGGGAAATGGACCACCTTAAAAGTTTTGGGTTTTCACCTTTCATCTGTTTCAGCTATAGGAGGGGCTTGTGGTCAGTCTGAACTATGAAGTGAGTGCCAAACAAGTATGGCCTCAGCTTCTTCAGGGCCCACACCACAGCAAAGGCCTCCCTCTCTATAGCTGACCAACGTTTCTCTCTAGGGGTCAGCCTCCTGCTAATAAAAGCTATTGGCTGGTCTTGACCTTCATCATTCAGTTGAGACAGTACAGCTCCCACACCCAGCTCAGAAGCATCTGTTTGGACAATGAACTTTTTGGTGTAGTCTGGACTCTGTAAGATGGGGGCAGTGCACATGGCCTGCTTTAGGTCTTCAAATGCCTTCTGACAGCTAGCTGTCCACTGAACCTTTTTTGGCATTTTCTTTGAGGTCAGATCATTCAAGGGGGTCACTATAGATCCATATCCCTTCACAAACCTCCTATAGTACCCAGTCAGGCCTAAGAAGGCTCTCACCTGTGTCTGGGTGGTTGGAGCAACCCATTCCATTATGGTTTGGATTTTGCTCTGTAAAGGCTGAACCTGGCCTCCACCCACAAGGTGGCCCAGGTACACAACCTGACTCTGCCCTATCTGGCACTTAGTGGCCTTGATAGTGAGGCCTGCTTTCTGCAGAGCCTCCAAAACATTTCTGAGGTGGACCAGGTGATCCTGCCAGGAGGAACTAAAGACAGCAATATCATCTAGATAAGCTGAGCAATAAGTTTCCATCCCTGCCAGAACTTTGTTCACCAACCTCTGAAAAGTGGCAGGTGCATTTTTCAATCCAAAGGGCATCACCACAAAGTGGTAGTGCCCACCAGGGGTCGAAAATGCTGTTTTGGCTTTTGCATCATCAGCTAACCTGATCTGCCAGTAGCCAGCTGTTAGGTCAAATGTACTCAGATACTTGGCTGAGGCCAAAGTATCAATCAGCTCATCTGCCCTTGGTATGGGATAGGCATCAGTCCTGGTGACTGCATTGAGGCCTCTGTAGTCTACACAAAACCTCATTTCTTTCTTACCACCCTGGGTATGAGGCTTGGGTACTAGGACTACTGGGCTAGCCCAAGGGCTATCTGAAGGCTCAATCACACCTAACTCCAACATTTTCTGGACTTCAGTCCTGATACAGTCCCTGACATGGTCAGGTTGCCTGTAGATTTTACTCTTGACAGGCAGACTGTCCCCAGTGTCCACCTCATGGGTGCACCAGGTAGTCTGACTAGGGGTCAGGCTAAACATATGTCTGTACTGCTGCAGAACTTGTCTGCACTCAGTTTGCTGATGGTCAGTGAGGCTGCTTGCCAAAGCAACACCATCGACTGACCCATCATCAGGGTTCTGTGAGAGCAGGTCAGGGAGAGGGTCACTCTCTTCCTCCTGTTCCTCATCAGTTGCCATGAGCAAGCCCATGTCAGCCCTGTCAACATATGGTTTCAATCTGTTGACATGGAGCACCCTCAGGGGCTCCTGGGAGTTCCAAGATTCACCAGATAGGTGACTTCTCCCTTTGCTCAACTATTGTATGGGGGCCACTCCATTTGTCTTGGAGGGCTGCTGGGGCCACAGGCTCCAACACCCACACTTTCTGTCCTGGCTGGTACACAGTCAGCACAGCCTTTTGGTCATGCCAAGCTTTTTGTAATTCTTGGCTGGCCTCCAGGTTTTGGTTGCCCTTCTGCATGTATTCGGCCATCCTGGAGCGGAGACCAAGTACATAGTCCATCACATCCTGTTTGGGGGGTTTGAGAGGTAACTCCCAGCCCTCTTTTACCAAACATAATGGACCTCTTACAGGATGCCCAAACAGAAGCTCAAATGGGCTGTAACCAACCCCCTTCTGTGGAACCTCTCTGTATGCAAACAACAGGCAGGGAAGAAGAAGGTCCCATTTCCGCCTAAGCTTCTCTGGGAGTCCTTTAATCATTCCCTTAAGGGTTTTGTTGAAACGCTCAACCAACCCATTGCATTGTGGGTGATAGGGGGTGGTGAACTTATAAGTTACACCACACTCCTTCCACATTGCTTTCAAATATCCTGACATGAAGTTGGTACCTCTGTCAGAGATGACCTCCTTTGGGAAACCCACTCTGGAGAAAACTCCAATGAGGGCTCTTGCCACCACAGGGGCTGTGGTGGTCCTCAGAGGAATTGCCTCTGGGTACCTGGTGGCATGATCCACTACCACCAGGATAAATCTGTGCCCAGATGCAGTTTGAGGGTCAAGGGGACCAACAATGTCAATCCCTACCCTTTCAAAGGGTACCCCCACCACAGGTAGTGGTATCAGGGGGACCTTTGTGGTGCCACCTGCCTTGCCACTGGCTTGGCATGTGACACAGGAGCGACAAAACTCCTTTGTGTCCTCTGACATATGTGGCCAATGAAAATGTGGAACAAGCCTGTCCCAGGTCTTGTTTTGGCCCAAGTGACCTGCTAAAGGGATATCATGTGCTAGGGTCAAGAGGAACCCCTAAACTTCTGAGGTATTACCAACCTCCTGGTGGCTCCAGGGGCTGGATCTCTACCCTCAGAATATAGGAGTCCCTCATCCCAATAAACTTTATGGGACCCACTAGCACTCCCAGCAGCCTCAGCAGCAGCCTGCTGTCTGAGGGGTTCAAGAGAGGGGCAGCACTGTTGCTCCTTACTCAGATCTTCCCTAGAAGGGCCCCCTGCCCCCAAGAACTCAACCTGATCAGGCTCAAGTTCCTCTGGGGCAGTTCCTTCTTCAGGATCTGCTCCTCCTCCCTCAAGAGGGGAATCAGTGATCTGAGACAGAGGGGAAGGCACTGCCTTACCCCTACTGCTCCTCTTCTTGGGAAGCATCTGGTCCATGGTTTCAGGATCCAGAGCTGGTTCAGTGTCATGCATTTTGGCCTGTGACCTGGTCACAGCAAATACCTCTGCAGGGATGCCCAACATCTCAGCATGAGTCCATAACTCTACTTCAGACCAGGCTGAAGTTTCTAGATCATTGCCCAATAGACATTCTACAGGGAGGTCTGCACTGACTACAACCTTCTTGAGGCCAGTTACCCCTCCCCAGGAGAAATTCACAACTGCCAGACTATGGTTGGTCCTGACATTGCTTGCATTGGTCACCTGGTACATTTCGCCCAGGATGATCTGTCCAGGGTCCACAAGATCCTCTGCCACCATGGTGACACTAGCACCTGTGTCCCTAAATGCCAAAGCCTGTTTGCCATTTATTACAGGCTGCTGTTTGTATTTGCCCAGATTACTGGGGCTCACCAGGAAGGACATGTCAATGTCTCCATCACAAATCAGCATTGCCTGAGTGGGTACTCTGACTAGGCCAGAGTCCACTTCAGAACCCAGGGTCAACCCTACTACACCCTTATTCTGAGTACCACCTCCACCAGTAGCTGAACTAGGGGGAACAGTTGCCTTAGGGGCAGGAGTGGTGGTGGTTTGGTCTTTGGACTTGTTACAATCAGAAGTCCAGTGCCCTTTCTGTTTACAGAATTTGCACCAGGGCTTCTTTTGGCCTTTTCCCTTGTTGGATTGTGACTCCCCACCAGATGCAGATTTTTGGGGCCCTTGTGAAGACTTCTGGTCTTTTGACTGATCCCCACCTTTCTCAGAGCCCTTAGAATCCTGCTTCTTGGTGTCACCCCCTTGGTTCTGGTTTTTCTGCCTCACCCTGGTTCTGACCCACTTGTCTGCCTTCTTTCCCAATTCTTGGGGAGAGGTCAGATCTGAGTACACCAGGTATTGATGCAACAACTGGTTCTGGCAATTATTAAGGATCTGTTCTCTCATCATTAGATTATACAATCCCTTGAAATCAGTAACCCTACTGCCAACCAGCCAACCCTCCAGAGCCTTGGTTGCACAATCTACAAAGTCAGTCCAGTCCTGAGTCTGTGCCTTCTGGGTGTCTCTGAACTTCAACCTGTACTGCTCAGTGGTTAAGCCAAACCCATCTATCAGTGCACGCTTCAGGACTTCATAGTCATCAGCATCCTCTTCTCTAACAGTGAGGAGCTTGTCTCTACCTTTATCTGAAAAGGAGAGCCACAAGATTGCTGCCCACCGCTTTTGGAGGACCTGTTGTACTCTACAGGCCCTTTCCATAGCAGTTATCCACTTATGGATATCATCCCCACCCTGGTAGGGAGGAACAACCTTGCTCAGGTTCCTATGGTCTGGAATATATTCTCTGCCTCTAGGGACACTGTTGCTGCCACCAGGGGGTTCTAACCCCTCTTTTCTAGAAGCTCTCTGGAGCTCCAGGGCTTCCTTATCTAATGCCAACTGCTTGGTTTTGAGGGCAAATCTTGCTTCCTCATACTGCAGCAGTTTGTACATTCTGTCAGAGGAGGTCTCTCTTCTGGGGAAGTAGGAGTTCCTCTGGTAGACAGATTCTCTGCCAGAGTGATAGGAGTGGTCAGAGTCCCTAGAAAGGGACCTAGGCCTCTCCTCCACTAGGTCAGTTCTCTTAGGGAGAATTCCTCTGTCCTTTTCAGGCCCCTGGGGACCTGAACCTTTAACCACAGAGTCTTGGTCATCCTGATGTTCATCATCTGACCCAGACACTGTAATTGACCCACTCACTGATTCAGACCCATTAGCTCCTAGAGCTAATTTAAGATCATCTGTTGTTAGCAGATCTATCAGGTGTAGTGTGGAGGGACTCTGTCCTAACTTCAGGTGCCTTGCAGCACACATGGCTTTCAAGTCCAAGAAAATCATGTCCTCATACTGAGGCTGATTGGATCCACTGGGTCCACCCTTTACAGACATTCTAGTGTTGTGCAGTGTTGTATTACCTACACTAGTTTGTGGCCTACTGATACTAGCTTGAGCTGTAGAAAGGGTGTGCTATCCCTTGGCACATAGCTCTAAGTTCAGTAGAACTTATTGATACTAAGCTTGACTTTATATGTACCTTGAGTACCTATAGTGGTTTTCAGTTAGTAATTCAAATAGAGATTTTCTGGTAAAACAATAGCAAGCTGGAATCCCACACGCTGCCACCAATGTGAGAAGTTGGCCTGGTATATGCTGTTCACTAGTTAAAGTGGACACCTTGCACCAGTACAATTCAACTCTTATGGTAGGTAGGTTTAAGACAACCTTTACAGAAAGCTATCCTAGTGGTAGCTGTGGAGAGCAGCCTTCAGGCTAAGTCTTGGAGGAATGTAAAGCAGCTTGTTTTACCACACAATCTCTTGAATCACCAAATGAAAAGACACCCCACAGGTATATATATCAAATATATATGTATTTATTACTAAACAACTCTCTACTAATCTCTTGTGAGATTAGAAGTCAGGAACATATGCACAAATCAACGTTTCACAACAAATTGAGCACAAATATGGCTGGGGCCCTAGGGGCGTACCAGACCATATACTAAAAAAGAGACTTAAGAACAACGACTTGCAAAGGGACAAGGCCCAGGGCCTTCTGAAGTGCTGGGGCCTCACGAAACTACCGAAGGCAGGTAAGTAAAGGACCCACGGGGGACGCGTGCAGTGAGGGAACACAGGCGCGGATCGCCGTAGACTTCAATGGGGCAAGTCGCGGTTGGAAATTAAGAGTTTAAGGGCACTTCAGGAGTAGCTACAAGCAAGTCACTTACAGGGTAAGTAGTTCTAGGGCCAACACCCACAGGAGCACCGTAGTGCTGGAGTTACCTCACCCAGGGAAGCCGGGTGCATAGGTGTCCTTTGGTGTCGGGTCGCGGCGTCGTTTTCAACGGGAGCCAATGAAGACTTGCTGCTTGTGAAGCCAGAAGAAGTGTCCGGTGGAATCCAAGCCTGGATTTGGAAGGAGGAAGACCTGAAAGCAGAGGGGACAGTGTTCAAAGTCACTTGGCAGTGACCCGGGGCAAGGAAGATGAATGCCCACCGTCGTCGACAGATTCAGGTCGTTCATGGGTGTCTTGACTCTTCGGCCACGAGGTCCAGGAGGTGTCAAGGACAACCAGGAGCTGGATTCAGCATGTCCCACAAAGTCTGCAGCTGACTGCGGTATCAGCGACCCGATTGGAGCCAACAAGCCTTGGTAGCAGCAAGTCTCGTGGAAAGAACAAAAAGTCAATGGTGCAGACCAGCAAGGTCTGGGGGACTCACCCAGCGAGGGTAAGTCAGGGCAGGCCTGGAGCAACCAGGGGAGCCCTTTGGATTTGTAGAAAAGTCTTCAGGGGACCCACAAGCCGGCTGGCAAGGGATCACGAAGATGCCTCGGGAGGATTCCTTCAACAGGGGCCCACGGTCACTCGGGATGGGGTAGGCCTCTGATCTTGGGAGGGATCTCTGCTAGAGGCTGGGACCACACGTGGTCCAAAGCACAGGTTCGTAGAACGTCGTGAAGGGGTTGCACTCGAAAATAGTGCACGGTACCCACGGACTGCGGTTCCTCATCACTCGTGGGGTCCACTTGCCTCAGCTTCACTGGGGACTCACGATGGCCTTGGAGAAGTCAGGAAATCCTCTTCCTGGGCTGCAGGGACTTCGGGCTCCGGCGGGAGCGGCATAGTTTGCGACCGTCGTTGCAGTTTTTGGTGCCTGCCAAGCAGGGGAGTCACTCCTTGACTCCAAGGGAGATTCTTCAGTCTTCCAGAGGTAGTGGAACGTCGAAGGTCCGGGATTCTTCTTTAGAGCGTCATCCAGGGATATCTAGTTTGCAAGGTCAAGGGTTCCCTATCTTATACTAAAAGGAAGGGAGGGACTAGCTCTATGACCCCACCTATGGGAGGGTCAGGGGAGTAGGTGGCTACACCCACTTCCCTTTGTCCAGTTTCGCGCCAGAGCAGGGGCAGGTAGCCCCATAGCCGGTTTGAACTGGTGTATGCACAGAGGAGCCTTCTGCTCCCCCAGTGCAGGACTTCAAAAGCACTCTAGGAGTGCACCCACCCAGCCCCAATACACTAAACCCTGTCTGGGAGGTGGTCACACCTCCCTGTGACAGGATACCTATTGTTGGGCCTCCTCCACTGCGAGTTTCGGTCATCAGCAGGAGGGCAGCCCAGTGTCTGTGACTGCTGGCATCCATTTTGTGATGCCAGGGCTCTTCAGGATTCTACTGCGTTTCCACAGTAGGTACATGTCTATCCCTCTAGAAGGGTGGGATCATACTCCCACACCAGGTACTGGTGTGGGGGTATGATTCCAAGGTGTTTGACACCAAACACGACATGTTTTGATGCAGCCATTCCAAAGTTAGCATTAACCGCGAGGTTATAATGCACTTAAGAGTATATGGTTTGACCGCATTCACAAACAGCCCCAGAGAATGGACTCTGAGAGCTGCAGAGGGGCCCTGCTCAGGCAGAGGCACCCTCTCACATAGAAACTAAGCACCCTGCCCTCAGGATTGATAGGGCCTGCCTTAGGGGTGACTGATAGGTTTAAATGTGTGTGCAGGGGAGATATAGGGAACCTATATCTCAGTGAGGGGTGCTAGCACCTCCTCACCCGGGCTGCAGTAGCAGGCCTGTGGTGTCAGATTTAGTCTGCTTCCCAGGGGTGGCATAATACATGCTTCAGCCCCTGGTAGGCCTGTGAAGTACCTATGCCCTTGGTACCTAAGGTACCATATACTAGGGACTCATAAGGTACCACAGTATCCAATCACTAGTGCACCTAGAGTGCACTCCAAGTCGTTTAGAGAGAACAGAGAGGCTGGGGCCCTGATTGGCAGGGTCCCAGCCAGACTATAGCCAGAAACCAGTGTAAACATCAGAAAAAAAGTGGGGGCAACATAAGAGGCAGATCCTACTCTCCTACAAGAAGCTTCAGCTGTTAAGCCAATGACTAGCAAAGGTCAGCTAAAAGAAGATAGGTAACGCAAAATTGAAGAAAAGTGTTTTGGGGTGGGCTTATCACAAAGACCTGCAAAAGTGTTACTAAGCAAAAGGGTAACATGTTTAGAAAAAGGCTGAAAATATAGATAGGATGGGGAAGGGAAAAAGGGGTGTCAATAGGTAAGAATAAAGTATGCATGATGCTGGCAGAGATTTTGAGCAATCAGATTTGCAAAGAGGCATATGTCAAAGTGTGGGAAGTTGGCCTGCTATATGCTGTCCACTAGTTAAAGTGGGCACCTTGCACCAGTCCAAACAACCCTTATGGTGATTAGGCTAAAGATAACCTTTATAGAAAGCTATCCTAGTGGCAGCTATGGAGAGCAGCTGTCAGGCTTAGGGGTCTATTAGGATGGCGGGCAGAAAACCACCCTGATCGCTATGGTAGCGGAAAACAACCGCCCGCCGGTACCACGGCAAAACCGGCGGCCAGATTAGGATGTCCCGCCCAAAAAAAAACGACCGCGGCGGTAAGAGCCACCCAAAAAACGCTCGTAGCGGGCAGAGAAGGCAAAAACCCGTCCGTGGCGGTCGGATTCTCGGAGGAAAAAAATCAAACCGCCGCCACGACAGTGGAGACACCGCATGGAACATTAGGATATCCCCGATGTGACCGCGGTATGTTCCGCTGAATCCGACCGCCAAAAACGCCAACAGTGATGAATGGGAGAGTCGCCGGAAGAACTGCAGCATAGCCACCGCTGCGGACGCTCCGTGACAAATATGGCGGTCGACAGAAAAAAATCACAACAAGGTCACAAAGTGCACACAGCAAACTAGCCATGCACCCAAAAACACATAACACACCCCAATGACACAACCACATGGCAACTACAAAAATCCAAATCCCAGGACAACCCACACAACACACCTGACAGCAATACCCCATTTGGACACACCCACATAGCTGGGTATAAAACCAGCCCCTTCCCTGACCACAATCCTTTGCAATACTCCACAACTGAAGGGCCCAACACCAGAGCACAAAGGAGAGGCAAATCTGCACACCATCACTACTCACATCACACACAGCACCACCACCACTTCCACACCTGCACCTCTAACCCCTCTGCACATCACACACCATACACATCACCCCCACCCCCACCACTTATACACCTGCACCTCAAACCCCTTAGCACATCACACACCATGGCACCACAGAAAATGCCAAAATTCACAGATAGTGAGTTGACAGTCATGGTAGATGAGATATTCAGAGTTGAACCACAACTGTTTGGTAACCTGGTCCAACAGACACCATTAGCCAGAAGAAATCAAATGTGGGCAAGGATAGTCGATAAGGTCAATGCAGTAGGGACCATCCCACGCAACAGACAGGAAATCATCAAGCGGTGGCATGACCTGAAGAGTGTTGTCAAAAAGAAGAGGAGCAAGAACCATGAGCTGGCTCAGAGGACTGGCGGTGGCCCTCCCATTCCACCAAGAACATTCACTGCTTGGGAGGAGAAGGTGCTTGCCATACTGCATCCAGAGAGTCTCACAGGAATACCCGGGGGAGTGGTGGTTGGTAAGTACAAACAAATGTAGACCATTACACAGCAATGTACTGTCAAGCACAACTACAAAGCTACATCTCAGAGGCACAAGTATATCCATATGTACCACAATATCCAATACATGTCCCACAGATGTAACATCCACTACATCTGAATCACCCCAAAAGGTAGCCAACATTTACAGGGTTGTATGTGCCCAGGCAAATAGCACTACAATTCCCACCAGGCCCCCTGTCCCACCCCTGAGCAGGATGGAGCACTCCACACCCAGAAGCATTGGGAAGCCATTGTCTCACTACAAACAAACTAATAGGTAGGTAGCCATCTTCCCTGGGAGGGCTGTTTGGGGGTGGGAGGCCTGCAGTACTACTCCCAACAGGCCCCCTATCCCACCCCTGAGCAGGATGGAGCACTCCACACCCAGAAGCATTGGGGAGCCATTATCTCACTACAAACAAACTAACAGCTAGGTAGCCATCTTCCTTGGAGGGCTGTTTGGGGGTGGGAGGCCTGCACAACAACTCCCACCATGCCCCCTTGTTCCCCAGCACATCAAGATGGAGCACTCCCTCCCACCCACATGCATGTGTCAGTCATTGCACTGTCCACTTCAAACTAACAGGTAGGTAGCCATCTTCCCTGGGAGAGCTGTTTGGGGGTGGGAGGCCTGCAATACTACTCCCACCATGCCCCCTTGTTCCCCAGCACATCAAGATGGAGCACTCCCTCCCACCCAGATGCATGTGTCAGTCATTGCACTGTCCACTTCAAACTAACAGGTAGGTAGCCATCTTCCCTGGGAGGGCTGTTTGGGGGTGGGAGGCCTGCAGTACTACTCCCACCATGCCCCCTTGTTCCCCAGCACATACAGATGGAGCACTCCCTCCCACCCAGATGCATGTGTCAGTCATTGCACTGTCCACTTCAAACTAACAGGTAGGTAGACATATTATGCCCTCTGTCCCATCCCTGAGCAGGATGGAAGCTTCCACCACACACACACATAGATGTGACACAAATCCAACCCAAATGTGAAAACAGAATAGGTAAGTAGCCAGTACATGCACCCAGCCATTCCTCCCAAAAAGCATGGTGCCATATGACAACACCAGCCCTCTCATCACACAAAAATACACACAGATCCAATTGCCACTCACAGTGTGCAGACAGCTAAGCAAATGTAACTGCCGCAGCAACCAAAGTGTGACACACCAATTCACATGTAGAAGAAAGTCTGTGCACAATCATGCACAGCACTGAATGCCATGTGTAAGTGCCATGTGGCCAGAGCAGCAAGGACCATATGTAAACAAAGAAAGCCTGGTTGTTGGTACAAATTCATAATTGCACATGACACTACAAAGGTATGCATGAGATGACAATGGCCAGGACATGCTAAGATGTAATGTCTGCCAGGGCAGAGTGACCAACAAAGAGGCGCCACAGAAATGCTTCGTTGCACCAGTCCCTAGATGGCAACATGTCCCTGTAATCACAAAACATGCACGTGGCACATGGTATGTTGTGACACCTCACATCATGGACAACTAATGCATGTACCTCAACATCATCTCAGGAGGCACAGTAGTGCGCATACAAACAATGTGAGGACGAGTCAACTGTGTGGTGTACAAACAGTGAATAATACACAGCCAACACAAAGCTTGCGGGGTGCACTACAATGACCATTTCCCATCTGTCCCACAGGTGACCAAGAACTGACTGCAGAGGACAACACCAGCAACCTACAGAGCCAGTCTCCCCCCCCCCCGGAACATGGACTCTCGGATGTTGACTACAGGTATTCAGAGGACGATGAGCCCGGAGCCGGCCCATCTGGTGTGCCAGGGCGCAACCGGTCCCAGGAACCCATCGTCCCCCCACATCTGCAGCAATACCAACAGCTACGCAGACCCCTGCTGTTACGGCCTGTGCATCCTACACCACCACCACCACTACCACCACCAGTGCTGCCTGCAACACTCTCCCTGTCCCAGAGGATGACCACCCCACACCACCAACTGAGGTGGGCAGGGAGAGGATGCAGGTGCCTACAGTGGTGATGCAACAGGTCCGTGGCAGCAGGGCAGGTGGGAGTGGCAGGGTCACTCACAGACAACCAGAACCTGGGACCGAAGCCCTGGACAGCATAAACAGAGTCCTTGGGGCATATGAACGGGCCCAGGGACGAACGGCCCGGGCTGAAGAAGATTCCCACGAGCTCCTCCTGCTGAAGAGGTCCATGGACACCCGCATGGGACAAATTGTGGACCTCTTGGGCCAGATAGTGGCGGCACTGAGGGACAGGCCTGCGCCACAAACAACACCTCCACCTCCCCTGCTGAGCTGCAGGATGACAGTTCAACATCCTCCCCTGCAGCCACAGAGAGGGGTGAGTCCTCAGACCCCACAGGCCCCACAGCAGAGGCCCCCCCTGCCAAGCGATGAAGGGGCCGTCCCAAGAAATTCCTGGGAGTATCCCGTGGCAAAGCACCTGCCAAACGTCAGTCACGGAGCCAGCCATGATGGCAACACTCTTCACTACTGCATTGACTTATTGGACTGTCCTTCCCCACACTGCCTTGTGAATGGCATCTGTCTATTGGACTGGGTCACCACATCAATGTGGTGACTCATCGATTCTCTCACTTACCATAACTGTCAACTCACTGCTTCACTAATCACCTCAATGTAAATGTTCACCCCCTCATATGTCACCATTGTAAATAAAACTCCTTACATACATGTTGTTGTTTCTGCTCTGTCTTTATTCCAGGATGTGCAGTCATCACCATGATTAAAATGTACCAGGAGTATGGAATGTATGTAGGCACGGAGAGGCTGAAGGGACCTAGGAATACACAACAGAACAAGATTCACTAGTCTGGGTGTGGCATCACAGACATCACACAACACATACCATAAAGATAATACAACATGCACACATCACAATGAGCAACAAGTGCCAACATACACATCCTGTAGATGTTCAAAAATACCCTGTCCCATAAACATTGTCAGCCACCACTGAGTGAACAACCGGCTGCAGTCACAAAGCTCACATACACCTTCACAACAACAGCAACATCATCAGACAATGGGTCCGTTGTACATTGAAACTCACCTTCAAGTGAAGTAGCGGCTGATGAGTTCTTGACGCAGGTCAACACCATCCTCCTCTCCACTGTCCTCATCACTGGACACGGGTTGGTTTGCAGGTGGGGGCCTTGGCTGCTCATCATCATCCAGGAGCAGGGGGATATCCTTGCGAATGGCTAGGTTGTGGAGCATGCAGCATGCCACAGCAATCTGACACACCTTCCTGGGCGAGTACATGAGTGCACCTCCCGTCTTGTCAAGGCAGCGAAATCGTGACTTCAGGAGACCAAAAGTCCGCTCCACCACACGACGTGTCCTCCCATGGGCATCATTGTAGCGTACATCAGCTGGTGTCCTGGGATTCCGCAGTGCGCTCAGCAACCACGGACAGTTGGGATATGCAGAGTCACCTAGGTGTGAGAGACACAGATAAACCTTGTAATTATACTGTGGCAGAGGACAGCATGTCACACACACAGCACGCTACTGGGCTCTTCGTACTCACCCACAATCCATGCACGCTCAGGAAGCAGATTAGCCATGAGCTGTGGTACAATGCTGGTCCGCATGATGTATGAGTCATGGGCTGAGCCTGGATATTTGGCACACATGTGCGTGATGATCATGTCCGCCTGGCACACCACTTGCACATTTATGGAGTGGAAATGTTTTCGATTCCTATAAATGTGCTCCCATGCCTGTGGTGGAACAAGCCCAACATGGGTGCAATCAATGGCTCCAACAACATGGGGGATGTGTCCAAGGGCATAAAAGTCTCCCTTTACAGCCGCCAATTCCGGCACCCTGGGGAAATGGATATACCTGTCCTTGTAAATCATCATGGAGGACAGGACATCACGCAGCACCATGCTGAACATGGGTTGCGACATCCCACCTGCGCTGGACACCGTGTGCTGGAATGATCCAGAGGCAAAAAAATGCAGAGCCGCCATCACCTTAGATGTTGGGGTGAAAGCTGTTGGATATGTTCTGCGAGTCTGCAGGTGGGGCTCCAACATAGCACAGAGGTTTTGTAGGGTGGCTCTGTCCAGACGGAACTTCCGGATGACCTCCTCATCATCCATGGCTGCCAGCACTGTGTAGGGACGATGCAGATTTGGTCTCCTCCTAGTTGAGATGAAAGTGGACACATGTCAATTCAATACACCATGAGACGTGTACAACATCTTACGTTTTGACTGACACAACGCCAACATTGAGTTACAGAGCAGCTTACACGTAGGGACACCTTCAGCCACACTACTCGCACACTTGTCCCCTTTCACACAGCAAGTACATCCAAAACAACATCTGACTATGCGAATGCACGTAGGGATATGGCCACATCTAGCATGAGCAGGCCTGAGGGTATTTCATACAGCATATGTGTAAAACTGCAACACCACTATCTCATACCTAGCTGCTGTACCTGACACACCTTCAGGCGTAAGTTGAACATGGCACACATCAACAACACAATGACCACAGGCTGAGCGTAAACAACAAATGTGTGCATGATCAAAGAAAACAAGACAGTCAAATCTGCACATTCTACATTAAGACATATATCACTGTGATTTTCACAGCACTTTCACACATTGACATATGTACACATTTGAGAGTCCATAACAACACTGTTCGGTGTACATGCCCATCAATATCACAAGTGACATGTGAGTGAGTACATGCCAATGTACTACATGACATACACAAACATGGCATGTGTAGTCAGCAGTGTGTTAAATGTTACACTGGCATTGTGTGCACAATGATGTGCCATTAATCATGTGGCCACTGTGCACTGTTGATGACTGCCCATTGGCCATTGACACAGCATGATGTGTCCATAGGTGCTGACAAAGTGTCCCGCCAGCCAAATCACGATCACTCACGTCAATGTATGGCACCCAAATCGCGGAAGCTACCGCCTGCCACCAACGGTGTGTCACCACCAATCCCTAGAACACAATCGCGGTAGTGAGAGATATATATGTATTGCCAAATGGCGGTTGGCATGCTCTGCCACCCAAGTCATGGTCACAGGCACCAATGTATGGCACCCAAATGGTGGAAGCTCCCTCCTGCCACCAGCGGTGTGTCACCACCAATCCCTAGAACACAATCGCGGTAGTAAGAGATATATATGTATTGCCAAATGGCGGTTGGCATGCTCCGCCACCCAAATCACGGTCACAGGCACCAGTGTATGGCACCCAAATCGTGAAAGCTCCCTCCTGCCACCAGCGGTGTGTCACCACCAATCCCTAGAACACAATCGCGGTAGTGAGAGATATATATGTATTGCCAAATGGCGGTTGGCATGCTCCGCCACCCAAATCACGGTCACAGGCACCAATGTATGGCACCCAAATCGCGGAAGCTCCCTCCTGCCACCAGCGGTGTGTCACCACCAATCCCTAGAACACAATTGCGGTAGTGAGAGATATATATGTATTACCAAATGGCGGTTGGCATGCTCTGCCACCCAAATCACGGTCACAGGCACCAATGTATGGCACCCAAATCGCGGAAGCTCCCTCCTGCCACCAGCGGTGTGTCACCACCAATCCCTAGAACACAATCGCGGTAGTGAGAGATATATATGTATTGCCAAATGGCGGTTGGCATGCTCCGCCACCCAAATCACAGTCACAGGCACCAATGTATGGCACCCAAATCGCGGAAGCTCCCTCCTGCCACCAGCGGTGTGTTACCACCAATCCCTAGAACACAATCGCGGTAGTGAGAGATATATATGTATTGCCAAATGGAGGTTGGCATGCTCCGCCACCCAAATCACGGTCACAGGCACCAATGTATGGCACCCAAATCGCAGAAGCTACCGCCTGCCACCAGCGGTGTGTCACCGCCAATGCCCATGCCCTTGCAGCCAATGGGAACTGTAATCGCGATAGCCTAATGCAATTTTGAAAATCGCGTAAGGCGTGCTCCGCCACCGCGGGGCCGGTCATTGGATGCAATTGAAAGATGCACCACCGCGGTAGCGCCCGCCTGGCCCCTGCGGTGTGTCACCGCCAATGCACATGCCCTTGCAGCCAATGGGAACCGCAATCGCGGTAGCCTAATGCAATTTTGAAAATCGCGGAAGGCGTGCTCCGCCACCGTGGGGCCGGTCATTGGATGCATTTGAAAAAGGCTGACCTGGCACACCAATTGCAGCAGCTTGGAACCACTGAAACTGCCCCAGGGGGCTATATATGTGGAAGAGAGCCTCAGATTTCCAGAGACTGCTGCCTGAGACCCCTCACCTGCAGCTGCTGCTGCTGTCTCCAGGGACTGCTGCCTGAGACCCCTCACCTGCTGCTGCTGCTGTCTCCAGGTACTGCTGCCTGAGACCCCTCAACACCAACTGCTGCTGTCACCTGGCCACAGTGATGGCGAGGACTGAGAAGACCCGGGCCAGTCCCTTCACCAGCGAGGAGCTGGAGGTCCTGGTGGACGAGGTGTCACACAGTATCCAAGGCTATATGGTGCCCCAAATGTCGTGGTAATTCTTCAACAGTGTGAGTGAGAGTGCAGGGGGGGCACACATGAAGTTGAGCTGCTGCAGTATGTGCCTGGGAGTGTGGGGTTATGTCATGCACTGCCTAGCATGCTTTCTCCAGGGGGAAGGGGTGTCTAGCCTATTTCACACGTTTCCCTGCCTGCACATCAAGATTTGAGGGACATGTATTGTCTTGTCAGCCATACAGTGACGCAGCAAGTTGGTAATGCAGGAGTCAGGACAGTGATTGCTTGTGTGAATGGCTGTGTGGGTCCCTGTTGTCCTTCTCAGTGTGAGCCCACCTGGCCTGCACAGTCACCGCCCAAACTGACAAGGACACATCACTGAATGTACAGAGTATTACATGTGTCTTTTTTTCTTTACTCTCCTTCAATGAGCCATATCAGCCCTGTAGCTTGCACACGACAGGCCTTGTGAGAAGGGTGTGGGTTTGTGAGATCATGTCCCTCAATGTGACCTCCATGACACAGTGAGCCATTCACAGGGCAAGGACATTGAGGGCTGCGCAGTGTTGGACACAGTGAGTCTAACCCACAACATATGTCGATATGTAATGTATGTCTTGCTCTACCTAACAATGGACAGTAGATGTGGGCAGACTAGACATGGCTTCATGTGCTGGCAACCTGCATGTGTATGAGATGGGCAGGTACTGTGTCCACCCTCACACCTGCATGCATTTACGTGTTGTTCTCCTATGCTGATGTACCATGTGAGATGCATTCTTGTTTCTGTGAGACATATCTGTGGATTTGGTATGAGTCAGTATCATGCACTGTACTGAGAGATATTGGTACATAACACTGTGTCACTGATGTTTTCCCCCTTTTGTCTCCCATGCCTGCAGCTCAAAGTACACCACCGTAAGGCCATGTGGAGGGCCATTGCATGCAAGGTGCGGGCTCTGGGTGTCTCAAACCGACGGCGCACCCACTGCCACAAGAGGTGGGATGACATCTGCCGGCTGAGCAAGAATGTGGCGGAGATGACGCTGGGTCTGCTCCCTCGGACTGGCAGGTTGGCGCGGCCCAGCATGACATCACTGATGGCCCGCATCTTGGCCGTGACACAGCCTGAGCTGGATGCACGTTTGAAGGAGCATCAGCAGCAAGCTAGGAGTGAGTATTCTGGGAAGGGTGACTTTGGCTGTGAGTGGCTGCATGTGTTCACAGCCTGGGACAGCGCTGGGCTATGTGATGTTGGTAGTGTGATGCAGTGGCTTGTAAGTGGCCTCTGTGCTGGGTGCAGCTGTGATGCATTTGTCCTACCTGTACTTCCTAGTGTGTTTGAGTACTGAGCATTGACAGTGCATTCTGAGTCGTGGGCTTCAGGTATCGTCTGCATTGGGGTAGTCTGGGAAATCACATGGAAGGGAACGGCAGTGTGCCTAATCTGAGTGTGCTCTCATCAATGCGTGCATTGCCTGAGCTCAGATTTGTGAGGCTTAGACATCTGACGCCAATGTGCCACAGTACTTGTGCCCCACAGTACAACATGGTGGATGGCATGGGCTCATGGCCATTGTGGACTGTTATGTTGGAGTCTGTATCTGTGTTGTCCCCTTCTGCTCCATCCAGATATGACAGTGGCAACATGTTGTGGTGTTCATCCTTGCCCACATCAGGACCCTAGGTGTGCTCAGAGCTATTTGTGTGTCTGGTTGAACGGACCCACCAGCAGGATATTGTGCTGTGTGGTCATCACATGGCTCACTTATGCCTGGTTTTCTTGTTTACACGCACTGTTCGAGTTCTAAATTGAGGGTGCACAATGTCATAGAACAGGGTGGTGTGCAACATGTAGATTCCTTCATCTTCAGTGATGCTTTGCTTGCATATGTTTGTTCTGTTGATGCCAATGAACTGACCCGACATCTCTCTCTCTCATGCAGCATCACCCGTGGGCACGGGAGGACAGGGGACGGACACCAGTGGTGAGGCATCAAGCACAACAGCTGCACACGGGCACAGTGACACAGATGTGACCAGTGCCTCGGAGGGGGACAGGAGTCTGCTGGAGGAATCACAGCCAGAGACGCAAAGCTCAACGTCATCTGACGCCAGCGGTGACGCATCCATGTTGGCGGGTACAGGGAACGGGGACTCTGCCTCCTCTTCTACCACACAGCGTACAGTGCCCACCCTCCCAGCTACTTCCACTGTTGCTGCCTGTGTTCACACCAGTAAGCAGGGAAGAGTATCCTTCACCCCAGGCACCGCTGCCCCTGCCCCTGTCCCCCCTGCTGCCATCAGTGCTGAGTCTGTGGACCTTTTGCACCAGCTGTGTGTGGGCCAGAAAGCTCTCCTCAATACCTTCATAGACCATGACAAAAAGTTGGCACAGGTGGTTGCTTTCATGGAGGGCATACATTCAGATGTGGGTGGGCTATACCGGACTGTACAGTCTTTGTCCTCCGCAGTGACGGCAGCCCTTCAACTGGCACAGTCTCGGAGTCCAGCTCCAGTCCCTTTGTCCACCCCCCTGCCAGTGGCCACATCGGACGATAGTGACAACGCACAACAGACCTCAAGGTCAAGATACTGCACACACAGCACACAGCAGCAACAGCCCAAGCAGTCCTGGGAGCAGACACCATCCCCACAGAAAACTAAAGCCACCCCAGAGCGCAAAGACATAAGCCTGTCAGGCTACAGCAAGGGCCACAAAGCCAAGAAGCAGACCTCAGGGTCTCATGCCTCAGAGGCATCCCCAGCCAAGGACTCTCCTGTCCCTAAAGCGTCTCGCAAGCACAAGAAGACAGTTTCCGTGCCCGCTGAGAAGGTGGTGCCTGCTAAAAGTACATAAAAGAAGGGCTCCAAGGCAGATTTGCCCACAACCTCAACTCCCATCCAAAGCCCTGTGAAGCAGGGAAATGCGGGCACTGTAGGGGGAAAATCTGGTAAACGGGGGATGGAGGGGTAGAGGCAAGGCCTGGCCAAGCGAACAGCTGGATCCAGCATGTCCCCAGAGGGAGGGCCATCGTCTGCACCTGATGCAGCTGTGGTGGTGAGTGTGCCTGTTGTGGCCGCCCCACCTCCCTCTCCTGCCAAGCCCACAGTTCCATATCAAATCCCCAAGAAGTGGAAAGGTACCCCTCCACATTCTCCCTCCCACACTGTGTCTCATTGCAGCATATCTCCGCCTCCACGGGCCACCACACCACCCGGTCCAAGCAGCCCTCCAGCTCCCAAAGCCACTGATGCCTCAAGCTCAGCTGGTCCGCTCTCTCCCAGGTCCAGTCTCCAACTGGCCCCGACACTCAGCCAGCTCCCAGTCAGACTGACAGACAAGTCTGAGGCTAAATCCCCCTCACACACCTGTCTCTCCCACAGCGGTGTCTGAACTGCCCATTGTTATCCCCCTAGCTGTGTTGCTGACCATGACTGTGTACAGTCTCACACATTCCCTGTGCAGCTTCTCATGTACCTACTCTGCTATTTGGACTGGCCACTGGCCTTGCTGTACATTGCTGTGTTTGCCCATTCCCTGTGCAGCTTCTCATGTACCTACTCTGCTGTTTGGACTGGACACTGGCCTTGGTGTACATTGCTGTGTTTGCCCATTCCCTGTGCAGCTTCTCATGTACCTACTCTTCTGTTTGGACTGGCCACTGGCCTTGCTCTTGTCCACTTTTTATGCCTATCTGTGACATTTGTAATAAAGACAGTTGTTCCTGTTGTCTGCTTTGTCAGTCTCCTTGCTAAATAAAGGGTTTTCTGTGTGGGTATGGTTTAATGTGACACATGCTCTGTATGCCACCTTAACGTTGCCAGTTGCTAGTTTCACTATTTCAGAGTTTGGCTGAGGTGAGAGGCACTTCAGTTCTACTTGACTCTGAGGCTTGGGGGTGCACTGTTGGTTGTTTGTGATGATCTACTGTTATCCTAATGATTCTATGTTCAGGTTTGCTAAAATGTGCACATGTCATGTTAGGATGCACTACCAGCACAGAGTGGGATTCTATCCACAGGATTGCAGGCAGGCTGGCCAGGGTCATCATGTATGTGTGATCTTACTTTATGTGTGCCCAGCAGTGTAGGTGTATAGTCATCTTGTGATGGTCAGTCATCCTAGTCACATGGGTTACTTTCAATGTGTGCACTTGGGTGGTCAGGAAGTGTGCAGTGTGGAGGGGGTGACTTTGTTGTGGGTGTTGATGTGTGTGTGTGCACCTGCAATGTCAACTACACACATGTGATACAGGTGGCCTGTGCACACGTAATCTATGTCTATAGCATCAAGACACATGGATGATCAACAAAACACAACACTGACTTGACAGTCACATACTCTGCATACTCACAATTGGCAAAAACAACAAGTAGGAGTCAGCCAGAACTGCAAGGACACACCAACACACTGCACAGTGCACAACATACAACACACACATGTGCACACAATCACAATGACAGGGCTGAACAATTACACAAACAGGCACCCTACTCCTGGGTGACACATGTGTGTAGTTAGGAAACAAAGAAGGGTTTACAGTAATGCGGTATGCGATGGCGCCTGCTTGTGTGTACGTGCGTGTGAAGCAATAGTAAGTTGGAGACGGTGCCACAGGCGGGGGGATAACCCTGAACCCCCAAGGCAGACAAAAGTCTATGAATAAATGATACAGGTGGCCTGTGCACACGTAATCTATGTCTATAGCATAAATACAGCAAGTCTAAAGTACAGACATACAAATTCACAACAATAACAGTAGTCCAATGTAGCGTTTTTTTCTTTGTTTAATGTAGGTCAGATGCCCAGCCAACACGTGTTTCGTCAGGGTATGAACCCACGACTTCTTCAAGGCTACAAGGATGAACAATGGCATTGTGTCAAACACTGTTACATACTGCCCAAAAAAACTGTAAAAAGTAGGCGAAAACTGTGACTCAAGTGCAACCTACACCCAAAGTGACAAATCCAAAACTATTAGACTTCATGAAAAACAGAAACGGTAAAGATCTGTGGATCACCGAGGGGCCTGTGGGGTGTGGGTGTGTTAAAAGAATATATATTATGCTAATACACAGACAAATCTATTTCAATGCAACTACATAGGTATTAGATATACCGCCGTATGTATACCAAAGGTTAGTTGATCCACAATACATGGTTAATTACTAAGGTTGAAAACATGGTTATTCTAGATATACAAGCGAATTAACTGGATCAGCCACACATTTAGTTGCATATGATAGAAGGACAGAGGATAGTCCAAGAGCAGAAAGAAAATTGAGGGAAAAGGGAGGAGGGGTATTTAAAATGTATCTAATTGTTCCCAAGGAGAAAGGCTCACTAATCACTGGGAAATGCTCTTACCTATTGGACAGATGAACTGAGAGGAGATCAATCTGTAATTACAAAAACGTGTGAGAACCCAGTAAATAAAGGCCCTAGTTACAAAATTAATAATGAGATAAGGGTGAGTGCGTAGGGGTCTGGGGGCTCACCTCTCCGCCGGTTGTACTTCCGTCCCGGCTGCAAAGGGTGAGTGTCTCCGGAGGATGGACGTCAATTCAAGGAGTGGTGAGTACCACAAAGAAGTGCACTGAGGACAAAAGGTGGGACCAATACTAGTCAGGACGGAGCAAGGAAGTCAGTGCTAAATAATGCACACGACCTTAAGCAAAAGCTGCGCCAAGCATTACTAGAACACTGTTAGTAACACAAATCGAAAGAGACTGGTGCCAATACTGTCGGTGTATTACTATAAATATGGCCAAAGGCTGAAAGGAATTGGTGTAATGGCAAGGAAGCTGCTTCATTCGAATAAAGTGATGGAGATCCAGCATGCACACTGTGACATCATGTTGACTTGATGGGTGGTGTGGTATGTCTGTCTGTGTGTCATTGTAGGCCCATTTCTCCCAGTTTGTGTCCATGATTGTTTTGTGATGGTGCACTTCTTGTCTGTGTTGTGGTATGTTGTCTGGGCATTGTTCCTGACTGATGGGGTTGTGCACTCCTGTTCTGTCTGTGCTCCCATTGCCTTTCCATAGTTTGGCTGCACAGTTCATGTCTGGTCTTGTTGTGCTTCTGTGTGTGTTTTAGTTGAGTTATGTGTTTGGCTGTTGTTTTTGTGCAGACATTGGTTCTGGCATCCCTGTGTGTGTGTGATGTTTGTGGGTGCCCCCAGGGAGTGTAATTGTTTGTCTGTGTATTGACTGGACTTTAGTGACACCCTTCTGTGTGTCTGGCACTGGTGTTGTGTGCTGCAGGTGTGATGGGGGGTATGTGTGAAGATTCCTACTTGTGTTTGACAGTCATGGAGTGTGTCAATGGGCCCTGTGTGTTGTGCTGCTGACATGCTCCTGTCAAGTAGTTGGATACATATGTGTGGCTGTTCACTGTTTGACTTCAGGGCCTTCCTTTCATCCCTGTGCCTATCCATGGGTTGCCTTGCTGTCTCCCTGAGTTGTTGCACTGAGGTGACTGTGGTTTGACTTCACTCACTGTGCCAGCCATGTGTCATTTGATGGGCTGAGGGTGTTCTTATACATTCCTTGTATTGCATGTAATGTACACATGCTTGGTAGTTAGCTCCTTGGCCTTCCATTTGTGGGCACCTCACTTTAGCTTTCCTATATGTTGTACTCCATTGCTGCTGGCATGTGGTCTGTGTATGTGGCTGTGTGTCAATGTGGGGTATGTCTGTGTGACTTGGCAGGCTGTGTGTCCAGTGGAGTGATTGTTCATTTTCTCTGTGTGTGTGCATTTTCTGCTTGTACTCAGTCTTCTTGCCATGTGTGTGGTGTTGTTGTGGTGTCTGGGTTGCCCTGGCCCTGTGCTTCTGTGCTGTGTGCTCCTCTGCAGCCACTCCTGCTGTGGCTGTCTCCCTAGTTGTTTGGTGTGTGGTGCAGGGTGTGGGTTCACCTGGCTTGTTGTTGTGATTGGGGGAGCACAGGAGGGGCACAGGGCATGTCCCTTGAGGAGGGGGGGCCTGGTGTGTGGAGGGTGGAGGTGTGGCCCTGTGGTCTTTGTGCACTACCCATGCCTGGCGCTGGCCCTGCCTTCTGCATTGTGCGCATGTTTTACCGCGTTTTCACCGCTGCGGTGCCGTGACCAGGACATTACTTCATGGTCGCGGTGGATGGGTGACCTGGATGCGGAGCGGTGATTTGGTGACAGGTAGGACATGTGTGGGTACACTTGTGGATGTGTTCCTGTCCCCACCAGGGTGTCTGGTGTGGACAGGAACCCTAGATCAGCCCATGCGTTGTGTGTTGTGGTTGTGTGCGGAGTTGTATTGTTGCATGCCTGCGGCGTCGTCCGCGACGGGCCATGATTTGTGGTGATGTATCAGGTACAGCGCCGGGAAGACGTGCAAAGCTGGGTCCATTGCGCTCGGGACCGGGCGGTTGGGACCGGGGATCAGGTTTAGCTTCCGCCGTCTCTCGTTGGCCGGTTTCTCTGCTGCGGTGCGACTGGCTGTTTGGGGCATCCTGATTTGTACGGCGGTCAGGACGTCATTCCGCACGGCGGTGAGTCTCCATTGGCTCCCACCGCTGCAGTGGCGGGCACTTTGATGGCGGTTAGCGTCACACCGCGCCGGACGGGATATGGGCTACGGGCTACGTTTGGCTATCCTAATATGGCGGGCGTGAGGTCCGCTGCTGGCGTGCGGAAAAAAGCATTTTCCGCCACCACCAGCACCGCGGTGGTGCCTCCGCCCGCCATCGTAATAGGCCCCTAAGTCTTGAAGGAACGTTAAGCAGCTTGTTTTACCAGAATGCAACCTTACAGTATTGGTTAAATGAAAGGGAAACCACACAGTAGTTATAAAAATATGTATTTATTATATATAACACTCTCTAGTATCCTCTACACGAGGATAGAACACAAATCAAATAGTACAGTTGCAAAGAATCAAAAGTAAGTAGCACAATACACAGTGGGCTCCCGGGGGAGACCAAACCATATACTAAATAAGTGGTATAAGAACCACGACTCGGGACTAGACCTAGTCTAGAAGGTGTAGAATCGCTGGGACCCCAATTAACCACCCAAGGTGAGTAAGCAGGGACCCCACGGAGGACGGGTGCAGAGTGAGAACACGACTGCGTGCTCCGTACGATTCAATGGGAAAGTTGCGGTTGGAACATTTAGAGATTAAGGACCCTTCCCAGCAGATTACGAAGACAACGCTTGGAACTTAAGAGTTTGGAGAGCCACCCCACCCGTGGATACCTTTGTACCAGAGTTACCTATCCCAGAGGAGCCGGGTGCATAGGCACGAAGTGGCGTCGGAAACCCTCATCGTTCTCTATGATGTCGACAAAGAAATGCTGCTGGAAGAAAGAAAAGTGTCCGGTGGAATCCAAATGTGGATTCTAGATGAGAAGAACTTGAAAGCAGAGGGGACAGAGTCTGGGTCACTTTGGAGTGACCAGGGGCTCGGTAGACGAATGCCCACCGATGTTGGGTGCTTCAGGTGTTTTGACGGTGATCTTGACTCTTCCGCTGTGCCGACCAGGAATCGTCTAGGACAACCAGGAGCCGGATACGAGCTGCCCACGAAGGATGTCTAGTGCTGAGGGGTCGGTGTCCGGTGTCGATCTGGCCCAGCAAGGACCAGGAGACTCACCACAGCAAGGGGAGTCAGGGCAGGCCTGAAGCAACCAGGGGAGCTCAAATAAAGCAAAGTTGACCCTCAAGTGGACCCACAGGCCGGAGGCACAGGAGTCGCGAGGGGACCTCAGGCGGTTTCACAGGATACCAGCTAGCAGGGCACAGAGTGTGAGGATGCCGGAGTCCTTCTCAGAAAAGATGCGCTGGGGTCAGGGCTACAAATGGCCCAATGCACGGAATTGTTGCACGACAACAAGCATGTGCAGCTGCAAATGTACGCGGTGCACAGGGGTATGGGTTATGCGGTCCCCACGAGGGATCGAGGGATATCTGCCTCAAACTCGGTAAGAGGGCAGCTCGACCTCAGAGACCTTCAGAAACCCACCTCCTGTGTTGCTGGAGCCTTCGGAGTCCGCAGGAGCTCAGGATCAGCAGACCGGTCAGATACATAACGGTGCCTGCGTTTGCAGGGGAGTGACTCCTTCACTCCAAGGGAGATTCTTCTGTTGTCTTAGAGGTCCACAGGGTCCTGCACGGAGCCTGTATGGATCACGGACACTGGCGAGACTGGGGACGGCAAGGGAAGACGAAGTCAAGCCCAAGGGAGGTCCAGCGAAGTCCAGCGTGTCCAGACGGTCGAAGTGTAGTGGTATCTTCTTGCAGAATCTTGTCCACGTAAAATCTAATGTCCTGTAGCCAGGTAACCCATTTTATACCCACGGGAGAGGGTTGGACAGATTCTAGGGACCCTCCTATGGGAGGGACAGGACAGGGGGAGGCTACTCCCGTGTCCTTTGTCCAGTTTCGCGCCAGAGCAGGAGCAAATGGTTCCCAGAACTGGTTTGAGCTGGACTATGCACAGGGAAACCAAATGTGCCCCTGAGCCAGACTTTCTGGCACTGAGACAGTGCATCCACCCAGCCCCAATACACTAAATCCTGTCTGGAAGGTGGTCATACCTCCCTGTGACAGGATGCCTATTGTGCTGCCTTCCCCTGCTCGAGCTTGGTTCAGCAGCAGAAGGGCAGATTCGTGTCTGTGGCTGGCAGCATCCATTTTGTGCTGTAAGGCTCGAGAAAGTCGGTACCGGTAGATTTAGGCACCCCAAGAACCTCGTTTCTGAGGGGAGGAATCATACCTCCCACACCAGTTACTGGTGTGGGAGGTATGATTCCAAGGTGTTTGACACCAAACACAACATACTTCGTTGCAGTCGTTTCAAGATAGCATTTACTGCGAGGTTATAATGCACCTCTACCTATATGTTTGGTAGTATCACGTACAGCCCTGGAGAATGGTCTCTGAAGACCGCAGAGGGGCCCTGCTCATGCAGGAGCACCCTCTCACGTAAAACCCAGCACCCTGCCTTCAGGATTGTTAAGGCCTGCTATAGGGGTGACTTACAAAGTTTTAAGTGTAGTGATATATATAGATATAGTGAACCTATATCTAAGGTAAGTGGTGCAAGCACCATCATACACAGGCTGCAGTAGCAGACCCAGGGTTCCATTTTGCATGGCCTCTCAGGGGTGGCATAATACATGCTTCAGCCCCTGGGAGGCCTCTGGGGTACCTATGCCCTGGGTACATGTGTACCATATACTAGGGACTGATAAGGGTACCCCAGTATCCAATCTGGAGTTGTACCAAAGTACATACATACCGATTTAAGGGAGAAAGCAGATAGGCTGGGGTCCTGAATAGCAGGATCCCAGCCAGACTAGTCAAAACTTTGGGTGCAAAAAGCAAAAAGTGGGGGTAACCATAAGAAGCAGATCCTACTTTCCTACACAACCCCCCCCAAACGAAAGGAGATGAGACTAACTTTGCCCAGTTTATTTATTTACTGATTTTATACAGCGCATAGCTGCCCCAGCAACGGGGCGTCCCAGCGCTACCCAGGTATACGTAGTTAGAAGCCGAACCGAAAAAGTATAGGGGTTACCCCGGGAAAAGCCAGGTCTTTATAGCTTTGCGGAACTCTAAATGATTCTGGAGTCCTCTAATTGCAGAGGGAAGAGAGTTCCAAAGTTTAGCCGCCAACACCTTGAAAGAGCAGCCGCCAGCTCTGGCTCTGTAAACACGGGGAATACAGACCAGCCTTTGCTCCGAGGAGCGAAGAGGTCAGCTCGGAATGTACAGCACTAACATTTTAGCTAAGACAGTGGGAGCTTGATGAGACAAAAGTTTGTGCGCAACGCAGAGAGTTTTAAACTGAATTCTTCTCTCTACTGGCAACCAGTGTAGTTTGGCTAAGGACTTAGACACTGAGCATGATTTAGGAAGTGACAGCAGAATCCGAGCTGCTGCGTTTTGTATTCTGTGAAGACGCAGAGTACAAGATTTGCTGGCCCCTAAGTATAAAGAATTTCCGTAGTCCAGCCTAGACAGAATCGTGGCCTGTAGGATGGTCTGACGAACTGAGGGATCAAAGAAACCCAATAGAGGTTTTAGTCCTCTCAGTAGCCCGAAGCAGGTCCCTGCAACTGACTTAGATTGAATATCAAAGGACAGACTTCTATCAATCCAGAAGCCTAAGTTCTTAACTGCCTCCTTTGGTATGGGTGCAGGTTTGAGTTTATCCGGCCACCACTGCTCTGACCACATATTGCTGTCTCTCCCGAGCAGAAGTATTTCTGACTTGCTTGCATTTAGCTGCAAGCAATTTGCTGTCATCCAATCAGCGATTGCCAACATGTCATCCTTAAATTTAACGAGATTTGATTCATGTTTCTTAGAGAAGGCGATGACTAATTGGGTGTCATCGGCGTAAGACACCAATGACAGCCCTCTGCTCCTGGCTACCACTGCCAACGGTTGTACATAGGTATTAAAGAGCAAAGGGCTCAGGATCGAGCCCTGAGGCACCCCATATTTGATAGCATACTCCTGAGAGTGGAAAGGTGGCATGGTGACCTGGAAGGTTCTGCCCTCCAGAAAGGACCGAAACCATGTTAAGGCCGGGCCCCCAATCCCAATCTCCTGTAGCCTGCGCAATAATATCTCATGTGATACCGTATCAAACGCGGCACTTAAATCAAGAAGAATCAGGGCCGCCGAATTTCCCTCATCAAGACTGCCACGGATTTCTTCGGCCACCGCCATTAAAGCGGATTCTGTGCTGTGGCGGGACCTGAAACCGTTTTGTGAGGCATTCAGTATATCATTTTGTTCTACAAACTCTGTAAGAATGGTATTTACATGAGATTCCGTGGCTTTAGCTAGAAAAGGGAGCTGAGAGATGGGGCGATAGTTACCCGGTTCAGATGGATCTAGAGATGGTTTCTTTAAAAGAGGGGTTACTTTAGCATGTTTCCAGGCTGATGGTAAAGACGCTGAGGACAGAGATAGATTAATCAATTCCCGAGCTACTGGTAAGATGACATTATGAAATTGGCGGAACTGAGCTGGTCTCAGAGGGTCAACTGAGGAGCCGGATTTGATCTTCCAACATAAAGATTCAGTCTCAGTGAGGGATAATGGAGGAAAGGAACACAGTGTATTATTTTCCTTGTTAGGTCCTTTGTCTTCATAACAATCCCCCCTGTCACGATTGACATTAGGGGCAAAGCTTTTATAAATTTTTTCCACCTTATGCACAAAAAACCCAGCCAATTCATCGCATTGAGTATTAGAGGTAATAGGGGAGTCGGCTTTCAGGTTGGAGCCTTTCATGACCTTAAGAAGAGAGAAGATCGTTTTTGGGGGGTTGTTGCTCTCCAGGATTTTATTGGCAATATACTCTGCTCTGGTTCTCCGGACTAATTTATGATAAGTCTTAATTGACTTACGATAGTTATTTTTAGCTTCAGTGTCGTAAGCGCATCTCCAAGCCCGCTCTAAATGTTTACAATTTGTTTTTGCCTTACTTACAGCTGTCCAGAGTATGAGACAAGAGTCTTCATGTTCTAAGTGGAAATATCTGGAGAGTCCATCTGCATTGGCATGGTTACTCCCAGGTCTATGTTCCACTGTATAGTCCATCCCCTGTAGGGAAATGGACCACCTCAAAAGTTTGGGGTTTTCACCCTTCATCTGTTTTAGCCACTAGAGGGGCTTGTGGTCAGTCTGAACAATGAAGTGAGTTCCAAACAAGTATGGCCTCAACTTCTTCAGGGCCCAAACCACAGCAAAGGCTTCCCTCTCAATAGCTGACCAACGTTTCTCTCTGGGGGTCAGCCTTCTGCTAATAAAAGCTACTGGCTGATCCTTACCCTCTGCATTCAATTGTGATAACACAGCCCCTACCCCCAACTCAGCTGCATCAGTTATGGCAAGGGGGCGCTAGAGGGTGCACGGCAAGATGGCTGCGCTGTAGTGTAGCTCTGCCGGCCAGAGACTTCATCCGCTAACAATCCTGCTTTCCCTGCTCACATCCTTTGCCACAAAATATGGGATGCGTTCATGCAACACTAGTAGCTTCACGGAGTGAGTAATTACTGGAGCCAGAACTCACGATTGCGGAGAACGCTGCGGCTTCCAGCGCGGGCCCAAGTTAACAAGATGGCGGCCTTGCAATCGCACTGAGGGCTGGTGCACGGAGCGTGGCAGGGGGAAGAGGCTGAGACCGGCATCTGGAGGCGGAGGATCGAGCTGCTGCCCGGTGGTCGCCTGTGTGCGTCGATAGCCGGTGAGTGTGCGGCGGGCGGGCAAGTGCGGAGGTTGCCACTGGCTTGCCTGAGAGGCCGCTGTGTATCCCGGCCGGAGACGTGCCATAGGCGAAGGTGGTCGGAGGGTGCGTGACTCTGCCCTGGGCGCCGGAGTGGGCCTCGGACAGACCTGCTGCCACTTGAAGTACCGCAGCCTGAGAGGAGATCGTGGGCCGTGTACCGGAGCGCGGTGCGGGACAGCGGGGGTAGTCACCTCCGCAGGCGGCCGCGATCGGGCCTGCAGAACGGTGCACAGTCAAAATATCGATTTTTAAATATCGACCAACATTAATATCGAGTTTTAAATATCGTAGGGACAGAATATCGATGTAAAGAATATCGGTGACCAGAATATCGACCTGAAGGTAAGAAATATCGTTTTTGTTAATATCGAAGTTATTAATATCGATAGTAAAAATATCGATGTTAATAATATCGATGTTTATGTTAGTATTATGTATTTTAGTATGTATTTTATATGTATGTGTTCCACATGTTTTGTTATGTTTTGTATTATTTTTTTAAATATATGTATTAATTGTTTAGAAGTTAGTAATTTTTTTTAAAGTAAATTTTGCATTTTAGTACCGTAGCGGGTTGTGGGTTTATAGGGGAATAGGGTGGGAAGTAATTTAATTGTAATTAAGAAATTATTAATTTTTATTTATTGTTATTGATATTTAATTTATTGTTAATTAATTATTAATTGGTAATACATTTTTATTAATTGATTAATTGATAATTCTATTAATTGTATAAATGTTTTATTGGAGCGGGTTGTGGGTTTATAGGGGAACAGGGTGGGAAGTAAATTAATTATAATAAAGTAATGTTTTTTTTGGTATTGATAATTAATTTATTGTTTATTAATTATTAATTGGTAATTAATTTTAATTAATTAATTAATTGATAAATATATTAATTGTGTTAATTTAGTTTAGGAGCGGGTTGTGTGTTTATAGGGGAATAGGGTGGGAAGTAATTTAATTGTAATTAAGAAATTATTAATTTTTATTTATTGTTATTGATATTTAATTTATTGTTAATTAATTATGAATTGGTAATTAATTTTTATTCATTGATTAATTGATAATTCTATTATTTGTATACATTTTTTATTGGAGAGGGTTGTGGGTTTATAGGGGAATAGGGTGGGAAGTAAATTAATTATAATAAAGTAATTAATAATTTTTATTTTTTGGTATTGATAATTAATTTATTGTTTATTAATTATTAATTAATTTTTATTAATTATTTATTGGTATTGATAATTATTTTATTGTTAATTAATTATTAATTGTTAAATAATTTTTATTAATTGCTTAATTGATAATTATATTAATTGTGTTAAATTTTATGTGGAGTGGGTTTTGTGTTTATTGGGGAATAGGGTGGGAAGTAATTTAATGTTATTAAAGTAATTATTAATTTTCATTTATTGGTATTTATAATTAATTTATTTTTAATTTATTAATAAATCATTATTTTATTAAAACAATTATTTAATTGATAAGTATGTTATTTTTAACCCCTACACTATCCAACACTTTCCCTACTGTTGCACTCTCTGGAGTGGGAATAGTAATTTTTACCCCTACGCTATCCAACACTTTCCCTACTGTTGCACTCTCTGGAGTTGGAATAGTAATTTTTACCTCTACTCTATCCAACACTTTCTCTACTGTTGCACTTTCTGGAGTTAGAATAGCAATTATTACCCCTATGCTATCCAACACTTTCCCTACAGTGGCACTCTCTGGAGTTGGAATAGTAATTTTTACCCCTACGCTATCCAACACTTTCCCTACTGTTGCACTCTCTGGAGTGGGAATAGTAATTTTTACCCCTACGCTATCCAACACTTTCTCTACGGTTGCACTCTCTGGAGTGGGAATAGTAAGTTTTTACCCCTACACTATCCAACACTTTCCCTACTGTTGCACTCACTGGAGTGGGAATAGTAATTTTTACCCTTACGCTATCCAACACTTTCTCTACTGTTGCACTCTTTGGAGTGGGAATAGTAATTTTTACCCCTACGCTATCCAACACTTTCCCTACTTTTGCACTCTATGGAGTGGGAATAGCAATTTTTACCCCTTCACCAGCCAACACTTTCCCTACTGTTGCACTCTCTGCAGTTGGAATAGTAATTTTTACCCCTACGCTATCCAATACTTACCCTACTGTTGCACTCTTTGGAGTGGGAATAGTAATTTTCACCCCTACGCTATCCAGCACTTTCCCTACTGTTGCACTTTTTGGAGTGGAAATAGTAATTTTTTTCCCTCCGTTATCCAATATTTTTCTGTATTGTTTTACTTAATGTTGTGTATAATTTATTTTACAAAAATTAAAAATATTGTAATTTTTTTTATTTGTTAAATTTTTTTTTTTAATTTCTAATAATATTTTTGTATGTGTATGTCTGTATTTATAATTTATAAAATATTTTTAACAATTTATAAGTTATTAAAATAATTATGTATTAATATTATTAAGTATATATATTATATTTTATAAGTATATGTTTAATTTATTTTAACATTATATGTATCAGTTTTTATTTTTAAACATTTTAAAATAATTTTACCTATGTTTCTTTAAATTATATGTATTATTTACTTTATTTTACATTATTTTTTAACATTGAAAAAAAACTATGGGGGTCATTACGATGGCGGGCGGAAGCACAACCGCCGTGCTGGCGGATGCAAAAACCACCAGTTACCGCCGGCACGCAGCAGTCCACACGCCCGCCCAATTACGATGCGAAAAGTAGGCCAAACACCGCCGGCAAGCCAGCAACACCGTCCGCCATCAAAGTGCGTCCGTACACATAGCGGCGCAGCACAATTGACACACACCGTCCGACGAAATCACGTCCCGCCCGGCGTATAAATTACGATGCTGCAAACAAACGGCTCCCACGGCTAAGAGATACCGTACGACAAACCGAAGCGGTAACACGGACGCCGAGCACGGACAACGAAGAAGCGGCTCCCCCGAGCATGAATCCAGCACTGCAGGCCCTCCACATGCTCTTGCTGATGCACCACCAAGGACGCAACGTACCGCGGAGACGCAGGTAGGCACACACACAACAAGTGCACGCAAACAGCGCACACAGTGCAAGGGCGGAAAAGCGGACAACCCCCCACCAGCGCGTGTACACTACACATCCACCATTGCATCCACATATGACACACAGGCCAAATCGTAACATCGCGTAACACATGTGTACATACCACCTGGGACTAGGAACCAACCACCCCGTCACGGCCCCAAAGCGGCGATGACGCTGCCACACATGCGCACAATGCAGAGGCCAACCGCAGCGCCATGCATGCGTCGCACACAGACACAGGGACACAACCAAGCAGCACACACATCAGCCCCACCCCGAACGCACATGACACGTGACAGGCCTGCCACAGACATGTCCCCAACGCCCAATTCACGGACAACACCCAACGCCACACAACCGACGCACACATGTCAGTGAAGTCACGCAACAGCAGGACACACCCCAGTGTAACAAACATGGCGTAGCACACAGCGGCGGCAACACCAACTAGGAGAAGCAGGGCCCCTTCGGGAAGAGGAACGCCAGTACCACACTGAAACACCCATACCACCCTGCACATATGAACAAGACATATAAAACGGAACACCAAAGAGCCCGGGGACCGACAACAGGTGGCCCAAGAATAACATTCACACACAAGGCCCAACGCAGAGCGGAAAGGCAGCCTGCCTCCCACACAAGGGAGAGCAGACAGCACTGAATGACCTTCCATTCCAACTCCGAAACCACAGCCCTACGAAAGAAGCCGGTGAATACAGCCATTGTCCAAGAAAAGACCAACACAGGCATGCCGAGGAGACCGACCACAGGGCAGATAGCGCATATCACAGAAGCACACAACGGACGGGGAGGAAAAAAATAACACTCCCCATGTCGGCCACATGCAAGTTAATTGGAAGGAGTCACACATCACTGACCTTGAACTGTCTGAGAAGCATGTGGGATGAGGGCCCATGTCCTCCGCACAAGCCAACAGAACACAAGTCCTGTCTCCCTACGACTACACAGAGCTCACAGCAACCTCGGAGCGTGCACATTGCAGACTGCACACACAGCCGGAGCACGCCACCACAACGCACCGCTGCAAAATGGCAACCGCAACACACCTACCCAACTACGCCGGACAGCTCAAGCTGTACAAAACCAACCTGATACATATATTGGGATGCGATCTCCTGTCCCTGCTGAACGTAAGTTACCGACTGACTTACCGCATCACATTGTTCAGCTGCGTCATGCCCGTCTTCTACTGTCGGAGGTGTCCCTACCATCATCCAGTGGAGATATGCCTCTCCAACCCGGCATGTCTAAAGGCGGACCTGCTACCACTACTCCTCCCTCTGGACGCACACGACAGGGCCTGCTCTGCCTATGGGGGCATGGCGTATGTGGCCAACATCGCACCCGCACTGAAATGGGACCACTGTGCCTCCACACGACGGATCATCGAGAACAGCTACATCGAATGTCACCCAGCATGCCCCATCATGGTCCTCCAAGGGACAACTTACGAACAACACCTTGACAGCCACCATCCGCTACATTGGCTGGCAAACATGTACACCACCAATGACATGGAAGCCCTGCTGGACGGCATCGCATACCTGACAACCTGTAAATTCGTCGGACCACAACGCAGGTTCCCCGATTGACCTATGATGTCCAACCCCGCACCCATGCTTAGCTTCCGCACGGACTGGCCAGTCACCACCACAACAGCCATACCAAACGACCGGCAACTGTAACCACACCATCAACGACATCGCCATGACATCGGATATGACCGGGACATGCACACTGTTCCCCATCACATCCAGGAACACCGCATGCATCGTGGGAGGCAGTGGCATGGGGTCTGTGTATCGCACCCACATGGACGGAACTGCACGAACAACCAGGACACGACATGGATCCAGCGCCCATGGACACACACACCGCTCAGTGGACATGAATAGGTCGCCAGGAGTCTGTGGGTGCTACACCCCTCCCACCCCCGCCCCGGGAATCCCATACCAGGACCCTTGCATGGACGACAAGTGCATACAACAACAACACGACCCCAGTGACTGTGACATGTCCAGTAACCACCACATTGCAACAACAAGTGGCACGCCGCTGCATGCACGCAAGCACATGCCCTGATGTCATCTCACATGCACGCGTGCATGAGGAACAACCGCAGCAAACCTGTCACATGGAACTGAGATGGACTGTGCCCATGATGCCAAGCGGTCTGGTAGGCTACATGTATACCGTCTGTGTCAAAGTCCGCAGCTCCGCAGCTATACGTAAATGTACATTAGCACAGCCTTGGCCAAGCAGATGTAACTCTGAAGCCCACATCCCACATGCAACAGCCAATCACATGTAACCCCACACCCTATCCCATTTGCAATCATGCTCAGTATATCCTCAACATGTATTCCGCTGCCAGTAGTGTCCACTATACTGCATCACAGAGGACAGAAGACTCAATATAATGTTTGAAACCAAAACTGTCTCCGCTGACTCATTTCACAAGTACGAATGAGAGAGGATGAGAGTATGTGAAGTACACAGCAGTCGTGACATGACCATGTAGTCCACTGGTATTGGATGTCAACGCAAATGAGTAGCACAACTGTGGAAGACACACATGTGTCGTGTGAAGTCGTATGGACGCAGTGCTCAGGTGGGTGGGTGTGACGGGTAGATGCGCACATGCCAAGTTGGAGCACGCCGTGTTGGGAGGGGTCATGAACAGTACACCACCACTTCCCTGGGCATTGTGAGAGGACACCTGTCGGGGGAGTGAACACGTGTGTGCACAGCAGCCGGGCACACGTACAAAGCGGTACCAGGCGCACCTCAGCCCACCCTCTGTGGACAAGCTGGATCCTGTTGTGCGCCCGCCATGCCCCTTGACAAGGCACACACAGCCCCAGTCGACCAGGTGTAACCCCAACATAGTCAATCCGCACAGGCGATACAGGGCACGGGATGGCAGTGGAGCATGGTGTGTGAGAGGTCTCCTCGCGCTCCTCCTGGTCATATCACGCAGGCAATAGAACCTCAACGTCTAGCATGGCACAAGTCAAATGGAAGTGTAGGGGGACGCACCACAGCACGAGCAGCACTGACGTCATGGGAGGTGGCTCGCACCATCCCATCCATTGCCCATCATACCAACCACGCCACATGCCATTGCGACTAAGTGCAAGCGCGTGCGCCACCACCCCGAGCCCTCCCCAGAGAGGCCAAAGAGTGAATGTGTGGGCCATCAGTCACAGACGGATGCGGCCTGGCCGCAAGGGCAGCCACAGCCACTGGGTGTCGCAGGTGGCGGATCCGGAAGGCGAAGACTGTGATGCATAGTCCATGCAGGCCGGGTCTCCATTTGGGGCACCACGCAGGTGGACGGCGTCCCGTAACACATCATACCCTGAGACAGCCCACTCGTGCAACTGGACCCACACATACACTCCTTGCCCTCTCCGGTGCGAGCTTGGGGCTGCCTGTGCAAGCGCTAGCCTCGCAGGTGCACATGCATATTGGGGAGCGAGGGGAGGACATGAGGGCTGGGGCGAAGATGACTGTATCACTGTCAGTGAGTACAAGGGATGACCCAGATGTGGAAAGGAAGAGACGTGTCCCGTGTGTACTGCAACTAGTCGCCAATCCAACTACCCCCCCATGTCCGGAATGTAAGCCCGCACCTAGGCCCGCCCATCCGCCACATCGAATATACCACCAGCACGACAACCTTCCCATTCAAAACACTGACTGGGGGTGGCGACCAGTGAACAATCATGTGTAGCCTACCCAAGCGTACATGTGGGCCCTCCATGATCCATGTCACCTGCGGTAAAGTCATGACATGCGCAATGAGGGAAGTGAGGAGAGCTGTCCGCCCCACGCACAGAAGGTGCATCAGCTCCACAGACCCAGCAGCGAGTCCAGCAGGGGTCACATGTGCAGGGGCAGCTGTGCCTGGTGTGAAGGCACATGCATATAGACAGCACATCGACCAATGTGTAGTCTGCCCACATCTACAGTCCATCATCATGCGGACATAGGAATTGAACACAGGGCAACACATCTTAGTGGGTGCACCCACCGTGACCAACAATGCGCAATCATCGACGTACCCGCCCTGTGCATGGCCCCCCACCCAACGGAGGCACATCCAGTGCCACCATCCCACACACACAAGCCTTCCACGGAACATGCTGTGTCCAATGGTCAGTACAGAGTCAGCGCCCATCTGGTGGATCCTGAACAGGAGACACATGCACACACATGCCAGCTCCCACTATGTACGTCTGCCACCTGGCACGTGCAATGTAACCTCTCACCTGTGACGTGTGACTGCAAGCACACAGCCGTCTTGGCATGGGGCTGTCAATGTGGACACCTGTCAATGTTTCGGGAGGTGTGATCTGTACAGTGCTGTACATAGGGTGCAGTGCTGACACCTACTACTGTCTCATATCCCCTCGTGCCACAGGTCCCACTTGTTTTGGCCGCTCAGCCTGTGCCCACATCGTCGTCGTCGTGTGCCATACTCATCCAGCCTCGGAAGCAGTTCCATGCTCAGCAGACATTCATGTTGCCGTGGCGTTGCCGCTTGACGAATATGCAGTCAGTCCCCATCAGCACGCCCGCAAGTCATTGGGGCCTAGATCCCCATGTGCATGCACATGGCAGTGGTTTGTATCACTAGCCATTGCCATTGTTGGGAGACCTGTGTAAGTGTATTGTGGCCGTGCCGTCCCAGCTTGACAGCTGGGCTGTGGCTCATGTGCTTGCTCAGTCATGTCAGTGATGTGTATGCGAAATTGCTATGTGTTGTGTTGCTTTGACATGTGTCCACTGCCATTTTCCCTAGGCGGAGACCGAACATTGACCGCCCATACCAATTGCTGGCGGACATGGACGATACAGAGGTCATTAGGAAGTTTCGGCTGGACAGGCCAACCCTGCATCGACTGTGTGCCATGTTGGAACCCCATCTCCGTCCCCGCAGGGTGTATCCGACAGCTGTCACCCCCACGGCTAAGGTGATGGCCGCCATGCATTTCTTCGCCACTGGGTCATTCCAGCACAGAGTGGGCAGTGGAGGAGGGATGTCCCAGCCCATGTTCAGCAAGGTGCTGAGGGATGTACTGGCAGCCATGATGCTGTACCGAAACAGGTACATCCGCTTCCCCAGGGCTCGTGAATTGGCGGCAGTGAAGGGTGCATTCTATGCCCTTGGCAGAATCCCACACGTCGTTGGAGCCATTGACTGCACACATGTTGGCCTTGTTCCACCACAGGCCACTGAGCACCTGTACCGCAACAGGAAGCACACGCACTCCCTGAATGTGCAAGTGGTGTGCCTTGCGGACATGGTGATCACCCACGTGTGTGCAAAGTTCCCAGGCTCGGCCCATGACGCACACATAATGCGCAACAGCATCTTGCCACGACTGATGTCCAATCTGCAACAGGATCGTGGCTGTATTGTCGGTGAGTATGTGGAGTGGTGTAGCGTGCTGGTTGTGCGATGCTGTCCCCTGTCCAGTTGGAATAGCAACGGTTCTCTGTGTCCCTCACACCCAGGTGACTCTGCGTACCCGAATGGGGCATGGCTGCTCAGTCCATTGAGGAATCCTCGCACCCCAGCAGACGATCGCTACAATGAGGCACATGGGAGGACCAGACGTGTGGTCGAGCGTACCTTTGGCCTCCTCAAGTCCAGGTTCAGGTGCCTGGACCGCACCGGGGGTGCGCTGGCGTACTCCCCACAGAAGGTGTGCCAGATAGTGGTGGCGTGCTGCATGCTGCACAATCTGGCCATTCGGAAGCAGATCCCCCTCATCGTGGATGACGGAGATCAACCAGGGCCCCAGCCCGCAGACCAGGACAGCTCGAGTGAGGAGGACAGCGGAGAGGAGGAAGCTGGTAATGTGCGGCAGCAGCTCATCGCCCACTACTTCACTTGACGGTGAGTGTCCATGTACGACGGCTGATGTGGCTGTATCTGTGCAGGTGTGTGTGTGCTGTGTCAGGGTGGCCGTTTGTTCACTGCGTGCTGTGTGTCAACGCTCCATGGCCAGGGTAGTATGCCACTGTTGGTGGCTGTGGCATTGTGCCCTATTGCTCTGTGCGATGTGTGTACATTGCTTGTAGTTGTTGACATGTACTGTGTGATGGGTGTGTGACACACTCATTGAATGTGCTCCTGTTCTGTCTCCCACCCCTAGGTCCCTACAGGCTCCTCCGGTTCCATTGCCATGCCACGCATCAGGTGCCTTTCCGCCCAAGGTGGCCGTTGTATTCCGTACAAATAAAACACAGGGCACAAACAGCAGTTTGTGTAAGAGGTGCATTTATTTCAAACTGTGACATGTGATTGTGTGCGAGGTGATGACAAAAGTGGTGCGTGCAGTGACAATGAGCTGTCGGTCACGGCTGCGTGATGCTCAGGGTGTACCCACTTGTTCCATGTCCATGGTCCAACAGACACATGCCATCCAGATGGCTGTGTGGAGTGGGATCGTAGTCCAAGTCAATGCAGTGGGTGGTCAAGGAAGGCTGGCTGGCTGCCTCACTTGCGTCTGGAGCGTGCGTAGTCCTCCCGGGAGATCTGTTTGTACTTCGGACGGCCCCTTCCACGTTTGGGAGGGGGTGTGTGGTGGCGACCTGCTGGTGGGGGGTGAGGTGTGCTCACTGGCTGTGGACGCAGGGGTACTGGACACTGCTGCTCGACCCTGCGCCCCGGCAGGTGGTGGCGGTGGTGGAGCTGCTGTCCCTGGCTGTGACCTCACCACCAGCTGGCCCATGAGGTCCACGAGTTGGCCCATACGGGCGTCCATGGACCTCAGCACCCCCAGCACCTCCCGCGTGTCTGAAGCAGACCTGGCCCATTGTCCTTGGGCCTCTTCATAGGCCCCAAGGACTCTGGCCATTTGAGGCAGGGCATGGCTCCCAGGGAGACTTGCGTTTCCTGACCCTGCTCCTCCTACCAGTACTGCTGCCACCGGCCTGCCCACTAGCCACATTGCTCACCACGGTCCTCGCTGTGGCTCCCAGGGTGGATCCAGTCGGCCGGGCCACCACCTGCGCTGGGGCTGGTGCCAGCGAAGACGTGGTGGTGGTGGCGGCGGTGGTGGTCGGTGCGGCGATGGTGGCGGTTGCGGCAGTGGTAGAGGCCGCAATGACCGTGGGTGTGGCCGCAATGACCGTGGGTGTGGCCGCAATGACCGTGGGTGTGGCCGCAATGTCCGTGGGTGTGGCCGCAACGACAGTGGCAGCAGGGGGCTGGGAATGTTCAGCAGCCCAGGATGATGGGTTGGTGGGTAGGAGGGGTCCTGGGGAGCGGCTGGGCCCTGCCACACCAGATGGGCCTGCTTGGTGGTCCGTGTCCGAAGAGGAGGACAGATCCTCCACATCCGTGTGTCCTCGTTGGGGGCTTGTAGGCTGGCTGTGCTGGCTGCTGTCTCCATCCCCAGCATCCAGCAGTTCGTCACCTGTGGAGAGAATGAGATTTGTTATTGTGTTGCACCTGGCGAAGTATGTATTTGTCGTCTGACATTAACAGTTCGTGCAATCTCGTACATGGGTTTCCCGGAGGCGTGTGTGTGGCTGTACCATTTGTAGTTGTGTGTGCTTGGCAATGGGACTGTGTGCTGTGCACATGTGGCATGGGACGGATTGGCCATGCCGATGGGTGTGTTGCTGTGCCCCTACTTATTGTGACTCTGGTGTATGCGGGCTCCTGGCCCATCCTGGGTCTGGTTTGTACTTTGCTTTTGGTGTTCAAATGGGACGCTTAGGAACGCATATGGCAACATGGGGGCCATGCCCCAGATTCGCATTTGGGAGGGAATATGATTTTGGGGTTCAAATGGGACGCTTAGGAACGCATATGGCAACATGGGGGCCATGCCCCAGATTCGCATTTGGGAGGGAATATGCTTTTGGGGTACATGCTGTGAGCCATGGGTGCCGAACGTGACATGTGTTGTGGCAGCATGACAGTGCATGGTCTGAGGTGTGTGCATGCCTGACATGGCCTGCATATTTGCTGTCTGTTGTGATTACTGGACATGGCATTGGACGCATCGTTATGAGTGAGTGATGGTTGTCTGCCAGCCAACGTATTGCAGTTGTCCCATCTCCTTGGTGTGCGTGCTGCCCTGTGCCATGTGCATCACTGCAGTGCTCGTGGGGGGTGTGGCCCATGTTGTGTGTTGTTGCTCACAGTGTGGCGTGCGCTTCATTGACTTCTGGCACATGGTTGGTCATGGGCATGTATCTTAGCGTGACTGCTGTATGTGTGGCAGCTGTGCGGATGACATGCCTTTCATGAGACTGGGGCTGACGGATGGGATGGATGGTATGTTGTATGTGCATGGTGTGTCTTTGTGTTTGATGGGTTCAGTGGTGTTCGTGTGCATTTATGTTGTTCCGCTCTGTTGCGTCTAGTGTTGTTTGTCTTACATTGGCGTAGTTGTGGGGTGTGTGGTTGACAGGCAGTAGGGGCTACATGGACAGGACTTCAATGGTGTTTCGGTTGTGTGTGATGAGTTGCACAGTGGCTGCCGTGTGGTACTATATTCAGTGTGACTTGTGCATGCAGACGTGGCTCCTTGGGTGTTGCTGTGTCTGTGATGGGTCATGTGAGGTGTGAGTCTGTGGTTCATGTCCATGTGCACATTGTTCACTTGTTCGTGACGGTGGGCGGTGCTGCGTGTTCGTCTGCTACGTGACATGTCCCATGTGTTGGTCGTGTTACGGTCCTCATGCCTCCAGTAATCCAGCCCTGTCCAGTTTCCCACCTGCAGGTTGTTCGGGCGTGCACTGTACTGGATGCCACATGGTTCTAAGCGGGGGTGCTCCATGTTGCAGGTCTGTGGGGGTGGGGGGTGTTGTGGGTCGTGGTGGTGGCTGGACACCCACTGACACCGATTGTTGTGGATCGTGATGTCTACCTTTCGGCTGTCGGTGTGCACTGCGGTGGCTGACACGTGGCTGTGGGGGTGGGGGATGCTCCTCCTTGCTGTGCTGTGGGACTAGGGGCCTGGTGTGTGTTGTACTTGGGCTGTCCACCCTCCCACCCACTGCACTTTGTGTTCCTGCCACTTACCTGTTACTTGTCGGTTAGTGCAGCTATGGCGGACACATGGGTGTGGTGGGTGCTCGTTGTGGCGCTTCTGGCATACTTGGGGACCTGTTGGTGGTTACGTGGCTGGCTGAGTGTACACATGTCCCCACGTATCTTACAGTTGTTCGGTTTGGGCTGTGTGTGGTGGTGTCTGTTGCATGTGTGTGTGATGTGTTGTGTATTGTGTGCTGGACATGGGGGTGTTTGTCCCTGGGAGCTGTGGCATGGTGGTAGTGCATGTGAGTACATAGCGGTGTGCTGGTATACATTAGTTTGTACTTACCAGCCTCCACTCCCCCTGCTAATCCGGCGAGGATCTCCGGATGTATAATGACTCGCACCTTCTCCTCCCACGCTTTGAAGGTCTTGAAGAGCGTGGGATTCCCTCCGCCAGTGACGGCTGCCAGCTCTCTGTTCTTGCTCTCCTTCTTCTTGACCAGGCTCTTGACGTCATTCCACCGTTTGTTGATTTCAACTCTGTTCCTGGGCAGGGTCCCGACTGCATTGACCTGGTCTACGATCCGGTTCCACATTCTCTTTCTGGTGGCTAGTGGTGTGTGCTGGACCAGGTTCCCATAGATTTGTGGGTGCACCTTGATGATCTCGTCGACCATGACCGTCAGCTCAATGGGCGTGAACTTGGGCATTCTTTGTGGTGCCATGGTGTTTGTGGTGCTGGTGCGGTGTGTGTTGTGTAATGTGCAGGGGGTTTGTGGTGCCGGTGTTTGGTGGTGGTGGTGGTGGTGGTGGTTGTGATGTGTGCGTTTCTGTGTTGTGCTGCTGTCCTTGCTGTGTCACTGTGTCCTCTCCTCTCCTCTCTAGTTTGCAATGTTGCAAGGGGTTGTGGTCTGTGGGAGTGCTGCTTTTGTACTTACCTATGTGGGTGTGTCCTCATGGTCTGTTGTTTTCAGGTGTGTTGTGTCTGGTGTTCTGGCCTTTGTAGTTTTTGTTTGTCCAGGGGGGGTGTTTTCGGGATGTGTACTGTGCTTGTGTATTTGTGCGTGCCTTGTTGTGTGGACTTGTTGGCCATGTTGTGTGCGATTGTTTTTGTCAGCGGATGGTTTCTGTGCAGGGACGTGGGCGCCATGGCTTCTGCCGTGTCGATTCTCATCGGCGTTGTTTGCGCAGGCGGGCGGTATATTTGTAGTTTTCCGCGCTCATGGCGGTGCGATCGTAATCTCACGTGCGGTGTGTCGGCCGTGAGGGCGGGCGGTTTTGTGTTGTCGTGCGTGTTTCCGTCCGTGGCGGGCGGTTTGACTCCGACTCGGACGATGGCGGGCGGTATCTTGTGTGATTTTTCCGCCGATGGCGGTTTTCGGTTTGTGTAATCGTAATGGCGTGGTCGGTGTTCAGGCGGTGTGTGCGGGCGGATTTTTGCCGCTTCCATGCCTGGCGGATTTTTTTACGCCGGGTATCGTAATGGGCCCCTATATTTTTTACAACGATATTTTTGACATCAATATTTTTTTTCGATATTTTTGTACTTACCATGATGTAGATAGGATGTCGATATTCTTGACTTCGATATTTTTGTCACGATAATTTTGTACCTCGATATTTTTGAGGTCGATATTTTGTCAGTGATTCCTGCAGAACAACACCGCAGCCCGCGCCCATTGTTTGCTGTGCTGCCGGGAACGAAATACCGCATGTAGTGTGTCCCTGCACCGCGGCCGCTGATATTGCAGAGGTGCTGATGAACGGGGGGCACACGTTTTATTACTGACTCGGAGCGGCCGTCTCGGACCTAACTGGACTGATTTGCGGCAAATTTGAGGCCTATTGGGCGGACAAACTGGACTACCGAGCAGCGCGTAGTGACTCGGTACTTGCTATGTGGCTGTGTATCAGCCTCCTACACCACGGGGCATCTGTGGCTATGCTGAGCTTCTGCGGAACCCCAACGGTGATAGGGTGCTTGGGGTGAAAATCTTTGAGAGCCACTGCCCTGGAGCCCGGGCCAGAGGGACACGAACGCTACAGGGAAGAAGGTCACTAGTGTGGCGGACCCCTGTTCGATCCTTAAACCTTGCAGTGGGGACTGGCATTGATTGCAGAACTTGCTCACTTTTACGCCTGGTGAAGATACTACGTCGTAGAGTTGTTACGTCTCCATCCTGCGCGACTCCGCCCCGGTGCGTGCACCGACATCTGGCACTGCAATTGAGTCATATTTGAGGCCGCTTTCCTGACGCCCATTCTATCCGAGATACTGACCGGTCCAGTCACGCGCAGAGGCCCAGAGAGCGCAGACTTATCACTTTCCCGGTTCGAAGGCAGAATCCTCCATACTCTAACCAACAGTGCAGAGCCAATATGGGAAAAACTGAACGAAGTCAATCTCGACTAACGTTCGAGCCCCGAAAAGCCGGCAAATTGCAGCAGCGGGCCACCTCTGATTCGGAGATAGATGCTCCCGCCGACAGCTTATCCTCCATTGAGAAGACACTGCTGGCTGCACAAACCAGCTTACAGTCCATCGATGGCAAAATAGACAGTTTAAATTTAAGAATGGATCATATGTCCACGAAGTTGGACAAACATGCGTTGCGCCTGGGTGAAGTGGAAACGCGAATCTCTGATGCTGAGGACGGCTTGCAGCAAATGATGTCAAAAATACTAGCCATGGAAAAAGTGCTCGCCGTCATACAACCAAAAAGCGAGGACTTAGAAGCCAGATCCAGGCGCAACAACCTACGGATCACAGGCCTACCAGAGTCCACGAATACTGGCCGACTGGAAACCTATGTTGAGGCCTTGCTGCAGGCGATCTTTGGGGCTGAACAATTGTCACCAGTGCTGATAGTAGAGCGAGCGCACCGCTCGTTGGCTACCCGACCTCCCCCGGGACCCCCTCGCGCCCCATAATTGCGCGCTTGCTGAATTACAGAGATCGAGATACCATCCTCCGAATGGCCAGGGAGAAAGGGACCATCATCCACGAGGGAAACACTCTGGCTTTTTACCCGGATTTTACCGCGGCAGTGAAAGCAGCAAGAAAAGAATATCAACCCGCGAAACGGCTCCTGATGGCGGAAAAAGTCCCTTACGCAATGTTATACCCGGCGCGGTTACGCATTGACTGGAATGGCAAATCAAAAATCTTCACCACTCCAAAATCTGCGATGGACTTTGCCAAGGCACTCAAGCGTAGAAACCGGGAGTCCTCCACTATAGCGGATGACGACCACGATGACTCCTCACATGAAGCTGCTGAGTGATAGCCTGTCTGTGCCACGGGATGATTATGATTATTGTGAACTTTTTTTTTTTTTGGTCTTCCATTGTACAGACTGAGCACAGGCGATAACGGCCCTCTCACATCTGCAGCTACGCTCTGAACTGCTGACACAAACTCTCACCACTCAGATAAGATTTCTGATATTGCTCACATAAATGTAATGTATTGTCTCATTCTAATTTGTATTGCTATGCGGGCGGGAACCTTTATTGTTGCTCTCCGTCCGCCTCCCTTTACATCTGGGAGGTTACTTGTGCTCCAGTGCTCCCCTATGGGTGATCCCCACAGCTGACTTCAGCTCTGTTTTACTTTTGGGTATTGTTTTGGGTGGTTCGGGATGGCTTTAGCAAGTTGGGGATGCTGAAGTGGGTGGGGGGTGATGGTGGGATGGGGGTTGGAGGTTGGAGGGTTTGTTCATGTGGCTAAATGTTACTCAGACATCGCAATGTATGCTAGGCAAGAGCTTTACAATGCAATTCTGTCATATATGCTGTACAATCTGTTCAAATGCTGCCCATAGACCGTGAAACAATCACCTGCTTAACGTGGAATGTGAGGGGGCTTAACTCACCCAAAAAGATACGTCAGGTATTGACATATTTAGATCGACACAAGATAAAAATTGCCCTCATCCAGGAAACACACTTGACACGACATAATGAGACACAAATTGGGGCACATTGGGCCGGTTACCGACTGGCCTCTTCGTACTCGGCATACGCCAAAGGGATGCTCGCGCTTATTAAGAAAAATCTTCCTTTCACCATTATCAAAAGCTGCACGGACGAAGCTGGCCGCTATGCTCTAACACATGGCAAATTGGCAGGGGTGCTATTAACTCTAGTGAATGTCTATGGTCCTAACGTAGACGACCCTGGTTTTTTTGACCGCATAATTTCTATATTGCGCGACTGCCCAGACGCCACAATCATATGGGGGGGTGATCTCAACACCCACCTTGATCCCAGTAAAGACAAATCAAGTGGGATGGGAGGGCACTCACCCCAAGAAGCTAGAGTTATTAATGAAGGATGGCAGAGCTCAGTCTAACAGATGTATGGCGCCTGCGCAATGCGGAGAGATTAGAGGGAACGCACATTTCCACGGCACATGGTAGCTGGTCGCGGCTGGACTACTGGATACTGAGCGAGGGTGCGACGACCTGGGTCTCAGACATAGAGGGATTGCCAAGAATGTTATCTGACCATAGCCCAGTCAAACTTTGATTACATATCCCAGAAACTATCAGCCGACAGTTTACTTGGCGGTTTTGCTCCGAGGCACTACTAGACCCACTGTATACACACACAATCCGTGAGGCCATAGTACAATATTTTGCACAGAACAAGGGGTCCGTAGATAGTGCAGCGATCCTCTGGGAGGCCTTCAAGGCCACGATACGGGGCAAATGTATTAGCACGACAGCGGGGATATTAAAAGACATTCGGGGCCAAGGCTGAACACACTTTGATACGGCTTGAAAGGGAGTATGAGAGTTCCCCTAGCACCTCGCTTCTCGCACAAATTAAGGATTCATTATTGGAATACAATGACTTGGCGGCGGAAGAAATCCGTTATTTGTCCCGGAGACACGTGGCCCGTGCATATGGGGAGGGAGGTAGACCAGGGCATAACCTAGCTGTCAAAATAAGGGCCCGAGAGGACAGGCACACCATCACCAAGATAACTGATGCATCCGGTGTGGACCACTACACTACACGGGACATCATAACACAGTTTAGAAATACCTATGCAGACCTATACACCTCACAACATAAGATGGATACCGCGGACCTAGATGATTACCTATCAGACATTGCCCTTGCGTGGCTGTTAGATGGCCAGCGAGAATACTTGAGCCAACCAATAACTGAAGAGGACATCCGGGAAGCGATCAAAGCTCTCCCAAACAAAAAAGCCCCCGTTCCAGACGGCCTCACCTGCGAGTTCTATAAGGAATTTGCAGAGGAGTTGACGCCCCAATTACTCGACATGTATGCAGAGGCCTACGAGGAGGGCAAGTTACCACCAACACTCAGGGAAGCCCTAATAATCACCCTACTAAAAAAGATAAGCCACCTTCCCGCTGTGACTCTTATTGGCCGTTGTCGCTTATCAATATTGATGCGAAACTGCTAGCGAAAATCTTGGCGACCAGACTTAAACCTCTGATGCCGAACTTGGTCCTACCAGACCAATCCAGATTTATTTTATTCCTGATAGATCTACCTTGCATAATCTGCGTACGCTCTTTGCCATGTTTCATGTACTTGATCCTGATTTAAAGGCGGCGGCCGTGATGCTTGACGCGGCCAAAGCCTTTGATTCTATAGAATGGGGATATTTATTTCATGTACTTCAGCGAATGGGGTTCCCTCTCAGTTTCATTGCATGGGTACGGTTACTGTACACTGATCCCACAGCACGGATTCGCGTGGAAGGCAACACTTCGGACCCCATACAAATAAGTAGAGGGACTAGGCAGGGCTGCCCCCTGTCACCGCTCCTGTTTGCGGTAATGCTGGAGCCATTGGCTTGTATTATTCGGCAGAGACATGGAGCGGCGGCGTTACGTTTTGTCCACCGCCCTGTGAGCATATCACTTTATGCGGATGATATGCTGTTGTTTATTAGGGAGCCGCACACTTTTCTGGCGCCAGTCTTGAGGGAATACATATGGTTCGGACGGTTCTCCGGCCTCACAATAAACTGGTCCAAATCGGTGGTGGTACCGCTGACTGAAAACACTTCTCCCCACGATCTTGAATTCCCTCTGATATAGTCCACGGAGCGTGTAAAATACCTTGGGGTATGGGTCCATCGTGATCCCGAAATAGTCATTCACGAAAATTATGGCACAGCCTGCACAATATTGGAGCAGCGGGTGGACAGGTGGATAAGACTACCTCTATCTCTTGCCGACCGCATGGCCCGTATTAAAATGGTCGTGTTGCCCAAGTTTCTCTACTTTTTTAGTACCATACCTATACCTCTCCCCACAGTTTTTTTCAAAACACTACGGTCGTTGTTACTCCGGCTGATATGGGGCGGTAAACAAGCTCGAGTGAGTCTGATGACCCTCACACTGGACTACAACAAAGGGGGCTTTAGTGTACCCGATATGTATTTATATTATCTCTGTGCTCAAGCACAGTATGCCCACTACTGGTATAACACACACAGTTTTATTCCACACGTCGCAGTGGACAATGGTGATGCACATCCCATCCCCCTGGGCTCCATACTAACTCACACTCATAGGGGCACGCCAAAAACTGAAATCAATTCGATTGACACTACGATCGCACCCTGGCAGGCGCTTGGCCGCATGGCGGCGAAATTGCCAATCTATTCCCCCTGCTACCTCTTGCATATCACGCAGGTGCATCGGTTACGCAGGAACCGGGTGGCATGCGAATCTTGACATTGGCTGGGATTGATAAAATGCAAAACATCTTCCCCAATGGCGCATTCCTCGCGAAAGACGACTTAAGCTACGTGCAAAATCAAACGCCACTATTCCTTTTCATCTTACACAGACTGAAGAAGGTGCTACAGGCACACTATCTCACATTTCCAACCGAACCTCCGACGTTGCAGACTTTACATGCTCTACTTGTTAGCCCCACGAGACATAAATTGGTCACCAAGCTGTATAGAGCTGCTAGAGATGAGAAGCCACCACCTCATAACAAAAGTATGGAGCAGTGGAATGCGAAACTTACTTCGCCGATCACACAGAAGGAATGGGAACACTGCTGCCAGCTCACTAGCGCACTCACATCTAATGGAAATTTACGAATAATCCACTTCAAATATCTACACCAAGTCTACCACACACCGCACAAGTTATTTAAATATGGCCTAAGAGATAGCGACACATGTAGACGGTGCGGTAACACGGGTGCAGATTTCTGGTATCTGGCTTGGTAGTGTGGTCGGGTGACTGCGTTCTGGGCAGAGATAATCCATAAGCTGCAGGATATGACCCACACTGAGCTACAATGTTCTCCGCAGGTATGCTTGTTGAGCCTGGTGCCGTTCCTGAAGGGCAGTACAGGTAAACTGGTGAGAATAGCGCTTCTATTAGCCAAGCAAAGGGTGGCAATGACCTGGGAGAGTAAAGCTAGCCCATCTTCCGATAAGTGGATAAAGGACATGGTATACTGTCGAGAAAACCTGGTATTTTATGCGGAAGAGCTGCCTGCCTCCTCTAGGCCTAAAGACATTTGGGAACCTTTGCTGCAATATCTACGGTCAACTGCGCAGGACACCTCATCTGACCTTGATGTACAATAGTATTGTATAAGTTTGCCCCATGTACGACATTGCACTGCATTTTACAAATGAGAAATCTGAGAATGTATGTGTTCATGTTCAATATGGCCACGGGTTGTTTATGTTGTTATACAGATTGATGCGACTTTCATTGCTGTGTATGTAACATGCATAAGAATTAATAAAAAACTTTACAAAAAAAAAAAACTCAGATGCATTAGTTTGAACAATGAATTGTTTGCAATAGTCAGGACTTTGCAGAATGGGAGCAGTGTCTGGGTAGTTGGAGCAACCCATTCCATGATGGTCTGGATTTTGCACTGCAATGGTTGAACCTGGCCTCCACCCACAAGGTGGCCCAGCTACACAACCTGACTCTGCCCTATCTGGCACGTAGTAGCCTTGATAGTGAGGCCTGCCTTTTGCAAGGCCTCCAAAACATTTCTCAGGTGGACCAGGTGATCCTCCCAGGTGGAACGAAAGACAGCAATATCATCTAGATAAGCTGCACTATAGTCTTCCAGGCCTGTGAGAACTTTGTTCACCAACCTTTGAAATGTGGCAGGTGCATTCTTCAAGCCAAAAGGCATCACCACAAATTGGTAATGCCCACTAGGGGTTGAGAATGCTGTTTTTGGCTTGGCATCCTCAGCTAGTCTGATTTGCCAGTAGCCAGCAGTAAGGTCAAAAGTACTCAGAAACTTGGCTGAGGCCAAAGTATCTATGAGTTCATCTTTCCTTGGGATAGGATGAGCATCAGTCCTAGTGACTGCATTGAGTCCTCTGTAGTCAACACAAAACCTCATCTCTCTCTTACCATCTTTGGTGTGAGGTTTAGGTACCAAGACTACTGGACTAGCCCAAGGACTCGTTGAGGGCTCAATGACTTCCAATTCCAGCATCTTCTGGACCTCAGTCCTGATGCAGTCCCTGACATGGTCAGGTTGCCTGTACATTTTGTTCTTCACAGGGAGGTTTTCACCTGTGTCCACTTCATGGGTACACCAGGTGGTCTGACTTGGAGTCAGTGACAACATTTGCCTAAACTGATTGAGGACCTTCCTGCAATCAGACTGTTGCTGCTCAGTGAGGCTGCTTGCCAAAGCTACACCATCCACTGAGCCATCATCAGGGCTCTGTGAGAGGAGGTCAGGGAGTGGGTCACTCTCTTCCTCCTGTCCCTCATCAGTAGCCATGAGCAAGCCCATGTCTGCCCTGTCAACATAAGGCTTGAGCCTGTTCACATGGAGCACCCTGTGGGGGCTCCTGGGAGTTCCAAGGTCCACCAAGTAGGTGACCTCTCCCTTTTGCTCAAGTATGGTGTGGGGTCCACTCCATCTGTCTTGGAGAGCTGCTGGGGCCACAGGCTCCAACACCCACACCTTCTGTCCTGGCTGGTAAACAGTCAAGACAGCCTTTTGGTCATGCCAGGCCTTTTGCAATTCCTGGCTAGCCTCAAGGTTTTTGGATGCCTTCTTCATAAACTCAGCCATCCTGGAGCGGAGACCAAGTACATAGTCCACAATATCTTGTTTGGGAGGTTTGAGAGGTAACTCCCATCCCTCCTTCACCAAACACAGTGGACCCCTAACTGGGTGACCAAACAAAAGATCAAAAGGGCTGTAGCCAACCCCCTTCTGTGGCACCTCTCTGTAGGCAAAGAGAAGGCAGGGCAACGGAACATCCCATTTTCGCCTGAGCATTTCTGGGAGCCCCATTATCATGCCCTTTAGGGTTTTGTTGAACCTTTCAACCAACCCATTGCATTGAGGATGATAGGGTGTGGTAAACTTGTAGTTTACACCACACTCTTTCCACATTGCGGTTATGTAACTAGACATAAAGTTTGTACCTCTGTATGTTAGGACCTCCTTAGGAAAACCCACCCTGGAGAAAATCTCCAGGAGGGCCCTTGCCATCACAGGTGCTGTGGTGGTCCTAAGGGGAATAGCTTCTGGATACCTGGTAGCATGGTCCACCACCACCAGGATGTAAGAATGTCCAGATGCTGTTGGAGGGTTCATGGGACCAATTATGTCAATCTCAACCCTCTCAAAGGGAACCCCCACCACAGGTAGTGGTATCAGGGGGGCCTTTGTAGTACCACCTGCCTTACCACTGGCTTGGCAAGTGATACAGGAGCGACAAAACTCCTTTGTGTCCTCTGACATATGAGGCCAGTGAAAGTGAGGGACAAGCCTGTCCAAAGTCTTGCTTTGGCCTAAGTGTCCTGCTAGGGAAATGTCGGGGCATATTTACAAGGGCTTTATCTCCGCTTTTTTGGCTTAAAAAGCCAAAAAAGCGGAGATAAAACTATCGCCCTATTTACAAGAGGGTGCTAACATGCATAATCGCATGTTAGCACCTCTTTTCCCAACGCCTCCCTTTGCATCTCTAATGAGATGCAAAGTGGGCGTACTCCCGGATGGACTACCTTGCAAATATCGCTGATGTTCACATCGCGATATTTACAAAGCTGCCCCAACATTTTAGCACACGTTACTTTTTGGAGAAAACCGCTGTTTTTTCCAAAAACTAACGTGTGCTAAAATGCAGACTTACCTATCCCTAACATTGGGGTGGATTATGCTGATACGCCCCTGTGGGGCGTATCAGCAAGGTTATTGCCGTTTTGCAGGGAACATCGCTGGAAAACCAGCGATGTTCCCTGCAAAACGGCGATAACCTCGCTATCTCTGGAATTTTTATCGCCCTGGAGAAACACGTTGTTAATAACGCGCTACCAGGGCGATAAATTTCAGGGTAGCCTGCGATAACAAAATTATCGCTAAGCACGGCCAGCGATAATTATCGCTGGCCGTTGATAATATGTCCCGTCATGTGCTAGGGTGAGTAGGAAACCCCTAAACTTCAGAGGTCAACCCCCTCCTGAAGAAACCCTCGGCGGACCCGACCGACCTCAAAAACTACAGACCCATCTCCCTGCTCCTTTTCCCAGCGAAAGTCATGGAGAAAGCCATCAACAGCCAACTCGCCACATTCATCGAAGAGCACAACATCCTCGACTCCTCCCAATCCAACTTCAGAAAAAACCACAGTACGGAAACCGCCCTCCTCGCCGCAACAGACGACATCCGCACCCTACTGGACAAAGGAGAAACAGTAGCCCTCATCCTCCTCGACCTCTCAGCGGCGTTCGACAGTCTCTCACCACACCCTAATACGCAGACTCCTTGACGCAGGGATCCAGGACAAGGCCCTCGAATGGATCCGCTCCTTCCTCTCCGGCAGAACGCAGCAGGTCAGACTCCCCCCTTTCCTCTCGGACCCTACACCAACTACTTGTGGAGTCCCTCAGGGGTCCTCCCTCAGCCCTACGCTCTTCAATGTCTACATGGCTCCACTCGCCCCCATCGTCAGAACCTATGGACTCAACATCGTGTCATACGCAGACGACACCCAACTCATCCTCTCCCTATCCAACGAACCCAACACCGCCAGTCACAACTTTCGAGAAGGCTTGGAAGCCGTCGCCAAATGGATGAAAAACAGCTGCCTACAACTAAACACCCAACAAGACAGAAGTACTCATCATGGGCCCAAACCCCGATGCCTGGAACGACAACTGGTGGCCCCCCTCCCTCGGAAACCCGCCCACCCCCACGGACCACGCATGCAACCTGGGAATCATCCTGGACTCCGAGCTCAAAATGGACCACTAGATCAACTCCGTCTCGTCCTCCTGCTTCCACACCCTCCGCCTCCTACGTAAGACCTTCAAATGGATCCCCCTCGAACACAGAAAGACCGTCACTCACGCCCTGGTCACCAGCAGACTCGACTACGGCAACGCACTCTACGCCGGAATAAACAAAAACCTCACCCGCAAGTTACAGAACATCCAGAACGCCGCCGCAAGACTGGTCCTCAACCTTCCAAGACACTGCCACATCTCCCAGCACCTGCGCTCACTCCACTGGCTCCACATCGAGGCCAGAGTCACCTTCAAGATGCTCACCCACGCACACAAGGCCCTCCACGACACCGGACCAGCATACCTGAACAGCCGACTCAATTTCCACGCACCCCAAAGGACCCTACGATCAGCCCAGCTCTCCTATGCCGTGGTCCCCCGCACCAGAAAGACCAGATCGGGAGGCCGCTCCTTCTCCTTCCTCGCGGCCAGAGCATGGAACGCCCTTCCGCTCCACCGCCGACAGACAACATTGCTTCCCATCTTCGCAAGAAACCTCAAAACCTGGCTCTTCGACAGACCCCCTCCATGATGGACTGGAACCTGCACCCCACCCCCCACCCCCACCCCCAGCGCCTTGAGACCCTTACGGGTGAGTAGTTGCGCTTAACAAACGCCTGATTGATTGATTGATTGAGGTATAACCAACCTCCTGGTGGCACCAGGCTTGGGGTCTCTATCCTCTGAATATAGGAGTCCCTCATCCCAATAGATCCTGTGAGACCCACTGACATTCCCTGCAGCCTCAGCAGCAGCTTGCTGTCTGAGGGGTTCAAGAGAGGGGCAGGTTTGCTGTTCCTGGCTGAGATCTGCCCTAGAAGGTCCCCCTGTCCCCAAAAACTCAACCAGATCAGGTTCAAGTTCATCTGAGACAGTTCCTTCAGCAGGACTGGAGTCATCTTCCTCAAAAGACTGACCCTCATTCTGAGCCTGGGGGGAAGACACAGCCTTACCCCTCCTGTTCCTCTTCTTGGAAGGCACCTGGTCCATCTTTTCAGGATTCAGGGCCTGTTCAGTGGTTTTCTGTTTGGCCTGTGACCTAGTTACAGCAAACACATCTGCAGTGATGCCCAACATTGCTGCATGAGTCCTGAGTTCCACTTCAGCCCAGGCTGAAGTTTCTAAATCATTGCCCAACAAGCATTCCACAGGGAGGTCTGAACTTACCACAACCTTCTTAGGGCCAGTTACCCCTCCCCAGATGAAATTAACAACTGCCAAGGAATGGTCTGTCCTGACATTGCTAGCATTGGGCACTTGGTACATCTCACCAACTATGATCTGGTCAGGGTGCACAAGATCTTTTGTCACCATTGTGACACTTGCCCCTGTGTCCCTGTATGCCATGGCCTCCTTACCATTTATTAAAGGCTGTTGTCTGTATTTGCCCAGGTTACGGGGACTAACAAATAAGGAGGCAATATCCATGCCTCCATCACAGACTAGAACAGCCTGAGCTGGAGTTCTGACTAGGCCAGAACCCATCGCAGAGCCCAAGGTTAACCCCACTATTCCCTTGTTCTGTGTACCACCACTTGAAACTGTGCTAGGGGGAGCAGTTGCCTTAGGGGCAGTGGTGGTAGGAGTAGAATCCTTGGCCCTTGGACAATTGGCATCTTTTGTCCAATGGGTTTTTTCCTTACATATGTAACACCAAGGTTTCCTTTTGCCTTTTCCCTTGTTGGGTTGTGACTCCCCCCCAGATGCAGGTTTTTGGGGCCCTGATGAAGACTTCTGATCTTTATTTTTGTCCCCACCCTTATCTGAGTTCTTAGAGTCTGGTTTCTTCTGGTCACCACCATTGGTCTGAGTTTTCTGCTTCACCCTGGTTCTGACCAGGTATTGATGCAACAACTGGTTTTGGTAATTATTAAGGATCTGCTCCCTCATAATCAAGTTGTACAATCCCTTGAAATCATTCACCTTGCTACCAAATAACCAGCCTTCCAGAACCTTAATGGCACAATCAACAAAGTCTACCCAGTCCTGAGTCTGTGTCTTCTGGGTGTCTCTGAACTTAATCCTGTATTGTTCAGTGGTTAAGCCAAACCCTTCAATGAGAGCACTCTTCAGGACTGAATAGTTGTCAGCATCCTCTTCTCTAACAGTGAGGAGCTTATCTCTACCTTTGTCAGCAAAGGAGAGCCACAAGATAGCTGCCCACTGCTCCTGAGGGACCTTCTGTACTTTACAGGCCCTCTCCAAAGCAGTTATCCATTTCTGGATGTCATCCCCTACATGGAAGGGAGGGACAATCTTGTTCAGGTTCCTATGATCAAAGGTCTGTTCCCTAACCCTAGGGACACTATTGCTGCCACCATGGGACTCTAGTCCCAATTTCTTCCTAGCCTTCTGGACTTCTAGGGACTCTTTAATCCAGGGCTAATTGCTGTTGCCTGAGCCTAAGCTTAGCTTTCTCAAGCTCTAGAAATTGGCACTCCCTGTCATAAGAGTTGTCCCTCTTGCTAGAAACAGAGGTCCCTATAGAATGTCTAGAATGATCTGACTCAGCAGAGGGAGACCTAGATCTCCTTGGTAAACTCTGCACTCTCCCTGGCGGAATAAAGTGATTGTCTTCTTGACCCTCTTCTTCTTCCTCCTGGGGATCTGAGTTGTTCAGGGGTGGATCATTTTGATCCTCCTGTCCAGGGTTTGAGTCCATGTCATAGAAGGTGTACCTTCCTGACCTATATTCTTCCCCTTTCCCACCCACTCTGTCCTGCTCATCTGACCCAGGAGTCTTCCTTAAGTCATCTAGCAGTAATGTATCAATGAGGCGTTGAGTGTTGGCATTTCTCCCTGTCTTCAGCTTCCTAGATACACACATGGCTTTTAATTCTGTGAATGTAAAGCCATCATATTTAGTAGGCAGGATGCCACCAGTGGCATTCCCATTAGAAGACATAACTAAGTGTGGTGTGGTATAGGCACCTACCTAACCTAGTGGGAACTAAACTCTCTTAGGTTGGAGAAAGGGTGTGCTAGACCCTTGACTTACCCAACCCCAAGTTCAGTAGAACTTACTATCTTAAGCTAGTATTATGTGTTCCTAGATACTAGTGGTTTTTCAGTTAATCAATACAAAGATTTATCTGGTAAAACAAGGCAGCCTTGAATCCCAACCGCTGCACACCAATGTGAGAAGTTGGCCTGGTATATGCTGTCCTCTAATTAAAGTGGGCACCTTGCACCAGTCCAAACAACCCTTATGGTGATTAGGTTAAAGATAACCTTTATAGAAAGCTATCCTAGTGGTAGCTATGGAGAACAGCCTTCAGGCTAAGTCTTGAAGGAATGTTAAGCAGCTTGTTTTACCAGAATGCAACCATATAGTATTGGTTAAATGAAAGGGAAACCACACAGTAGTTATAAAAATATGTATTTATTATATATAACACTCACTAGTATCCTCTACATGAGGATAGAACACAAATCAAATAGTACAGTTGCAAAGAAGCCAAACGTAAGTAGCACAATACACAGTGGGCTCCCGGGGAGACCAAACCATATACTAAATAAGTGGAATAAGAACCACGACTCGGGACTAGACAGAGGGGCCGATTCCGATCTCGGCCGGTAGCGCACCGAATCGGATTTGGCTTAACCGGATCCGATTCGGAGCCCTCTTTTCCGACCGATTCGAACGCGCGTCCGGGCAAGTACGATGCGCGCCGCGAGCACTCCGACCGACCCGCACCGTCTGGCTCGAAACAGCTGTCGGAGCCGGACTTTGGGGGTCCGTGTCGGACCCCCTGTACGCGTAGCCATGCGAGTCGCACACAGGGGGAGCCATGGGTCCCCCTACCTGTGCGTATGCGGCGCGAACCGCATCGACGCGAACCTGCTGTAGGGGCGCCCTCGTTCGCCTCGCACCCATTCAGTCAATGGGAGCCCGCGTACGCGTTGTACGACCGGCTCCCATTGACTTCAATGGGAGTCCGACCGAATCGAGTCCGATAGCATGCGTGCGCATCGTACTCGTTCGGTCGGACTGCCAGAGTCCGATTCGGTCGGAAATCTCTCCGGGTCCGGCTCGGTCGGAGAGTTTTCCGGCCCGAATCGGAATCGGCCCCTTAGTCTAGAAGGTGTAGAATTGCTGGGACCCCAAGGAACCACCCAAGGTGAGTAAGTAGGGACCCTACGGAGGACGGGTGCAGAGTGAGAACACGACCGCGTGCTCCGTACATTTCAATGGGAAAGTCGCGGTTGGAAATGTAGAGATTAAGGACCCTTACCAGCAGATTACAAAGACAACCCTTGGAACTTAAGAGTTTGGAGAGCCACCCCACCCGTGGATACCTTTGTACCAGAGTTACCTATCCCAGAGGAGCCAGGTGCATAGGCACGAAGTGGCGTCGGAAACCCTCGTCGTTCTCTATGGATGTCGACAAAGAAATACTGCTGGAAGAAAGAAAAGTGTCCCGTGGAATCCAAATGTGGATTCTAGATGAAAAGAACCTGAAAGCAGAGGGGACAGAGTCTGGGTCACTTTGGAGTGACCAGGGGCTCGGTAGACGAATGCCCACCGATGTCGGGTGCTTCAGGTGTGTTGACGGTGATCTTGACTCTTCAGCTGTGCGGACCAGGAGATGTTTAGGATGACCAGGAGCTGGATACGAGCTGTCCCATGAAGGATGTCGAGTGCTGAGGGGTCGGTGTCCGGCGGGAGCACCAACAACCCTTGGCAGCGGCAAGCAACGCAGATGGTCAAATTCGGTGTCAATCTGGCCCAGCAAGGACCAGGAGACTCACCACAGCAAGGGGAGTCAGGGCAGGCCTGGAGCAACCAGGGAAGCCCAAATAAAGCAAATTTGACCCTCAGGTGGACCCACAGGCTGGAGGCACAGGAGTCGCAAGGGGACCTCAGGTGGTTTCACAGGATACCAGCTAGCAGGGCACAGAGTACGAGGATGCCAGAGTCCTTCTCAGAAAAGATGCGCTGGGGTCAGGGCTATAAATGGCCCAATGCACGGAATTGTTGCACGACAACAAGCATGTGCAGCTGCAAATGTACATGGTGCACAGGGGTACAGGTTATGCAGTCCCCACGAGGAATATCTGCCTCAATCTCAGTAAGATGGCAGCTCAACCTAGGAGACTTTCAGAAACCTACCTCCTGTGTTGCTGGAGTCTTCAGAGTCTGCAGGAGCTCAGGATCAGCAGACCAGTCAGATGCAGTACAGTGCCTGTGTTTGCAGGGGAGTGACTTCTTCACTCCAAGGGAGATTCTTCTGTTGTCTTGGAGGTCCACAGGGTCCTGCACGGAGCCTGTATGGATCACGGACACTGGTGAGACTGGGGACGGCAAGGGAAGACGAAGTCGAGCCCAAGGGAGGTCCAGCAAAGTCCAGCGTGTCCAGACGGTTGAAGTGTAGTGGTATCTTCTTGCAGAATCTTGTCCACGTAAAATCTAATGTCCTGTAGCCAGGTAACCCATTTTATACCCGTGGGAGAGGGTTGGACAGATTCTAGGGACCCTCCTATGGGAGGGACAGGACAGGGGGGAGGCTGCTCCCATGTCCTTTGTCCAGTTTCACGCCAGAGCAGGGGCAAATGGCTCCCAGAACTGGTTTAAGCTGTACTATGCACAGGGACACCAAATGTGCCCCTGAGCCAGACTTTCTGGCACTGAGACAGTGCACCCACCCAGCCCCAATACACTAAATCCTGTCTGGGAGGTGGTCACACCTCCCTGTGACAGGATGCCTATTGTGATGCCTTCGCCTGCTCGAACTTGGCTCAGCAGCAGGAGGGCAGATTCGTGTCTGTGGCTGGCAGCATCCATTTTGTGCTGTAAGGCTCGAGAAAGTCGGTACTGGTAGACTTAGGTACCCCCAGAACCTCGGTTCTGAGGGGGAGGAATCATACCTCCCACACCAGTTACTGGTGTGCAGGTATGATTCCAAGGTGTTTGACACCAAACACGACATACTTCGTTGCAGTTGTTTTCGAGATAGCATTTACCGAGAGGTTTTAATGCACCTCTACCTATATGTCTGGTAGTATCACGTACAGCCCGGGAGAATGGTCTCCGAAGACTGCAGAGGGGCCCTGCTCATGCAGGAGCACCCTCTCACGTAAAACCCAGCACCCTGCCTTCAGGATTGGTAAGGCCTGCTATAGGGGTGACTTACAAAGTTTTAAGTGTAGTGATATATATAGATATAGTGAACCTATATCTAAGGTAAGTGGTGCAACCCCCATCTTACACAGGCTGCAGTAGCAGACCTAGGGTTCCATTTTGCATGGCCTCTCAGGGGTGGCATAATACATGCTTCTGTTTTGAAAAGGCGCCCCCCTAAGGACAATACTGTGTAGGTCTGGGAATAAGGGGGAAATAAACCACGATTAATGAACAGCCTCCCACATGACCTTAATTTCTTTAGTACTTGCTAACATATAGCATAGATACGGGTCATTTAATTTTTCTCAATATTTCTCCACACATAGATCAATATTTTATGTTTTGTTTATTTTATTATTCATATCATTAAAACAAATTAATCAAGATCATGATTCTCATTGTGACATTTCTTTTACATTGCTTCTCATCACCAATATTATATACAAATCTGATTAAACTCTTTCTTGTAATAATCATAATCAGTGTCATATATATGTACAAAAATTCATTGACATTTCATTTTCAAAGACTAAAACCACTTTCCAAATAAAAAACAATTTCCCCAAACTCACACCTCATTCACATAACCCTCAATAATATCACTGACACATACTACACGCATTCATACCCACCCCAGTACAATACTGCATGCACAGATGGACAATACACGGGGAGAAAACATCAACCCTCAAATGCTGTGCTGGTAGCTGGGGCGTCACGCTATCTGGTCGACCTACGTTTCAATGGACATAACAAATTATCTCCATCTTCATCAGGACCTTTTAGTTCTTAATTCTCATATGGGTAGAAAGTAGGGGATCTAAAAACACAATATTTGTGGAGAAAATGACCCGTATCTATGCTATATGTTAGCAAGTACTAAAGAAATTAAGGTCATGTGGGAGGCTGTTTATTAATAATAATACATGCTTCTGACCATGGGAGGCCTCTGAGGTACCTATGCCCTGGGTACATGTGTACCATATGCTAGGGACTGATAAGGGTACCCCAGTATCCAATCTGGAGTTGTACCAAAGTACATACATATCAATTTAAGGGAGAAAGCAGATAGGCTGGGGTCCTGAATAGCAGAATCCCAGTCAGACTAGTCAAAACAGTGGGTGCAAAAAGCAAAAAGTGGGGGTAACTATAAGAAGCAGATCCTACTTTCCTATACAAAGGAAATGGAAAATAAAATAAAGAGACCCCAGCTGTTAACAAGCTGTACCACCCTGGGCTGGAAGGTCTGATGTTTCAACAAACAAAAATCTAGGGACATCTTTCACAAACAGTGGCATAGGAAAACAGACAGGATCTTCCCTGAGCTACCACGCTGCTCCGACAAGTTCTCCTATCGCGGTTTGGGACTAAATGATTGTACAGGGTTGTTGAAGAAATCTTCTCCATTCAGCTTTTAGGTGAATCTGTGAATACATTTATTAAAAGGTTACGATCACGAATGACTAGAGGAAGTGTTCCCTGGCCCTAGCCCAGGAGTCAAGCTAGACAAAGAGAGCACACACAATTTTGGAAATTTTTAAAAACAGCCACATCTGCATAAGTTTCACTATTATAATGAGCTGCTCATGGGAACAGGAGAAACCGAGAGCAGTCGGCCACCAAAAGTACCAACTAATGCACAGCATTTCTACAAGTACAGTAGGTTTTGAAAGTCACGCTTTGAGATGTGAAGAGTGCATCTTACCTTGGCTATGAGACAGGAACTTCCGGTTAATAGGTTTTAGCATGGACATGAAGACATAGCAATTACAGGTAACATTAAGCTCTGTATTATCCTGAGCAAGGAAGCATTGTCCTATTTGCCATTCTTGGGACTATAACTCATCACCCATCGTTCACAGTGGCCATCTTTAGGCTTCGGGTGAAATGAATTCTTTCAATTTCAACTTCAACTCTAGAGTCAGTGTCTAGTCATGGAGTAGGTATATAAATGTGTATTACCCCATGTTTTGTCTCTGCACCTGCTAATGCAGTCTTTGTTTCAGTTTTGAACACCTTCGATCTCCTTCGAAAGCTCTGTATATGAAAAGCTATACAATTTATGTGGTGTATTTTAGAGCTACACTCACCAGATGCTGTGGGGCGGTGTGATCTACTTGTCACCCATTTCTGTGATTCATAGATTGGTCTTTCTTTTTGTTAATATTATCAAACTTTGTATATGTGTGTGGATTTCTCAAACAGTTTGTTGCTTAGGCCAGGAACACCTATACTCAGCTGAAGACCTGACTCCACACCAGGAACTCAGCTACCGAAGATAAGAAGAGTGTAGGAAATTGCAGTATTAGTTGAGGGTGGTGAGTACCCACCTCGAGTATTAACCACAACCCTTGTCAAGGAGGTGAACCATTAAAGTCACCAAATAAACCTGATAGCTATTGCACAAAGCAGACAGGCTTAACTTATAGGCAATGTGTAAAGTATTTATGCAGTACCAAAACAGCAATAAAGTCAAAACACAACACAAGAAAAATCCTAAACTGATTTAGAAAAATATAATGCATTTTAATAAATAGAAAAACATCCAAATGACAAAAATCCAATCCAATAAGGGAAACCGGAGCTATGCACTTTTAAGGTATAAATATCAAAATAGTGCCAAAAAGGGTTTAGTGCCAGCTACAATCATCTTATTTTCAGCAAAGCTACCTCCAAGGGCCCAGACCTGAATTGGCACCACTTGGCAGGTCAGAACTCCCAGCAGAGGAGTTCAGGGGCGGCAGGTGAAGTCTTTGATGGCCCTGCAACTTCTTAACAGGAGGCAAGGACACACAAGCCCTTGGAGAACCTTGGCAAGCAGGATACAAAAGCAAAGTCCAGTCCTTTCACTGTCCAAGACAGAAGCAGCAAGCAGCAGGCCAGCACAACACAGCAACAAGCAGTGTGGCAGTTCCCTTCTTAAAGCTTCTCCAGCTCTTCTTCTTGGTAGAATCGCCTCTTGGTCCAGAAGTGTTCTGACGTTATGGTGTCACAGCTCCAGTACTTATACCAGTTTCTGCCTTTGAACTAGGCACACTTCAAAAGAAAGTCTTTGTAGTGCACAAGACCCTGCCTTTCCCTTACCTGGCTCCAGACACACTACAGGGGGGGTGGAGACAGCTTTGTGTGAGGACAGTCACAGCCCTATTCAGGAGTCAGTGATAACTCCTCCCACCACTCTAGCTCAGGAAGGCCCATCAACCTGGTGATGAGCCATCAGAATATGCAGGGCAACCCTCAGCTCCCTTTATGTGACTGTTTAGAGTGAATGCACAAAAGCCAAACTGTCAGTTTAAACCAGACGTGGATTCCACAGGCAGGCAGAGGCACAAAATGGTAAAGCAAGAAAATGCCCACTTTCTAAAATGTCACAATTGCTCTCATTGTAACAACGTGCTGACTGGTAAGGTCATCTTTCACCCATGGTCAGGGAAACGTATCCATCTGAATTTCACAGCAGTTTGCAATGGACAGAATGTCATCTATGTCATCATGTGCCAGTGCGGATTATTCTATGTCGGTAAGACCGAAAGGATACTCCGCACACGCATCACAGAACACAAAAGCTGTATTAGAACAAAGACCATCAGTTCACCGCTAGCCACTCACTGGAATGAGTATAAACATACAATAGCCCAGCTGAGGTTCGCGATCCTAGAGGTGGTGAAGCCACAAGCAGAACAAGACATGTCGAAACTATTAACTCCACGTGAAACACACTGGATACGATTTCTAGATAGCTTGATTCCAAAAGGTCTCAATGACAAACTGGAACGCTCATGTTTTCTGTGACTTTTTTAATTTCGTGTCAAGTGCTGAACTTTGTACTAACTATATGTTTGCTCTTAGTAGTCTGACGTACTACATCTGCCCTGAGTGATATGTTTCAGATCTATGCCTATTCTATGCGATACATGTGGCTTTTTTCTTTGTACTTATTTTTGTTTTGGGCGTTCACTTTTCATTTACTATAATTTTTATTTCATTTTGGTATTTTTGGGCAACTGGCAAATTTTTCTTCCCATGGTGCGTCACACCTGATTCTTTTCTTAGTTCTTTTTTTCTTTCGTACTTTATTGCTTACCACCCTCCTGTGACACGGAAGTCTTCTTTCAGTGTCACTGGCAGCTTGACCTTAAAAACACTCCTCACTTCTTCCGCACCCGTTCATGTTCCTGCGGGGTCCTTGGGACATTGCGCTCAACACGGTCTCCTCTGGTAGCGTGTTGCAGTCAACGACTGTGAGTCAGTTGCATGAGTCTCACTTCAGGGGTTTGCGTAACTAATTTGGATTGTCGGGAGCAATCTATTCATATATTCTTTATGTTTCACTACAGTTTCAGCTGTCATAGTGTTTCTGAAGATTGCTACTCTTTACCCACACTTTTGTTTATCTGCTGGCCATGCACTCTGGAGGTATTTGATTTGTAGCAGTGGCTGGTTGAGCTTTTGGGGCATTTATGGTCATCACACTATTGTAGCACAGCATGTTTTCGTTCGTTTTATCACGTTGCCTGTTGCACACTTATGATGCATGGGCACTTCTATTCCGACTCTCTGTGTTTGGACTGATTCCCTTCAGTCGCACTTGTTTGCCTCTTTCTTGTAGGTTTGGGGCTGTTTCACCACCAGTTACTTGTGTGGACTAGGCTCCAACTTTTGACTCCTGCTTTCATCAAGCACAGTGACTCTCTCGTCTTTTTCCCATGTGTTCAGCCCTTGTGTGTCCAGCTCATTCTGAGGCTGGTTTTTGAAGTTATAACAAAACTTATTAATGTTGTGATATTGACTTCAGTGTTTTCCGTTTGTAGAATCCCCTGATGAAGGGCAATAGTAAATGCCCCGAAATGCATTGGGATCCGCTGCATTGTTGGATGTTTATATGTTGAATTCCAATTCACCTCTATTAAGAATATTTCTTTTCAAGACTCACTTCGTTTGAATATTAAATCGACCTGAGCAAGACACAGTCTTCAAGTGTTTCTTCCACCAATGGACATTTGGTGCTATTATTGATCACTTACAGACTTTTACTTATTGTTACAATTGTCGAAATTACTTACTTTATATTGTTCGAATAGTTCCCACTATTGCAGTGGACCAAAGTAGTGCACTTTGTGTCTAGGATGCAAATCTTAAGTATCATTTTCACTTTCTAAAAGTGGCCTTTTTAAGCACGCAATTTAAAAATCAACTTCACTAAAAGATGTATTTTTAACTTGTGAGTTCAGAGACCCCACCCCCAAATCTCTATCTTTTCCCAATTGGAAGTTACGCTTGTAAGAGGTTACAAGACAGCTCCAATGATAACCTATGGAAAAGATAGACCTAGCAATAGTGAAAAAGGAAATTGTCAGTATTTCACTATCAGGACATGCAGTAGTGGCTGCTACCGGGGAGTAGTGGTGGGGCGGGCGGGAGACGGGGGGGTGTTAAAAAAAAGAAAATGGGGACCACTTATCTTCCCGGTGGCCGGCTCTCCTGCATCCTCTTTGTCCACGACACGACGCACGCAGAAAGAGGATGCACCCAGGCTCCCTCCCCAAAGCCAATCACAACTCTGTAATGCAGTGTTGTGATTGGTCTGAGCGCCGTGGTTCGGCGCTCAGATGGGGAATGGGAGCCTGGGCATGTTCCTCACCAGGCTGTGTACGCAGCCTGGTGGGGAGCATGCAAAGTGTGCATGGCTGTTTGGCCGGTGGTAAATGGCCGGCAAACAGTCATGCACACTTTAGAGTGTGCTCTTCACTCCTCCCCCTGCTCTGCGGCCGTCACAGCCCCACCTGCCCACACCTTTAAAGCGCACGACAAAAGTGAAAAATAACATGATAATAAAATTGTTATTATCATGTTATTTTTCTTGTGGGGCAACTCTCCTCCGCCTTAGCGGAGGAGCCACCACTGAGGACATGTAAAACACACCATTACATGATCTACCTTTCACATGCACTGCACTCTGCCAATGGGGCTACCTTGTGCTTAACTTAGGGGTGCCTTACATGTAGAAAAAGGGAAGGTTTGGGCCAGGCAAGTGGGTGCACTTGCCAGGTCGACATGGCAATTTAAAACTGCCCACACAATCACTGCAGTGGCAGGTCTGAGACATGTTTGCAAGGCTACTCATGTGGGTGATACAATCAGTGCTGCAGGTCCACAGTATGGTAAGAAGTCCACTTTGTCTTTTAACTCTGGAATTTCCTTAAATCTTTCTTAAACCCCTATTTGAATTGCTGGATTTTGCTCTTAGGCTGAGAAGGAGCGATGGGGTATGGAGGTAGAGTGGTTGCCCAAAAATTTCTACTACCCAACCTCCCCCAATTATACCACCGTATCACCTATGTTAGCAGAGGTGGTATGATTTATGACACAAGTACTCACTGGTTTGCTCCATTTTTCCATTCTGGTGTCCGCCAATATTAATGCTACTTGGGGCAGATTTCTTATGTTTCAATTTTGCTATGCTGCCTTGCATGAAAGGGAGGGAGCAGAACAGCTTCATATCTACTAAGATATGGCGATACTAAGAAATAGCAATGTTGCTCTCTCCCCTAGAACTTGTGCACTTTGGGCTGCCTTACACCAATGCACAATCCCTTGCACCATAGTGCAAAGGTTTTTGTGTGTGGTGCCAAGCATAGGTTTTGTACTGAAAGGGCACCCTTTGACAACGTTTAACACTTTCCTCACTTTGTATGTGTGTCCTACAGTTCAGCACAGATGCAAAGCTGGAAAGGTTTGGAGAAAAGAAATGTTTTCTATATTACGCCTGACTGGAGGAGGCGTAATATCTTGAAGCAAATCTCTGCCTACCAATGTTAGTAGGTGGAGATTTGTGTCAAAATCCATATGTGGTTGCATGGGAATGCCTATGTACCACCTATGGTTCGGCCCATCGGCACAAGGTAGCACAATGTAGTGCATAATGCTACTTTGCTTTGGGGCTTCATTGCAGCACAATATCAGCTTTCACTTTTGTGATGCAGGTGTAAAGTGTAAGTAAATCTGCCCCAATGCTATTGGCAGGATGTAGGAAAATTTCCGTACACATTCATGAATCTTGACATTCAGTGCCACGACATTTACATCTCAAATTAATTTCAATAACTTCATTAAAACAAGGAACCTATTGCCACACTCCTTTAAAACAACAAACCTTTTATTCGAGGTCCAATATATTTTCATTGATGTACCTGTGAGGGAAATGCCGATAACCTTCCGGGTTTTGAACCTGCTCATATTGTAATCACGGAGTAGCAGCGAATTGCAAACATATTTGTGTCTGCCTTTATGCAGATATTAGTGATTCAACGGCAAAACCACATTGAGCGCAATTTAAAAAAGATGTGAGCAACGGTGTTTTTGCAGCCCTGGAAACAGGAGCCCGGGAAACCAGGGGGTTTCCATTCAATGCAGAGACGTTCAGGTTTGATTAGGAAAGTCCCTTGGAGCGATTTCCTTTTCCCCTTGCAGAGCCAAATTGGAGCGCGTGTTTTTTCTAAACCTGCTGGTAATTCTTCAAATAAAAAAAAAACGAGCATTTGCTCCTTTGGTTGAACTAGAGGCAGCCACAGACTGTCGGCCACTGTTGGCAATCTCTAAAAGCGAAAGTTACCGGAGGCAAAACAATAATTGTTTTTGACCTTTTCGCTTTTATGGGGTCACTGGTAAAAGATTAGACCTGACTGGAGCCTTCCAACGACAGAAGCGCAATCTAATTCCACAGGAGAGGGAAACTGGATAAACGCATTCCTCTGTGTTCATGACCCCGCCACCGCTTCCCCCCTCCGCCCCAGGCCGCATGACACATCAAAATCGTTACTGTGTAAGTCACTCCCAAGTGGCAAGAGCAGTTTTTGCATAGCTGTCTTGTGTTACGCTCAAATCCATTCGGGTGGGCGGTGTGCAGAGGGTGGGATGTCCGTGCAAGCTGCAGAACGGACGCAAAATTAGACGGCTGAAAAGAACACTAGAGTTCTTATTTTTATTTACCTATATACTCAGTGGGGGAACTGGGGTGGATTTAGGAAGGGCGCAGTCATGGAAAACAAAGTCCGACAGTCAACTTACACCTTTCGGGGCATATTTACAAGCCCCTTGCGCCACTTTTGCGCCGCCGTTGCGTCACGCATGTGACGCAGCGGCGACGCAAACCATGCGCCGCGTTGCGCTATATTTACAACGTGACGCATCTAGGGAGATGCGTCACGTAGTAAACCCCTGCGCCACATGAAACCTGCGTCAGGTTTCATGTGGGCGCTACCGGCGCAGGGGGCGTTCGGCGCAGGAACGCCTCGGAAAAGTGACGTAGTGAAATCTACAAGATTTCACGCAGTCACTTTCCGGACGCTGGTGCGTCAAATCCTTACGCCTGCTTCAAGCAGGCGTAAGGATTGACGCACCATGTTAGGGATAGGGAAGGTTGGAACAGTGCTGGAGTTGCGTCGCGCTTGCGACACAACTTCAGCACTGCGCCTACCTTCCGCCGGCAGATGCGTCACGCATCTGCTTATCCTTGCGCCACGATGCGCCTCATTGTAAATGCGGCGCATCGGACGTGGCACAAGGGTAAACTTGCGTGACGCATTTTCCCTGGCGCATCCCTGCTGATATGCAGGGATGCGCCAGGGAACGTAAATATGCCCCTTCTTTTTTAAAAACTCTACCACAAAGAAATTGGCAGCGAGGACAAACGTGACAATAAAACTCTTCTGGCTTGATTGGTTACAAAGGCTGCATTCTAAAATATCTTATGGGGTTGGTGCAACTGGTGCAGAATTTCCTGAATGCCCAGTAAATCTCAGGGGATAATAATAATTGTAAGATAACTCTGGTAGTTAATGTACTTGCTGTCTTGTCTAGTCACAGTTTTGACTCATAAAGTTGCATAGAAGGTTAATGTGTCTCCTGCAAAGCACAGTGAGCTATAACCCTGCATCAAGGAGCTTCTTGCAATCTGCAAGGCACAGGTTTAGAACATTGTTGTTTTTTTCTCATTCTTTCATTGTTACAAGCTGCTATAAAAGGGTTTCCTTGGGCAGTAATTAAGTCTTATTAAACAGACAACCGCAAGCACTGCATTACGTTTTAAATCCTGACTTTGTGTTTCACTTGGCCTTACACTCAACATATAATGCCTCCCAGTAATGACGATATAGGACTCCTACACCTTGTAATCCTCAGTCTTATGTTACTCAGTCTGTACATTGATTTACATACTTGGATGATATTGTCACTGTGTAATGTGTGCACGTGATGTAAATCGCCATGACACTCTATATTGGAATGAGTAGCACTGTAAAAGAATTAAATTAAAAAAATTAAATTAGAACATGTTATTTAAATTGTTATTTGTGCAAGTACTTATAGACTAATAGATCTGACATTCTTACACTGCATGCATATATATACAGGGATTGAACAAAGTCAAAAGTCTGCCTTGAAATCATAGTTTCTCTTAAGTATTTGCGAAGCGATAACACACTGTGGGCCAGATGTACAACCTTTTTTAGCGGTCGCAAATGGAAAATCAGCCATGTTTGCACCCACTAAATGGGTTGAGGTATGTACAAACCCTTTTTTGCGAGTCGGTAACCAATTACCGACTCGCAAAATAGGGTTTGTGAGTCGCTATTAGGAAGGGACATGCCAAGGGTGTCCCTTCCTAATAGCGAGTCGCACTGGTATGTGTGATTGTTTTGCGACCGGAAATGCGGTCCCAAAACAATCACATTTACCACCTACTTCAAGTAGGTGGTAAGCCAGTCGCAAACGGGAAGGGGTCCCCAGGCAACCCCTTCCCTTTGTGTTGGGCAGCAAAAATATTTTTTAAGAGCAGGAAGCCTACTCTTAAAAAATGAAACAGAAACGTATAATTTTTCTTGTTTAAATGCATCCCATTTTCCTTAAAGGAAAACGAGCTGCATTAAAAAAAAAACTGCTTTATTTAAAAAGCAGTCACAGGCATGGTGGTCTGCTGACCCCAGCAGGCCACCATCCCTGTGAGTGCTGGCCATTCCCAATGGGCAGCAAATTGCGAGTTGCCTCATGAATATTGATGAGGCAGGTCATTTGTGACCCCATTGGGAACCGCTAAATGTTTCTGAGACACATTAGTATATTCCGTTTTGCGAGTCGCAAATTGTGAGTCACAAAAAAAATCACAATTTGCGTCCCACAAAACGAAATGGTCGTAAATCTGGCCCTGTGTGCCTATGTTTCCATCCATTGTATTGTCACCTAGGTAATACACTCTAGACAGCTCCCAGCCAGGATCATACTAAAAAGAAAGACGGCTGATGGCCACTTAACCCCTTCGCTGCTAGGCCTTTTCCCCCCCTGTGCTAAGCCTTTTTTTGGCTATTTGGGGTAGTTCGTGCTTAGGCCCCTGTAACTTTTTGACCACATAAGGTATCCACGCCAAATTTGCGTCCTTTTCTTCCAACATCATGGGGATTCTAAAGGTACCCAGGGATTGTGGATTCCCCTGGAGGGGACCCAGAAATTAGCCAAAGTACAGCAAAAGTTTGTTTTGTTTGGGAAAAGTGCTACAAATGAAAGCGTATGGGTTTTTCCCTGCAAATGGTATTAAAAAAGGGTTTGTGGGGCTGAAATCACCATTTTCCCAGCTTTTAGGGAATGACAGACTTTTGTCAGAAAACCAAAGTTTTTTACACAGTTTTGGCATTTTTCTGGGACATAGCCTATTTTTGCTATTTTTTGTGCTTTCAACCTCCTTCCAGTTAATGGTAGACATGGGTATGAAAGCAATAATGGATCCTGGAAAGCTATACATTTTTGAAAAGTAGACAAAATTCTGCATTCAGCAAGGGACCATTTGTGTAGATCCGTCAAGGTTTCTTTATAGAAACTAACAGTTAAATATAGGAAAAATTGAAAATTAGTTGAAAAAACCAGCCTTTTGTGTCAACGTTTTCACCTGTAACTTCTTCTAATTATGACAGCTCTTTGAAAGCAATATACCGTTACATCCACTGGACCTTACTGGTTGTGGGGATATATAGGACTTGTAGGTTCACCAAGAACCCGACGAACCCAGAGCCAAAAACTGAGCAGAGACTTGCAATGGTTTTTTATTATGTACCCGGTATATAGCAATTATTCGGGGAAAATGTATACATGGAAAAATCGGTATGAAAGACACCTATGTATTTCTGAAATGGGAACAAAATATAGAGTTTAGAAACAGTAGATATTTGCACATTTCCGAAATTGGGAATACTCATACTAGCATGAGAATTATCGATCATTTTTCAAAATAACTTCTTTTTACACATTGTCTTTCATTTGGAAGGCAGAAATGCATCGAAAGTCAATAGGTAATAACAGTTGCTTTACAAATCTGAATTACCCTAAGTCTCCCGATAAAAATGGTACCTCACTTGTGTGGGTAGGCATAGTGCCCACGACAGGAAACGGCTCAAAACGCAACGTGAACACACCACATTTTCACAATGAAAAATTACCCTTTTTTTGCAAAGTGCCTAGTTGTAGTTTTGAACCCTAGCTCTGCCGGCACCTAGGGAAACCTAGCAAACCTATACATTTTTGAAAACTAGACACCTAGGGAAATCCAGGATGGGGTGACTTGACTGGCTCTCACCAGGTTCTGTTACCCAGAATCCATTGCAAACCTAAAAAAATGTAAAAAAAACACACATTTTACTCACATTTCTGTGGTGGAAAGTTCTGGAATCTGCGTGGATCCACAAATTTCCACCCACCCCGCGTTTCCCAAAGTCTTCCGAGAAAAATGGTACCTCACTTGCGTGGGTAGGCCTAGTGCCCGCAACAGGAAACGGCACAAAACGCAACGTGGACACACCACAATTTCACAGTGAAAAATGACCCTTTTTTGGCAAAGTGCCTAGCTGTAGTTTTTGAACCCTAGCTCTGCCGGCACCTAGGGAAACCTAGCAAACCTATACATTTTTGAAAACTAGACACCCAGAGGAATCCAGGATGGGGTGACTTGACTGGCTCCCACCAGGTTCTGTTACCCAGAATCCCTTGCAAACCTAACAAATTGTCAAAAAAAACACATTTTCCTCACATTTCTGTGGTGGAAAGTTCTGGAATCTGCGTGCATCCACAAATTTCCACCCACCCCGCGTTCCCCAAAGTCTTCCGAGAAAAATGGTACCTCACTTGTGTAGGTAGGCCTAGTGCCCGCGGCAGGAAACGCCGCAAAACGCAACGTGGACACACCTCAATTTCACAGTGAAAAATGACCCTTTTTTGGCAAAGTGCCTAGCTGTAGTTTTTGAACCCTAGCTCTGCCGGCACATAGGGAAACCTAGCAAACCTATACATTTTTGAAAACTAGACACCCAGGCAAATCCAGGATGGGCTGACTTGACTGCCTCTCACCACGTTCTGTTACCCAGAATCCCTTGCAAACCTAAACAATTGTAAAAAAAAAACACTTTTTCCTCACATTTCTGTGGTGGAAAGTTCTGGAATCTGCGTGGATCCACAAATTTCCACCAACACTGCATTCCCCAAAGTCTTTCAAGAAAAATGGTACCTCACTTGTGTGGGTAGGCCTAGTGCCCGCGACAGGAAACGGCACAAAACGCAATGTGGACACACCACAATTTCACAGTGAAAAATGACCCTTTTTTGGCAAAGTGCCTAGCTGTAGTTTTTTAACCCTAGCTCTGCCGGCACCTACGGAAACCTAGCAAACCTATACATTTTTGAAAACTAGACACCCGGGAATTCCAGGGAGGTATGGCTTGCATGGATCCCCCAACGTTTCCTTACCCAGAATCCCCTGCAAACGTATAATTTAGCTGAAAATATCACTTTTTCCACACATTTTTTTGTGGGAAAGTTGTGGCATCACCGGGCTGACACAAATTTCCTACCACCCTGTGTTCCCCCGGGTCTCCCGATAAAAATGGTGCCTCACTCGTGTGGGAGGCCCAAGTACCCGCGACAGGCAAGGGCCCAAAACGTATTGAGGCAACATCAAAATTGCCTATCTCAAAACAACCTGGTTTTGCAAGGGGGGTCACCTGGGTTTTTGGCCCCGTGCTCGCCGGCCATCTAGGGAAACCTACCAAACCCACACATTTCTGAAAACGAGACACCCGGGGGATTCCAGGGAGGTATGGCTTGCATGGATCCCCCAAATGTTCCTTACCCAGAATCCCCTGCAAACCTCAAATTTAGCTGAAAAAAATCACATTTTCCACACATTTTAGTGTGGAAAAGTTGTGGTATCACCGGGCTGACACATATTTCCTACCACCCAGCGTTCCCCCGGGTCTCCCAATAAAAATGGTGCCTCACTCGTGTGGGAGGCCCAAGTATACGCGGCAGACAAGGGCCCAAAACGTATTGAGGCGACATCAAAATTGCCTATCTCAAAACGACCTGGTTTCGCAAGGGGGGTCACCTGAGTTTTTGGCCCCGTGCTCGGCGACCATCTAGGGAAACCTACCAAACCCACACATTTCGGAAAACTAGACACCCGGGGGATTCCAGGGAGGTATGGCTTGCGTGGATCCCCCAACGTTTCCTTACCCAGAATCCCCTGCAAACCTCAAATTTAGCTGAAAAAATCACTTTTTCCGCACATTTTTGTGTGGGAAAGTTGTGGCATCACCGGGCTGACACAAATTTCCTACCACCCAGCGTTCCCCCGTGTCTCCCGATAAAAATGGTGCCTCACTCGTGTGGGAGGCCCAAGTACCCGCGACAGGCAAGGGCCCAAAATGTATTGAGGCGACATCAAAATTGCCTATCTCAAAACGACCTGGTTTTGCAAGGGGGGTCACCTGGGTTTTTGGCCCCGTGCTCGGCGACCATCTAGGGAAACCTACCAAACCCACACATTTCGGAAAACTAGACACACGGGGGATTCCAGGGAGGTATGGCTTGCGTGGATCCCCCAACGTTTCCTTACTCAGAATCCCCTGCAAACCTCAAATTTAGCTGAAAAAAATCACTTTTTCTGCACATTTTTGTGTGGTAAAGTTGTGGCATCACCGAGCTAACACAAATTTCCTACCACCCAGCGTTCCCCCAGGTCTCCCGATAAAAATGGTGCCTCACTTGTGTGGGAGGCCCAAGTACCCGCAACAGGCAAGGGCCCAAAATGTATTGAGGCAACATCAAAATTGCATATCTCAAAACTACATGGTTTTGCAAGGGGGGTCACCTGGGTTTTTGGCCCTGTGCTCGGCGGCCATCTAGGGAAACCTACCAAACCCACACATTTCTGAAAACTAGACACCCGGGGGATTCCAGGGAGGTATGGCTTGCGTGGATCCCCCAAAGTTTCCTTACCCAGAATCCCCTGCAAACCTCAGATTTAGCTGAAAAAATTACTTTTTCCACACATTTTTGTGTTTGAAAGTTGTGGCATCAGCGGGCTGACACAAATTTCCTACCACCCAGCGTTCCTCCGGGTCTCCCGATAAAAATGGTGCCTCACTCGTGTGGGAGGCCCAAGTACCCGCGACAGGCAAGGGCCCAAAACGTATTGAGGCGACATCAAAATTGCCTATCTCAAAACGACCTGGTTTTGCAAGGGGGGGTCACCTGGGTTTTTGGCCCCGTGCTCGGAGGCCATCTAGGGAAACCTACCAAACTCACACATTTCTGAAAACTAGACACACGGAGGATTCCGGGGAGGTATGGCTTGCGTGGATCCTCCAACGTTTCCTTACCCAGAATCCCCTGCAAACCTCAAATTTAGCTGAAAAAATCACTTTTTCCACACATTTTTGTGTGGGAAAGTTGTGGCATCACTGGGCTGACACAAATTTCCTACCACCCAGCGTTCCCCCGGGTCTCCCGATAAAAATGGTGCCTCACTCGTGTGGGAGGCCCAAGTACCCGCGACAGGCAAGGGCCCAAAACGTATTGAGGCGACATCAAAATTGCCTATCTCAAAACGACCTGGTTTTGCAAGGGGGTCACCTGGGTTTTGGCCCCGTGCTCGGCGGCCATCTAGGGAAACCTACCAAACCCACACATTTCTGAAAACTAGACACCCGGGGAGTCCGGGGAGGTATGGCTTGCGTGGATCTCCCAAAGTTTCCTTACCCAGAATCCCCTGCAAACCTCAAATTTAGCTGAAAAAATCACTTTTTCCACACATTTTTGTGTTTGAAAGTTGTGGCATCACGGGCTGAAACAAATTTCCTACCACCCAGCGTTCCCCCGGGTCTCCCGATAAAAATGGTGCCTCACTCGTGTGGTAGGCCCAAGTACACGCGGCAGACAAGGGCCCAAAACGTATTGAGTCGACATCAAAATTGCCTCTCTCAAAACGACCTGGTTTCGCAAGGGGGGTCACCTGGGTTTTTAGCCCCGTGCTCGGCGACCATCTAGGGAAAACTACCAAACCCACACATTTCGGAAAACTAGACATATGGGGGATTCCAGGGAGGTATGGCTTGCGTGGATCCCCCAATGTTTCCTTACCCAGAATCCCCTGCAAACCTCAAATTTAGCTGAAAAAATCACTTTTTCCACACATTTTTGTGTTTGAAAGTTGTGGCATCACGGGCTGAAACAAATTTCCTACCACCCAGCGTTCCCCCGGGTCTCCCGATAAAAATGGTGCCTCACTCGTGTGGGAGGCCCAAGTACCCGCGACAGGCAAGGGCCCTAAACGTATTGAGGCGACATCAAAATTGCCTATCTCAAAACGACCTGGTTTTGCAATGGGGACACCTGGGATTTTGGCCCCGTGCTCGGCGGCCATCTAGGGAAACCTACCAAACCCATACATTTCTGAAAACTAGACACCCGGGGGATTCCGGGGAGGTATGGCTTGCATGGATCCCCCAACGTTTCCTTACCCAGAATCCCCTGCAAACCTCAAATTTAGCTGAAAAAATCACTTTTTCCATATTTGTGTGTGGGAAAGTTGTGGGATCACCGGGCTGACACAAATTTCCTACCACCCAGCGTTCCCCCGGGTCTCCTGATAAAAATGGTGCCTCATTCGTGTGGGAGGCCCAAGTACCCGCGACAGGCAAGGGCCCTAAACGTATTGAGGCGACATCAAAATTGCCTATCTCAAAACGACCTGGTTTTGCAAGGGGGGGTCACCTGGGTTTTTGGCCCCGTGGTCGGCGGCCATCCAGGGAAACGTACCAAACCCACACATTTCTGAAAACTATACACCCGGGGGAGTCCGGGGAGGTATGGCTTGCGTGGATCTCCCAACGTTTCCTTACCCAGAATCTCCTGCAAACCTCAAATTTAGCTGAAAAAAATCACTTTTCCCACACATTTTTGTATTTGAAAGTTGTGGCATCACCGGGCTGAAACAAATTTCCTACCACCCAGTGTTCCCCGGGTCTCCCGATAAAAATGGTGCCTCACTCGTGTAGGAGGCCCAAGTACACGCGGCAGACAAGGGCCCAAAAGGTATTGAGGCGACATCAAAATTGCCTCTCTCAAAACGACCTGGTTTCGCAAGGGGGGTCACCTGGGTTTTTGGCCCCGTGCTCGGCGACCATCTAGGGAAACCTACCAAACCCACACATTTCAGAAAACTAGACACACGGGGGATTCCAGGGAGGTATGGCTTGCGTGGATCCCCCAACGTTTCCTTACTCAGAATCCCCTGCAAACCTCAAATTTAGCTGAAAAATCACTTTTTCTGCACATTTTTGTGTGGTAAAGTTGTGGCATCACTGAGCTGACACAAATTTCCTACCACCCAGCGTTCCCCCGGGTCACCCGATAAAAATGGTGCCTCACTCGTGTGGGAGGCCCAAGTACCCACGACAGGCAAGGGCCCAAAACGTATTGAGGCGACATCAAAATTGCCTATCTCAAAACGACCTGGCTTTGCAATGGGAGACACCTGGGATTTTTCCCCCGTGCTCGGCGGCCATCTAGGGAAACCTACCAAACCCATACATTTCTGAAAACTAGACACCCGGGGGATTGCGGGGAGGTATGGCTTGCGTGGATCCCCCAACGTTTCCTTACCCAGAATCCCCTGCAAACCTCACATTTAGCTGAAAAAATCACTTTTTCCACATTTTTGTGTGGGAAATATGTGGCATCACCGAGCTGACACAAATTTCCTACCACCCAGCGTTCCCCCGGGTCTCCCGATAAAAATGGTGCCTCACTTGTGTGGGAGGCCCAAGTACCCGCGACAGGCAAGGGCCCAAAACTTATTGAGGCGACATCAAAATTGCCTATCTCAAAACGACCTGGTTTTGCAAGGGGAGGTCACCTGGGTTTTTGGCCCCGTGCTCGGCGGCCATCTAGGGAAACCTACCAAACCCACACATTTCTGAAAACTAGACACCCGGGGGATTCCAGGGAGGTATGGCTTGCGTGGATCCCCCAACGTTTCCTTACCCAGAATCCCCTGTAAACCTCAAATTTAGCTGAAAAAAATCACTTTTTCCACACATTTTTGTGTTTGAAAGTTGTGGCATCACCGGGCTGAAACAAATTTCCTACCACCCAGCGTTCCCCCGGGTCTCCCGATAAAAATGGTGCCTCACTCGTGTGGGAGGCCCAAGTACACGTGGCAGACAAGGGCCCAAAACGTATTGAGGCGATATCAAAATTGCCTATCTCAAAACGACCTGGTTTCGCAAGGGGGGTCACCTGGGTTTTTGGCCCCGTGCTCGGCGACCATCTAGGGAAACCTACCAAACCCACACATTTCAGAAAACTAGACACACGGGGGATTCCAGGGAGGTATGGCTTGCGTGGATCCCCCAACGTTTCCTTACTCGGAATCCCCTCCAAACCTCAAATTTAGCTGAAAAAATCACTTATTCCGCATATTTTGTTGTGGGAAAGTTGTGGCATCACCGGGCTGACACAAATTTCCTACCACCCAGCGTTCCCCCAGGTCTCCCGATAAAAATGGTGCCTCACTCGTGTGAGAGGCCCAAGTACCCGCGACAGGCAAGGGCCCAAAATGTATTGAGGCAACATCAAAATTGCCTATCTCAAAACTACATGGTTTTGCAAGGCGGGTCACCTGGGTTTTTGGCCCTGTGCTCGGCGGCCATCTAGGGAAACCTACCAAACCCACACATTTCTGAAAACTAGACACCCGGGGGATTCCAGGGAGGTATGGCTTGCGTGGATCCCCCAACGTTTCCTTACCCAGAATCCTCTGCAAACCTCAGATTTAGCTGAAAAAATCACTTTTTTCCACACATTTTTGTGGGGGAAAGTTGTGGCATCAGCGGGCGGACACAAATTTCCTACCACCCAGCAATCCCCCGGGTCTCCCGATAAAAATGGTGCCTCACTCGTGTGGGAGGCCCAAGTACCCGCGACAGACAAGGGCCCAACACGTATTGAGGCGACATCAAAATTGCCTCTCTCAGAACGACCTGGTTTCGCAAGGGGGGTCACCTGGGTTTTTGGCCCCGTGCTCGGCGACCATCTAGGGAAACCTACCAAACCCACACATTTCGGAAAACTAGACACACTGGGGATTCCAGGGAGGTATGGCTTGCGTGGATCCCCCAACGTTTCCTTACTCAGAATCCCCTGCAAACCTCAAATTTAGCTGAAAAAAATCACTTTTTCTGCACATTTTTGTGTGGTAAAGTTGTGGCATCACCGAGCTGACACAAATTTCCTACCACCCAGAATTCCCCCAGGTCTCCCGATAAAATTGGTGCCTCACTCGTGTGGGAGGCCCAAGTACCCGCGACAGGCAAGGGCCCAAAATGTATTGAGGCAACATCAAAATTGCCTATCTCAAAACTACATGGTTTTGCAAGGGGGGTCACCTGGGTTTTTGGCCCTGTGCTCGGCGGCCATCTAGGGAAACCTACCAAACCCACACATTTCTGAAAACTAGACACCCGGGGGATTCCAGGGAGGTATGGCTTGCGTGGATCCGTCAACATTTCCTTACCCAGAATCCCCTGCAAACCTCATATTTAGCTGAAAAAATCACTTTTTCCACACATTTTTGTGTTTGAAAGTTGTGGCATCAGCGGGCTGACACAAATTTCCTACCACCCAGCGTTCCCCCGGGTCTCCCGATAAAAATGGTGCCTCACTCGTGTGGGAGGCCCAAGTACCCGCGACAGGCAAGGGCCCTAAACGTATTGAGGCGACATCAAAATTGCCTATCTCAAAACGACCTGGTTTTGCAATGGGGGACACCTGGGATTTTGGCCCCGTGCTCGGCGGCCATCTAGGGAAACCTACCAAACCCATACATTTCTGAAAACTAGACACCCGGGGGATTCCGGGGAGGTATGGCTTGCGTGGATCCTCCAAAGTTTCCTTACCCAGAATCCCCTGCAAACCTCAAATTTAGCTGAAGAAATCACTTTTTCCACATTTTTGTGTGGGAAAGTTGTGGCATCACCGGGCTGACACAAATTTCCTACCACCCAGCGTTCCCCCGGGTCTCCCGATAAAAATGGTGCCTCACTCGTGTGGGAGGCCCAAGTACCCGCGACAGGCAAGGGCCCAAAACTTATTGAGGCGACATCAAAATTGCCTATCTCAAAACGACCTGGTTTTGCAAGGGGGGGTCACCTGGGTTTTTGGCCCCGTGGTCGGCGGCCATCTAGGGAAACCTACCAAACCCATACATTTCTGAAAACTAGACACCCGGGGGAGTCCGGGGAGGTATGGCTTGCGTGGATCTCCCAACGTTTCCTTACCCAGAATCCCCTGCAAACCTCAAATTTAGCTGAACAAATCACTTTTTCCACACATTTTTGTGTTTGAAAGTTGTGGCATCACCGGGCTGAAACAAATTTCCTACCACCCAGCGTTCCCCCGGGTCTCCCGATAAAAATGGTGCCTCACTCGTGTGGGAGGCCCAAGTACACGCGGCAGACAAGGGCCCAAAACGTATTGAAGCGACATCAAAATTGCCTCTCTCAAAACGACCTGGTTTCGCCAGGGGGGTCACCTGGGTTTTTGGCCCCGTGCTCGGCGACCATCTAGGGAAACCTACCAAACCCACACATTTAGGAAAACTAGACACACAGGGGATCCAAGGGAGGTATGGCTTGCGTGGATCCCCCAACGTTTCCTTACTCAGAATCCCCTGCAAACCTCAAATTTAGCTGAAAAAATCACTTTATCTGCACATTTTTGTGTGGTAAAGTTGTGGCATCACTGAGCTGACACAAATTTCCTACCACCCAGCGTTCCCCCAGGTCTCCCGATAAAAATGGTGCCTCACTCGTGTGGGAGGCCCAAGTACCCGCGACAGGCAAGGGCCCAAAATGTATTGAGGCAACATCAAAATTGCCTATCTCAAAACTACATGGTTTTGCAAGGGGGGTCACCTGGGTTTTGGGCCCTGTGCTCGGGGGCCATCTATGGAAACCTACTAAACCCACACATTTCTGAAAACTAGACACCCGGGGGATTCCAGGGAGGTATGGCTTGCGTGGATCCCCCAACGTTTCCTTACCCAGAATCCCCTGCAACCTCAGATTTAGCTGAAAAAATCACTTTTTCCACACATTTTTGTGTTTGAAAGTTGTGGCATCAGTGGGCTGACACAAATTTCCTACCACCCAGCGTTCTCCCGGGTCTCCCGATAAAAATGGTGCCTCACTCGTGTGGGAGGCCCAAGTACCCACGACAGGCAAGGGCCCAAAACGTATTGAGGCGACATCAAAATTGCCTATCTGAAAACGACCTGGTTTTGCAATGGGGGACACCTGGGATTTTGGCCCCGTGCTCGGCGGCCATCTAGGGAAACCTACCAAACCCATACATTTCTAAAAACTAGACACCCGGGGGATTCCGGGGAGGTATGGCTTGCGTGGATCCCCCAACGTTTCTTTACCCAGAATCCCCTGCAAACCTCAAATTTAGCTGAAAAAATCACTTTTTCCACATTTTTGTGTGGGAAAGTTGTGGCATCACCGGGCTGACACAAATTTCCTACCACCCAGCGTTCCCCGGGTCTCCCGATAAAATGGTGCCTCACTCGTGTGGGAGGTCCAAGTACCCGCGACAGGCAAGGGCCCAAAACTTATTGAGGCGACATCAAAATTGCCTATCTCAAAACGACCTGGTTTTGCAAGGGGGTCACCTGGGTTTTTGGCCCCGTGCTCGGCGGCCATCTAGGAAACCTACCAAACCCACACATTTCTGAAAACTAGACACCCGGGGATTCCAGGGAGGTATGGCTTGCGTGGATCCCCCAACGTTTCCTTACCCAGAATCCCCTGCAAACCTCAAATTTAGCTGAAGAAAATCACTTTTTCCACACATTTTTGTGTTTGAAAGTTGTGGCATCACCGGGCTGAAACAAATTTCCTACCACCCAGCGTTCCCCCGGGTCTCCCGATAAAAATGGTGCCTCACTCGTGTGGGAGGCCCAAGTACACGCGGCAGACAAGGGCCCAAAACGTATTGAGGCGACATCAAAATTGCCTATCTCAAAACGGCCTGGTTTCGCAAGGGGGGTCACCTGGGTTTTTGGCCCCGTGCTCGGCGACCAGCTAGGGAAACCTACCAAACCCACACATTTTGGAAAACTAGACACACGGGGGATTCCAGGGAGGTATGGCTTGCGTGGATCCCCCAACGTTTCCTTACTCAGAATCCCCTGCAAACCTCAAATTTAGCTAAAAAATCACTTATTCCGCATATTTTTGTGTGGAAAAGTTGTGGCATCACCGGGCTGACACAAATTTCCTACCACCCAGCGTTCCCCCAGGTCTCCCGATAAAAATGGTGCCTCACTCGTGTGGGAGGCCCAAGTACCCGCGACAGGCAAGGGCCCAAAATGTATTGAGGCAACATCAAAATTGCCTATCTCAAAACTACATGGTTTTGCAAGGCGGGTCACCTGGGTTTTTGGCCCTGTGCTCGGCGGCCATCTAGGGAAACCTACCAAACCCACACATTTCTGAAAACTAGACACCCGGGGGATTCCAGGGAGGTACGGCTTGCGTGGATCCCCCAACGTTTCCTTACCCAGAATCCCCTGCAAACCTCAGATTTAGCTGAAAAATCACTTTTTCCACACATTTTTGTGTGGGAAAGTTGTGGCATCAGCGGGCTGACACAAATTTCCTACCACCCAGCAATCCCCCGGGTCTCCCGATAAAAATGGTGCCTCACTCGTGTGGGAGGCCCAAGTACCCGCGACAGGCAAGGGCCCCAAACGTATTGAGGCGACATCAAAATTGCCTATCTCAAAACGACCTGGTTTTGCAATGGGGGTCACCTGGGATTTTGGCCCCGTGCTCGGCGGCCATCTAGGAAAGCTACCAAACCCACATTTCTGAAAACTAGACACCCGGGGATTCTGAGGAGGTATGGCTTGCGTGGATCCCCCAACGTTTCCTTACCCAGAATCCCTGCAAACCTCAAATTTAGCTGAAAAAAATCACTTTTTCCACATTTTTGTGTGGGAAAGTTGTGGCATCACCGGGCTGACACAAATTTCCTACCACCCAGCGTTCCCCGGGTCTCCCGATAAAAATGGTGCCTCACTGTGTGGGAGGCCCAAGTACCCGACAGGCAAGGGCCCAGAACGTATTGAGGCGACATCAAAATTGCCCATCTCAAAACGAGCTGGTTTTGCAAGGGGGTCACCTGGGCTTTGGCCCAGTGCTCGGCGGCCATCTAGGGAAACCTACCAAACCCACACATTTCTGAAAACTAGACACCCGGGGATTCCAGGGAGGTATGGCTTGCGTGGATCCCCCAACGTTTCTTACCCAGAATCCCCTGCAAACCTCAGATTTAGCTGAACAAATCACTTTTTCTACACATTTTTGTGTGGGAAAGTTGTGGCATCACCGGGCTGACACAAATTTCCTACCACCCAGCGTTCCCCTGAGTCTCCCGATAAAAATGGTGCCTCTCTCGTGTGGGAGGCCCAAGTACCCGCGACAGGCAAGGGCCCAAAACATTTTGTAATAGGCAATTTTGATGTTGCCTCAATACGTTTTTGGCCCTTGCCTGTCGCGGGTACTTGGGCCTCCCACACGAGTGAGGCACCATTTTTATCGGGAGACCTGGGGGAATGCTGGGTGGTAGGAAATTTGTGTCAGCCCAGTGATGCCACAACTTTCCCACACAAAAATTTGTGAAAAAAGTGATTTTTTCAGCTAAAATTGAGGTTTGCAGTGGATTCTGGGTAAGGAAACGTTGGGGGATTCATGCAAGCCATACCTCCCTGGAATCCCCCGGGTGTCTAGTTTTCAGAAATGTGTGCGTTTGGTAGGTTTCCATAGATGGCCGCCGAGTACGGGGCCAAAAACCCAGGTGACCCCCCTTGCAAAACCAGGTTGTTTTGTGATAGGCAATTTTGATGTCGCCTCAATACGTTTTGGGCCCTTGCCTGTCGCGGGAACTTGGCCCTCCCACACGAGTGAGGCACCATATATTATCGGGAGACCTGGGGAACGCTGGGTGGTAGGAAATTCGTGTCAGCCAGGTGATGCCACAACTTTCCCACACAAAAATGTGTGAAAAAAATTGATTTTTTTAGCTAAAATTGAGGTTTGCAGGGGATTCTGGGTAAGGAAACGTTGGGGATCCACGAAAGCCATACCTCCCTGGAATCCCCCGGGTGTCTAGTTTTCAGAAATGTGTGCGTTTGGTAGGTTTCCCTAGATGGCCGCTGAGCACGGGGCCAAAAACCCAGGTGACCCCCCTTGCAAAACCAGGTTGTTTTGTGATATGCAATTTTGATGTCGCCTCAATACGTTTTGGGCCCTTGCCTGTCGCGGGTACTTGAGCCTCCCACACGAGTGAGGCACCATTTTTATCAGGAGACCTGGGGGAACGCTGGGTGGTAGGAAATTTGTGTCAGCCCGGTGATGCCACAACTTTCCCACACAAAAATGTGTGAAAAAAGTGAATTTTGTCAGCTAAAATTGAGGTTTGCAGGGGATTCTGGGTAAGGAAACGTTGGGGGATCCACGCAAGCCATACCTCCCTGGAATTCCCCTGGTGTCTAGTTTTCAGAAATGTGTGGGTTTGGTAGGTTTCCCTAGATGGCCGCCGAGCACGGGGCAAAAAACCCAGGTGACCCCCCTTGCAAAATCAGGTTGTTTTGTGATAGACAATTTTGATGTTGCCTCAATACGTTTTGGGCCCTTGCCTGTCACGGGTACTTGGGCCTCCCACACGAGTGAGGCACCATTTTTATCGGGAGACCTGGGGGAACGCTGGGTGGTAGGAAATTTGTGTCAGCCCAGTGACGCCACAACTTTCAGACACAAAAATGTGTGGAAAAAGTGATTTTTTCAGCTAAATTTGAGGTGTGCAGGGGATTCTGGGTAAGAAAACGTTGGGGGATCCACGCAAGCCATACCTCCCTGGAATCCCCCGGGTGTCTAGTTTTCAGAAATGTGTTGGGTTGGTAGGTTTCTCTAGCTGGCCGCCGAGCATGGGGCCAAAAACCCAGGTGACCCCCCTTGCAAAACCAGGTCGTTTTGTGATAGGCAATTTTGATGTCACCTCAATACGTTTTGGGCCCTTGCCTGTCGCGGGTACTTGGGCCTCCCACACGAGTGAGGCACCATTTTTATCGGGAGACCTGGGGGAACGCTGGGTGGTAGGAAATTTGTGTCAGCCCAGTGATGCCACAACTTTCCCACACAAAAATGTGCGGAAAAAGTGATTTTTTTCAGCTAAATTTGAGGTGTGCAGGGGATTCTGGGTAAGAAAACGTTGGGGGATCCACGCTAGCCATACCTCCCTCGAATCCCCCGGGTGTCTAGTTTTCAGAAATGTGTGGGTTTGGTAGGTTTCCCTAGCTGGCCGCCGAGCACGGGGCCAAAAACCCAGGTGACCCCCCTTGCAAAACCATGTCATTTTGTGATAGGCAATTTTGATGTTGCCTCAATACGTTTTGGGCCCTTGCCTGTCGCGGGTACTTGGCCTCCCACACGAGTGAGGCACCATTTTTTCGGTAGACCTGGGGGAATGCTGTGTAGAAGGAAATTTGTGGATCCCCGCAGATTCCAGAACTTTCCCACAACAGAATTGTGAGGAAAATGTGGTTTTTTTTTTACAAAGTTTGAGGTTTGCAAGGGATTCTGGGTAGCAGAACCTGGTGAGAGCCAGACAAGTCACCCCATCCTGGATTCCCCTTGGTGTCTAGTTTTAAAAAATGTACAGGTTTGCTAGGTTTCCCTACGTGCCAGCTGCGCTAGGGCCCAAAATCCACAGGAAGGCACATTGCTAAAAAAATAGTCGGAGCCTAGTGGGCTTTCTGCCGCCCTGGGGGGGAATCGGGGGAGGGGGGGTTCACCCCGATATGCCCCCAAGGGGGGCAGAAAGTCTGTGGCTATTTTTTGTGGGGGTGGGGGCATAGGTATGACCATTTTGGGCAGCCCCCACCCCCACGCATAAAAAAAGCCTGCGTAATCGCTGGCGCCTAGTGGGCTTTCTGCCCCCCAGGGGGCAGATCAGGGGCCACTGCCCCCATCTGCCCTCCCGGGGGGCAGAAAGACGGGAATTTCTCTAGGGGTGGGGTGGGGGTATTGTCATGCCCATTTTAGGCAGCTGCTACCCCTACACGAATAAAACAAAAAAATCCCTGGTTTCTAGTGGGCTTTCTGCCCCCCCGGGGGGGCCAGATTGGGGGCTACAGCTCACACCTGCCTCCCGGGGGGCAGAAAGACTGTCATTTTTGTGGGGGGTGGGGCATTGGCGTGCCCGTTTCGGGCAGCCCCCACCCTAAAAACAAATGCGCAAAAAAAATCCCTGGCATCAAGTGGGCTTTCTGCCCCCCCGGGGGTCAGAAAGGCTGTAATGGTGACGGGGGTGGGGGCATTGGCGTGCCCGTTTCGGGCAGCCCCCACCCTAAAACAAATTGTGCAAAAAAAAATCCCTGCTGTTTAGTGGGCTTTCTGCCCTCCCGGGGGCGCAGATTGGGAGCTACTGCCCCATATGCCCCCCAGGGGGGGCAGAAAGGCTTTAATGGTGGCGGGGGGCATTGGCATGCCCATTTCGGGTAGCCCCCACCCTAAAGAGAATTGCGCAAAAAAAAATCCCTGGCGTCAAGTGGGCTTTCTGCCCCCCCGGGGGGCAGAAAGGCTGTAATGGTGGTGGAGGAGTGGGGGCATTGGCGTGCCCATTTCAGGCAGCCCCCACCCTAAAAAAAATTGCGCAAGAAAAAATCCCTGGCGTCAAGTGGGCTTTCTGCCCCCCCGGGGGGCAGAAAGGCTGTAATGGTGACGCGGGGGTGGGGGCATTGGCGTGCCCGTTTTGGGCAGCCCCCACCCTAAAACAAATTGTGCAAAAAAAAATCCCTGGTGTCTAGTGGGCTTTCTGCCCCCCCGGGGGGGCAGAAAGGCTGTAATGGTGGCAGGGGGGTGGGGGCATTGGCGTGCCCGTTTCGGGCAGCCCCCACCCTAAAACAAATGCACCAAAAAAAATCCCTGGCATTTAGTGGGCTTTCTGCTCCCCCGGGGGGGCAGATTGGAGGCTACAGGGGGGCAGAAAGACTGAATTATGCCCATTACTTTATGGGGGGAGCGAAGGCCCTTGCCCAGGGGGCGGCTCCCCCCTACCTGGTGTCTAGTGGGTGGATCCCTGCTTGGATCGCCCTCCTAGGGCGATCCCTAAGCAGGGATCCACTGGGGAGGGGTACCATTGGAAAGGGGAGATTCTCCCCTTTCCAATGATACCTCTCCCGTCTTTCTACGTGCTCAGGGGGCTGAGATAGCCCCCTGAGCACGTTGAAAGTGAAACTGAAATGAGCCTAAAGGCTCATTTTAGTTTCGGTTTCAGTGAAATGAAGTCAGCGCGACGTGCGCGGTGATCTTCATTTCACTGAAACAGGGGGGGGGGGGACTCGGGAGCTGGGGAAGCTCTTCCCCAGCTCCCGAGGCTTTGGGGGAGATAAAGAAATCCCTCTGCTGTCTGCAGCAGAGGGATTTCGTGCCCCTGTCCTCATGACGGAATGGTTCCGTCATGAGCACAGGAGCACCGATGCTCATGACGGAACCATTCCGTCATGAGCATCGAAGGGGCTAAATTGGGCCTTTGTTTTGGGCCGATCTGGAATCGAAAATAAGAAAGCCCTTTATCTGCCTTCATGTTGCTGCTTGGGCGGGAAAGTAGAAAGCGTGCAGGTATGTGGAATGTGTTCCAGTGTTGGCAAATTCCACTGGGACAAATTCAACATATTTCATTGGGGCCAGGGGTATCCCTAATTCTGTTCAATAATAGCTTCTGGATTTGGGATTCGACTGGATCTTCCTCAATTTCCACACTGTATATAATGATTTATTTGAGGTGTTTTCTACAGAGCCAGCAGTGCCTTCTAATTGCCATTTCAAAGCACTGTGTAGGAAAAATGCAGTATACAATGAAGATAGGCACCTCAAAGCTCGATATGTACTAAAACACACCCCTTATTGATGGTAGAATTCTACCCAATTATTTTGCGATCGGTGTATTGATTAGGTAATTAATATGCTGTTGTTCTGAGGAGGAAACTTATAAGTGAAGGTGATGGTTGAATAACTTATCGGTAATCATGATTACATTGATTATCCCTTACCCATTTCATTACTTATGGTATGAGGAGTGTTTGTCTAGAATTTGGAATGAAGTTTGGAGAGATACAATATAAAGATAGAGTGAGACAGCCTTTAAATCGAGCATGCCAACAGGCATGAGCTGTCCAGGGATATCAATCAATCAATCTGGATTGGTATAGTGCTGCTAATCACCTGTGAGGGTATCCAGGCGCTGAGAGTACTGCTGCTGAGGCTTAGTTGAATGTCCAGGTATTGAGTCCTTTCCTTTTCTGAATTCCAGTAGAGAGGATGAGGTCCGTAGGTGAAGAGGGAGGTTGTTCCAGGACTTTGCCAGGAGGTAGGATAAGGAACGTCCTCCACTGCTGCTGCAGTGGATGAGGGAGTTTTGGGCAAGGTAGAGGGAGGTGGAGTGCAGGTGTCTGGAGGGATGGTGGAAGTCCAGCAGGTGGTTGATGTACGCTGGTCCCTGGTTGAGGAGGGCTATAAAGGCGTGGGTCAGCATCTTGAACTGGCATTTCTTCTGAATGGGGAGCCAGTGGAGCTTCCTGAGGTGGGTGGTGATATGGGACCAATTGGGGAGGTCTAGGACGAGTTAGGCTGCTGCATTCGATATCATCTGCACTCTCTTGAGGAGGTGTGAGGTGATTCCAGCATAGAGTGCGTTGCCATAGTCCAGTCTCCTGGTGACCAGGGCCTGTCTGACGGCGCGTCTGGTGTAAATGGGGAGCTATCTGAAAATCTTGCGGAGCATGCAGAGGGTGAGGAAGCAAGTGGATGAGACTGGATTGATTTCCTTTTTCATGGTGAGCTTGCTGTCCAGAATGATGACAAAGTTGTGGGCTAGGTCCTGGTTTGGGGGACCACCAGGCTTCATGCCATAGGGAGGTGTTTCCAATGATCAGCACTTCCGTCTTGGCTGTGCTGAGTTGTAGGCAGTTGTTTCTCATCCATTCGGTGATGTTTGTTATGTATCTGCGGAAATTTGTCAGCATTGTGAGGGGTCTTCTGATAAGGAGATGATGAGCTGGGTATCGTCGGCGTAGGATGATGTTGAGTCCATGCGATCTTACAATGTTGGCGAGGAGAGTCATGTAGGTGTTGAACAGGGTCGGGCTGATGGATGAGCCTCGAGGGACGCCGCAAATGTTGTTCTTAGGTGCTGAGGTGAAGGGCGGGAGGTGGATTCTCTGTGTTTTGCCTATGAGGAAGGAGGTGATCCACTTAAGGGCGTCGAATTGGATTCTGATGTTGTGAAGCCTCCTGATCAGGGTCTGGTGTGATACTGTGTCTTACGCTGCTGACAGTTCGGGGAGGATCAGGGCTGCCATTTTACCTTGATCGAGAATGGATCTGATGTCGTCTTTGGCTGCAATCAGGGCAGTTTCGGTGCTGTGGTTGGTGCGGAATCTGGATTGGGAAGTGTCCAGAAGATCATGGTTCTCGAGGTGTTCTGTAAGTTGGCAGTTGATGGCCTTCTCGAGGACTTTGGCTGGGAAGGGGAGCAGAGAGATTGTGCTGTACTTCTTGAGACGCTGGGGTCGGCAGATGGTTTCTTGAGTAGTAGCTTGACCTCCTCATGTTTCCATTCATTGGGAAAAGTGGTCATGGTGATTGATGCATTGAGGATGGAGGTGAGCTCTCTGCTGATCGTTTTGCTCCCAAGGTTAAAGATGTGGTGGGGGCACGGGTCCAAGTGTGCTCCTGAGTGGATGGAGGTCATGATGGCTGTGGTGTCTTGCTTGGAGAGCTGGTCCCAGCTGTTGAGCAGGTGGTCGTGTTCTTCATTCGTGGGGTCAAGATGACTGAGGAGGTTGGTGTTTTGGGGATCAAAGTTTCTGTAGATGGTGGAGAGCTTGTTGTGGAAGAAATCTGCCAGGGAGTCGCAGAGTTCCTGTGAGGGGGTGATGATGTTTACGGTGGTGCAAAGGTGGTGCAGTGGATTGTCTCCTTGTGAATGATGGCGATTCCACCTCCGTACTTGTTGATGCGGTCTCGGTGTGCCATCTTGTAGCCGTCGGGCATGGCTGCGGCAATGTCACATGCGGATGAGTGGTTGAGCCAGGTCTCAGTGAGGAAAACGACATTGGGGTGAGGGAGGTGATGGTATCCCAAATTTTGGTGGCGTGCTTGCAGAGGAATTGTGCATTGAGCAGGAGGCAGTGGAGATGGTCTGGGGTGGTCGAGGTAGGCATGGTGGTGGTCTCCGTGCATGCAGGAGATTCGGTGATGCAGGAGAAGAGGCAGTGCTGGCAGGAAAATGGTCCCATCATGGATCAGGGAGAGTTGCGACAGCAGTTGTTTCAGAGTCCTGTGGTCACGGCTTGGAGCTCGGCGGTGGTTTATCTTCATGTGGTGGTCAGGCGAGGGGTCCTGGCGCTGGGGGAAGACGGACTTGCCTTTCGTGCCCACTGCACGCGTCCTCGCTGTGGCCTCCAAAAGTAGTCCTGGGAGGTGGGAGGGGCTAACGGGCAACAGAAGGCAAAGGGCGGGAAAGAAAAATGGCAGGAGTGGGACAACGGCAGGAGCAGTGAAGCAGGGGCAAAGTGAACAGAATAACAAAATAATGCAATAAAAGTCAGATACACAATACAAACAATAAACAGCAGTACAGTGCAGCAAGGAGGTACAGGCACTAGAAGAAAGGCAGTCCCAGTGTAGACACAGAGCAATTGGTGGCAGGGGGGAGCGGCACAGTGACCAGAGGTTGAGGGCTGCTCACAGGGGTCGCGCTGTGGCCTCCATAAGTAGTCCTGGGAGGTGGGAGGGTCTAGCAGGCGGTGGGAGGCACAGGGCGGGAAAGAAAAATGTCAGGCACGGCGAAATAGGGGCAAAGAGAACAGAACAACCAAAACAATGCAAGAAAACTCAGATATAATACGTACAAGAAACAGCAGTACAGTTCAGCAAGGGGGTACAGGCACTAGAGGACGGGCAGTCCCAGTGCAGACACGGAGCGACTGGCGGCAGTTGGAAACGGCACACTAACCAGAGGTCTAAAAAAAAATGTGTTGCATTGAAAGGGTTTTGGGTGAGGTTTCTGTCTTGAGAATGTGGATCCTATTCTCATAAAGTGGTAACAACGCAGCCAATATGTGCTGGTAGTAGAGGGAAGTACATTGTGAGCTGCGAGCAGGAATCTGGCTTGCCATCATTATACCATCACTCTCTCATGGGAGTATGAAGCGTGGTAAGGGGTAGGTGGAATTGTTATTATTCCTGTGTGACAGGTTTAGTAAATCCAGTGAAATTGAATGAAGATTCCCAACATCACCTGATTTACTGTTAGGCATAGCAAAAGTTCCAGCCCCTTTTCCCATGACGATTTCCTGTTCCTGGCTGCCCAGTGAACAGAATGCCCTGGAACAGGAGACCTTCAATGCCTGCATACCTCCTCTTTTCACCAGGTAAGAGGTGGATACGAGGGCTGCAGGGGAAGGTGCAAACATAAGGGGATAGTGAACCGAATCTCGTAGCACATGTGGTGTGGGGGAATGGCTGGGCTAGCAAGCCAAATGTCAGGGCCAGCCATTAGGATGCCGACCAGTAATCCTTATGGTGGGGACAGTGGCGTAGCAACGGGGGGGGGGGGAGTTTTCACCCCGGCAGCATGAGTTTTGGGGACGGCAGCCTCCCTGTCTCCCCCCGCTCTTACCAGTGGCCTTTGCAGGGCGACCACCAAGAAACCTGCCAGCATGCAAATGCAGGGGCCGCCATGGGTGGCCATAGGTCTACCTACGCCACTGGGTGGGGAGAGGCAAACAAGGAACATGGGGTTTACACCAGGCTATGCAGTACGGTTGCCTAGCCATGCCACTCCACCCACTGCCTTTCATTCTTTTGCAGCATGGACAACAGTTTCCTTATGCTGCAAGGGACCACTGAAACTATCCCTCTAGTTTTTTTTTTAACCTTTCTAACGTTTGTTGTAAAGGAAGGGTATTTCAGGTGAAATCAGAACGTGGCACGAAAGAAGTTAACTCTGTATGTGGTTCGAATAAATGGCTCTTTCACTGGAAAACGTCACTGTGCGATATTGGAAAGTGCGCGATTGGTTTATGCACTTAAATCACCCCAAACTGACCTCTCATGGCAAGTGCTTTTGCACCCGTGACCGTGTCAGTGGTGCTTATCTGTTTCCCACAGCTGCTGCCTGTCAGTATTCACTCTACAGCCCACTCTGCCTGCCCATAGAATCCGCAGGCCTTGGAAACCCGCGCCCTGTCCCCTCCAGCTGATTAGATAATTCAGTGCACTGGTTTTCACCTCTCAGAATTACCAGGAAGTCTGAGTAGAGTTGTTCCTGAATACAAAGAAAGCTTGTTGTCAGCTTGAAAACGTGAGCAAGACAATTAACAGCCCTGACCATTTCATGACAAGTGGTAAATAGTCTACACAGTAATAACAATAGGTCTGTTCAGTTAGCGGAAAAACGAAAGAACGTGCTAACGTTTCACTGACATTTGGAATAACAGCCATTGACTGTGCCATTTGTTTTGGTTTTTGTGAAGTGAAAAGGTGTTTTGTGCACGTAAAACATACAACATGTATAATAATATGAGCAGCATCCATCTCTCATAGAACGAAAACAGTAGCCCATATTTTCTCACATTTTGCATCAAGGTTGCACCACTCTTGTGGCGCATCAATGACGCAAAAGTCTTGTAGATATTTACAAATCCATGAAAGGGGCAATTTGCGCCACCTTGCGTGGCTTTGTAAAAAAAAAATGTGACGCAATGCAGCTTCTTCTGGGAGGCGTTCCATGGGTGAAACATGGGCGTTTCCATGCATCCACCCATGGATTTCACACAATACCAGATTTACAAAGGTTTGTAAACCTGGGATTGCATGAAATCTCTACGTCTCCCAGAGGATGGCGTAACAGGGAGAAGAAACTTTTTTCTCCTGGTTATTTCCTTTTTCTATGTGTGCTGCAATCTGCAATGTACATAGAAAGAGTAAAATGCCTAGAGAGATTGCTTTTGTGCATGAAGTTACTCCTTCCTGCACAAAAACAATTCTCCTTGCAACACAGGCCCTCTTACACCATGGTGCGAGGGTGCCTGCGTTGGCGCTAGGCTGCCTGAACTGCGCCAGCGCAAGGAGAGGGCAAAAATGCTCCATATCTTTGTAAATATGGAGCATTTCTGCCCTCTCCCTTTCACGCAACCCAGTGCAGCAACTTTGCTTGCTGCCCTGCATTGCGTGAAAGTTAATTAAATATGCCCCTAGATGGACAGCAGCAGTGCAAGCTTCTCTCCCTCACAAAACAGGTTACACCACTTGCAGAGTTAGTGCAGTCCCCCCACCTCACAGACCAGATGTGATACAGCAGCAGCAGTTTAAGCCTCCCTTTTTACAGAAGAGACACCATATATTGGCAGCAGCCAGATTCCCCCCGTACATTGGGTTACCATCTCACTCCAGGTCATTAAAGTCACCATCTCCAGTCCTGAAGATTTCACCCAGAAATCACTTATTTCAGGTGTTTTAGTATTATTAGTTTAACGGAAACAAAACAACACATGATCCAGAATGCATTCGACTGTTACCAAAAAAGTTAAGAACTGGAAATATTATCTGGTCTGACCTGGAAGGAGGTGGTCACTGTACCGAGGCACACAGAAAAGGTACATTGAGGCAGCAGGCAGAGCAAACTTTCCTCCATCACAAACAGGTTCAGGACAAAGGCTACTGTACAAGCTTCTTTCCCTTACAGAACAGGTACAATATGGCTGCAGCAGTGTAAGCTTTTCTCTTGTGTGGATTTGGTACAGTTCAGACAACAGTGACATATAGGTTGCACGAAGATCTCTGTGGCAGGTGCTCCACTGGCAGTAAAGAACCCCCCAAATGATGAGGTTTACTCCTTCAGCTAACATACAACCCTTTTTCAACAGGCTCAAATGCACATATACTTAGAGGGTTTTAAACACCCATAGCAGATGAGCCACATTTTGAAGGATGACATGAGACTTACTGAACTCTGATGATGGGAAACAACTAAAAGACCTCTGCTTGGAACTAGGTGCCAGATCCCGCAGTGCAGCTGAATCCTTCCCAGTGGCCCAACATGTCAGGTCCCTGTATCTTCTTTATTTTCAAGACATACAAGGTTCGTAAACTCTCATGAGATCACTAATGAATGTGGAAGTTTTGTCCGCCATCTTGTTTTGCGAAATGCAGTCCTCTATAAAAGATGGATTCACCCGCACCTCTCTGCTTGTTATTGAAGCATTTGAGCAGAGCGTTTGAACAGAGTACAGCTATCATGACGGAGCACTCCTCCTCCTGATCCGCAAAGTGGCATGCAACTGCCTTGTCCTTGCAATCCCCAGTAAGTTTGGTGAATCACCTTTGCCTAGTGATTCCTGTGAATCTCCTGAATCACGGTAAGGAGACTTGATTTTCTCACTAACAGTTCTCATTTCTGCAGAATTGCTGAATCATGATCACTAAGAGGCTGAAGTAGTTGACAATAGAGACTAGACTGTATTTCAGATTGCATTTGTTCTTGGAGTAGCAACATTGTGCTATAAGTTGGAAGAGTCAGACCAAGGGAATATTTGAGATAAAGGTCCTTGGAAAACAGTGCAAGCAGTTATCGCGCATCACCCGGTGATAAGAACCACAGTGACCCTACATGGATTAAAACTGGCACGTGCCAGAAGGTGGACATTTTGACGGTACTGCTCCTGAGGAACTTGGGACCCTGTCAGAAATAACATGCCCATGAATTACGTTCATCCCGAGCAGTACCTTTGCAACGCCATCTATAGAGGATTTGTGCAAGATGATGGCTCCATTGCAGAGGTATCTATTGACTTCATGTTTAGAGACAGCATCGTTAGCTTCTCAGGTTGCCCATCTGCAAACCCAAGTAAGTGCCCACACTGCTCCTGGTACTAAAGTTAGAGGTGGGCATGTAGTTTATAATCCACTGAGTACCCCCCACCACCTCCTACCAATGTCTTGGTCACAGTCCCCACTCCAGTTATGTTAGCAGCACCCAAAAGATTCTTGAGGTATTCCACCTGGGTTTACATATTCCTGACCCAAGTCCAATTCCACTTCATGATAAAGCCTAGTTAATTCCCAGCTGCCCAGTCCAGCATGGCATTTTTGATCTCTTATCTCTCTGGAAACGGGGCATTATTGGCAGTTCCTTTAGTAAACAAGAGCGATCCCCTCTTATATAACTGGAGGAATTTCCAGAAAGAATTTGAAAAGTTCTATGATGGAAGAACAATTACCAGATCTGCTGACAGAGAACTACTAGATCTAAGGCAAGGAAAGAAAGATGTCGTTACTTTTTTAACCCAGTTCAACAGATTGATCGCTGCAACCAATTAGCCTGAAAAATAAAAAAACAGCAATTTACTATCAAGGATTAAAAGAGGATCTAAAGTCTATCCTGGCCCAGATTGATCCAGAACCTAAATCCTGTGAGGATCTTATAAGTCTCACCCTTCGACTAGACTATCGTCTAGCTGAAATAAAAGGCAACAAGAAAAGATTTGAACCTAGAATCGTTTCTAAATCCAAGGAAAAGAACATTCCAGTTTCTTAATTTTCCGAACCAACAGATATAAGAGGAATTAGGGGCCCTCTCTCCCAGAAAGAGTAGGACCAATGACGAAGGAATGGGCAATGCCTATATTGCAAGTAAAAAGGACATTTTGTAAAAGAATGCACTACTAAACCTAAGAGTGCCTTTCCCAAAACAGGAGAAAGTCATATGAAACCCACAGGAAACTAGGACGCTTGAAGGAAATGCAGAGGAACCCTTTGAGCGCAAATATGTCCACCACTGAACAGCTAATCGTTATGCCTGGGCGGAGCACTATGCAGAATTACACAGAGTAACTGAAAAACTCAGTGAGATTCCGCAGAGTTCCGCTTGTGGACTGAGTACTGTATTCAGAATTGATACTACCGGAGTTGTGCTACTATAAGTGTCCTTGAATCTCGCCTCCTCATACAATATGCCTGAGGGTCCTGCAGAGCTGCGGCGTCATCGATGAAGACGTCGTAATGCGGGGGTGCATCATGGCCACCATTATTTGCTTCACACAGCCATGCAAGTCATGAACCCCATCATCCATGGCTTGTGGTCGGATGAGATCTGAAGATTGCTCCTTATCTCCCTGGGCAAGTCCATGCGTGTGGGTGCTGCTCAGGGCGGTCATTCAGGGGTAAGTTAGGATGGGCACCGAGTAGAGGTGGGAGTCAGATATTCGATCTTATGGCTGCAGCACTGACAGAAAGCTCCAATTTCCACAAAGACGAGGAATTGTCATGATCACTTCTGTTGGGCTGGTGTAAATTACTTCTGTACCCACAGAGGCAAGTGGGCAGCTGGATTTACAGGCGATACGGTCCCTTGAAGCTACCTCAATGGCAAAATGTGAGCTAAATTGAATAGGTAAATAACCTATCGTGCTTCAAAAATCCAAAGCCATATATGTGAAAGGCTTCATGAGGTGTTTATAAAGTTCTTTTTTGGCAAAAGAGAGCTAAGCAGACAGATTATATTTGTGTAAGTCTACGAGTCACAGAAAGGACCCCAACACGTAGTTTGCCCTGAAAGTAAATAGCACCATTGTGATAGGAGAAAAAGTAAGACCATCGCTCCAACACAAAGTAAATGACATGTGTCCATTGTTAAACATCCTGTCGGTACTCTGAATAATACAATGTATGATTTCAGACCTAAAAGTGAAGTAGAAGGGGCTCAGCAATCAGAATTTCTGAGCCCGAGCACCCCGGCCACCGCTATTGACACCAGTTGTAATCTTTGGCACCTCCCAAATTTGAAACCTCTCAATCCTACCACCCTGCACTCTCTTCAGTCTATCATTTATGTTTAGCTGTGCGGAATTATTCTAATACGACAGCTTAAGCTTACCTTGAGCGGACTTGGGGGGGAGCCTGAGAAGGGCCTGCTTTCCTGCCAACTGAGAGGAATCTTTCTCTGGCCCACTACTGCGTCCTGTTCCCCTAGATTCATGGGGCAGAGAGGTATAAGATGTATGAGAAAGTGGGACCCGGCAGCTTGGGAGATGGGCCTTTCAGTGCACAGAGGCCAGGAGAGGACACAGTACAATGCATGCAGATGTTGTCTCTGCGCACGTACTCTGGATAAGTAAGTATCTTGAATGTGGCTCATATGCACTAGATATTATTGGCCATAGGCCCATAGAACATCATCATTCATTTACATTTTCTAGTCGATTCTGTGCCTGTACTGGTAGGCACCAGTAAACTACGCTGCTCTGGCAGTTGGCGTAGGTGTTGCCGAACTCCGTGCTCCAAGCGGAGGATGGAGTAGCAAAAACTGCTCAAACTCCACAGTCGGAGCAGAGTTTACTTCCCAGGCCTACTGATCGCCAACACCCTACAGAGTTTGGCTCCTCACTTAAGGTTAATGCAGAAATAAAGATTCACCACAAACCCTTTGCAGTGGTAGTAATGATCAACTCTGGTGCCACTGGCAACTTCATAGACACCACATAGTGCAACAAATTGGACATACCGACTTGCCAGAAAGATAGACCTGTAACAGTCCAAGCTGTTGATGGAACGAACAATAGTAACATCTGGGGCAACTAGAACTATAATCTTGAACAGCGGAAAAAAGGGAAACAGTCTTTACAATGAGTTTTTTTGCATTTTGTGCCTTTACCACGCATTTTATGGCACGCATGTTTTTACCACGCGTATGTTTATACAATGCATGCCTTTGCCACGCATTTAAGGTAATTTGAGGCAATGCGTGGTAATGGCATACATTGTAAAAGCATAAGGGTTGTAAAAAATTGGGGGTAAAGAATGCGTGGTTAAGACATGTGATGTATTTCCATGTGTTGTTCTCTTGTACAACCCATAAAAAGGCATGAGGAAAATGTTAGATTTGATCTGATTACTGCTCCACAATTTTTAATCATCTTAAGGATGCCTTGGCACACTACACATAGCCCACAAATTGACTGTGCAAACAAAAGCATAACATTTTCCTCTGACTCCTGTTTGAAAGACTGTCTGTCTGGTAATCTAAGCAAAGTTAAAGGCTCAGCCAGGGCTCACTTCATAGCCACTCCTGTGGAACAAGAAACCGTTCTTCCAGAAGATTATAACGCATATCAGGATGTTTTTAGTAAACAACAGGCGGATACTCTTCCCCTCATCACTCATCAGATTGACCTCATTGATGTCTCAGAGATTCCTTGCTGTATAATCTACCCCTTAACAGAATGTGAAAATCAACACTTGAGGGAGTATTTGGACAAATATCTAAAAAATGGTTTCATATGACCTTCCAAATCTCCAGCAGCCTCCCCAATATTTGATATCCCTCAGACCAATTGGGGAGCTATGGATCTATATAGATTATCGAGGTCTGAACTATATTTAAATCAAAAACATGTACCCACTCCTCATGATCTCGGTTCTGCTCAGTTAAGTAAGATCCGCTACTATTTACACCAAGCTGGATCTACACAGAGCCTACCGCCTGGTGAGAATTTGATCAGGGGACGAGTGGAAAACGGCATTTTGCACGCATTATGGTGTTTATGAATATTGAGCTATGCCGTTTGACCTTTGTAATGCCCCTGCAGCATTTCAGTTCTTCATGAATGATGTCATGGGTGAATTCTTAGATCGTTTCATCATCTATATATATATTGATGATATCCTCATTTATTCTAACACCCTGGAGGAACATGTGGTTATTGTTAAAACCATCCTCGAAACCCTTAGACAACATGGGTTATTTTGCAAGCGGACGAAATGCGAGTTTCTTAGCTCGCGGGTAGAGTTTTTAGGATTTATTCTTACACCACAAGGGATCACTATGGTGCAAAGGAAAATACAAGCAGTACTTGTAGGAAGCTGGCTCTGTAAATACTATACCTAAGTGAGGTATAGTGTGCACAGTGTCCAGTGAAACCCCAAAGGTAGGCAGAGGTAAAAGTAGATAGCACCTTACTCTGTATTTGTGGTAGTGTGGTCGAGCAGTAAGGCTTTATCAGAGGACAGTGTTAAGCATTTGTTGTACACACTCAGTCAGCAAATGAATTCACACACTCAAAGACTGAACTTCAGACCAATTGTTTTTGTATAAAAATATTCTTTTAGTTTTTTTATTTTCTAGAACCAAGCAAGCCTGGCACAGGTAAGTGGTAAATACTTTGCAGTAAATATACAGTTGTAATACAGTTTGGATTGCAAGTGTAAATGTACTTTGATTTGATTACAGTAGAGTTACTGATAATGCAATGCTTTTCAGAATACAGTACATAAACTTTGTATAGGATTTTTAGTAAAATATCATGTAGGTTACTTTTCAGATTACTTTTCTTACACAGTGCAGTATGTCTGGATACTGCACTGGGACATCTCCTGTAAACAGGTAAGTAAAAGCGTTTTGGTTATTTAGTTACAGTTTTAAAGGATTTCTTAGATTTTCCAACTCCACACAGAAACCTTTCATAGAAAAACAGTCAATGTTATCCTATGGAGGAAACTAGTGTTATCGGTTCAAAGGTAAGTACTTTGTTGTGGGAGTTGGTATTCTGGGGTTAGACTCAGGAGACCCTCAGGGTCAAGGATGCACTCTTGTTACACCCTCAGCGGCACTAGGGCGGCCGGGCGCAGAGTGCTGAGGCCCAATGTTATCCAATGGGGGATAGGGGGCCTCCGGTTGGTGGCTGCTGACGGGCAGGCCACTAGGTTGTGGGAGCAAAGCTCATGGACTTAAGCTCAGGGCAAATGGGGGTTTAGGCTAGCACAATAGATGCACCCTCAGTGGCACTGGGGCGGCCGGGTGCAGAGTGCTGTTTAGGCATCGGAAGCCCTGTAGCTTTCAATGGGGAGTCTCCGGTTTGCAAAAGCACTGCAGGCTCGGGGACGAAGGTCTTCTGGGTGAGAGAGGTAAGTTGGGATGCTGGGGGTTGGTTAGGCACCGTTGGTTTGGCCACCCAAGGCCGTGGGGGGTCAGGTGCAGGGGTGCCTTTTAGGGTCGGATCTTCTTACCAGCTCCTGATCACGTTGGGGGGACCTTCCGGTTTGAGGCTGCAGGCGTCAGCTGGAGGCATCAGCTGGAGGCTTGAGGCAGGTCAGGGGTCACCGGATCTCAGGTCAGGATCACCAGGGAGACCTCCTCCTGGTGTTGGGCCACTCGAACACGGGTCGTGGGCATCGGGTGCAGAGTGGTGCAAACTCGCGGAGCCTTGTGGAGCTGGAGTCTGTTGTTTGAACAAAACCGTTGTTCACGGGAGACAGAGTCTTTGGGATTGAAGGCAGGCAGGTCCTCCGGGTTTCTCGAGGTTGCTGGCTGCAGGACACACTGGCATTTCGTTGTGCAGGTTCGAGGTGGGGACAGGCCGGTAGGGCTGGGGCCAAGTCAGTGGGCGTCCTCCTCTTGTTAGCTTTGGCACGGCTGTTCGGTCCTTCTTCTTCTTTTCTTCTTCTGGTTTCTTGTCTGAGGAAGCAAGGTTCAGGTGTGCCCCTAAATACTAGATTTAGGGGCGTTACAATAAGGTAAAAGGTTGGGACCAATGGGTCCCTTCCCTGGGGTGGGTACACCCACCTATTATGCCACCCTCATGTGGGAGGGGGCATAAGCCTTTCCCTGGTTGGCTGGGTCCCCCCATCTGCAAGATGGCGGGACTGAGAGTTGTGCTTCACCTCGCCTCCCCCACCTGAGGGGTGGAGTTGGCATAGGTGGGCACACTTCTCTTCCTCACTTGTTTTTCCCGCCGGTTCTCCTGCCCAAAGTGGTGGTCAGAACCAATGGGGACCAGTTGCTGAAAGCAGCAAGTGGCTTGGGGAAGCTCACAAAGGCGGCAAGCCTTTGAAGCTTCCCTTTCGTTGACCCTGCACATCCTGGGGGAGGAGGCTTGGCACCTCGTCCCAGGATGTGCATTGTTTCAGGCCCCTGAGAGCAGCAGGCTCTCGCCCCAGGGGTCCAGAAACATGTCTGGTGGTGGCAGCTGAAAGTAGACACTCAGCTTGGACACTAGTTGTAGGTCGTTTTTCAGGGGGCATCTCTAAAATGCCCTCTGTGTGCATTTTTCATTAAATCCCACACTAGCATCAGTGTGGGTTTAATGTGCTGAGAAGTTTGATACCAAACTTCTCAGTTTTCAGTGTAGCCATTATGATGCTGTGGAGTTTGTAATGACAAACTCCCAGCACCATATACTCTTAATGGCAGCACTCCACTTACAATGTCTAAGAATGGACATAGACGCTGTAGGGGTACAGGGCTCATGCACCTGTACCCTCACCACTGGTATAGGGCACCCAGCTAGAGGGGTGACTGATCTGTGCCAGGACATGGGGTTGTAGGCATGGCACACAGGGATGTGTGCCATGTCAACTCTTCACTTTGTTCTGCACCAAAACACGCAGCCTGCAAAGGCAGTGTGTGAGTGTAATGGTACAGGGCCTCTAAGGGTGGCACAATAAGTGCTGCAGCCCTTAGAGGTCTTCCCTGGTCACAGGGCCCTGGGTACCTGTGGTACCATTTACCAGGGGCTGACCTGTGGCCAGAGATGCCAATTGGGTTTTGTTTTCAATGCAGTTTTAGGGAAAGAAGATAGGCCCTGGGTACCTGACTGGCAGGTGCCCAGGGCACACTCAGTCAAAGCACATCAGCAGTTCAGCAAAAAGTGGGGGCTACCATGCAGAAATAGGGCAATTTCTCACACAACCCTCCCCCCCCAAATGAAAGAGGATGAGACTAACCTTTCCTTAGAGAGTCTTCATTTTCGAAGTGGAAGAACCTGGAATGTCCATCTGCATTGTCATGGGCAGTCCCAGGTCTGTGTTCCACTACAAAGTCCATTCCGTGTAGGGAGATGGACCACCTCAACAGTTTAGGATTTTCACCTTTAATCTGCATTAGCCATCTGAGAGGTCTGTGATCAGTTGGAACTAGGAAGTGAGTACCAAACAAGTATGGTCTCAGCTTCTTCAGGGACCAAACCACAGCAAAGGCCTCCCTCTCAATGGCACTCCAACGCTGCTCCCTGGGGAGAAGCCTTCTGCTTATAAAAGCAACAGGTTGGTCTTGGCCTTCATCATTGGTCTGTCTGCACAATTAACTGCTTGGCATAGTCTGGAGCTTTGAGAATTGGTGCTGAGCACATTGCCTCTTTCAGGGTATCAAAAGCCTTTTGACAGCTAACTGTCCAGTTTACCATTTGGGCATCTTCTTGGAGGTGAGTTCTGTGAGGGGAGCCACACTGGACCCATATCCCTTCACAAACCTCCTGTAGTACCCCGTCAAGCCAAGGAATGCCCTGACTTGGGTCTGGGCTGTTGGAGCTGCCCAGTCCAGGATAGCCTGGATCTTGGGCTGTAAGGGTTGTACTTGCCCTCCACCAACAAGGTGGCCCAAGTACACCACAGTTCCCTGCCCTATCTGGCATTTGGATGCCTTGATAGTTAGGCCTGCAGTTTGCAGTGCTTTCAAAACCTTCCCAAGGTGGATCAGGTGATCCTGCCAGGTGGAACTAAAGACAGCAATATCATCTAGATAAGCTACACTAAAGGATTCCAATCCAGCAAGGACTTAATTCACCAACCTCTAGAAGGTGGCAGGGGCATTCTTTAAACCAAAGGGCATACCAGTAAACTGATAATGCCCATCAGGTGTGGAGAATGCTGTCTTTTCTTTTGCTCCTGGTGCCATGCCAATCTGCCAGTACCCTGCAGTTAAGTCAAAGGTACTTAGAAATTTGGCTGCATCTAGCTTGTCTATTAGTTCATCTGCTCTTGGGATAGGGTGAGCATCTGTCTTGGTGACAGAGTTGAGACCGCTATAGTCCACACAGAACCTCATTTCTCTCTTTCCACCCTGGGGATTAGGTTTGGGGACCAGAGCCACTGGGCTGGCCCAGGGGCTCTCAGAGGGCTCAATAACCCCTATCTCCAGCATCTTGCTGACTTCAGCTCTGATGCTTTCCTTCACTTGATCAGACTGGCGATAGATTTTGTGTTTGACAGGTGAACTGTCACCAGTGTCCACATCATGGGTACACCAGTTTGTCTGACCAGGGGTCAAGGAAAAGAGCTTTGCATACTGCTGCAAGACTTGCTTGCAATCAGTCTGCTGTTGGGCAGAGAGGGTGTCTGAAAAGACAACTCCATCCACTGACCCGTCTTTTGGGTTGCATGAGGGGAGGTCAGGGAGAGGTTCACTCTCTGCCTCCTGATCCTCATCAGTCACCATCAGCATGGTGATGTCAGCCCTATCATGGAAAAACTTAAGGCGGTTCACATGGATCACCCTTTTGAGTGTCCTGCTTGTGCCCAGGTCAACCAAGTAGGTGACCTCACTTTTCTTTTCTAAGATGGGGTAAGGGCCACTCCATCTGTCCTGGAGAGCCCTTGGTGCCACTAGCTCCAAAACCCACACCTTTTGCCCTGGTTGAAATTCTACCAGTGCAGCTTTTTGGTCATTTCAGTGCTTCTGAAGCTCCTGGCTGGCCTCAAGATTCTTGGATGCTTTTTCCATGTATTCAGCCATTCTGGACCTTAGGCCAAGCACATAGTCCACAATATCTTGTTTGGGTTCTTGGAGAGGCTTCTCCCAACCCTCTTTGACAAGACAAAGTGGTCCCCTCACAGGATGGCCAAACAGAAGTTCAAAGGGGGAAAACCCTACTCCCTTCTGTGGCACCTCTCTGTAAGCGTAAAGCAAGCATGGTAAGAAGACAATCCCATCTCCTTTTGAGTTTTTCAGGGAGCCCCATAATCATGCCTTTCAATGTCTTGTTGAATCTCTCAACAAGGCCATTGGTTTGTGGGTGATAGGGTATAGTAAACTTGTACTGCACTCCACACTCTTTCCACATGTGTTTGAGGTAAGCAGTCATGAAGTTGGAACCTCTGTCTGAAACCACCTCCTTAGGAAACCCTACCAAGGTGAAGACACCAATGAGGGCCTTGGCTACTGCAGGAGCTGTAGTAGTCCTAAGGGGAATTGCCTCAGGATACCTAGTGGCATGATCCACTACCACTAGTATGAATTTGTTTCCTGATGCTGTGGGAGGTTTAAGTGGACCCACTATGTCCACACCTACCCTTTCAAAGGGAACCCCAACCACTGGTAGTGGTATCAAGGGGGCCTTTGGGTGTCCACCTGTTTTGCCACTGGCTTGACAGGTGATACAGGAGCTGACAAACTCCTTCACTTTCTGAGACATCTGGGGCCATTAAAAGTGGCTACCTAGCCTTTCCCAGGTTTTGGTTTGGCCCAGATGCCCAGCTAGAGGGATGTCATGAGCTAAAGTTAGGAGGAACTCCCTCTACTTCTGAGGCACTACCACTCTCCTAGTGTCTCCAGGGTGGGGGGTTTCTGGCCTCAGTGTACAGTAGTCCCTATTCCCAATAAACTCTGTGGGTACCACTGACATCTCACTTTTCCTGTGCAGCAGCTTGCTGCCTCAGGCTTCCAAGAGTTGGACAGTCCTACTGTGCAAGGCACAGCTCTTTCCTAGAGGGTCCCCCTGGGCCCAAGAGTTCAACCTTGTAAGGGTCAAGCTCCATGGGCTCAGTTCCCTCTGGGGTGTCCAAGTTCTCTCCCTGAGGAGAGGGGTCCTGATCCTTTCGCTGTACAGAAGCTGGTTTCCCATTCTCCTTACCTTTTCTCTTGGAAGGTTGGGCCATACTTTCAGGCTGCAACACTTCTTTTTCACCCTATTTTCTGCTCTGTGCTCTTGTTTTTACACACACCATCTCAGGGATATCCAGCATTGCTGCATAGGTTTTCAATTCAACCTCAGCCCATGCTGAGGTTTCCAAGTCATTGCCAAGCAGACATGCAGCTGGAAGCTTTGGAGAGACCACTACCTGTTTCAGCCCAGTAACCCCCCCCCTCCAGTCTAATGTCACCATAGCCATTGCATGGTTAGTGGTAACACTGTCAGCATTGGTGACTGGGTAAGTTCTCACAATCAGGTATTGCTCAGGGGAAACCAGTGTATCTCTCACCATAGTGACACTGGCACCTGTATCCCTCAGAGCTTCTATCCTAGTTCCATTAATCCAAGGGTATTGCAAATACTTCTTTAAGTTGGGTGGCGACACAGCTACAGTGGCAAACTCAACTTCCCCTTCTGAAACTAGAACTGCTTCAGTGTTCAACCCGATTTGCTCTTGGCACACTGTTGATCCGATCTGGAGACTGGCTACACCAGGAGTAGCTGTACTAGGACTAGGGGGCTTATTGTTAGGACAAGTAGCATTTCCAGTTAAGTGTCCCAACTTTCTACAGTTGTTACATCAGGCCTTTGCAGGATGAAAGGCCCACATGCATCAAGCTAATTTGCGATCGAAACGTTGCGATTCGCAAAAAAAGGCCGTTTGCGATCGCAAAATAGCTTCTTCCTATGCGTGAAGCAAATTCACAGACAAATCACAGTTTTCGCAAAATTAGCGATTACCAAAAAACGATTCGGTAATAGCGATTCCGTATTAAGTAATCGCAAATATGAAATCGCAAAATCAAATGCAACAAAATTTCGCAAATACAGATTAAGTTAAGAAACGCACTTTGCATTTCTTAAATAAGAACAAATTATATCAGGTGGTAAAAATTTCACTTAACAAAAAACAGGTGTACATCATCAGCAAACTACTGAACCAGTCCCAGAATGCATCTGAATGTTTCACAATGGCAGCGCTCTACGTCGTGGCGAGGAGGATGAGGCTAAGAGCAGCAGCACAGAGAAGAAGGAGGATACAGGATAGAATATTCAGAGGGCATGTCACTTTGCTAGGGCAGACGGAGGAAGAGATTTATGACAAATATAGGCTGAATGCTGCCACAATCTTAGATCTCATTGCTGAGTTAGACCCAATACTGCAGCGTCAGACTCGCAGGACACATGCCATACCCACCCATGTACAGGTCCTGTGTTCTCTGCATCTCCTAGCTTCAGGGACCTTCCAGGGAGTAATTGCTGCAGCTGGAGGTGTTTCTCAGAGTGCCCTATCGCGCTTTTTTAACTGTTTCCTAAATGCCATGTTGCAGAGGATACACCACCACATTTGGTTCCCCACAACACCAAACTAAATTAGATTTTTATCAGGTTGCACAATTCCCACATGTGATTGGTATCATTGATGGGACGCATGTACCCATATGTCCCCCCTCAGTGAATGAGTATATCTACCGAAACCGCAAATCTTACCATTCACTGAACATTCAAGTAGTCTGCAATTCTAAATCATTAATCACAGACATAGCGGCAAGTTACCCTGGCAGTGCACATGATGCATACATCTTCCGGCATAGTGGCATACACAGACGTCTACTTGCAGGTGAATTTGGAGAAGGATATTTGCTGGGTAAACAGATTCAATACTGTCTTGCACACCTGTCCGCCATGGTGACACATAGCAGTGACTAATGTATATTTATTTTGCACATCCTGTAGGTGATAGCGCATACGCTGTGAGGTCATTCATCCTCACTCCCTATCTGAATCCTTCTACACAAAGGGAGCAGCGATACAATCAGGCACCCATTGCGACACGCAATGTGATTGAGAGGACATTTGGTGTACTCAAATCCAGGTTTCGTATCCTCCACAAAACCGGTGGGGCTTTACAGTATAGACTGGAGACATGCTGTAAAATTGTTGCAACATGTGCTATGTTGCACAACATAGCCACTAATAGGGGCATTCCCCTGGAAGACTCTGATAGCGAGCCAGAACTAGAAATCCAGCCAAGACAACCACCCCAAGCGGCACGCGGTCCAAATGCAGCAGAGGGGAGACGGAGACGGGCAGAAATCACGCAACCTTACTTCTAAGTAACCCTGGGCAAAGCACTACGCTACGCTCGCGTAGTTTTCAAAGTTTGCGCTACTTCGCACAACGCGAATTGCACGTAGCACAGTGCAAACACGCGTAGCGTAGCGTAGTGCAGCGGTCATTTTTTGCTTGCTCGCGGTCCTCAACGTCAAGTTGGCGACCGCGAGCAAGCAAAATGACATCCCGGCGAGACTTTTTCTTCCTTCGCGATCAGCAACATCAAGTTGCCGATCGCGAGCGTGGAAAATAAACCTCCCGGCGAGATTCTCAACGCGGGAGGTCAGGTTTCTCATTGCGAGTGGTCGTGTATGCTCGCGACCGCTCGCGATGAGAAACTACCAGTCCGCGTTGAGAAAGCTGCCGCTCGAGTAAAAATCTACTCGAGCGGCAGTAAAAGACAGCTCGCACTGTGCAAGATACCGTTTTCAATGATTGCACAGTGCGGACAAGCATCCGGCACTGTGTAATCATTGCGAACAGTGCACTACGCAGTTCGCGTAGTGCTACGCGTAGATCGCGTAGTGCGAACTGCACTTTGCGTAGCTTCGCGTAGCGCTACTTCGCGAACTACGCCCAGGCTTACTTCTAAGGTGGGTAATCACAAAACAACACAGTATTTGCTTAAAGGTTTATTGTGATAGTTGTGTAGTTGTGTTGATGCACACATACCATGTGCAGACAAGTGCAGTGTGGGTACAGACAATTAAATGTCATTGCCTTGGCACTGCAACATCAGTGTGAACAAGTTACACATTTCTGGTTACGTCACCAGATTTGTACATGTCCAAATGTCTATTTCTTCCTGCCACGCACTCCTGTGGCCCTTTCAGTAGGCTCAGCTACACCCGGCATTGAGCCTTCTGTGCCGGCATGACTCCTGGTACTGCGCCTCCTGCTTTGTGCCACAGGTTCCAGAAGGCTGCTGAGGCTGGAGGCCTCCTCACTGTCCCCCCCTGCATGCATGAGGCTTCCACTAGCTGCTGCTGTCTGTAGTCCTTCCACAGCAGTGGTGACCTGGATGAGGCCCCTGAAACAGTGGCTCATATCCACCTGCATGCTGACAGCACACCTGGAAAGCTGAGCTGTAGTAGTACTCAGCCTATTTATTGCCCTGGTGTAACTGTGCATGCGCCCCATTGAATTGTGATGCCTCCTGCCATTTGAGACATGCTCAGCCTGGATGACCCTGCACATATCTTCTATGGCTGTTGCAACATGGTGACGTTTTTCACTGTTTGCCCTGTGCCCTTCAACTACTTCAGTAGTTAGCTCTCTCAGGCAGTCATGAATCCCACCCATGTGCGTTGCCATTGTTCCCAGTTGGCCCTGCATAATACGCATATTCTTTCCTTGCAGGCGCTGGACCCTCAGCATCCTGGCCTCAAGCACACTGCAGGCAGGTTCCCCATTGTCCTCAGCAGATGTCAGGATTCCCCTGGGCCTTCGCCTGCGGAACTGCATGGAACAGCGCGGCATTGTTAGCTCTGGTGGTGGTGATGGTGGTGTATGGGCAGGCTGCTGTGTGTGAGCTCCTGTTTGGCTGTCCTCATCACTCTCCAAATCAGGCAGTGGTTGGACTCTTCTCCTGCGGCGAGTGGGAGCAGGTATGGGTGAGGATGCTGGCATTTCTTGTCCCTCATCAGGCTGTTCCATATGTCCCTCAGACTCGAGGTCGTCAGCCACGTCACTGTCCTGTGCTGCATCTGTGATTAAAACAGTGCAAGTTCAGTTAGTTTTGGTTTGCACATGTTTGTAACATAGCGCCTGCAAAGGTATATTAAATTTACTTATGTAATGTAAAAAGTCTACTGTTGTCACTTCCTTGCTGTACTCTGCTGCAGTAGAGCTGTGCTATTCCCTCCATGCCTCGCCCTTACATTTGTCTGTATACAACTCCCACAATGCATTAGGGTGTTGCAAGTAAAAGGTGGACTGGACTCAGGTGTGCTACACTACGCAGGGTATGTATTTGGGGCAGTTTGGGATTACATTTGACATAAAAAATATGTTTAGCTGTGCTCTTACCTTGGGAGGTACCCGCATGTCCTGAGGTGTCGATCTGTGTAACCCCGACAACTGCCTCTGGCTGCAGAGTGGATTCCACCATGTCCTCCAGTGGGGTGCTTGCATGATCGGTAGATGGTCCCCCTCCTGTTTTTTTGGCTGTAGCTAGCCTATCTGCCACCCTCTCTTTTGCTCGGCTGCGCAGGTCGTACCATCTCTTCTGCAGGTTAGGGATGTCACGATGTGTTACCCCCACAGCATTGACCTTAGCTTGTATCGCAAGCCAAATCTTCCTCTTGACAGACTCAGCAACATGCAGGGATAGTTTCCCAAACAGCTGGTCATGTTTCAACACCACTTCCTCAGTGAGGATTTCAAGTTCCTTGTCACTGAATTTTATCTTTCTCTTCCTGCCTTCTCCTTTTTTTTGTGCTTTTTCTGTGGGCATGGTGTTGTTTTGTCACAGCTTCTGCTCAAAACACAGTTTCCCCAGGGTGAGCTCCACCAGTCTTCCTCCTCCTCTCCCTGTGTACAGGTGTGTGGATTCAGTGAATCACTTCCTGGTTGTGATGTCATCGCAATGCAGCAATAAGGGTAAATCGCAATTAGCGATTCTGTAATAGCGAATTCGCAATTACAGATTCGGTAAACAGGGATTCGCTAATGATATTAGCGATTTTTACTGATTCACAAATATTTACCGATTTTATTGCTGCATTGGGTTTTGCGATTCCGTAATAGCGATTCCTTATTTTTCGCTATTAAGGAATCGCAAATTCATTTTTTGATGCATGTGGGCCAAAGTTCTTTCCCCTGTACTTATTAGTAGATTGGGAAGAGTTTTGGGACCCACCCCCGTGCAGGTTTTTAGGGCACATTTGAAGACTCAGGCTTTTTATCTTGGGGATTCTCACCACCTTTCCTCTGGAGAGGTTTTGTAACCCCTTTCTTTTGGTCACCCCCAGTGGTTGTTTTTGTCACCCTTGTCTTGACCCAATAATCTGCCTTCTTTCCCAATTCTTGGGGAGAAATTAGACCTAGGTCTACCAAATGCTGATGTAACGTTTCATTAGTGCAATTACTTAAAATATGTTCTTTCATAAACAGATTGTAAAGTCCATTGAAATCATGCACATTGTGTCCAGTTAACCATCCATCTAGTGTTTTAACTGAGTAGTCTACGAAGTCAATCCAGGATTGGTTTTGGGTTTTGTGAGCCCCCCTGAATCTAATTCTATATTCCTCAGTTGTGAGTCCAAATCCCTCAATCAGAGTTCTCTTCATGAGGTCATAAGACCCAGCATCTACCCCAGAAAGGGTCAGGAGGCTGTCTCTGCAGTTACCAGAGAACAGTCCCCAAAGGAGTGCCCCACAGTGGGACTTCTTCACTTTTCTAATTTCACAGGCCCTCTCAAAGGCTGTGAACCATTTTGTGATATCATCTCTCTCTTCATATTTAGGGACAATTCCTTTAGGGATTTTAGGATCATAAGATTGCTCTTTATCCTTATTAAGTAAATTGCTGCCACCATTGATGGGTGCTAGGCCCATCTCTGCTCTCTCTCTCTCTAGAGCCAGCAACCTGGTCTCTAGATCCAGTCTTTTGGTCAACCTTGCTAAAAGGCTGTCCTCCTCATTGAGGCTGTCCTCAATGTCCCCAGTAGTACCTGATCTACCTGTGTGGCTTCTAGGTACTAAGAGGTTGATTTTTGGATTCAGGGCCACTGGGACCCTTCTCTCCATATGAAGTGGGGGGGCGGTTGGGGGGTGACCCACCTGGTTATCCCCTCCCTCTTCTTCCTCATCTGATTGGTCTTCGCCATTTTCAGATGGGTGGTCCTTAGCATACCCAGCCAACAGCTCCTAGAGCTTTTGTTTGGTGGGATGGTACCCCATGGTTATGTTTTTAATTTTACATAGGGACCTTAGCTCCTTGAAAGACAAGTGAAGGTAAGGGGTGAGGTCAAGCTCCTCAACCTGATCCTCTATGTCATTATGGTTATCTTCACTAACAGCTGGGTTCTTGTTAAGAGACATAGTTAAAAAAGTGTCTAACCCCTCTTATCCCTAGCTAAAGTGACTTTTTATTTTTCTAAAATTCTAAAGGGATTTAACCAAGGCCCTAACAAGACTTTTAGTAATTTTGCAAAAATGCCAATTTGAAAGAAATCAGAATTCTAAAGACAATTTAAGAATTCTGTCGTGTGATCAGGTGGTAACCAAGTTGGTCCAACAAATGCAAAGTTGTAGATCCCACCGTTGATCCACCAATGTAGGAAGCTGGCTCTGTATATACTATACCAAAGTGAGGTATAGTATGCACAGAGTCCAGTGGAACCCCAAAGGTAGGCAGAGGTAAAAGTAGATAGCACCTTACTCTCTATTTGTGGTAGTGTGGTCGAGCAGTAAGGCTTTATCAGAGGACAGTGTTAAGCATTTGTTGTACACACTCAGTCAGCAAATGAATTCACACACTCAAAGACTGAACTTCAGACCAATTGTTTTTGTATAAAAATATTCTTTTAGTTATTTTATTTTCTAGAACCAAGCAAGCCTGGCACAGGTAAGTGATAAATACTTTGCAGTAAATATACAGTTGTAACACAATTTGGATTGCAAGTGTAAATGTACTTTGATTTGATTACAGTAGTGTTACTGATAATGCAATGCTTTTCAGAATACAGTACATATACTTTGTTTAGGATTTTTAGTAAAATATCATGTAAGTTATTTTTCAGATTACTTTTCTTACACAGTGCAGTATGCCTGGATACTGCACTGGGACATCTCCTGTAAACAGGTAAGGAAAAGCGTTTTGGTTATTTAGTTACAGTACTTCTTAGATTTTCCAACACCACACTTAGAAACTTTTTATAGAAAAACAGTCAATGTTATCCTATAGAGGAAAATAGTGTTATTGGTTCAAAGGTAAGTACTTTGTTGTGGGATTTGGTATTCTGGGGTTAGACTCAGGGTGCCCCAAGGTCAAGGATGCCTTCTTGTTACACCCTCAGCTGCACTAGGGCAGACGGGTGCAGAGTGCTGAGGCCCAATGTTATCCAATGGGGGATAGTGGGCCTCCGGTTGGTAGCTGCTGACGAGCAGGCCACTGGGTTGTGGGAGCAAAGCTCCTGGACTTAAGCTCAGGGCAAATGGGGGTTTAGGCCAGCACAAAAGATGCACCCTCAGCTGCACTGGGGTGGCCGGGTGCAGAGTGCTGTTTTGGCATCGGAAGCCCTGTAGCTTTCAATGGGGAGTCTCTGGTCTGCAAGAGCACTGCAGGCTTGGGGACGAAGGTCTTCTGGGTGCGACCACCACTTGGAGAGGTAAGTTGGGATGCTGGAAGTTGGTTACGCACCGTCGGTTGGGCCACCCAAGGCTGTGGGGTGTTGGGTGCAGGGGTGCCTTTTAGGGTCGAATCTTCTTACCATCTCCTGCCCGCGGTTGGGGGGACCTTCCGGTTTGAGGCTGCAGGCGTCGGCTGGAGGCTTGAGGCAGGTCAGGGGTCACCGGATCTTGGGTCAGGATCGCCGGGGAGACCTCCTCTTGGTGTTGGGCCGTGGGCGTTGGGTGCAGAGTGGTGCAAACTCGCGGATCCTTGCGGAGCTGGAGTCTGTTGTTTGAACAAATCCGGTGTTCATGGGAGACAGAGTCTTGGGATTGAAGGCAGGCAGGTCCTCCGGGTTTCTCGAGGTTGCTGGCTGCAGGACACACCGCAAATTCACTGGAGCAGGTTCGAGGTGGGAACAGGCCGATAGGGCTGAGGCCACGTCAGTGGGCATCCTCCTCTTGTTAGCTTTGGCACGGCTGTTCGGTCCTTCTTCTTCTGGTTTCTTGTCTGAGGAAGCAAGGTTCAGGGGTGCCCCTAAATACTAGATTTAAGGGCGTTACAGGTAGGTAAAAGGTTGGGACCAATGGGTCCCTTCCCTGGGGTGGGTACACCCCCTATTATGCCACCCTCCAGTGGGAGGGAGGCATAAGCCTTTCCCTGGTTGTCTGGGTCCCCCCATCTGCAAGATGGCGGGGATTGAGAGTTGTGCTTCACCTCGCCTCCCCCACCTGAGGGGTGGAGTTGGCAGAGGTGGGCACACCTCTCTTCCTCACTTGTTTTTCCCGCCGGTTCTCCCGCCCAAAGTGAGGGTCAGAATCAGTGGGGACCAGTTGCTGAAAGCAGCAAGTGGCCTGGGGAAGCTCACAAAGGCGGCAAGCCTTTGAAGCTTCCCCTTCGTGGACCCTGCCCATCCTGGGGGAGGAGGCTTGGCACCTCGTCCCAGGATGTGCATTGTTTCAGGCCCATGAGAGCAGCAGACTCTCGACCCAGGGGTCCAGAAACATGTCTGGTGGAGGCAGCTGAAAGCAGCCACTCAGCCTGGAAACTAGTGGTAGGTTGTTTTTCAGGGGGCATCTCTAAGATGCCCTCTGTGTGCATTTTCCATTAAATCCCACACTGGCATCAGGGTGGGTTTGATGTGCTGAGAAGTTTGGTACCAAACTTCTCAGTTTTAAGTGTAGCCATTATGATGCTGTGGAGTTCGTAATGCAAACTCCCAGCACCATATACTCTTAATGGCAGCACTGCACGTACAATGTCTAAGAATGGACTTTGACACTGTAGGGGTACAGGGCTCATGCACCTGTACCCTCACCACTGGTATAGGGCACCCAGCTAGAGGGGTGACTGATCTATGGCAGGGCAGGGGGTTGTAGGCATGGCACACAGGGATGTGTGCCATGCCTACTCTTCACTTTGTTCTGCACCAAAACACGCAGCCTGCAAAGGCAGTGTGTGAGTGTAATGGTACAGGGCCTTCTAAGGGTGGCACAATAAGTGCTGCAGCCCTTAGAGGTCTTCCCTGGTCACAGGGCCCTGGGTACCTGTGGTACCATTTACCAGGGGCTGACCTGTGGCCAGAGATGCCAATTGGGTTTTGTTTTAAATGCAGTTTTAGGGAAAGAACATAGACCCTGGGTACCTGATTGGCAGGAGCCCAGGGCACACTCAGTCAAAGCATATCAGAAGTTCAGCAAAAAGTGGGGACTACCATGCAGAAAGAGGGCACTTTGTCACAGTACTAGATTGGCCAAGACCACAGAATATTAAGGACATACAATGATTTATTGGGTTCACCAATTTCTTCCACCTTTTCATTAGCCACTTTTCTGCTCTGGTCACCCAAATCACTGGCCTCTTAAAGGAAGAAGTCAAATTCTTCTGGACCAATGAAGCTGACATAGCCTTTCAAGATCTAGCACAAGCCTTCACAACGACCCCAGTGTTAGCACACCCGGGCACGGCAACACCTTTCATTGTGGAAGCTGATGCTTCCAATATAGCCATGGTGGCTAATTTATTCCAAACACAGCTTGAAACTGATTAGTTACACCAGGTGGGATACCTATCAACAAAGTTTCCACCGGCTGAGCCCAATTATACAGTAGCCGAAAAAGAACTTCATGCTATTTGATTAGCTTTCAAAGAGTTGCAACACTATTTGTAAGGGGCCAAATTCCAAACTACAGTGAATACGGATCATAGAAACCTCCAGTTTTTGCATTGTACCCGAGCCTTAACACCCAGGCAACTAAGAGGGACGCTTTTCTTTGCTGAATTTGACTTCATCTTTACCTTTAGGCCTGTAATAGTGAATCATAAGGCAGATTCTTTATCTCATATTGAGAACGCCATGAAACCCTTAAGAGAGTTGTCTGCAACCATTGTTCCACTAATAGTTCCAGCTGACCAACTCATCTGAGTATCACAAACTGATGCCTTTTTTCAAGAAATACAAAAAAGCTGTCATTGAAAGATATGCTATCTTGGTTGCTCAAGACAAGACCCGCACCATTCATGAAGGACTTCCATTTCAGGGAAAGACCTTATATGTCCCCACGCAGACCTTCCAAATCAAGGTGTTACACTGGTGCCACACTTCATCATTGGCTAGTCACCCTGGAAAAATGAAAACGCTAGACCTTATTGGACAAAACGTCTGGTGGCCAAACTGGAAAAAAGATACCATATCATTCATCCAAGACTCCGACATCTGTAATAGAGCCTAAAGTGACCGATCCAAACCTTGAGGCTACTTGCAACCTCTGTCAACCCCTAGTCGAATTTGGGAAGAAATCTTGATATATTTTATCACCAATTTCCAACCAGATAAAGGGAAAGATACCCTCTTGGTTGTAGTAGATAGGTTATCTAAAATGGCGCACTTTTATATCCTGTGCAGGGTTGCCAACAGCAGCTGAATTAGTCAATCTCTTACTCACTCATGTGGTCTTCCTTCATGGATTGCCTAGAATCATCACTTCAGATAGGGGTTCCCAGTTTACATCTAGGTTCTGGAAAGCTTGGTGTTCCGCCTTACAAATTATATTACAATTGTCCACGAGTCTCCACCCACAAACCGACGGCCAGAAAGAACGAGTCAACCAGACCTTGAAGCAATATCTACATTGTTACTTGCTGAACTGCAATAAATCATGGATAGACTTGTTATGTCAGGGGGAGTTTGTCTATAACAATTTCAAACATGCTTCCCTGCAATAGTCTCCTTTCTATCCCAACTGCTGTATCCATCCACAATTTTTAGCCCTTCTAGGGTCGCATTCCAACATCAACTCTCCCTCTGTGCGTGAACGGCTTCAAGATATCAATAAAATGACTCGACAAATTAAGGCAAATATAATCTGAGCCTAGGCTGCTTACAAAATGTTTGCAGATCGTAAACGTGTACCTGATCCAAACTACCACCGAGGTTACAAGGTGTGGTTGTCTACAAAGAACCTTGCCTTCAAGCTTTATACCAGATTCTAACCCAAATGTATTGGCCCTTTTGAAATTGAACCCCAAGTCAACTCTGTCACGTTCAAATTAAGGCTTCAAACTACTATGAAAATCTATCTGGTGTTCCATACTTCTCTTTTTTAACCAGCACCTAAATCCCTTTGATCATGCTCCCCTCCAATACTAGTCCACGGTCAACCAGAGTATGAAGTACAATCCATCAAAGCTATAAAATGACAAAAAGGGGCGCTTTGGTACCTAGTTTCCTGGAAAGGGTAAGGGCATGAAGAAGACTCTTGGAAACCTGCTCATGCTGTTCATGCCCCTACACTTAGTTTCTTTTATACACGCCATCATTCTACCTCTGTGATTGCATAGGACTTTCGGGGGGGAGTACTGTCAAGTCGCTGGCTTCTGTCAGGTCTCCTGCTTCTTTGATGATAGTCCACCATGCCCACAATCATGCCATCGCAAACACACATAGGATAAATGGTTCTGCACACTTCCCCTAGCTAGGATTCCATATCACCATCCCCACTGCTGGCCAAGTTTAAATACCCATGAGTTACAAAACTCTGCATACCAGAGGATACTCTTCAGCTCATCCACATTCTTGTGTTTTGTCTTTGGGTCTTGGGATATTACAGACCTGTCCACATCGTTATAGAGACTGGTCCACATCCGTATAAGTACACTTACTTTGCTTACATTAGTGGCTTATATTAGAACCTGAGATCCCCCGGTTTGGGATGACCTTTTAGCCACAGTTTTGCCTAATCTTAACAAAGCATATCTTCTTTATTTTCAAGATGCACAAGGTTCACGAACTCTTGCAAGATCGCGGCTGAATGCGGAAGTCTAGTCCACCATCTTGTTTTGGGAAGCGCAGTCCTCTTTAAAAGATGGAATCACGCTCTCCTCTTTGCTTGTTTTTGAAGTGGTTGAGCAGAGCGGTTGAGCAGAGGATGGCTGTCAAGACAGAGCACTCCTGTTCCCAATCCGCTAAGCGGCGTGTAGCTGCCTTGCACTTGAGATCCTCAGTAAGGTTGGTGAATCATCTGTGCCTAGTGATTCCTGTGAGTCTCCTGAATCACGGTAAGGAGATAACATTTTCTCACTAACAGTTCTCTGTTCTGCAGAATCGATGAGTCATGATCATTGAGAGACTGAAGAAGTTGAGAATAGAGTCTAGAATGTACTCCAAATTGCATTTGTGCTTGGAGAAGCAACATTGCGCTATAAGTTGGAAGAGTCAGACCAAGGGAACACTTGAGATAGAGGTCCTTGGATAACAGTGCAAGCAGTTATCACCCGGTGATAAGAACCACAGTCAGCCTACTCGGATGAAAACTGGCACATTACAGATCCCTGTGACATTATAACAAGACCTCAGAAGGATTATTTGAAGGGAAATCTTCACCAATTGTTTTTTCAGGTAATAGTTGACTCCAGGTTGTGAATATTTCCTCGTGAATTATATATTTATGAATGGGCAAGCTAACTTTAAGGAGCCCCATCAGCAACTTGACACACAGTGCTATCTTGTTCCAGATCTCCCTCCCACAGTACCCTCCTCAAAATCCTTCCTCTCATTTGGACACTCCGAAACTCTAGTAAGAAACTGCAGAGTCGATGCTGCCAGAAGGTGGGCATTTTGAGGGTACTGCTCCTGAGGAGCTTGGGACCCTGTCACAACAACACCAGCTGTTTGAGAAAGCACCTCCTGTCCTTAACATCCTAAAGAGGTCAGGATAGTATGGGGTCCTAAGGATTTAGTGAGCACAGAGACATTCCTGAAATTGATGAGCGCAACTAAAACTGCCATGAAAAACTGAAGTGCATACTCTTCCCACTGTGCATAAGGGCCTGATTAGCATGGAAGGGGATGCATTTTAGACAATCAGTCTGTGCTCTTTCTCTTAGAATACACAGCAAATTTATTGATATTTCATGAGGGGCAGGGAGCTAGTGAAGTAAGTGATTCCTAATGTGGTTATGTTATATTATGTTAAGTTACATTATTCTTTGTTATGTTATTTGTTTTTTGTGGAGTGCAACATGCACCATAGTTTCTTGGCACAATAGATAAAACCACACAACTCCATGGACATATAGAATGGGAAAAACAAATAGGAGCTGCCAAGACCCAATTAGCAATTAAAGCAGGGTTTTTAGTTTTCGGTAAATAATTTTGAGGTTAGTTACTCTAGGCCTTTGCCGTGGTTACAGAAAAATCCCTATCACCAATTGTTACAGTCTTGGTCTTAGAGATTTGTAGCAACAATTGATTGGTAGATTAGAAAGTCTTCTAAGGCCTATAAAGAGCACTTTCGCTGTCAAAAAAATCAGGGGGTACTTGTATTACCCAGTGGACGATAACAAGAGATTATAACATGACACATTCTCTGACAGGCATCCATTCAAAAAAATCAAAAAGTTTCTGCTACTAAGGGGCCGAGTCCGATTCAGGCCGGAAATCTCTCCGACCGAGCCGGACCCAGAGAGATTTCCGACCGAATCGGACCCTAGCAGTCCGACCGAACGAGTACGATGCGTTCGTATGCTATCGGACTCGATTCGGTCGGACTCCCATTGAAGTCAATGGGAGCCGGTCGTACAACGCGTACGCGGGCTCCCATTGACTCAATGGGTGCGAGGCGAACAAGGGCGCCCCCTACGGCGGGTACGCGTCGAAGCGGGTCGCACCATACATGCACAGGTAGGGGGGAACCATGAGTCCCCCCTGTGTGCGACTCGCGCGGCTACGCGTACAGGGGGGTCCGACACGGACCCCCAAAGTGCGGCTCCGACTGCTCTTTCGAGCCGGACGGCGCGAGTCGGTCGGACTGCTCGAGGCGCGCATCGTACTTACCCGGCCGGGGAACGTCTCCATTGCGCGGTGCGAGTCGTGTCCATGCGAGTCGGTCGGAGCGGTTGGGTCCCGCGAACGAGTCGGTCGGCGATTTCGTATACGCTCGCATCGTACTCGCTCGCCCGGACGCACGTCCGACTCGGTCGGGAAACAGGGCTCCGAATCGGATCCGGTAATGCCGACTCCGATTCGGAGCCCTACCGGCCGAGATCGGAATCGGCCCCTAAGAGTGAGTCTTGGTGCTGCAGTCTGAAGCCTCTGTAGCCTTCTTAACAATTTACCTGAGAGACAAGGTAGACTGAATTTTCATAGTCCACTTGGAACTGTATCAAGGCATTGACAACAGGGATACAACGTTTTGAATCAACAAATGGCAGAATCCTTTTAGCAGATTAATCTGCCATAAGCACGTACTAGACACTTTTTCGGTCTGCACCTCTAAGGATAGATCTGAATCAATGACCCTCCCTCCCCCCCAGCACCTTGAGACCCTTACAGGTGAATAGTTGTGCTTTAGAAGTCACTTGATTGATTTATTGATATTGTATTTTATACATAAAGCAACATTTGAGGATAGGCACAGTGGCAAGATATACTTAGGCTTCTAGGTCTGATAGGTAATAAAAGTAGGATGCATGGAAGTCTTCAAATGTTATTGAGTTCTAGCTGGTGGGAGTGCACTTTGTGGGTGGTTTTGATCAAATGGAGAAAGGTGACAGCATTTAGGGCAGGTGGATGTGTGCTCCTGTGATGGGATCCAAGCAGGCTGAAGGATAATAATTTAGATATAGTGCTAGGTAACTTGGGAGGGCAAGGAAGTTTTAGTTGGCCAAGAACAGTCTGTGTAGGTGTGTGGGACAAGGGTTGGGGAAGGTGAAAGGAAGAGATGCATTGTACAGACTTGAAGTCAAGGGTTAGACATTTAAACAGAGCCCTGTCATTGGTTGAGAGACAACCAATCTGATATTGAGAAGAAAGAGTGATGCTTGTCTGGGTAGTTTAAAGAGTCAAAGGGTGCCATATTTAACAGAATTGTTTAATAGGGGAACACGTAATGTGTTATTCTATCTAAATTCTGTTGATATTGTCATGTTTTCTCATAGTTAATGCAATGAAAAAGGTTTGGCAGTGCAGAACTGGAGTATAGGCAAAGTTTTCATATATTTAATATGTTGCAGTGGTGCATATGAATGACTACAGATGATCATTCTGTCACACTCCAGTGGTGCCCGTTTTATGTGCTGGGCTGTTGTCCTTGGACTATAGAGGAATTTTCTGTGATTACAATTTTCTGGAATTTACCTTTTACTACACAGCAGTGTTTGAGTTGAGTGAAGGGTGCCTTCATAATTACAGTGGGATAGTTGATTGCTTCTAAAACTTACTATCTATTTGTTGTGTAACCTTAGAACATACAGACATACCCTTGATAAACATATCCCTGATAGTATAATCTGTGTCAGTACTGTCTCATGTTTATGGTTGTAGTGATATCTTTGTTGCGTTAAGTTATGTTTATTATGTTATGTGTATTTGTAAAGAGCAATATCACCCGTGAGGAGCTGAACAGGTGTGTGTCCCTAGACCTGCTTATGGTAGGTTAGGTAAATGAAAAGCCAAATCTTCAGCTTCTTGTGGAACCCAAGAAGACGGGAGGAGGCTCTAATGTGGAATGGGAGGCCTTAAGGATGTTGTTTGTTAGAGAAGGAGTCTTAAGAACCTGGAGCAAAATACCTTGCATTGTTCAGTGAACGTCCTCTGTTCCTCTGTTCCTCACTACGATGGGGCAGACTGTACTCCCCTTCATAATGTTATGTTATGTAGATTTCTAGAGTGTACTAGTCACTCGTGAGGGATCCAGGTGCTTGACCAGGTGAGTGGTAGTATGGTGCCCATGGAGTTATTTGAACAGTCAGGTGTTCAGCTTCTTGTGGAACTCAAGAAGTATGTATGTATTATTTTGTTTACTATGTTTATGCATCAAGTGCCGAGGCTTTAACCATACAACCGTATGTAAGAGCCCACCATCATCGTGACTTCATGTATCATTGATTTACTGCATACAGAGTTTCTTATTGAATTACTACCTCTCATCAATACATGCTAAAATACTCAGATGCCCAAATATGAGTGGGCCTCCCTAAGCAGTATCAGGACAGTGTGAAACATTAATAATTTTCATGCTTCAGACTACTGAAAGAAAATTCTTAACACTACATGCTAGACACAATTTATTGTGGGCAATCTTATGGAAATTAGATTTTTGCTGTACACATTCTTTGTGCTGGTGTGAATCTGATTTGCCAGGTCTCATTGTATTTATTTACTTTAGTTTTTATTAGGCACATAATTACCCAAAGGTGTACTGGCGCAGGGCATTAGAGTGAGAGGATTTCCCAAAAGTGATTTAGCACTGAGAATTACAGTAACAGGTAGTAGACTTTTGCATTAACAGCCATGGTCCTTATTTAGAGTTTTGCGGACAGGATACTTCATCACAAATGTAGCAGATGTCCTATCCACCGTATTATAAGTGTGTTGTAACATATGGCATCAAAATATGGTGGATGTCATATCATGTAAATTATAATGTTTTTCCTGAATTTGAACAAATTGGTTTCACTTCTTAAAGTAAAGGAATATAATTCCATTTAACTGCTAATTGATGGTGTTGTGGCCAAGATGGCGAACATGGGGGATGCTCGGGAGTGAGCTCCGACCTTGGCCTGCCCAGTATCCTGTTAAAATACGAGGTTAGCACCGATTCAGGTGCTGTAAAAGTGCTTCCTACACTCGCAGAGGGAAACCCCCACACTGCGAATGAGCGGGGCACACACAGATGGGGCAGAGCCGATCATCACACACCTTGGGCCCGGAGATATGCACTAGCTTTGTGCGTCAGCCCCGCGATGAAGATTCCTGGTACAGCCAGTGGAGCCACGACTGACACCTACCCACCGTGAGGCGTCCACGGGCAGGCACCCACCACCCACACTGGTGTCCCTGAAGCCGTTAGATGCCTGGATTGACTGCCAGGTGTGCGCTGGAGCGCCGCATACGGAGGGACGGCCAGTAGTGTAGGCCGAGAGGAGCCGGCACCACCCAATCCGAGGCCTGAGGTCCTGCCCACCTCTCAATCTTTGCCGGAGGAAGCCTGGGACAAAAAGCGGAGCCTGCCTTTACCCGCACGAATGTGTCATTGAACTGAAGCGGCCTCCAAGCACGGGCAGGAGAGCCCCCCTCTGGGTGGAGAGTGGCCCTGCCTCCATCTTAGGCCCATAACACGAAACTGTAAACCACGAGACCCCCCTTGCACCAAACTGTAGCAAACAGACATTTCCTGCCCTGGGGCAACCGCCTTGCCATGACTGACTCCAATTGGCCCTGCATGCACGGGGAGGGCCCTTGCCCAGGTGCCGCTTGCTTGTCACATACAGCAGTCACTGCAGCCGCTCCCTTGGGAGGACTACTGGTGACACTCTGGACTCTGTCCGGGGAGGACGAAAAAAACCCTGAGATACCCCTATGAAGCTGCCTGAAGAGTGGCGCTGCGTATACGTCGACTGAGAGGGGCAGAAAAATTAGACCTAAGCTGTGTGAGGCACAAGACCATGCCAGACAGCTCACACTCTTGGACAGTCTGCGGAGTGGAATGGGCAGACTGTGAGACCACCATACAGTCTCCCACAAAGATGGGGAAAACCAAGGCGGACAGTTCTCGGACCCCATCAGATGCGTCCACAGACTGCACCAGAATTTTGGCAGATGCCGCTCATTCGGACAAGACGCTGACTGACCACTCCCGCCGGTTTGGTGAACTGCTGGCGGTGGTACTTGACATCAAATCCACTCTGCGCCCCAAGCTAGACTCCCTATGCATTGAAGTGGGACTCCTCCGAGAGGACCACAAGAAATTGAAAGACCGAGTGGATGCCTCAGTATCTACGCTGGCTACTCTCCGGTGTTGCATACAGACAAGCACCTCAACACCCTACAAGAAGAAGTCAAGTACCTACAAAAGCAGATTGAAGGCCAAGAAGGTAGATCACGCAGGAATAATGTCCACATAGAGGGTATCCCTGAACGCGCAGACGGTCAATGTATGGAACTGTACCTTTAGAGCTGGTTCACCCACACAATCCTACAAGGGAAACAATCTACCTTCTTCTCCATAAAAAGAGCACATAGAGTGCCAGGCATCCCCTCCCGCCCGGGCACCCCGACAAGGCCAGTGGTGGCACGGCTCTTTAACTACCGGAACAGTGATCACATACTACAATCTACGAGGGCTCGGGGTCCATGGACAGTGGAAAACGCACAGGCACATATTTACCTGGACTACACACTGGAGGTGCAGAAGCGTAGATCCTCCTTTCTCGAAGTGAAGCGGCGACTGCATGAACACAATGTGAAATATGCACTCCAATTCCCTGCCATGTTACGGGCGCAGCAGGGGGCAACACCACCTTCCACTCAACCCCTGCAGAGGCCTGGACCTGGTTGGAGCAACACAGGATCGCACTGGCGCACGAGGTCCCGGCCGGACCTCAACCCTCACAACAAGAAAGGCAACAACGATGGGTGCCCCGACCGGGCCCCCGCGGGACCCGACCAAAGAACAGGCGGCGAGGGAGTGGGCACAAATAGTGAGAGACCTGGAGGACGGAGCTGCGATCCGCTCTCCCTCAGCCTCAGGCTCGGAGACGGGGAACCCTAAGGAGGACACACCATCTCTAACTGAATCACAGCTCACTGAGGTGTTGGGCGGGGGCCCCACTATCACCAAACAAACATCTGCTGACTTGATGTGAAAGACTCTCAGCGGCTCTGGAGAAGACTCACAGGGACACTCACACAAGTATTGGGGCGGGGGAGGGGATGGTGCTCTAATCATGCACATTGCTCTAAGACTAAATGCAGTACTCTAAAATTTGCGGGCCACACAAGACCGAAAGCCTTGCAACACCCCCCCACTAGTGATACACCACCGTGATAGATACATGTCACGTTTCCAGTTCGGTGTTATTGCATACGGGTGTGGATGGCTGGCTGCTTGTTGGCACACTGGCCAGGGACTGGGAGTTGGGGAATGTTGTTGATTGTTTTTTTATTGTTTGCAATGCAAATAGGGGATCAAAGGTCATAGCTTGCGGGGCAAACTAAGTCCTGTAAAGGGGGAAACTAGCGTAAATCGTTGGAGCCACCGTCAGCCTTATTTGGGAAACAGCAACCACACCCAAGCAAATGCTGATGTCTCCAGATCTGCAAAAGCCACTCACACTATTATTGACATGGAATGTCCAGGATTTAGTGGGGTACACCAAACGATACCGGGTGTAGCAATACCTGAGGAGACGAAAAATAACAATAGCCCTATTGCAGGAGACCACCTCACAGCACAGTAGCTGAATTCAATGCACAGAAGGTGGAGGGGCACCCTGATAGGGACCACATACTCTGGAAATGCTAGAGGCGTGCTGAATTGGGTGGCACCAGGGACACCGCTAGAAATTGCACACACCTGTGTAGACCCTGTTGGCCAATATGTGATTCTGGAGGGGCTGCTGGACGGACACCCAATAACACTGGTATCGCTGTACGCACCTAATGCAGGGCAATCCTCATTCCTGCAATCGCTCTCCCTGGCGCTACTCCAATTCCCTTCGGCCCCATCATACTGGGGGGGGGGCGACTTCAACTGTACCCCAGACATAGACAAGGACCATTCATGCCCCCCACTCACGGGTGCCCATTCAGTCTCTCTTGCACAGCACTTACAGACATGGGCCACTAATCTTCAAACACAGGAGGCGTGGCGAAACCTACACCCATTAGAGAGGGAATACTCATACTATTCAGGACTGCGTAATCAACATTCTAGAATAGACTTGATGTATTGTTCCCGTGAAGCTCTCACCAGGGTTACCTGTGCAGAATATCTTGGCCGCACATTATCAGATCATTGCCCTCTGCAGATCCAATTGACATGGGGGAGGGGTAGATCCAAGATTCCCACTTGGCGTCTTCCAGTCGAGGCGCTCCGCGACTCTCCCCACCTCTCTATCAGAGTCAGTAACAAAGTACTATAAGGACAATGAGGGCACTGCATCCTGGGCGGGGACAGAATGGGATGCGCTTAAGCTGTGCGGGCACATGATTAAAGCGGTACACGGCACGCGCATGACACTCGAACGGGAGCTCGATTCCCTAGAAACAGAGATCTGCACTCACGAGCCGGCACTTCCCACCACCCTGCCGGCCGCAGATTCTTTGGCCCAAGGTCAATTGCGTCACAAATTAGAGTTGGACCAGCTTGGCAAACTGGATCATAGGGAATACATGGCCAGGAGACATGCGGAGGGAGACAAGGCCGGCTGTTTACTGGCATGGCTCCTCCAAACCGCCACACCATGACACCTGATCACAGCCATATAAGCAGTAGGGGGACGTCTAATAAACTCACAGGACGAAATCAACACAACCTTTCGCACTTATTATGCCTCCCTATACGGGCCACCTCCGGGAGCGGAGGCAGCAGAGATATCACAGTTCCTCCACAGCATGACACTCCCAAAAATCACTGACACACAACGTACAGTATTAGAAGCCTCCATATCAGAAACTGAAATTGTAGATGCCATCAAGCAATTGGCAACAAACAAGACACCTGGCGCAGGCTGGTGACCTCTAGAATTTCCCACAACATTTCACGCGCAATTGGCACCTCAGTTACACAAAGTATACCAGGAAGCATACGAGAACAGAATACTCCCTTCCTCGCTCTGCGAAGCTGTACTTGTGGTATTCCCCAAGCCGGGCAGAGACCCGATTCGAATAGGTTCCTACCGTCCGTTGTCCCTTTTAAATTCAGATTATAAAATTCTCTGCAGAGTCTTAGTCAATAGGCTAACAGACATAACCCACTTACTGGTACACCCAGATCAAAACGGATTCATACCTGGAAGAAACACCTGTCTCAATCTGCGTCAGCTATTAATGCTCCTAGAGTGGGCATGTACGACGAACAGCCCAAGCTGGATCGCCTCACTAGACATCGAGAAGACATTCAACAGATTGGGCTGGGGATACCTCACCGCCGTCCTCACAGCATTTGGCATAGACCCGCACATTTCAAAGTGGATCTCTCTTCTCTATAATTCGGCGATGGCATGAGTAAAAATGGGTCACATAATTTCGGACCAATTTGACATTGGACGGGGCACCCATCAGGCGTGCCCTTTATCACCAATTATCTTTGCATTGGCTATGGAGCTCCTGGTATGCGCATTACGCTCCCATGTATGTGACTGGGGCATCGAACCAGACAGCCAGCGGCCTATAGTCTCGTGATAAGCCGACTATGCATTGATTTAGATGCGTGGATCCCATGAGAACTGACTGAGATAATGTCATTATTGGACCACTTTGGCAGAATATCAGGGCTAAAAGTAAACTGGGGTAAATCCCTTCTATTCCCCATGACACCCCTGTCTTCCGAACAAAGGGCGGATCTACCTAACACGCTGCTCCCCTGGTCCTGTGACACTTTTAAATATCTAGAGGTGCAGGTTTATCACTCTGCACCAGACCTAATAGAGGGTAACCTGGGCAAGGCACTAGCAGGTGCCCGATCCTCCCTTCCATTTTGGACAGACCTTCCGCTCTCCCCAATGAGCTGAGAGCTATATCCAAAACGCCTAGGCTCTTTACTTTTTTGCAACCCTCCCTTATACGCTACCCCAAAAGCTGTTCCGTGAACTGAAAACATTATTGCTCTCTCTTATATGGGGCAAACATCGATTGTGAGTATCACTCACAAAGTTATACGCCCCATTATCAGAGGGGGGACTCGGAGCCCCCGAATACAAATTATACTACGCGGCCGCACAGTTACAATGGCCAATGCGTTGGCTAACCGGCTGATACATAGCGGAATTGGGGCGGTGGGCGACAGGGCAACCACCACAAATCATATTGGAGTGGCTGCTAGGACCCGCAACTGTACTACCGAAAAGTGCAGGGAACATCTTATTGACCACGGCCCGAGCCTGCTGGTCACGCTACCTTACCAGAAAACGCTCCCCCCTTATGCTCCAGACCTACCTCTTTGGGTAATCTCAGGCTGCGTTCCACGCACACTAAGTCCCGCAACAGCAAACTGGACTGGGACTGGCATCACCATGTGGGAAGATCTGTTCTCTGACTCGATCCTTTGTACATTCGAGAATTTGGTGGACAATTACGAGATACCCCTCGGTTCCTTCCTACTATATGCATCTCTTTCGCGCCAACTACACAAGACATGGAACAAAACACACAACAAACTAGAGACATCCAGAACACTCCAAACCCTGCTCACCCACGGCTCAGGTTGACGGGCTATAACAATGCTATACACTTCTTTGCGACTAGACAACACAACACCTCTGTTGAGACTGAGAGACTACTGGGATTCTGTGCTGTCTACAACTTTAACTGATAAAAAATGGAAGCAATGCCTGGGGGCCTAAAAGCTTGTTTCCACAAATGCCAGACTCAAGTACACTCAATTTAATTCTCTCCATCACACATATCTCACCCCCCACAGGTTGGAACGCATGTATCCCAGATCTCCTGACGCCTGCCCTAGATGCCAACGCACGATGCCACATTCTATCACATGGTGTGGGAATGCTCACAATTACAACCATACTGGCAATTAGTAGTGGGCACACTCACAGAGGTCACAGGCATGAGAATCACCCCGCAGGACTCCCACTTTTTACTGAGCATTACCTGACGCACTACTGAACGGAAAGCCCTCAACAAATTTATAGACTTAGTGCTGGTGATAGCCAAGAGGAGATTAGCTATGTCCTGGAAATTCCACTTAGCACCCCAATACAGCTGTGGCTTGCCGACCTCCGCAAAGCTCTAGTGGCTGAAACCGAAATATCTAGCGGCACAGTATAGGCCACCCTGCATCCCCTAACACCCCAGACTGGAAGACCCACCTCGCGGTGATAGAATTAAAGCTGTTACATGCCCCGCAATAAACAGGCTATAATTATAGGATGTTGCATCTCCCACATGTCAAACTTCTTTCTGACTATCATACCCCAGTCACCCCAGACAGTAGCATCCAATCACAGGAGTTGCATCGCTTGTCCCTCCCCTCTTACATGCAGGTTAAAAGGTTATAAATATGCTTTGCACGTACCCAATCGACTGTTGTTCAAGACCTAAAGCTCTGGATGTAATGGTGAAATGATTAACACAGCTTTGTACAAATTACATTACTTATGTCTCTTTCATCACGTTATTGTCAATATAGTACAATTATGTATGGTAATGTACCACCAACACGTCGGACAAATATGTACCCTTTTTTTTCTCTCTTTGAAAATCAATGAGGACATATTTAAAAGGAAAAGAAACAGCTAATTGATAAGCAAAAGATCTGCCTCCTTATCTGCTCTAGTTGATGATAGGTTCCTGAAGTAGGTAGGCAGAGGAGGAGCATAATGTCTTTTTTGGGAAGTGCTACAGAAGAAATTGCTTAATAAACTTTGGTCCCCATCTATGAAATGCTTTGAAAAAAATGCAAAGGCTTTTGAAAACACGATATTTATCTATAAGAAGTCGGTGTAAGTTTCAAAGATGAACTGAGATGTGAGCATGTCTTGGAAGTCACAATAGAAGACAAGCCTCACAATGTAGCACCATTTGGAGGCTTGCAATATGTAAGACGTAGACCAAGGTACAAAGCATTGGCGTAATCAAAATGAGATCCTAACAAAGCTTGAATAATGGAACAATGTGCCTCCTTGGGGAACATTAGGGGAAATTGCCCTTAAACGTTTCAAGCATTGCAAGCCGGTAGACACTAACTTGTTTATTCGAGGGCAGAAAGAAAGATCGTCATCAAACATCACTCCAAGGTTTTTGACAACTCTGGCTGGTGCTTGACAGTGACCAAGAATATCTGGCCACCAGTTGTAGGTCCAACAAGAAAGAGAACCTTTTATGAGCAACACCTCCATTTTATCAGATTCCAAGTTCAGGCAGTTACCTGCCATACAATCAGCCCCTGCCTTCAGGCCTTGTAGAAACGTATTCCACGTCACATCACCTGCTGCTTCAAGTCTAAGATTTAGTTGTGTGCCATCCAGTGAATTAGCTTGCTTAAAAGGGCCATGTAAAGATTAAAAAGTGTTGGACTTGACGAGAAACCCTTCGGAACCCCATTCGTCAGTCATTTTGCGGATGATCTGAATGGAAACAAGATGATGGATTATCTCTGGTATGTAAAGAACTAATGACCCCAGTGCCCAAAGACCAAGATGGAATGGCAGGCAGTGTCAAAGGCAGCAGACATGCCACGCAAAATAATGGCTGCAACCTCTCCCTGATCCAAACTTATTTGAAGCTCATTTTGTTTGGCAATGAGTGCAACCTCTGACCCATGGTGGGCTCTAAAACCATGTTGGGCAGGGTTCAATAAGGAGATTCCATTAATGAATTCAGAGATTAGTGTTTTAACTTTCCTCTCAGTAATCTTAGCACAGAATGGTAGAAGCAAGATGGGGTGAATTTTCCTGGAATGCTGGGATATAGTGAAGGTTTCTTCATCAGTGGTTTAACAGAGGCTTGTTTCAATTCCCTGAAAGTGTGCCAGTTAAAAAGGTGGAATTAATAATCTCACAGATTGGTGAGCCTATGACCGATGCTATTTTGTAGTTGGGCAAAGGTCGCCAGGTGAGGCTGCTTTAACTAGTTTAATAACAGTAGCACAACTTCTGAAGTGGTAGAATGTAATTCAGTTAACATTTCACAGGTGTTATTACCAACCTGAGCGCTATGCTACCATTAGGTGTTGATGTAGCATAAAAATTATAAATAATTCCTTGAGAACACTAAAGAATTCACATGAAGCATTGTTACTTGAGAGAATCTGTGCCAGGGCCCAAGGCATTTCACAGGCTGCCAATGCAGCTTGCACCCCCACAGCTGTTTCCAAATGCCAGCGCCACGATTACCTACTAACCATCACACTCCACCCAGTGTGTCAATTTGGATTACTCTGTGTACACAAAGCTGTAAAAATAGCCTGTATGAGGTATTATTGAAACTTTAATAAATATTGAATTTTTGTACCCTGCACAAAAATAGACAGAAAGTACTAACATATGTTGACTGTCCAAAATAAGTGCCTGTTCTGACAAATAAGTGCTGGTGCCAAACAGCAGCAAACCCGGCATAAATTAAGCAGTTATCTGGTCAGAATAGAACTTTGAACATGTAGGATTAAGGCTCGATCTATAGACCTTAACCCTTCTTTATGGTTAGATTTGTCTTCTGCAGAGGAATTGGTACACCATATTTGTTTTAGTTGTTCACATAGGCATTTGGCTTTTGAAAGCTATGACGTATACAATGGGCCAGAAGGCTGTCTGCAAAAATATTTGCTTGGGGAAAGAGGAGCTACTTTATCTAATGTAGAGATGACCCAGACACTAAAATTATTGTTGTTCTTCTGAACATTACCTTACACTATCGATGGATAGATCTCTTAAGTGAGAGGATGCCAGGGGTTTCGAAATGGCCCACCTCACATTCAAATGAAAATACAATTCCAAGATGATCAGGCCAGGTAAGCTGGAGGTCTTTGACATCAGAGATAAAAATCACTGGAAGACAATATGAGATATAACAGATATGCTGAAGTGTATTGGTGTAGTTATAATTTGTTTTAATCCTATTGAATCCAGGATGCAAGAAAGGAGGCTAGGGTTGTTACATCATGGCATATCCACTCAAATATTAAAATCACCAGTGCCACAAACTTAGAGACATTCAGGACAAAAGACGAGATATAATAAGAAAAGGCATGACCAAACTTAGGCAAACTTCCCGGAAAGCGATAAACTAATGGCCCTAAGAAGGAAAGCAATAAACTAATGGCCCTAAGAAGTTGGTAGCTCCTGAAAAGGAGCCAGAAAAACTAGAAATTCCACAGCTGAAAAAACCTCAAGTCAAGCATATGAAATTTCAGAAGTTCTCTAAATATTACTGTCAGGCTCCCTCCTTGTTTCGTCCACTCTGTTAACATGAAGGGACAGCGAAAAAGACGTCAGGTGCAGATGTTTCCTTAGGTCATGCTAACAAGACCAAGAGGAAATAGCGGTCCAGTTGTCCTCTATAAACTTAAAAATCAGCTGTGTGCGGTTAACAGTGCTATATACAAAAACTGACTCCATACTACTTTTTCTTTCAACTCTTCATTAAACCTAGCCTTCTCATCGTTCTCCCAAGACTCCTTCACGAATGCATCAATTCCCCTGATTCAAACACAGGGATGTTTAAAGAGACTATCCCTGGCTGACAAAAAGGCAAGCATCTAGAACGCTGACCCAGCTTTGCCATAGCTTTTAAGACTTTCACAATATGGAACCCACCATACAGCTTTGCTTATATTTAGTGTTCACTAAGAATTTAACTCAAGAAAGTGCAACTGTGTCACACTAATGGAAGGCAGGGATATGCAAAAGTTGAAAAAGTATCATATAGACATCGTTCACTCCTCGGTGAGGCCAAATCAGGCCAATTATGTTTTGCTTTGAATCAATTGTTTATGCTTTCTCTCACCTCATCTTGCATACCACAGAAAGATATAGACTTCTATACCACAGAAAGATATCGAGTTCCATTAGTTAATGGACCTTAAAGTGGTGTTCACATTATAAAGATGCTACCACCTGCATTTTGGTGGCTCCTCACGACACCTAATGTGACAAGGCAAATATTCCAGTTAGAAATTCTCAAGTATTACAATGTTGCCATGATGCAGAATGTGGTTGTAATCTCGGGGTACTGCATACCAGAATTACATACCGGTTGCACCACGTGCAAATACATTCTTCCCTAGTATTAAATGCAGTCTCCACTGAATTGCATGAACTTCCTGAAGAGTCCACTGCCAGAGTAGCTTTTCCAGGACAAGCATTTGCAATGCAATTGGTCTCGCCTTTGGGACCTTATATGTATTTAGCTCTGCAGCACATTAGCCTGGGTGCTGAAACATCTACGTTCTTTAACATGGAGGGAAAGTAAGCACCAAACTGCTTGACACGCCAGGTATGGGAACACATGGAGAGAAATATTGCCTGTTTTTAATGTAAAATCAGGGCCTTTGGTGGTCATATCACTGAAAATACAAGATTTGAAAAAAATATTATTGTCTACGGGTGCTCGTGGAAGACAATTTCTGTGGACTGGAATCTAGAGAATGCTAAAGTGATTCTGGTATTTTACTGACCTCTGCTGGTCGTTTTATATCAAGAAAGTTAAATAGAGGTAGTTGCCAGAAAAATTAAAAAAAAGAAAGTCCCTCAGCAGAAAGCAATTCTGGTATTTTACTGACCTCTACTGGTCCTTTTCTATTAAGACAGTTAAATAGAGGCAGTTGAATAGAAAAAAAAGTCCCTAAGCAGAAGCAGACAGTCCTAGGGCTGATCTCCAGAGCCCACAAAGTACATACACATATAAGTATATACTAATATATAAGTATATACTAAAGTATATACAAGAGGTCTCGAATGCTCGACCTAAAAAAATAAAACATCCATGGAGTTGTTCTGTTTTATGGGCGCACATCTTTTAGTGAGGAATTCTATGAGACCTAGAATGCTGTGCTAGGGGCCTCTAACAAGCAAGGAGGGGGACTGTGGCCCTCACATGAAGAGTATGTTTGAGCTGAGAACTGCTAGGACCTAAGTGTTTACAGGGGAATTACTAGAGCAATTTTAGCACCACCTGGAGTATGGGCAGATTACTGCTTCACCACGGGGCAAGAGAATAGAGCCCCAAAATAATTTTAGCGCATGCTTGGATAAATCAGTCTTTTTTGATGCAGCAGAAGAAAACGTTAGACCGATGTTGAACCACAGGTCACAAAGTTCACAATTTATACAATGCAATTCACACCGGGATTTAAATTGAACCACAATATTAGCTTTAGTTAATTCTGTACAGTTAAATAACTTGAAATGTACTACCTCACCAGTGGCTTTCAATACAACAAAAAATGTAATTAGTGCAAATAGGAATGCAAGAATTTGAGCCCACATTTTAACAACTGTGGCACCTTAGCTTCTATTCACATGCAGCAAAACAAATAACAGTATCCGCGTTTACCAGCAATCGGATCACCCCCTAGAGTTCAGCAGGGTTTATGATTCTGTGGTTATGAGGTTTGCGGTGGTTTCAGACCTAAAAAGGTGAATTATAGCATGCTGTTAATGCAAGGTGTGAAAATCAACATGAGAAACCTTCAGATGAATGCTGTGTCCTTTTATCTTTTTAATATACTACCTGCTCAAAAAAAGGCCTGTTTTCCACCGCTTATTAACTACTGTACAAAGCACTTTCAGATCATTAACTAGTTTCTCAAAAGCTTTGATCACACTCTCTCAAAAGAAGTCTTTGTCCCAAACGTTCGATAAAATATATTTCCAAAGGTGTGTTGGTACAAGAGGCCTCTGCACCTCCAGTGCTTAAGTCCTGCGAAATCACACAGTGAAATGAAAGTTTAACAAAAGTTTGCTGACTTTGGCAGAAAGTATGTGGCACCACTGGATTTTGCAAAGCGGGCTTATTAAACTGCACTCTATCAGATTTAATTGTACTTTTCTTATATATGGCATTTCACTTTTAAGACTTAATTGTCAATTGGTGGCAATGTAGTTTAAGGCATTCCATTTATATTTTTAATTGATTTAACCTTTTCCAGTTTTAATTCTTTGCACAGACTTCCCATAGCTTTCCAAGAAGGAGTCTGCAAAGTTTTAAAACCTACTACTTTGTTTTTTTGGCAGTCGCCACTGGGTAGTTATAGTTAGGTGAGCTTATTCCATAGACAAGGCATTTTTTGGTCCGCTAATAACTTTGATGCTGTTTGGCAAATCTTCACGAAACTTTCCCAAAAAAAGCAAATTCACCCTCAGCTACTTCCTGAAAAGTTTTAGGGTGATCCATAAAATAGGGGTTGTGAATAAAGGCGGGTGGGAAGTGGGGGGTCCAAAAGCAAATTTCCCCATGTATTTTCCATAGACTTCTTTAGGTAGCGCTACGGCAAAAAATGCGGAACAGAAGTTCACCAAATTTGGCTGAAAGCTAGATTTAGGTCTGTAGATTGTGCTTTGTGTTATTTGGTGTAACTCTATTTAGTAGTTTTTGAGTAATTATGGTTTAATAATATTTGTATATCTGGATGGTTGGGTCCAAGGGATTCGTGAGAGAGTCTCGCAGGAGGGACCCCTGGGGCCAAAATAAAAACTATAAACAGCAATTTCTACTGCAATCCTGCAGGACTCCCGCAGGATGGCTGCAAAAAAAAATAGAAAATGACTGCCTGCCATGTTTGTTTACTATTTTGGGGAGGGGATGTGAGAGGGGGCCCCTTCCCCAAGCCAATTTGTGCCCCCGGGTCCAAATCTCTGAGGCCAAAGCTTTAAAAAAAAGAGGTGGGGTGGGGTGGGGTGTGCAGGCCTCCACCCTGAGCCTTAATGGGCCCCGGGCACCCTATCCCTCAGGGCGGATTGGTGTTAAAAAGGGGAAGGCCTGATAGCAGGACATGCTGTGCAACTGACCCCTCCACCACGCACATACAAAGGCCGTGCGCCGCGGGGGTTCGCTTTACATAAAAAAAACTAGAAATTCACTGAAAAAAACAAAGGTTAAAGTGACGTTATAGCTAGGTGAATATGTCAGTGCCAACATAACATTTTGAACTCGGGGGGCGTGGCTAACCGCCTAAGATGGTGGACGCAATCTAGTGAGGCTCCGGACCCGGGGGGGGACTATCCTGAAGACTCACCGAGCTGCAAGTCTCCCATACCGCCTAACAGAACCTGGGCACTGATGATCACGGACCGGGAGGGCTAATGCAGAGGAGCTGCGGCAATACACTGATCAGCGGCGATTGGCGAGGGCGAGGCGAGCGGCCTACCTGCGACGATCGGCTGGGGCTGGCGGGCTGCCCTTGCCTGCTCCTGGAGGTCGGAGCGCCCGGCGACCCTGTCGACGACGGCGGCTGTCCCTGAATAGGCAGAGGGCCATGCCAGGGGCACGAATCTGCTGAGTGCGGACCTGCGGCACCGGGACAGCATCGGTGGGACTGCACACAACGACGGTGAGAGCGGACGGCTTGCGGCGGGGGTTGGGCCGAGTGCGGGGCGTCTTTCCCCCCCCCTCCCTTTCAACGACACGGACGCAGATAAAGAGAGCGGCCGGATAGCCGGGGCACGGGCGCTCACTGGCCGATCACGGAGGGACTGGGGGCATGGGGTGGGAGGCGGTGCCCGGCTAGGTGAACGGATCCTGCCTGAGTGGAGCGCTGCCGGCCCCCACTGTCCTCACCGCGCTGTAGAGATGCCGAGAGAAGTATTGTCGTACGCCCCGGCGTGGGGGATCAACAGCCAGTGAGGGGCCCCCCTCATACATATAAGTGCAGATAACGGGCCCCCTGCGACTGGCCCCTCTGGAGGACGGTGGATGTCAGTGCGCAGCAGCAGCGGAGCGGGAAATTGGCTGTGGACAGTAAAATGTACCAGAGAATAACACACTGCACTGTGTAACTGATAATTACGTGAAGCACAGAGCTGGAATCTGCCAACGCCTTGGGGGGGGGTGCCGGTTGGGGGGGGCACAGTGAGAATCAGCGCGGTGGCGGAGTCCCGCTGTGAAGGCCGTGGAGTGGTGACACAACATCAACCCCCCCCTCCTGCTCCCCTTAAGCCCCCCCCCTCCACCACCCCAGCCCTAATTCGTAATACCTACCTAGGACAGTGTCTGGGGTTATCATCGGGTTGTGAGGCACCTCGACCCATTATTACACTTGCTGGTGCACGAGCTCAGAGGCGACGTTTCAGAGCTATCTGCGGTGACCTGGCAGGGCGGCTTTCCCCGCATGGTGGGTTGGTGCTACTGAGCCTGCACGGCGTTGGGGGAGCAACAGAGTCCCTGTATAGTCGCTTGGTACACCGAAACAGCGACTGGCTGGCAACCACGATGGGTAGACTTAAAGGAAAGGTGTTGGACAGCGGCCTGAATGCGGGTGGCCCCTCTGGGGTGCCCGAAACCAATGCTAGAGACCTATCGCCGAGTGCTTCAGTCACTGGAATAGCCGAGACCCCCTCGGACAAATTAGACCTGATACTCAAAGAAGTCCGAGACTCTAGGAAATTAATGGAACAACAGATCGGAGCCCTTACAAACGGCCTTACCCTCCTGAGAGCAGATCACGGGAAACTCGCTGACTCAGTACGCGAGCACGAGAAGGCCCTGACTAGCATAGACCCCCAGCTCTCTGAGCATGCTACGCAAATAAAACAACTGCAACACCAAGTAAACGGTCTCCAGGACCGTATTGACGACGCGGAAGGCCGGAATCGCCGGAACAACATACGAGTCATTGGGCTTCCGGAACGCAGCGAAGGCGCTAAACCTGCGGACTTCATGGAAGCTTGGTTCCGAGAATATGTAGCTCCAGACGGCTTATCTCCATATTTCTGCGTGGAGAGAGCGCACCGGATTCCGACTGGGGCGCCAAGGACCGGAGCGCCGCCCCACCCCCTGATCGTCAAAATACTAAACTATAGAGATCGAGATGTGCTTTTACAAAAAGCAAGAGAAAAACGCAAATCCAATTCGAAAATCAGCGGATCTCTCTCTACCCAGATTACACCATAATGGTTCAGCGCCAACGGACCTCCTTTCAAGCCGTCAAGAAAAAGTTACGGGTAGCTCAGCTTAAATATGCTCTACTATTCCCAGCCAGACTAAAAATTATACACGACAGGAAAACCTACTTCTTCGGCAGCCCTGATGATGTGGAAGAATGGCTCGAGGTGATGGGCCTGGAACAGAGTCAGGATAAATCATCAGGCTCAGGAAGACGAAGTCCGGTAAAGACTCAACAACCGCGGACCCGTGGTACTGGTCGTGGCCTGAGGAACCTTACAAAAATTGGCCCGACTCAAGCTCAAAGGGTGGAGGGCAGGGCGGAGGCGCTGGCGGCGGCTGGATCATTTCGTGAGGATAATTCCAAGATGGTGACGGACTCAGAGGACAGCACGATTCAATCCGACTCGGACCGCAGCATCACTCTGTTTCCCTCAGTAACGCCCCAGACTGTGGATGATTTACTTGATAATTGATTGTAAAGAGTTGACTTCTCGCACTATATACATGCACCGGCTGGGACAATTCAGCTGCACGAATGCTACACTAAGTCAACCAGTATCCCTTTCTAATGTAATTGGTGCACTAACAATTGTGTTGTATTTCTAAGTGCTACAATATGCTATGCAATGCTATACCTTAATTTTAGCTGTGTTTATGGGTAAACATTGCACATAACACCTACTACGGACTCTTAGATACTATCAAGTGTTCTCGTTACATACGGGGCATGGCCATATTTTAATGCATAAGGCGATTCTCTCCGTGATCTGTTTAGATAAATATGTTAAACTTTCCCCCCCGGGCTCTCTGTAGAGCTACCGGAGCACAGCAGCCAAGCAGAGTGTAGTATGGTTTGCAGCTTTAACGCCCCCCAAAGCGAATGCACAGTTTTAAGGAATTTGTATGTTATGGTTATTTGTTTGGCACAGCAACGTTTAAGGGCTGCGCCGAGTATGTTTAGTTCTAAAGGGGAAGGGAATTCCTGGTCTGTGTTCATACATTGGCTCCAAATTGTACGGAGCATAGTTCATAATATATACCCATGCTTTGCAATAAAGTCACCGTAGGATCCTATAACTTGCTGACCTGGAATGTGCGAGGGCTTGGGGCAGTACATAAGCGGCACCGAGTCCATGCTTACCTCCTTAGGCGGAAGGTACACATTGTCTTTCTCCAGGAATCGCACCTGATGGAGTCAGAGGCAATGAAGACCCGTAAAAAATGGAGGGGCCACGTATTTACTACTGACTATTCGGCCTTTGCTAGAGGGGCGACCATATGGATCCGCCATGGGGTTCCGTTTCTGGAATTAGAGCGTCGTACAGACGATCAGGGCCGATACATTCTGTTAAGGGGCACACTAGATGGCCTGCCCATAGTCTTAGGAAGTATCTACGCCCCGAATTATGATCAGGACAAATTCTTTCAAAGCCTAGGCAGAGCCCTGGTGGGGTGGGACACTATTCCATGGATCCTGGGAGGCGATTGCAATGCTGTCCTTGATGTAGACCTAGATAGATCCCATCCCCCACTACATAGCGCCGGTGCCCGCAAACAGGCTGAGCTTCTAAACTTATGGATACAGGGCTGGAGGCTTCAGGATGCATGGCGCAGGTTGCATCCCACCCATAAGGAATACTCTTTTTATTCCCCGGTTCACCAGCTCCACACCAGAATTGATAGGTTCCTCTGCTCCCACAACATTGCCACACATATACAACAGTCCACCTACCTGGCCAAAACCTTCTCGGATCATAACCCCCTGGAACTTACACTAACGTGGGGTAGAGTCCCAACCCCAGTCCCGATCTGGAAATTATGGCCCCAACTCTTGGAGGATGCACCATTCCGGGCCACGATATCTACCACCATCAACAATTATCTAACTGAAAACTGGAACACAGCCTCCTCCAACCTTGTAGATTGGGATGCGCTTAAGGTGGTGGTGCGGGGTTCTGCAATCGGTGCCACGGTAGGGGCTAGACAAGAGGCGCATAAACGCCTTATAGATGTAGAAACTCTGCTGACGGATCTAGAACAAGCCGCGGTGACAGACCCAGACAAACGGGAACCCCTACGTGAGGCACGCATTAAACATGCGGAGACCCTAGAAACCCTCCGACTTATAGACCACCGGGCTTACACTCAGCGGAAACACACTGAGGCCGATAAGTCTGGTACACTACTGGCCCGGTTACTGAGGGACAGCCCAGAAGCGCCTCTAATCACTAGTGTACGCTCACCTCAACAGGGCCTAGTTTACACTCAACTGGAAATTAATGAGGCATTCTGTACTTACCTTAGTGACTTATACGCGGCACCCGCGCACACTAATGATGGACTAATGGACGATTTCTTAAAAGACCTGATAATCCCAGCAATCACGGAGGATGCACGAAAAGGCCTCTCAGGACCAATTACCCAACATGAAATAAGAATTGCAATCAAAGGGTTAAACCGTAACAAAGCCCCTGGTCTAGACGGCCTGCCCATTGAATTCTATGCCACATATTCAGATATCCTAGTCCCGAAATTGGAGGAACTCTATAAAACGGCGTGGGACACCGGCCACTTGCCCCAATCCACTTTGCAAGCACTAGTAGTGTCACTCCTCAAGCCGGGACGAGAAGGAACCGATTTATCTAATTACAGACCCCTGTCATTATTAGCAACCGAATATAAAATCCTAAGTAAGGCCCTCGCTAACCGATTATTACCTGCCCTTACCACCCTCATACATAGAGACCAATGCGGGTTTCTCCCTGCACGCAGCACTTCCCTAAACACTAGGAGACTTCATCATATCATGATGGCCACCCCTGCAGAATACGATAATGCGGGATGCTTGGCGCTGGACCTGCGTCAGGCCTTTGATTCGATAACATGGGGATACATGTTTGCGGCCCTACAGCGCTTTGGCCTCCCCCCGGATTATCTCCAATGGGTACGTTTACTATACATTAATCCCACTGCTAGGGCACGTACTGGGAGCCATATCTCCCGCGAATATACTATACATAGAGGCACACGGCAGGGGTGCCCACTTTCCCCCCTCCTATTTGTTCTAGCATTGGAGCCGCTCGCCATAGCCATAAGACAGGCGTCAGAACTCCTGGGGATTACAATAAGCGACACCACACACTTAATCTCAATATATGCGGATGACATCCTAATATACCTGCGAGATTTGACGGCGAGGGCCGAACCCCTTCCTGATATTTTCTCCTCTTTTGAGAGAATATCGGGTCTAGCTATTAACGCAGGGAAATCTAATGCCTTTTATTTCCGGGAAGGACTGCGCCCAGATGTGTTCCACTTCGGCGCATACCCGCTACCCGTAGCACATAATACATTCAAATATTTAGGAATTCACATATATAGGACGCAGGTGGACCAACTGGAGGGTAATCTCATGAAGGCCATTTCTAATCTACGCTCCAGCATTTCTTTCTGGACATCTTTGCCATTATCAGTAATGGGGCGGATTTCCATCTCTAAAATGGTAATGTTACCTCGCCTACTATACTTCTTTGTTAATTTGCCCCTGTTGGTGCCACAATCAACCTTTCGCATTATTGACTACGCTCCTGCTGGAGCTTATTTGGGGAAGGGAAGAAGGAGGGTTAGCCTTAGAAAGATGCAACTAGCGTCGCATAGGGGCGGGTTAGGGGTTCCCGATTTCCGAGCATATTACTATGCATGTCAGCTCCAATGGCTGTCTTACTGGACGGCAGGTAGGAACCTACAGGAAATAGGATATACCGCTCGTGACCTGGAACGCGGAACACTGCACAACCTATTGCTCCCTAAAACAAAAATACCCTCGGAGGGACCCCCATTATTAAAAACAGCACTACACTGTTGGAAAAAGGCCCTGCACTATACTTCCGGCATGATTCCGTACGCGAGCAATATCCCATTACTAGGAATACCAATCACCGGGGGTAGGCTCACGATGAACAGACTGCATGACTGGGTGGAGGCTGGCGTGGAGGAGGTTGGATCCTTGTTTGGGGATGGCACCCTCTTAGATCATGACTCTTTTGTACGGGTTACTGGTGCACCAGACCGCCTTCATTTGTTACATGCAGCGGTAGCACACTACATTAGGACGACATGGGCGCCTCAACGAAATGAACCTCCACGACACGAATTAGTCCATCTACTTTATTATATGGGGCGGGGCGGCCACCTGGTCCATTGGCTATATACAGGCATCCGAGCACAAGCTTCCATAGCTCTTACAGACCTCCGCACGAAATGGGCTGAGACCACTGACACGGAACTCACGGATAAAGCATGGGAGAATATATTAGAACACCCTAAACGGGTCTCCCGTAATGTCAGACTTAAATTTATTCAAAACATGGTTCTCCATAGATCTTACTTAACCCCGAAGAGAATCCGGCGCATGTTCCCTGAAGCCCAAAACTACTGTCCAAGATGTAAAGAGGAGGAGGCGGGCTTCATACATATGATATGGGCATGCCCCCATCTTCGAGATTATTGGAGAAAGATCCAGACTATCCTTGGGGAGATTACACACCTCACAATTACAGACAATATATTGGAATGTCTATTGGGTCTGCGCAAGCGTACTAGTGCCATGAAGGTTCAATTACGTTTCCTGGACCTTGCATTCATTTTGGCCATTAGAGCAATTACTATGCGATGGAAATCCCCTAGGAGCCCTTCACCACAAGTATGGAGGGACGAGGTAGCTCAGTGGGGCAGCGCCGAAAGCGCGGCACTCAGGCGCGAAGAAGCGCGAGGGCTACGAAAACACCCCATTGCTATGGAATGGGACATCATGCTAGAAGAACTCAAACGACTAGATCTCCTACCCAGACATGTTAATCCTACCCCATGAACAACCCTGACAAAAAGAGTATATAAACACCAAACACCCACACAGACTTTATTGATTAGGCTATGCACACCAGCGGCAATGGGGGCGCAGAGATGGCAGATTAGGTGTACCAGGAAGGACAGGTGGTGAAAGACGGGCAGACCAGGAAGTGGGTGGGGGGAGGGAGGGAGGGGACGGTTCAGTTTGCAACATAAAATTTAACGTACAAAATGCAATTTCTTCCTGTGATTATATTATATATTGTACATTGTGGTTACTTCCAATATCTACCACATGTAATGACTGTATGATGATATACTGCATGATGTGAAGTGATTCAAAGTCTGTGTAAAGTTCTTATCGGTAAAGATGGGATAACAAACAACAAAAACAAAAATACCATAAGTACTCGACAGGATATATTGCATTCACATTGTGGTTGTCAATAAAGTTTGTTTAAAAAAAAAAAAAACATTTTGAACTCAATAAAACACAGAAATTCACAAGTTATAATTAGCAGAGCTAACTAGAACTTGCGCCCGCCATGCTCTGCTTATGGCCTCACATATTACAACACTCATGACACGTTCTATGACATCACTAATGACATCTCAAATGACATAATTGATGATATCATCCAGGCATCCAGGCTACCTTTGTACACATTACTCTATAAACGAGTACAGCATTAGAGGTCTGAAAGTAAGAACAAAATAGCTCAGAATAATATGAAACATCATTAATGCCATCACACATACAACCCCCTTAGGTGAAGCAAGGTTTTGTTATGTGCAACATTATACTAAACACTTCAGTGGTAGGTGAGTTCCTATTAATAATCAATCACATGTAGATGGATAACCCTTACTGCACACAGTGTTCAATCTGCTCAATCTGTATACAACTGTTCAGAGAAAACCAAGTTGCTCCAGATACTCAACTTCTGTTACATAACTAATGCCCTACCTACAGCCTTTACCTGTATCAAACCCATCACAGTCACCAAACCTACATTGAGAAAGTAAGTGGATAAAGTAGAAAAGTTGGTACTGTAAAACAATGTTTAGTCTATGGAGAGAGGTTACTGTGTACCACACTGTTTGCAGACAGTGAAACTCTCAAGAGAAATACACCACAAAGTATTAAAAAGTATCTACTAAAAGCAGTGTGGTACAGAGTCAATTCTCCAAGGTCAGAAGGTACTAAAGATTATACTATCTTCTGAAGCGAAAGAAGCAAATGTACATAGGTTAGTACCTTGTGCACACAATCTTCTATGATATATAGAAATTGTAATGCTGTGACAATTCTATCTAATAACTCATGGACGCTTACAATACATAGGGCCTCATTACGATGGCAGTTGGACGAGTGTTGACTGCCATCGTTTCGGGCTCAAGACAGTCCGACAAGGAGTCGGCGGTCCTGACAGCCCAATTAAAATATGACCACTGTGCAGGTGGTCATAAACATCCCTTTTTCCATTGCGGCTTGTGCTGCGGCCCGGAAAAGGGCCGCAGCACAAGCTGCAATAGAAAAAGGGATGTTTTTGAACATCTATGCACTGTGTGCAAGGCATCATGTGGTGCCTGGCGCACGGTGCACGGATGTTTGGGGGTGACATAACATGTGCCCTCTAGGCCACATTGCAGAGGCCTACTTGGACCGCCATGAAAAGGCTGTCAGAAAGTGACATTGTAATCCTTATGGTGGTGACTGCGGAGGCACTGACCCCATTGTAGTGATTACGGTATGACGATGACCCAACAGGCTCCTTAATCTGGAGGTGTCGGTCTGTCCCTCCGACCACTGCAGTCTGACTGACTGCATCGTATTGTGGCAGTTCGAACCGCTATCCTGGCTGACGGACGGACCGCCACTGACGGCCTGCCGGTGGCCGCCCGCCCGAAATCCTAATCAGGCTCTTAGTATGTAGTACGTAAACCTGTGTGGTATATGCTGAACACAAGTCATCAACTGTCACCTGCACACAGAGTTACTCTTTAATACAAAGATTTATAATGTGTTCAAAACCTCTACACACCTATGATGCGTTAGGAGCACATGAGTTTTGTAAACACTTACACATATTAGCTTTACACAGGCTGTATAAAATTAGGTAGAAAAGTAATATGGTAGCTACTCGCCACTATGTATACTATAAAACACACTAACAGACTCATTGGATGATGTCATCAATGATGTCATAGAACATGTCATAAGTGGTGTAATATGTGAGGTCATAAGCATTGCATGGCGGAGGTGCAAATCATAGTCAGGGCTACTGGAATTATCAGAGTGTGGGCCTGCGATGATTTTCGCATAATTGTAGATTTGCAGCAATTGCCACATAATCCATCATCTGCCGCATAATCTGCTGCTTTTAACAAAGAAAAATGTTGTGTACAGCTCAAAAGGTTCAAAAGTTAATAAAAATGCAGCGACACATGTTGCCGCGCAGTGAAAGGCCCTTTGCAAAGCTGGAATGGTCACACTTTTGTTGCTTATTGCTATATTTGGGTGTTAAAATGGTACTAATGAGGTGCAACCAATGCCCAGAGAGTGTTACCAAGTTTAAAAATGACAAAATAATGAAGTAATACTGTTACAAAATGCTCTGCATTACGCCACATAATTTGCTTTTTCTTGCCACATAATTTACTCAACCCTGCTTAATAATTTGACCTTCTCCTGCCGCATAATTCCGGTGGCCCTGGTTATAGTTAGCTCTGTTATATATATGGGTTTTACTTAATATACTTACCATGCATGGTAAAGGCATCTGTGTGGTAAAGGCATCAGTGGTATAGGCTGCGTTGTAATGGCGTGCATTTTAAAGGCTTGCGTGGAACTATCGTACAACTCCAGGCCCCCCCACTAGGTCCGGAAGGCTAGGGTGTCCCTACCCTGCCCACTTATACTATTATTGCAAACGTTTTTCAGGATCCCTCGTGACCAACCATCCAAATATACCTAACCTTCCCTTCAAGAGCTCATCTTTACATGCAAATATCTGAAAAACAGCTGAATACAAATGCACCAAATCACACACGCTTTCTGAGTAAAGTTCAAATTATTCACTAAATGTGGTGTAAATTCTTTTAAGATGTTTTTTCTATATTGGAGAGAAAACTTTCCTATGGGAATTTACATGGGAACTCAACATTTTTGGACCTCCACTTTTTCTAGACCCTCTCTTGATGGATTCGTTCAAAACTTTTAATGAAAGAGCCAATGTGGATGAACTTTTTTAAAAACTTTTATGCAGATTCATCAAACTACGCAAAACTTATTGGCAAAACAATAAAGACTCTTCCTGTAGAAGCTCTAACCTAACTATAACTACACAGTAGCGACCGCCACTGTATTATATATATATATATATATATATATATATATATATATATATATATTAATCACCAAGAAAATAAACGTGGCACTCTCCTTGGATGGTTAACTGGTTTTATTCACACCACCACTCTTCTCCTCCTACGCGTTTTGACCCCACAATAGGTCTTGATCATGGTACTACCGTGAGTGGGGTCGAAACGCGTAGGAGGAGAAGAGTGGGGGTGTGAATAAAACCAGTTAACATCCAAGAAGTGCACGTTTATTTTCTTGGTGATTATATTGCGAGAACGGTCCTTGTCTCGCCTTGGGCACCAGCTTAATTGAGCGCCTCCCGCTGAAGGGCCATTGGTGAATTATATATATATATATATATATATATATATATATATATATATATATATATATATATATATATATATATAAACGAAAACCTCTACTCCCATCAGGAAAAGAGCACGCACACGAGGGCTATTTGGGTTAAGGCCTTTTTATTAAATAAGCATCCTCAGACCCAACGTAGAGACGCGTTTCAGCTGACACGGCAGCCTTCCTCAGTCTAATGTGCGCCATTTTGGTTTCAGTTTATATACATTGTTAAAATCATGGACATAGAAAACATCATCATGAGAATACAAATTTGCATGTTCTTAAAATCAGTGAATGAACTCTGCACATTTCATTTAAACTATGTACATGAATGGATATTGATATCGGTAACTGTCAGATACAGAGTGCATCAAGATGTTATTATATAAAGTGCAAAGTGCAAAACCCCAACCATTAACGTACATGAACTAAATTGTGCCTAAACACTGAACATAAAAGAAATGCCTTCATGATGTTACAAACATAATCATCGCCATAAGCCATTGTTTAAAAACCATTGTGCTGAACACATGGTTAAAAACATCTTTTAAAAACATCTTTTGAAAACGTGCTGCTCGACAAAATGGAAGGCAAAGGAGACACGCTAAATTACGTTGTCATTATAGCTCCCTTGAAAGCACCATGGGGGAATGCTCGTGAAATCACATCTGGCTCACTTATGAGGAAAAGAGTGTGCTGTGCTTATATGCACTGTCGGGATTAGCACTGTGCCTTGAACAACAAAGAAGACTGATAGCGCGCCGCATCTAAGCTGCCGTAAATAAACGTGACAGTGTACGTGTATTAACAACACCCTAAATAAGCAATTCGGGTCACATTGATACTCCCAACATAGTCTCCAGTTCTGCCGGCCGGGACTACATCTCCCATAGTGCCTTAGTGTTGTTGTAAAAATATTGGAGGACAATGCCTGTGCAGCCACTGAAGTTCGTGCTTATCCTGATAAACATGAGCGCTGCGGGCGCATACTCATTGCTGCGGCGTCCTCTCAAGTAATGTCAAATACGTCATCCTCTTTCCCAACATGCTGATCTTTGCTAACATTGCGTCCTCAAGCTCGGACCCCCAAGGTGCTCAAAATGAATTTAGTCCCGTACATCTGGGGCCAACCATATAAATAAGCCTTATATCAGAAAGTCTTCCCTTTCGCAGCTGCGTTATACCATGCGAGAAAATTCCCAAAGCGGGGTCGGGGGAGACCTGTATGCAAAAAATTTCGATTAGCCCCATAGTCCTCACCGCATTACACGGTGCCCAGTCACCATGAGCCACACCGGTCTTCTGAGTAGGGCATATCGAGACAGGGAGAGGACTGAGCCAAGCGCTGAATGCCAAGTATATATATATATATATTACCTACTGGCTGTCGCCAGTAGGTAGTTATAGTTACAACCTAGTTTCCATAGGAAAAGCATTTTTGATTTGTACGATGCGCACAACAGCAAAAATTCCGGCCGAGCCGTACTCACCCAAACCAGGTCCTGTTCTCCGACCGGGCGAATCCGGAAGCGCCGGAATCGAGTCGCACGGAAGGAAAATGCAGCCCCGTCCGGCCGGACAAGTACGATGCGCTTTCCGTACGCGCCCGAACCCGTCGCTACGCACGGCACGTCAAAGCATCCGGGAGAGCGCACATAAGCTCCGAATCGCGCCACAACACGATCCACGGCTACGAGGCAGACACAGCACAGGCGAGGGCGGCGCAGCGGCGAGGGCGAAGCGAAGCGGCGAGGGCGAAGCCAAGCGGCGAGGGCGGCGCGAAGCAACGAGAAGGACGAGCGACACGAACCAACCATGAATCCCTTCGTCCCGATCATACCAATATTCTACATCTACTACCGGAACAGGCACGGACGCGTACGGCGCAGAAGGTAAGTCAGACACCAACCACAAAACACATACAACACGTACCACGACACATCACACACATACACTGGGAATCTGAATATACTTACCAGCAACAGCAGCACCATAGGGGCGGGATGCCCATCACCAATGCCACATATGCACACAGGGGCCTGAATGCGCGCCACCACCCCAACCCAGGGGGGCTGGATGCCTACCACTACTACCACCCTTAGCCAGGGGGCAGGATGCCTACCACTACTACCACCCTTAGCCAGGGGGCAGGATGCCTACCACTACTACCACCCTCAGCCAGGGGGCAGGATGCCTACCACTACTACCACCCTTAGCCAGGGGGCAGGATGCCTACCACTACTACCACCCTTAGCCAGGGGGCAGGATGCCCACCACTACTACCACCCTCACCCAGGGGGCAGGATGCCCACCACTACTACCACCCTCAGCCAGGGGGCAGGATGCCTACCACTACTACCACCCTTAGCCAGGGGGCAGGATGCCTACCACTACTACCACCCTCACCCAGGGGGGCAGGATGCCCACCACTACTACCACCCTTAGCCAGGGGGCAGGATGCCCACCACTACTACCACCCTTAGCCAGGGGGCAGGATGCCTACCACTACTACCACCCTTAGCCAGGGGGCAGGATGCCTACCACTACTACCACCCTTAGCCAGGGGGGCAGGATGCCTACCACTACTACCACCCTCAGCCAGGGGGGCAGGATGCCTACCACTACTACCACCCTCACCCAGGGGGCAGGATGCCCACCACTACTACCACCCTCACCCAGGGGGCAGGATGCCCACCACTACTACCACCCTCAGCCAGGGGGCAGGATGCCCACCACTACTACCACCCTCACCCAGGGGGCAGGATGCCCACCACTACTACCACCCTCAGCCCAGGGAGGCAGGATGCCTACCACTACTACCACCCTTAGCCAGGGGGCAGGATGCCCACCACTACTACCACCCTTAGCCAGGGGGCAGGATGCCTACCACTACTACCACCCTTAGCCAGGGGGCAGGATGCCTACCACTACTACCACCCTTAGCCAGGGGGCAGGATGCCCTACCACTACTACCACCCTTAGCCAGGGGGCAGGATGCCCACCACTACTACCACCCTTAGCCAGGGGGCAGGATGCCTACCACTACTACCACCCTTAGCCAGGGGGCTGGATGCCTACCACTACTACCACCCCCACTCATAGGATGGACAATGCATGACACAACAAGCACACCACAACCTAGGGAATGCAAGATTAAGACATCCCCCACCACCATGACAAGCGTGTGAGCAGGCTGTGTCAAATGCCTACAACACCGAACATGACTTTGAACATACAATGTGACCCCCTAGCACATGTGCCACACATATATGTGTGTGGCACCCATAGTCTAAGCAGCCCATGACCATTGTGGCAATGGGGCCTAAACCCCCATCATCACAGTGACCAAAAGGCAAGTGTGGGGTCCATAGCTGAAGCACATTTTGACCATTGTGGCAATGGGGTCTAAACCCCCATCATCACAGTGACCAAAGGCAAGTGTGGGGTCCATAGCTGAAGCACATTTTGACCATTGTGGCAATGGGGTCTAAACCCCCATCATCACAGTGACCAAAGGCAAGTGTGGGGTCCATAGCTGAAGCACATTTTGACCATTGTGGCAATGGGGTCTAAACCCCCATCATCACAGTGACCAAAAGGCAAGTGTGGGGTCCATAGCTGAAGCACATTTTGACCATTGTGGCAATGGGGTCTAAACCCCCATCATCACAGTGACCAAAGGTAAGTGTGGGGTCCATAGCTGAAGCACATTTTGACCATTGTGGCAATGGGGTCTACACCCTCATCATCACAGTGACCAAAAGGTAATTGTTGACAAAGAAAGAGCTGCAACTGCCAAACTGCATGGATCATTCCTGGTCACAGAACCAAAAACTCATCTGTGGCAAAGTAGTGTATGTGTCCCATTGCAACATAAATTGGGGAGCCAAATACTGCAGTGCAAATGAAACATTCCTTTGGCCATGTGCAGACAAACAACACCCATGGGGGCTGAGACCGTCAACAGTCATCAATGACACAATGACAGAAGTGACCATCAGAATGCAGAACCACATATTTGCACCAATGGGCACACAAATGCAGATACCCTGTGGAGACAGCAGATGTGAGGTGAACAGATACCATACCATGGCAGCAATGGGACACACAAACCATGATCACTGTGCTGACCGATGACCTAGGAGTCCCAGGGACAGCAGGGAAACACACCAAACAACATACAGCCAATGGCACACCCAAGATATGCCAATGCAGTGGTGCAGATGCACAAACACAAACAGGCAGACCAACACTGTCATCATACACAGCAGGTGAGGGGTGGGG